>CM046456.1:24882470-26082470 GCA_025506515.1 Flaveria trinervia | reverse complement strand
GTATGTTTAGTGTGTGTATGTTGCTGTTATGACGTGATGTTGGGCTATGTTCATGCTTAATCATGTTATGGTTGTGTTCCTAAGGCTTCGAATGTAAGAATTACGCTTGAACATGAAAGATGAGATTTGGGGGATTGAATCGGATGAACAGTGTGCCCTAGGCTGCTCATGTGCCCAAACAGTAGTTCATACGCCTAAGTTTAGAAAACTGCTTATGTGTGAACAAATGCGGATGAGGAAATGCGGATGAGGAAATGCGGATAGAAAATCAATGCGGATGAATAAATTCAATGTGGATGAGAAAATATAAGTGTGAACAAATGCGGATGAGCATTGACAAATGCGGATGAGCATTGACAAATGCGGATGAGTAAAGTCAATGCGGATGAGAAGTCTAAGTGGGAACAAATGCGGATGAGCATTGACAGGTAAGTAAGAACAAATGCGGATGAGTAAGTCATGTGACTCAACAAATGCGGATGAAGTAAAAGAAAAGCGGATGAAGTAAAATAAATGCGAATGAACAAAAACAAATGCAGATGAACACTTAGAAAAATTTCTGACTTTTTGGGGAAAAAGTAAAATTTAGGCTTTGACTTGGAAGGTTCTTAGGGGCTATTTAAGTTAACTTTTTGAGGTCATGGATGTTATGATGGGCATGTTATGAGGTATGATTGATGCTTATGCATGATGGTATGTATGATGTATGTTATGTATGTATGATGCCCTGTATGATGATGTTGACTGTGTATGATGTTGTTCCTTACATTGCATGATTATTTTCCTATGCCTTTATGTTGAATGTTAATGAATGAAATGAAAGTATTATGTAACATAAAGTGAAAGATAATGAAAAGAGGAACATAATGAATGAATGTATGCATTAATGAACGATGGAAAGTAAAGAAGGTCTTGCAAGCCTTGTATGTGGGAACATGCCCAATGAAGGGTCTTAGTCCAACGGTGTGTGGGTTAGCTACCCCAGAAGGATGCACACCGGGGTCTTTCTTTGTGATTGACCATTTGTATAGAATCTTTGTCGCTTACTCTAGATACTGTGGCCAGGCTGCTGTGCGCCATGACGGGGGGTCTATGATAGACCTCGGTCTAGTATCCGCTTTATGCATGACGGTGGGTATAGCACATGACAATGGTACATCTGAATTTACCCTTAGGTACTGTGGCCAGGCTGCTGTGCGCCATGACAGGGGGGTCTATGATAGACCCCGGCCCAGTACCCGCTTTATGCATGACGGGTGGGGTACAATTCATGGATTTTGATGGAATGAAATGAAGTAATGATGAACGTATGAATGAAAGTAAGAAAGTATGAATGAATGAAAGTTAATGAATGTATGATGAAGATAATAATGATATTTTCTATGTGTATGTATGATGTGTGTTCACATGCAAAAGTAAAGAACGGTTTTAATGAAAGTAAAGTATGTTTTATTATAAAACTAGAACTCACTTAGCAATGCTGACTTTTTATGCATTTTTCTAGTTGGCGGGTAAAGTTGCTGAGAATGGCGCGGGCAGCTACTTGGCATTTTGGATGACATTCTTTTGTTAATGTTTTTGCACAGTAATGCGAATAAATGAAAATGTGCAATGAATGATTGTATTAACTTGAAAAAATAGTTATTATGAAATGAAAATTATTTTAATGTTCTGCTGCGATGTTTTATGAAAGTTAAATGTAATTATATGTTTTATGAGCAATGATTGGCTAGTTGTAAGTGTCCCGGGAACGGGGCCTTACATTGGCTTTAGAAGATATTGGTCTTGCATTCGGAAGATCTTACACTTAGAGTATTTCTGGTGTTAGGTGTAAAACTTCCGAATCATTTCTACTTCAGTAACTTAGTGTATGCATGCAAAGAGATTTCGGATGTTTTTATTGTTTTGACTGCATCAGACTTGTTGAAATCCTTACAATTATGTTTTACAATTAAAAGTATATAATAATGTTATTTCATCAATGTATTTTTCAAAACTTATGGTTTTAACATAACACAATGATAATAAAAAATATAATACTACATTGTGTTATTTTGTCATTATTTTTAATTTATTAGATTAATCAGTTTTTAATTTATTATTGTGTTTTACATATTAGATATACAATAATGTTGTCTCACAATTATATTTTTCTTATGATTCATCACTTAAAAAAACACAATAATATTTAGAAAAACACAATAACTACCAAAAATACACAATGAAGTTCATTAAAAACACGATGATATGAGTTTAAAAACATAAAAATTAATCATCATATATTTATACAACAATATTGTACACGTTATAAAGATAAAATCTTGCTTGTTTCTATGGTGTAGTTTTAATAAAAGAATATCGTGAATAAAATTTATAAATGTTAAAAAATAACGAGGGAACTGATGAAAAATTAACAGAAGTGGCTATCCCTAAAATACACCTCTAACAAGATTTTCCCTACAATATAATCTCAAGCATTGTTTAAGAAGATTGATAATTAAAATTACTTATTAGACGTTTTTAGAAGAAGGTAAAAATACAAATGGCTCTAAAACTAAAAAAATGTAAAAAGTAATCTCAACCATCTATCTTCTTAATAAATGGTTGAATCATGATGTAGGAGAAAAATTTATTAGAGGTTTATTTTAAGAACAACCATTTCTGTTGAATTTTTACAAATTCCCCCATTTTTTAAACGTTAATAACTTTTATGTACGACATTATTCTTTTATTAAAATTACACCATAAAAACGTGTGTTTTTTATCTTTAACACGAGTACAGTAATGTTATATTAAATTTTAATATTTTTTAATACTTTAAAGCTCATACCATGTTATTGTGTGCAGTACATTATATATTTTTGTTAGTTATTGTATTTTCTAGATAATATTATGTTTTTCTAAAATGATAAATTTTAAAAAGTATAATGACTTAATAACATTGTTGTGTATATCTAATATGTAAAACATAATAATAAATTAACAACTATTAATCTAATACATTAAGAACAAAGACAAATAACATAATGTCTTATTGTATTTTTTGAGTTATTGTATAATCTTGAACATTATGAGTTTTGAAAAATATAATGGAGAAATAAAATCATTGTGTGCTTCTACTTGTAAAACACAACAATAGATAACAACAAGTTTATATGATATATAAAATAATAACAAAAATAACATATTGTGTTATTTTTAATACTATGAGTTGTGATAAATACAATAGTGAAAGTATATTATTATGCATTTTTTATTATAAAAGACAATAATAGATAACAAGTTTATATAATCTATAAAAACAATGATAATAATAATACATTTAAAAATGATATAAAATATATGGCATAATGAACCTATTTGACAGAGTGAGTTGAAATATTTGACACAATAAACAAAATTCACTCCTTTTTACAATAATAGAAGTACACGCGTCAAGCCCACAATCCTTTTTAAACGTTTTAGATTAAATACCCCTTTTTACTATAATCATACCCATAGTTTTAAGAGATCTTTTTATTTGAATATTTCCTATTAAATTTTTTTAAATTTAAAAAGTATAATAAGTAAACTTAATAATCAATCTTTTTAATCAGTAGTCGAGATCAATTTATAGGAAAAAACTTTGTAAGAGAAAAGTATCTTAGTCAAAGCCACTTTTGTTGATTTTTTAAAAGTTTCCCCTATTTTTTAAAGGTTTATAGCTTTTATATATGACATTATTCTTTTATAAAAAAATAGATAAAAGCAAGTATTTTTTATCTTTAAAATAAGTACAATTTTTGTAGGATTCTATACAAGGCTGATGCATCCAAAACATCCAATTACATTTAAAAATCTATCCTGCATGCATGCACAAAAGTGTTGAGTAGAATGCTTCGGAAGTTTCACACTCTGATTTAGAAAATATTCGAAGTGTGAAATATTCCGAAGTCAATTCGAATCTTAAAGTGAAGTCTTCCGAATCTTCAAGGAAAAAGTCTTTCGAAGCCAAGAAGTGACGACAGATTATCTTCGGAAGACTTTTGAAGACATGCTTTTATCTAGTGTACTTTACCATAAAGCTGGACCACCTTTCCGTTGCAACTCTGTTGACTCACCAACTTTCACAAGTTGGTGAAAAGATCCATCCTTTTGGTAACTGTATATTGAGGTCTTGTGTCCTTTACTTTCTACTTTATGTACTTTTATCCTTTTTGTAATATATTAGGATGTGAGCTATGGCATGTCAAAGTCACTAGTCAAAAGGAAATCTGTCTTTTAACTCTACATTGATTTTGTTGTTGTCAAGATCATGTATCCAGCTAGCCTTCAAAGTATGGCCGACTATAGGATGTATTATAAGTATCTCAAGTCTTTGTAACTTATCTCCATTCTTGTACACTTGCAAAAGAACTTGAGAGAAATATACAACATTCTTGAAAACCAATATACTTGTTTTATTTTTGTTCTTGTTCTATCTCATATTTGCTAGTGTTCTAAGTGTTTATCTAGTGTTACTAGTTCCCTATTTGATCTCTTAAGTGTTCTAAACAAACTCTCCTCATTATGTGTTGTGTTGCAACTCCTTAAACAGTCTTGCAATTTTGCTATATAAAAAGATAATATTTTTTTAAACTTTTTTAAGCTCATAGGATTTCTACTCGTCATTGTGTATTTAGTGGAGTTAATTGTTTCTTTTTGTTAGTTATTGTGTTTTTATGAAAAATATTATGTTTTTCTAAATTATAAATTCTAAAAATATATAATAGTGAAATAAAACTTTTGTGTATTTTTAATATGTAAATGATAATGATAAATTGTGACAACCCTAAACCAAGGTTAAGTAAACTCAACTTTTTTATAAATTGATAGTATATGTTTATATCTTATTAGAGATAACTAAGGTAATTTTATTTGATTATATGAGTTTTTGTATGTTTAGTTGAACATGTACATATGATACATGAGCATGCATGCATGCATAGATGTTTACGTGTGCATGTATTCCTTTCATGTGAATTTCGTGATTATCGAATCATGCGTGTTTAGTACCAAATTTTAAGATTATATGATTAGTTACTTGAATTATAAATGTCTTTCATTTACATGTAATGAATTAAGATCAAAACTTAATTAAACATTACCAAACAAGTTAACATCTAGAAATTTCATATAAAAACCAAAACCAAATACATCTGAAACACTTAAACACTAACTAAAACTCAACCTTAGCCCTAACCTTGTGTCACATCCTAACCTTGGCGGAATCATCGAGATGTGAGGGTTAAGATTGTTCACAGCCACATAACGGTGTCATTTAATAAAAATATTATTCTCGTAAGTTTCAAATGTGAATTACAACCATAAGTCTCAAATATGAAAACAAACATAACATAAGATGAAATAATCCAAGACATTTTATTCTTTATTCTAGGTCCAAATCCTAGATTTATGCAACTTCAAAAGATGACTTCCACCTTGGGCATCTCTAGAAACATGTTAAAAATAAAGGTCAACTATGAAAGTTGGTGAGTTTCCAAAGTTTAATATACATCAATATATCAAAAGGTTTACAAGTAGCACTTCATGTCAAAGGTTATGAGTTATAAGTTTATAAAACACATATAGCTACGATAAAACGTTGACTAAGATTAAGATTAGAAGTTCATAACGATTAGCTAAGTGAACTTGGTTCCCATGATGAACAAGTCATACATTATCAGGAGTGGGCAATAAATCAGCTTTAGCACCAAATAGGCTTGTCAGGCGTATAGATCTATGACGTCGCCAGGCTAGCAATAGTTAATGATTGTCAACATATAATGTATCTCATATAAATCTCACAATAACACAAATAACCATAACGAGTGTAAATATGAATTACAAGTGCATTACAAGTATAAAACGTTTACAAGTGTAAGTTTGAGAAGATTAACATGTTTCACCCCAAAAAGGTGTGAAATAATAATAAAATGGGGCAAGAAAACTCACATGACCAATAAATATACAATTGATAATTAATAAGAATATAATCGACGTTCCAATGTAATCCTTCATAAGGTAGCTAAACATATATATATATATTATATATATATATATTTACAAGATTTAAAGTCTAATAATAAGATTAATGTGTTAACGTGAACTAAGGTTTTGATAAGTAATTTGGGGATTTTTATAAATGTAAGGCCCCGTTCCCGGACGCTCACAGCTGGTCAATCATCACACATAAGACATATATTTATATTTAACTTAAATAAACACTACAATGGAAACATTCAAAAATGACATTTCATTTCAATATAAGGGCTTTTGCAAAATAATACATCGTTATCACTTTACAAAATACTTGTTGCATTACATCACAAAAGCATTATAAAAAATGAATGCCATCCAATCGGAGCCAAGTAGCCGTCCCGTGCCATCATCAGCAATGCTCACCTGCCAATTGGAAAATGCATAAAAAGTCAGCATCGCTAAGTAAGTTCCAGTTTTATAAAAACATTACATTACCTTTCATTCATTAAAACATTTTCTTTACTATCGCACGTGATCACACATCATACATACATCAGGGTAATAATTATTATCTTCATCATCGTTCATTTCGTACATTTTGCACGTTTCCCACATTTCGTACTTATCGCACTTTTCGTACATTTATTATCTTTTCACTTTTATCTAGGTCCTGTCATATGCTTAACCCCCCTCTTAAGCACAAGGCCATATCATCTAGGGTTAAGCGACAAGGACCCCATATCGCACATATCGCACTTATGGAGTAGTCACTAGGACAGACTCCCCCTGTGTGTGTGAACTCTTATGGGTTAGCCAAAATCACACACTGTATGACATGCAGTAATTAGGAAATCGCACGTATTGGAGCAGTCACCAAGACTGAACTCTTACTGTGTGTATGAACCCTTATGAATTAGCCAAAATCGCATGCTATAAATACACACACAGTTGAGCTAACAACTCTCAATGAGTTATAAACCTCCTTTTATTTACTTGCAAGCCTTTCATACTTTCATTCATTCATTAATACATGCATTCACTCTTTAAGTTCCTCTTTTCATTATCTTCCACTTTACGTTACATAATACTTAGTCATTTCTTTCATTAACATTCAACGCAAAGTCACGGGAAGATAAACGTACATAAACAGGAACATCAACAAGATCATGCAAATCTTCATACATATCAACATGCATATATAACATACATCACACATACCATCATGCATAACATCATACATAACATCATCATACATCATCATCATCATACATCATCATCATCATACATCATTCATGCCTATCATATCATCTTTGACCTCAAAAAGTCAACTTACATAGCCCCCGGGAACATCCAAGTCAAAGCCTACTTTTACATTTTCCCCCAAAATTCAGAAAATATTCTAAGTCTTTAGGCGCATGAGCACTATGCAGGCACATGAGCACTATGCAGGCGCATGAACTATCAGGTGCATGAGGAACACATAGGCGCATGAGGAAACTTTTAGGCGCATCAGCACTATTTGGGCGCATGAGCCACACTTAGCGTATTCTGGGCAAAATTCTAGGTGCATGAGCACTATGCAGGCGCATGAGTGCTTAGGTGTATGAGCTATCCTGAGCGCATGAACACTTAGTCAAATTTTGCCTATTTCTAGGCGCATGACCATTATATAGGCACATGAGGGCACATGAGGTTTCAGGTGTATGAGGACACTTAGGCAGATTTCCATACTAGACGCATGAACCCTATTTGGGCGCATGAGCAGCCTATTTCACACTTAAACATCATAATTCAGTCCCCAATCATGCTCAAACTTATTCTAAGCTTAAATCATGCATTCTAAGCCTTAGAAACATATACCTAACGACATCAAACATAAACATAGCCCAAATTTACACCCCACTCGCAACATACACACATACATACATACGAGTACAATACCCACTTTTATAAAAATGTTCATACATGTAGTTCCAGCCTGAAAATCAGTTCAAAACATGTAAAAGAGGGGTTTTAGAACTCACCTTAGCAGCCTCTTGGGTAAGACTTCCTTCAAAACCCGTTTGCTACATGTTCTGACCTAGAAACCCACTTGAAACACACCCGAACACACATAATCACACATAAGCATACAACCGAGGATATAACCAGTTAAGAACATCATAAACACACGAATTCTTATCTTGAATTCACACTTTTCTTCTTGTTCTTCTTCAAACCCGAAAGCTCTGCACTTTCTCTCTCTAGAATCCATAAGCAGAAAGATGATGTGCAAGAAGTGGGCGGCCATCACCTTTACTTACCAACTTTTTCACAAAGTTTTGTCCTTTTGACACTTTTTACCCTTCAACTTGGCGTAAAATATCTTTTCTTTCTTTTTCTTCACTCTATTCTTCTTTCTTTGTCTTTTATAAATAACCGGGTGTTACAATTTCTGCCCCCTTATATAGGTTTCATCCCCGAAACCTGTTATTCCTCAAACACTCATGGGTAATGCTGTCTCATTTCCTCTTTAGTCTCCCACATAGACTCAGATCCCTTCCTGTGCTTCCACTGTACATGCACAAGAGGAACCACTTTATTCCTCAACCTCTTCTCATTACGATCAATGATAGCCACTGGTTGCTCCACATAATTGAGCCGTTCATCTACCTCGATATCCTCTAGTGGTACAACCATATCTTCGTTTGCTAAACACTTTCTCAGATGAGATACATGGAATGTCGGGTGAATTCCACTTAACCTATCTGGTAACTCCAATCTATAGGCCACTTCTCGAGCAATGATTCGGAAAGACCTTATGTATCTTGTGCTTTACTTGTCCCGCTTTATGAACTGAATGATACCTTTCCAAGGTGATACTTTCAACATAACTCTATCACCCACCTGAAACTCAATCGGTCTACGTTGTTTATCAACATACGACTTTTGTTTATCTTTGGTTGCCTTCATGAAGGCCTTGATCCTTGCTAGCTTCTTAGTCGTAGCCTTGACCACTTTGATGCTCCATAACTCTTTATGACCAATATCACCCCAACACACGGGTGTTCTACATCTCCTCCTGTATAGCATCTCATAAGGAGGCATACCAATGCTGGCATGATAACTATTGTTATATGAGAACTCAGATAACAGCAGGTGGTCATCCCAACTTCCTCCAAAATCAATGTCGCATGCCCGGAGCATATCTTCCAGCGTCTGAATCATTCTTTCTGACTGACCATCTATTTGAGGATGATAAGCAGTGCTGATATGTATGTAACCTTGTCCCCATCAAATCATGAAATTTCTTCCAAAATTTAGATGTAAACCGGGTGTCACGATCAGAAACAATATGTTAGGGACCGTGTACTGGACAGAGTACTAACTGATTTACGTGTATACCAACTCAAATAGTGCGGAATCCTATTTGATTGGTGATCCAATCAGTAAGAACGTTAACCCGGTCGATATAAGAATAAACTAACATTAAGAACGAATATGAATCGATCAAGAACGATCTATGAACTTGGACTAGCTTTCTTGGACGTTTTGGACAGCTAGGGTACGAGTAGGAGTCGAAAATATTCAAAGTGTTATGTTTTTCCACGAATTAAGTGGTATTTATAGGTTAGGGTTAGTCAATCGTACGACTGGACCATTAGCATGGTTCTGTCATGCGCTGAAGCATGCGACTGAGTCAATCACACGACTGAAGGTTTAGTCATGCGACTGAGTCATCTGTATGTCTCAGTCGTGTGACTGATCCAGTCTTCTAGTTCAGTCGTGCGACTGGTCCATTAGCATGAAGTATTCATGCGTATGAACCATTAGCATGGCCCATTTGCATGAAGACTTCATACAACTAAGTTTGAATATATTTCTTAATCATTACTTGACTAATATCTATTCAAACAACCACAAACCTATATATTTGGTTCAATATGCGTTAATAAATAATAAACATTAAATCATACACTGAAACATTTAACATTAAGATCAACAACCACATATTATGTTTCATTCAACTCATTCGTTTCATTACATTTAGGACATGATAGACATATTACATTAAGATCGTAAACTAGGTACATATGGATCAACAAACTCCCCCTTGGACCTAGTTTCCTTCATGGCCTGGCATCCTTCATTAGCTCGTCAAACTTCTTATGCCTCTCCTTGACTGAGAGTTCAACATGTATTTCGAATAAAAAATAGAGTCTTATCACATTCTGAAATTAGAGGGCTTGTACAATATCTTGTGGATCATAGAATAATGGCCACCTACTAGTTGACAGGTTGGTTAGCCACATTGGGTCAAATACCCTGATGGTCTCCATTTGGCTCTCTTTCTGCAAAACTATGACCGCTTCTCCAGTTCGCCAATCATAATACCACCACTTGAAGTGGGGAATGAAGTCCTGTGGCATTTCCCTCATGGGGATCTTTGACATAGTACGCGAAGGACTCCACTTCAGCACCACTTTGGGTTCCCAGTCCTTGGGTCCACCTCCAACCTTCGAATGTACCTCGTAGGTTGTTGAGGCTTGAAATTAACCCATCGTGTGTGGTATTCTTTCTTCAACGTAGCTTAAAACCAGCCTGACATCTTTCTGGGATCAGCATACAACAAGTTCAGGCGTGCCAACTGGTTGAGCTCAAAACCAGGGAGAGTCTTCAGTCATGTGGAAATCTGAAGTACTCGATTCCTTTCTCCCTCTTCACAGCATATACATTAAGATCCTCAAAGTAAGCCCACGCTATAATCTTTCCAGACACCTTTAGATGCTTCTTTACTTTGTAGAGCTTGGCGTAGGCACTCGGCTTTGGCGCTGTGCGTTGTGCACGGATATCTGCAAAACAAACTGCCCATTCAGCCTTTTTGATCTCAACATCAACGTCCGAGGCTTGGGCTTGGCTTTCTGATTTCTCGGCCTCCTTCTCCGTCATATCCAGTTTAGAATACATATCACTGTCGAGAGTATCCCCAAAATTAGGAACCATATTTCCCTCTCGATCAGTATATTCCGGATAGTGCTGTGCTGTGATGTCTTCAATATCTATCTCATTAACATCGTTGAGCTCGTCATCACTAGCAACATCAACAGTAGGGGCATCCTTAACCAATTCATTCGGGTTTAACCGGAACATTTCTGCGACTTGCTCATCAGTGAGGTTATGAATAATTTCTCCTTCTTCGGGAGTATAGCTTACTGACCTCCTGAAAATCCCTTGCAGATCAAGTATCATTGTGTGTTGAGTCTTGATCTACTGAAGGGGAGCAACATCGTATTCATCTCGCTGATATTGTGGATGTGCTTGATTTAAAACATGTAACACATCATTCATTAGTAAATAATCAAGACAGTAAACATTAAATATATACATAAACATTCATGCACATAAGTTTAATACAATATTCAACTACACATGATTTAAATTACATAAACATCTATGCATTACATTTGTCCTCAATCATCTGTTCCTCTCCTGTCAGGGCTGATGTCAAGGCACCCTGATCTTGATTCTTTTTGGTCCGTCTCTTGCTAGCTTCTTGGGCACCCGAAGCACATGGATCTCCTCCTTCGTCATCATCTCCTCCATCCTCTGTGTCATCCTCATCCTCTTCATCATCATCCTCTTCATTATCGTCATCACCATCATCATCATCTTCTCTAATCTTCAGAGGCTCTTCTTTGGATCCCTTAAGCTTGTGCATGATAGATCTGTTAGATGACTCTAACTCTTCAATCTTCTTTGTTGATTCGGCTTTATGCTCTTTGAGTTGGGTGATCTCCTCTGCCTGCTGAGAGATCTGCTGTGATTGTGCAGCAGTTAGCTCCATCAACTGTCGTAGCTGTGCAGTCTTCTCGTCGTCGGTAGCTAACAGCTTCAGCACCATACGATTTAGTGCCGATAGCTGTTCCTCTACCCCACTGGGAGGTAAAGGCGATCTAGTGGTGAATGTGGTATGGGATGAGGGACCGGCTTGGTGGCTGGTGTTGGTGGAAGTGGTGTATATGGGTGGTGGTATATGTGTGGGTGGTGATGGGTAAGCTGTAGTGGTGGTGGAAGTGGTGTAGATAGGTGGTGGAGTAGTTTTGGTAGTGATGTTGGGTGAGATGGTAGTAGTGGTGATGGTAGCTGTGCTAGTGGGTGGAATGGTGGTAGTGGTGGTGGGTAGAATGGTGGTAGTGGTGGCTGTGGTGGTGGTAGTGATGAATGTCATCCTCCTCCTCTTAGACTTCATCCCATAAGGCTGAGCCATCCTTTTTCTCCTCACGCCCCTTGAGGAGGATGCTGCCCCTGGGATGCTACTGGGCTGATCAGGTGTGTAACTAGGATCTGCAGCAGTCTCCCCAGACTCGCTAGGGTGTCCTCCAACCTCCCGAATACCTCGGTCGGTGGCAACCACCCTGCTGCCCACTGTCCTGGTTAGTGGCTCCTCATCACTCTCCTCCTCATCAGGAGGGAAAAAAATCATGATGGAAACTGGCAGTGGTGGCATCTCCATGAGTGGGTGGTGGAGGTGTAACATGTGCTGTGGTGGCCCGAGAAGCAACAGGGCCAGAGTCTCCACCAGTGCCACGATCATCATCATCGGAGTCATCAGATGGAAGAGCAATATGCTCAACATCTGAGTCACTCTCCTCGTGGCACCACTTATGCCTTGCCGGCGCCATGTAATCCTCTCGAGCCAGGTGCCCGAACAGTTTCTTTACAAGGGGCTTTACTTGCTTGCCCTCGTAGACCTTCATCCTCCCGAGAGTGGTGTCATCCATAATCTCGAGAGATACTGCATCATGGCTCTCCTTGGGTAGTAAGGAAGCTTCTTATCAATAATCATCTGTAAAAATATTGGGTACATATAGAAGCCTTCCTTACCTTTGGCCTCCAGATTCTCGATCAGGTATGCAAATATCATGTTGGAGAAGCTGAAGGGGTGATTCAGCACTAGTGCCACATAGGCATTTTGGACTTGGTCTGATAAGTCATCAAATCCACCCCTTCGTGAAGCAATGCACTTCAGTATAACACGAGCTAGGTACTTGAACTAGGGACACATGTTGCTTTTATTAAGCACACCTGCATTGATGTCCGCAGAGTACCTCATATGAGAAAAACATCCCCTCACAGTGAATGGGTGTAACCTGGTTGGGTGAGCAGCATCATCACCCAAGTCCAGTACACGTGGAAGGTCTTCCGCTTTCACCTCTATCTCTTGCCCAAAGATGGTGCCCCGAATGCAGTAGGGCTCACTAGATCGGTCAACCGATGCACCCTCCCAGAAGGCATGCTGTATAGACCTATAGGGAGTGCATGGTGTAGATATCGCTCTGTATATCCTTGATCTCTTTAGGAAAGCAATGATGCTAGCAAACTCGGCAGCGTTCCGAGTGGTGGCGTCCAAATGAGCACATATATTGTGCTTGGTGTTGATGGTCCACCGATCTGCCATAGATTTGTAACACAAGACATATATGTATTAGATCAGCACATAACAGAAAGCAATTCACTCTAAACTATTTGAGATCAGTCTGGTTCAATTATGCGATTGAACCATATGACTGAGTTTAGTCGGCTAACTTATCATGCGATTGAGTTCAATCGGGCGACTGATCCAGCGACTGAGTTCAGTCGAGTGACTGAGCCAGCGACTGAGTTCAGTCGGGTGACTGAGCTCATACGCCTCGTTTAATCGGCCGACTGAGTCATTCGCCCAGCTCAGTAGTGCGATTGAAGTTCATCAGGGTGACCAATCGCATGACAGGCTGTTTGTTCGATTGAAATTCAAATTTTGAGCAAATCTTAATATTAGACATCGTGGTTTGGCTCATTAGACTTGCAATCACCCTACATAGCACCTAATAACCTTGATTTCAATATTTAACTTAGTTTTATTAGTTTATTAATCCAACTAAGTCTCGGTTCTATGTTAGGCCAGAGTTCGGTCAATTAGGTCACAAATAGAATTCCATTTGAGTAGATTGCACCGCATTGTACCTGTATAAACATTATGAATCGTCAGAATACAGCAATTTGAAGTCTAGCAAGGTCAGAAGAAAATCGGGCAGAGTAACGGCACTATAGGCGATTCTAGGGCGAATGAGGAGTGATGAGTATATGCCATCGACTATAGCCCTATTTATACTGAATCTGGTTTCAATCGGGTGACTAGATCCATTCGCTCTTTTCATTCGCGCGATTGGATCTCAGTCATGCGATTGGTTTAGTCGACCATATTCAGTCGGCCGACTGGGTTTCAGTCGGGCGACTGATTCATTCGGACAACTCCATTCAGGCGACTGGCTCAATCTTGCAAGCCAGTCATGTGAATGGTTCATACTCATGCTCCATTCAGTTGACTGGTGCATAAGTATGGTCCAGTCGTACGACTGGTCCATACTCATGGTCTAGTTGTGCGATTGGATGATACTCATGATTTTGTCTTTATGACCATTTCACATTTAACTCCTTTTAACTTTTGATTAAACATTTTGAGCATTCGATCATCTCAAACATGATCATTTTAAGTTTGAGAACTTTTGATCACCTCAGTCGTGATCCTTTAAACAAAACACATTTTGTCACCTCAAACGTGACCCATTTAACAGTTGAAAACACGTTTGGTCAACTCAGACATGACCCTTTTAAGTGATTAAATCCTAGATTGAATTCCATGATATAGTCCAACATATAAACCTAAATTGACTAAAAGGTTAAACAACATAAAAAATCTAACATTAAAGGACAAAACTAAACATGTTTTTGTGATTTTGTGTGAGGTGGAAATCCTAAAATAAAAATCTATTAGATTTGTTTCTTGAACAGGCAGCTTCAAGTTATTTTGACCATAAGTGGAACGATTCATTATGGAATCATACAGGTAAATCAAATCATTCGGGACATGCTACCAGAATCTTTTGATGCTAGATTCTTGTTTTCATCGAGAGTCATTAGCAAGTTTAGGAAATCATACTAGTATTATAAGATGCACACATTGATTAGGACTTTCAAGAATTGCATCCACGATGATTGTCATTATAATTGTCCTCTTAAATCCATACACAGACTTTTGACACAGATTGGTGATTTTTTAAGGTTTAATTATTTCAACAAGCATTTGTGGATCCCACGCTAATATGGTAATCAACATTCCTCAGGAGATTTTTGAGCGGTCTATGGGTATTTTGACAAGAAGAAACTATTCTTAGAGCTTTCAATGAGAAGCCAGGCCTCAGGTCAGTGCCACCGCGCAGCAAAGAGGCAGCAAACAACAATGAATTCTAGAATATCCAAGTTATGCTTATCCTCAGGTCAGTGCCACCGCACAGCAGAGAGGCACACAACCTATCTTCTTGTTTGAGAAATTTTATTCTTTTTTCGTAGATCGCACCAACAACATAGGTTATAAGTTTGATTGCTTTTTGCATTTTTCTTCATGTGCTTTGCTCATATTTTGCTCATCTGCACACATTTGTGGCGTTTATTTTGCTCGTTACTTGTTATTGGAACTCTGTTGATTGTGTTAACCAGGGATAAAATGATAACCCACAACTTGTTAAACAACTTAGGTTGATCTTGAGATCACCAACAAGGTCTACTTATCTATTGTGTTGAATCTACCGACACATCATCTAATGGTCTAGCAACCTCTAGGTCTACTTTCTTCGTGTTATCTTAGTAATAGCTAGTTTTATTATCATTTTTCCTTTTATATTGCTCAGACTTCTTAGACTTATACTTTGAATTTCGCATCTAATTCAAGTTAATCTTTTAAAGTCCCAAATTCTTTATTCCTGTGTACTATCATTTTCCATAGTCGTTGAATCGATATCTCGATACGATCTAATTTCTTTTAGCTTGCTTGTCCTCCTCCCTCGTTTTTTTAATAGTAACTTAACCTATTCTCCCCCTAAAATTCTAAAACCGTAACTGATTTGTGTTTTTAGGATTTTCATAGGCAAAAAACTGAAACCAATAAAATTAATTAAAGAAACGAAAATAAAATCAATGAAAATAAAAGAAAAATGGACTCGACGCATCGGACTAAACATGTTCATCTTCTGGAATTACATCACTTTTCTTTTTAACTCCGTTGACCTCTAACAGATATTGAAAACATGGTTTATCAAAGGCTTTTGTGTAGAGGTCAGCGCGTTGGAAATCCGTATTTATTTTAACAACATCGATTAGATTCTTTTCAAAACAGTCACATATAAAGTGATATTTAATGCCAATGTGTTTGGTCTTAGGATGTTGGACATGATTTTTAGTAACGGCTATTGTAGCAGAATTATCACCAAATATAGGGGTGTTAAAAATTTCAAACCGTAGTCCCGCATCTGCTGTTGAATCCAGATGATTTGAGAACAGCAGCTTGCCGCAACAACATATTCAACTTCACAAGTTGACAACGCAACTGATGTTTGCTTCTTACACTGCCACGTGACTAATCTTTTCTCAAAGAATTGACAACCAGTTGAGGTGGATTTGTAGTTCATCTTGCAGCCACCATAATCTGAGTCACTGTACGCGGTAATCTCAAAATCATCATCATGAGGATACCACAACCCAAGTGTTGGTGTACCCTTCAGATAATGAAATATCCTCTTAACCCCTATAAGATGGTTAACTTTGGGTTTCACCTGATATCTTGAACAAAGACATGTCGCGTACATGATATCAGGTCTTGAGGCAGTGAGGTACATGAGGGATCCAATCATTCCTTGGTACATGGTGGCATCAACCAGATCACCATTCTCGTCGGGTGCTACATCATAGTTTGTAGCAAGTGGAGTCCCAGCTACGGAAGCATTCTACATGTCAAACCAACTGAGAATATCCCCTACATACTTCGTCTGATGTAGAAATATCCCATTTGGTGTTTGATCCACCTGTACCCCAAGAAAGAACTTCATCTCTCCCATGGCACTCATTTCAAATTCTGCCTTCATTACTGCTTCAAATTCTTTACATAAGTCGTTGTTCTTGGAACCGAAGATTATGTCATCAACATAAATCTGAACAAGCAGCAGATCACCATCCTTTTCTTTGATGAACAGTGTACAGTCAATTACACCTCTGCTAAATCCGTGTTTCACCAGGTGCATTGAGAGTTTTTCATACTATGCTCTCAGGGCTTGGTGAAGCCCATAGAGAGCCTTATCCAGTTTGTAAACTCTATCCCGATGATACGGATCCTCAAATCCCTCGGGCTGGCTGACGTACACTGTTTCTCAGATTTCACCATGAAGGAATGCACTTTTAACATCGAGCTAATAAACTTTAATATTCATATACGATGCATAGGCTAGGAAGATATGGGTGGCTTCCATTCTTGCCACGGGTGCAAACACTTCATTGTAATCAATTCCCTCGACTTGTCAAAATCTTTGAACTACAAGTCGAGCCTTGTTCTTGATTATGACCCCTTGGTTATCTTTCTTACATTTCAAGACCCACTTGGTGCCAATGACCTTAGCACCTTTAGGTCTATCTACCGGTGTCCATACACCTAACTTCTTGAATTGAAGAAGTTCTTCTTGCATGGAACTCACCCATGCCTCATCATTTAGGGCTTCATTGACGTATTTTGGCACAAACTGAGACACAGAACAATGATATGCACCATCGTGAAGGTATCCCTTTTCCATTACCGAGGCATAATCGGCTGAGTATAGTTGATTTCTTGTCTGAACTCCTGATCTGACATCCCCAATGACATTGTCTAGAGGATGATAGACACTTAGACGTGATCCAGGAGTGGTGGGAACAACTACCTCAGAATCAAGATTATGAACGTTTCGTTCTGTATCTAAGGCAGTAGGAGTGTGAGGTTCCGAAGACTCAGAGGCATCTACGTCCGATGCTTGTGAACTCGCAGTAGTAGGAAATTGTTCCTCCTGATCGTTCTGATCATACTTCACGGCTTCATCGTCATAGGAGGAGTCACTAACCTCGAGTTCTCCCCTGAATGGTTAGACGATTCACCTTATGAACCAGATGATGTTGAGTCTTGTAATGGTGTGTTTAAGACATCATACATCATTTTGGCTGCTAACTCATCGTCGGAGAGAGGGATGTTGAAGGACTTGAAGAATCCATCATAGTCGAAAAAGAATGCGAGTCTTTTTCTAGCAGGAGGAGAGGTGTATCTCTGAATGTCAACATTACACCACACCTTTACTTGACCCGTTGAGTTGTTGTAAACTCTCTTATTCGCTATGTTGTATCCCAGAAAGATTCCCTCTTCAGCCTTCTCGTTAAATTTGCCTTCCTGAGTTTTCTTCAGCAATGTACATGGTGCTCCAAATGGTTCGAGGTACTCCAGATTGGGTTTACGTCAGGGTAGTAGCTCGTAACACGTTTTTCCATGTCGTTTAACCACCAGAATTCGATTTAATGTGTAACACCCATCGGAAACTGCCTCATTCCAAGATTGGATAAGCAGTTTCGAGTCTGTTAGCATCATCCTTGTAGTCTTTATCAAGCTTCTGTTCTTCCTTTCAGCAACCCCGTTCATTTATGGAGTGTAGGAAGATGTGAACTGATGTACAATTCCCTTTTCTTTGCAGAATGCCTCCATCCATTGATTCTTGAACTCGGTGCCGTTGTCTGAGCGTACTTGTCATACCTTCAGCTTGTAGAGTGACTCCAGTGTAGTTACCAATTCTTTGAATGACTCAAATGTTTCTGATTTTGATTTCAGAAACATCACCCAAGAGAATCTTGAGTAGTCATCTGTAACTACATAGCAGTACAAGTCATCTGCGATGCTTCTTGTCTTGACTGGACCAAACAGATCCATGTGAAGAAGCTCAAGAGGCAGTTCTATGGAATTAAATTTCTTTGCCTTATGAGACTTCTTTGTCTGTTTGCCATTCTTGCAGGCGACACAAAAATTTAGGAGTTGGAAGTTTTTTACATTTACTCCTCGCACTAGATCATTTTGGATCAAGTGGTTCATCTTCCGTGGAATGATGTGTCCCATTCTCCTATGCCAGGAGATAGAATCCTTTTCAGTAGCTTTTGACAAGAAGCATTGAACTTGATGATCCGTTGTGGAGGCCTTTGATAGATCCAAGACGTAAAGGTCATTAGATCTTGAGGCTGACATTAAGACTTGGTCCTCCGGAATCACATAGTCCTTTTTCAGGACATAGCATTTCTTATTGTTGAATACTACCTTAAATCCTTTGTCACATATTTGGGAAACAGAAAGCAAATTATTTTAAAGTTGTTGAACATAGTTTACCTTGTCAAACTTCACATTCTCATTCCCTACTTCCCCTTGAGCTGTGATGTATCCTCCTTTGTTTCCAGCAAATGAAACATGACCTCCTTTGATTTGTTTGATGTTTGATAGGAGTGCCCGGTTTCTGGTCATGTGCCTTGATGCTCCGCCATCTACAATCCAAGTGTTTGTTTCAGCACTATAGCGAACACCCTGCATATTCAGTTGAAAACATTAGTTAAGGTTAGGGACCCAAGCCTTAACTGGCTTGGGTGACCCAGAGGCATCACACATCATAAATTCTACCTATTGTCCATTTGAGGGTGAGCGAAGATCCTTCATCTTCTTGTTCTCATTATCAGATCCAGGATGGAATTTTCTTTCCATAAACCAGTTTTATGTAAGGTATGTTTGTGATAAAGAATGACTGGCTGATGGGTTGAACTTTAGGTTCACTGACTCTTTTTGGTGGAGTCATGGAGCTTCTTTTGGAAGAGCTCTCTTTAGTGTCATGAAGTTCAACTCTTTTCCTTGGTGTCTGATAATAAGGACAGTAAGACGCGATGTGTCCATACTTTCCACAGTTGTAACAAGATCTACTTTCGATATGTTGGTGTAACTGTTTTTGTGGAGAACTATGTGACACACGTGTGACTTTATTCTGTTTGGGTTCTATCACTTGTTGTTTAGAGGTTTACTTTGTTTAATCACATTTGCTTGAACCCTTTCAACATCTTTACCCTTGTGTTTACCTAGACTTTGACATGATGCACGTGATTGGTTAACATGTTTGGTCTATTTAGGTTCAGATTTAAACTTGGTTGAACCAGACTTTACTTTAACCTTCTCAAATTGTTCATCCAGATTAACACAAGGCATTTTACCTTTTGATTTTGAAGTGGCATCCTTTTGTTTAGTGCCAAATTCATTTGGTTTACATGTGGAATCTGGATCACTTACAAGAGAAATGGACACCACATGATCCTTGATTAGGTTATTATTTATTGGTTTACTTTTGGCATTCATCAAGGTCTCATGTGGTGGTGGAACCACTTTATATCCCAAACCCTCCCCATTGTTGCGTTCTCTCACTAAGTGTTGGACAATGTGAGAAGAACTTGTCCAACTATGCAGTTTTTGTTTTAATGAATTTACTTCTACTTCCAAAACAGCTTTTTGTTTCTTAGTGTCTTCTAGGGAGTTTAGATAGAACTTAATGTCATTAGCTTGGTTAAACGCTACAACTTCAGTTTCCCTAAGTTGTTTATTCAAAAGTTTTATCTTTTCTTTATAATTGTGCTCATATTGTTTTAAAACTCTATTTGCTTCTGTGCACAGTTGCAAGTCCTTTACTAAGCTATCATTATGATCTAATAACCTAGCAAATTTCAAATCAATACTTTCCCTAAATTTATTACAATCAGAACAAGCATGATTATTGAAAAGTTGAGTAGTGGAACTTACCTGAGAGGGTGCAGTTGAATTAGCCATCAATGCAAAGTCTAATTCAAGTTGGTGATCAACCACAGTTGCAATTTCTTCAATATTTGACATCACGAGTTCTATTGCAATATCACCTTCGCTTGCTGTGTCATCATCTAAATCCTCAACACTAGCAATGTTGGATTCTCCTGGAGACACAAACCGAAAGCTCCAATCTTGTCCTTCGTCATCGTGAGCAGTCAAGGCTTTAGGATCCTTGCTCGACGAAGTAGGACTGCTTGTGGGTTTATCCTGACGAGTGAAAGATGAGAATGGATTCCCATTTCCTGTCTTCTTGGGCTTCACACATTCACATTTGAAGTGCCCCTTTTCCCCACAGTTGAAGCAGTTAACTTTGGTCTTGTCAAAACCAAAAGTTGTATCCTTAGTAGCAATCAAGTTCTGTCTGGTCTTCTTGACAAACTTCTTAGCTCTCTGAACTGCACTTGCTAAGGCCCACATGATGTCCATTCTCTCCAGCTTTTTCTTGTCAACCTGCTCGTAGTCCTCATCTGCCAAATGGCAGTTCCCAATCTTCCCAGCAACTAGTCCGTCATAGGAGTGAACAACAACTTCTAAGAGATCCATGTGTTCCTTTGCTACATCCACTATCATATTCCCGAGATTCTCGGTCTTTAGTTTTATAGCATTGGCTTCAAGTGCCATGTATTGGGTACAAGACGACCCTGACGAGTCATATCCTGAAGTAGTAGGTTGAGAAGAAGCAGCCAAACTCGACACAAATGCCATTTGAAGTGGTGCTCCAGAAGTTTTGGCTTGTGTAGTTGAGTTGTACAGTGCCGGATTTTGATCATATGAAGACTTTTAGGCCATGTACTTCATCCTCAACTCTTCCTCTCTTAGTTTCAAAATGAAGTCGTTGATATCTAACTTCGCCAGCATATCATTTTGTCTTAGGTTGGAAACAAACGAAACAACTTCTCAGGCAACCTATCTGCAAAATTTGAAACTTTGTCTTCCATAGATGTAGTGACTCCATGAGTGTGCAGCTCACTCATCAAGTGGTAGAACCAATCAATGACGTCGTCCAAGCTCTCCTTTCCCATTGACGAGAAGTTGTCAAACTCCTTCTTCAGCGCTTTAGCCTTTAGAGCTTTTAACGATGCATTTCCTTCATACCTCTTTTCCAATGCATCCCACAGCTTCATAGCTTGCTTGTTCTCAGAAAATTGATGGAAGATGTCCTTAGGAATTGACTGAGTTAGAAATGCATATACTTTCTTCTCTGCATTATACTTTACCTTTTGGCCATCAGTCATACCGCCTAAGGTAAGTTTGACTCCACCTGCACCTATAGGCATGCTATATCCTGTCTCTATCGACTCCCACAGACTGGGATCTACTCCATTTAAGTAAATCTCAAATCTTTGCTTCCATTGTGGGTAATCATCTAACGTTATAAGCTTAGGGGGCTTGTTATGATTCCCTACTTCATTTTCTAGAAGCAACAAATTTTGAATCCTAGAATCCCTTCCTGCGGTGAACGCTGAATATTAATCCCCCATTACTATTGACTTTGGTCTTTAGAACAAAAATATTTTACTTGTGCGACTGAAGGAATGCGATTGAACACTTCGTGCGATTGAACAATACGGTTGGCTCAGACGTGAGAATGAGCAAATGCGGATGGCTTAATCGTGGGAATGGATATGGGCGGACGAACAATGCGAATGGGCAATCAATCGTACGAATGGATGAACGACTGAGTCCAATCGTGCGTGTGAGGGAAGCGTATAGATTCAGTCGTGCGATTGAGTCGATCGTGCGACTAAAGCTGCTGAATTTTGAGAATTCGAGGGTTTAGGTATTTTGACGCAAAATCACGAATTTCTCACTAACCCTAATTGCGTATGCTGGAAAACGTTAACCTTTTGACCTGGAGACGTCCAAAACACTGTTTGACACAAAAATATTGCGTTTTTGTGTGAAAAACACTATTTTTATATCAAAATCGATTGAATCACACGTAAATCAAGAGCCAAAGCTCTGATACCACTTGTTAGGGACCGTGTACTGGACGGAGTACTAACTGATTTACGTGTATACCAAGTCAAATAGTGCGGAATCCTATTTGATTGACGATCCAATCAGTGAGAACGTTAACCCGATCGATATAAGAATAAACTAACGTTAAGAACGAATAGGAATCAATCAAGAATGATCTATGAACTTGGACTGGCTTTCTTAGACATTCTGGACGGCTAGGGTACGAGTAGGAGTTGAAAATATTCAAAGTGTTACATTTTTCCACGAATTAAGTGATATTTATAGGTTAGGGTTAGTCAATCGTATGACTGGACCATTAGCATGGTTCAGTCGTGCGATTGAAGCATGCGACTGAGTCAATCACACGACTGAAGGTTTAGTCATGCGACTGAGTCATCTGTATGTCTCAATCGTGCGACTGATCCAGTCTTCTGGTTCAGTCGTGCGACTGGTCCATTAGCATGAAGTATTCATGCATATGAACCGTTAGCGTGGCCCATTCGCATGAAGACTTCATACGACTAAGTTTGAATTTGTTTCTCAATCATTACTTGACTAAGATCTATTCAAACAACCACAAACCTATATAGTTGGTTCAAGATACGTTAATAAATAATAAATATTAAATCATACACTAAAACATTTAACATTAAGATCAACAACCACATATTATGTTTCATTCAACTCATTCGTTTCATTACATTTAGGACATGACAGACACATTACATTAAGATCATAAACTAGGTACATATGGATCATCACAATAGACACCGACACACCATGATGAGTTACAATCCCTCTAATGAACAGATCCACCAACCTCTCTGATGAATATGTCTCGCGAATCAGTAGTAAGTGAGCACTCTTCGTCAAACGGTCAACTATCACCCATATGGCATCATACCCTTGCGCGGTACGCGGTAGCCTCGTTATAAAGTCCATGGTGATATGTTCCCACTTCCACTCCGGTATATCCAAAGGTTGGATCTTCCCATACGGTTTTTGGTGCTCGGCCTTCACTTGTAAACAAGTAAGGCATTTACTCATATACTCCACCACATCATGCTTCATACCCGACCACCAATAGTCTTTCTTCATGTCTTGGTATATCTTCGTAGCACCGGGATGAATAGAGTATCAAGTCTTGTGAGCTTCATCCATGATCTTCACACGTAGATCCCCAAAACGAGGAATCCACATACGCCCGAATGGGGTTCTAACACCAAGTGTGTTTTCACCTAATTCCGCGACCAGACCTCTCCTTCTTTCAGAGTTAAGATGATCTTCTTTCAATTCTTCATCTTGAAACTCTTTGACTTGCTTCATCACATTAGAGGTCATGATTAACTGGTAAGCTTTCACCCGAATCGGCTCGGGTTTCTCCTTCTGGCTAAGGGCATCCGCCACCACGTTGGCTTTGCCCGGATGGTAACGGATCTCGCAATCATAATCTTTTATGAGCTCCAACCATCTCCTTTGCCACATGTTCAAGTCCTTCTGCTTGAAGAAGTACTTCACGCTCTTGTGGTTAATGAATATGGTGCACTTCGTCCCGTATAGGTAGTGCCTCCATATCTTTAACGCAAATACCACGGTTGCTAGCTCTAAGTCATGAGTAGGATAATTAATCTCATGAACCTTCAACTGTCGGGATGCATAGGCTATAACATTTCCTCTCTGCATCAACACACATCCCTACGCCGAGTAAGAAACATCTGTAATAAACCACCAGATCTTCACTATCATCAGGTAACGACATAACAAGAGCTTGAGTCAATCTCGCCTTCAACTCCTCAAAAGCCTTCTCTTGAGCTTGACCCCATACAAACTTTACATCCTTCCGGGTCAACTTGGTCAGGGGAGAAGCGATCTTAGAGAAGTCTTGAATGAACCTTCTGTAATAGCCCGCCAAACCCAAGAAACTACGAATCTTAGATGGCGTCTTCAGAGAATTCCATTGCATCACCGCCTTCATCTTTGCCAGATCCACCATAATCCCCTCTGGATTCACTATATGACCCAAGAACTGGACCTCGCGTAGCCAGAATGCGCATTTGGAGAATTTAGCATACAACTTCTCCCTTCTCAAGGTCTGCAACTGTTAGGACCATGTACGTACGGAGTACTAACTGATAATGCGTGAAATCATATCAAATAGTGCGGAATCCTATTTGTTTGGCGATCCAATCAGTGAGAACGCAATCCCGATCAATCTAACGATTAAAGAAACATTAAGAACGAGTAGAACAAGATCTGATACGAACTATGAACAAGCTTTCTGGACGTTCTGGACGGCTAGGGTACAAGTATATGTTGAAATTCTTCAAGTTTATTGAATTCTCATGTTTTTTCATGAATTAAGTGGTATTTATAGGTTAGGGTTTTCCAATTGTACGATTGAACCATTAGCATGGTTCAGTCATGCGACTGAATCATGCGATTGATCCATATGCACGACTGAAGGCTCAGTCGTGCGACTGAGTCAATCTTATGTATTCAATCGTGCGACTGATCCAGTCTCCTAGTTCAGTCGTGCGACTGGTCCATTAGCATGAGATATTCATGTGTATGGTCCATTAGCAATGGTCCATTCACATGCAGACTTATACGACTAAGTTTGAACATATTTCTCAATCATTTTTGACCAAGAACTATGCACAACAACTACAAACCTATGTAGTTAGTTCATTATACTTTATAACACAATAAACAATGAAACATTAAACATTATAAGCATCAATCACATATTGTATTTCATTCAACTCATTCATTACATATGTGTAAGACATCATAGACATTAACATTAAGCTCATAAACTAGGTTCATATGTATCAACAAACTCCCCCTTGGACCTAGTTTCCTTTAACGTCTGACATTCTTCATAAGCTCCTCAAATTTCTTGTACTTCTACTCTCTTGTAACTCCTGCATGTATTTCAAATGCAAAGCAGAGTCGTATAACATTCTGAAACTAGAGGGCTTGCACAATATCTTGCGCGTCATAGAACAGTGACCACTTGTACAATGTGTAGACATCTTCTACAGACAAGTTCGTAAGCCATATTGGGTCGAATGCCCTGATAGTTTCTAATTTTCCTTCTCTATTTAGAGCTATGACTGATTCGCATATTCTCCAATGATAATACCACCATTTGAAATGTGGAGTGAAGTCCTGAGTCATTTCCCGTAAGGGAATCTTCGACATTGTACGCGGGGGACTCAACTTCAACATGACTTTAGGCTTTCAAGTATGGGATCCACTTCAGATCTACGAATGTACCTCTTTGGTTGTTGAGGTCTGAAGTTTACCCATCTGGTGTGGTAGTCCTTCTTTAGAGCAGCCTCAAACTAGCCTGATATCTTTCTAGGATCAGCATATAGCAAATTTAAGCGTGCCAGTTAGTTCAGCTCAAAACCTGGGAGAGTCTTCAGATCATGTGGATATCTAAAGTACTCTATTCTATTCTCCCTTTTTACAACATAAACATTTAGATCCTCAAAATACACCCACACAATAATCTTGCCAGACACCTTCAGATGTTTCTTGACCTTGTAGAGTTTGGTGTAGGTGTTTTGCTTTTGAGCTGTGCGTTGGGCTCGTATTTCATCAAAATAAGATGCCCATTCAGCCTTCTTGATCTCAACATCTGCGTCTAAGGCTTGGGCTTGGCTTTCATTCTTATCTATTTCTTTCTCCATCTCATCCAGTTTTTTCAAATGTAGCACTGTCGAGAGTGTCACCCAATGTTGGATCAAGAAGAAGGCTAATGCAACCAAAACTAAGTCACTTAGATAATTTTGGTACCGAATGCAAAGGCTTCCGAAGCTTAGCATGGAGCTTCCGAAGGTTGTAGAGTTCTTCCAAAGACAAAGTGAAAGATCAACTTCCGAAGACAGAACTCTACTTCCGAAGTCAAGTGTATACTTCCTAAGTTCAAGCCTTAGAAGAATGAACTGAAGACCACTTTCAAAGTATGATGAAAAGAAGAAGTCTCCAAGCCTCAGAAGAAGCAGCCTCTTCCGAAGTATAAATGGTTTCGGAAGTACTTACTCTTCCGAAGCCATTTAACCTTCGGAAGACACTGCTATGACCAGTGGACACAAGTATGGTCTCTGACACTCCGCTGCAGACCTCTGATACTGTTTGGCTTCTTCCTAAAAAGCCATGCAGTTGACCATACTTTATTCCACTGTTCACCTTTTCATGATAGTACATGTTACCAACTTTAGTTGGTGACAAAAGGTAAGTCAGGGACATGTCCTGACTACCAAATCTCAGATAAGACTTTATCCGAGATACCTTAAACTTTAGTCTTGTAGTATAGACTTTAGCTAGAGGATCCCAGCTGGTATCAAAGTATATCCGGCTGTAGTTAGTATTATATATAGGTTCTCTTTGTAAGTCATTGTAACAACCACAACAACTACTGCTTGTAAGAGTCTTGTATTTTGAGTTGAGAAGCATATATAAAAGTACCTTGAAAATTACATCCTGTGTTCTTTATTACTTTCTATATTGTGATCAACTCTTACTGATTCTATCTTAACCCAAGTGTTTTTCTAGGTGAGTTTGAGAGACAAAACATAAGTGTTTAATGACAAAGATCGATCCTACACCCAAGTCGGGGATGCTGGAAATCGTTAGAACACAACAAATAGCAGTTTAGAGCAATCAGATGAAAATCGGGCAGAGTTTCGTTAAGTCATGCGATAAACAAGAGCGATTGGGGGTGAATAGGGTTTGCGACCGACTCCCCCTCTATTTATACTAGGGTTCTCTCTAGTCGTGCAACTGGACTTAATCGCATAGTTGGTTCGTGCGATTGAGTCTCAGTCATGCGACTGACTCAATCGGTCACATTCAGTAGTGTGACTGGGTTTCAGTCGTGCGACAACCCCATTCGGTTGCTTCCATTTGCGTGATTGGTTTATTCTGATGATTCTATCGCATGAATTTACCCAAGCTGATGGTCCAATCGCACGTCTAGGCCATACATGTGGCTTAATCGTGCGATTGGGCTCATTCATATGGCCCAATTGTATGGCTGGTCCATACTTATGGTCTAGTCGTACGAATGGCTCATTCTTATAATTTTGACTCTGTGAACATTTTACATTTATCCCTTTTAACACTTGATAAAACATTACGAGCATTCATCATCTCAGACATGATCGTTTTTAACTTTGGAAACATTTGATCACCTCAGACGTGATCCTTTTAATAGTAAAGCATTTTGTCACCTCAGACGTGACCCATTTGACATTTGAAAACACGTGTGGTCACCTTAGATGTGTCATTTTTAAGTGATTAAATCCCAGATAAAATTCCACTATCTAGTCCAACGACTAAAACTAAATTTTACTAAAAAATTGAAACAAAATAAAACAACTATAACTAAAAGATAAAACTGAACGTATTTTTGTGATTTTGTGTGAGGTGGAAATTTTAAGATAGATATCTAGCAGATTTCTTTCTAGAACAGTACAACTTCAAGTTATTGTGACCATAACTGGAACGATTCATTATGGAATCATACAGTTAATCAAATCATTCAGGACGTGTTACCAAAACCTTTTGATGCTAGATTCTTGCTTCCATCGAGAGTCATTAGCAAGTTTAGGAAATCATACTAGTACTATATGATGCACACATTGATTTGGACTTTCAAGAATTGCCGCAACGATGATTGTCAGTATCCTTGTCCACTTAAATCCATACATAGACTTTTGACACAAATTGGTGATACATTTGGTTTAATTATTTCAACAAGCATTTGTGGATCCCACGCTTATATGGTAATCAACGTTCCTCAAGAGATTTTTGAGTGGTCTACGGGTAGGATTCAAGAAGAAACTATTTTAGAGCTTTCAAAGAGATGCTAAGCCTAAGGTTAGTGCCACCGCACAGCAGAGAGGCGCAAACAACAATGAATTCTAGAATATTTAGGTTATGCTTATCCTCAGGTCAGTGCCACCACATAGCAGAGAGGCACATAACCTATCTTCTTGTTTGAGCCGTTTTCTTTTCTTTTTGCACAGATCGCACCAACAACATGGGTTATTAGCTTGATTGCATTTTGCAATTTTCATGTGCCTTGCTCATTTTTTATGGTCATCCGCACACATTTGTGGCGTTTATTTTGCTCGTCACCCCTTATTGGAACTTCGTTGATTATGTTAACCAGGGATAAGATGATAACCCACAGCTTGTTGAACAACTTAGTTTGAACTTGACATCACCAACGAGGTCTTTTGATCTATTGTGTTAAATCTACCGACATATCATCAGATGATCTAGCAACCTCTAGGTCTACTTTCTTCACGTTACCTTAGTAGCAGCTAGCTTTACTATTATTTTTCCTGTTATATTGCTCAGACTTCTCAGATTTATACTTTGAATTTCGCATCTAATTCAATTTAAATATTATTTTTCCTGTTATATTGTGATTGAACCATTAGCATGATTCAGTCGTGCGACTGAAGAATGCTGTTGATCCATCCGCACAGCTAAAGATTTAGTCGTGCGATTGAGTCAATCTCATGTTATAATCGTGCGACTAATCCAGTCTCCGGGTTCAGTCGTGCGACTAGTTCATTAGCATGAAGTCTTCATGCATACGGTCCATTAGTATGGTCCATTCGCATGTGAACTTCACACAATTAAGTTTAATCACATTTCTTAATCATTATTGACTAAGAACTATGTAAACAACCAAAAACCTATATAGTTAGTTCAATAAGCATTAACACACAATAATAAATTAAATATTAAACATTATAAGCACAAACCACACATTGTATTTCATTGAAACCCATTGTATTACATATATGTAAGACATGAAAGACATTTTACATTAAGCTCATAATCTAGGTACATATTAATCTACAAACTCCCCCTTCGACCTAGTTTACTCAATTGTCTAACATTCTTCATCAGCTCTTCATATTTCTTATACTTCTCCTCCCTTGTAACTCCTACATGTATTTCGAATGCAAAGCAGTGTCTTATCGTATTGAAACTGGAGGGCTTGTATAATGTGTTACGCGTCATAGAACAGTGGCCACTTGTATAAAGTGCAGACATCGTCAGAAGACAAGTTAGTTAGCCACATCGGGTCAAATACCCTAACAGTTTCCATATTTCCATTTCTGTTCAGAACTATGACCGCCTCACCTGTTCTCCAATCGTAGTACCGCCACTTGAAGTGCGGAGTGAAGTCCTGGGGCATTTCCCTTAGAGGGATTCTCGACATTTTGAGCGGAGGACTCCACTTCAGCACAATCTTTGGCTTTCTAGTAATGGCATCAACTTCAGATCTTCTGATATACCTCGTTGGTTGTTGAGGTTTGAAGTTGACCTACCTGGTGTGGTACTCCCTCTTCAAAGCTGCTTCAAACCAGCCGGACATCTTTCGAGGGTCAGCATATAACAGCTTCAATTTGGCCAACTGGTTAAGCTGAAAACCGAGTAGAGTCTTCAGATCATGTGGGAATCTAAAATACTCGATTCCCTTCTCTCTCTTGATAGCATAAACATTTAGATCATCAAAATATGCCCACGCTATGATCTTTCCTGACACCTTCAGATGCTTCTTCACTTTGTAAAGGTTGGTGTAGGTACTAGGCTTTGGAACACTACGTTGGGCTCTGATCTCTGCAATACAAGTCGCCCATTCAGCCTTTTAGATGTTGACATCGGCTTCTGAGGCTTGGGCTTGATCTTTCTTCTTCTCCGACTCCTGCTCCAGTTTATCCAGTGCTTCAAATGTATCACTGACAAGGGTGTCACCCAGATTGGGGACTACATTTCCCTCGTTGTCAGCATACTCTGGACAATGTTGTGTTGTGATGTCTTCAATCTCAATCTCATCCACATCGTTAAGCTCATTTTCACTATCCATGTCAACAGTAGGAGCATCCTTCACAAGCTCATCTAGATTCAGTCGGAACATCTCAGCCAGTTGCTCATCAGTCTGGTCGTGAATTATTTCTCCTTCTTCAAGAGTGTAACTCACATACCTCCTGACGATCCCTTGCAGATCAAGTATCATTGTGAGCTGAGACTTGATCTGCTGAAGGGGAGTAACATCGTACTCATCTTGCTGAGATGAATGATCTACTTGATTTAAACATATAAACACATCAACCATTAGTCAATAATCAAGGCAATAAACATTAAATAAATATAAACATTATGTACACAAGATTAATACATGATTCAATTACAGATGATTTAAAATTACATAAACATCTAATCATTATGTTTGCCCTGAATCATATGCTCTTCTGCAGTCGGGGCTGATGTTGAGGCACCCTGATCTTGATTTTTTTCGGTCTGCCTCTCTCTTGCTTGTGTGGCACCCGATGCAGATGCATCACCTTTGTCTTCATCATCTCCTCCATCACCTGCACCTTTATCATCACCTCCCTCTGTTTCATCCTCTTCATCATCATCCTCATCATCATCCTCATCATCATCGTCATCACCATCATCATCACCCTCACGTATCTTCAGAGGCTCATCCTTTGTGCCTTTGAGTTTGAGCATAATGGTCCTTTTGGCATCCTCCAACTCCTCAATCTTCTTAAGGGATAGAACATATGCTCTTGGAGTTGGGCAATCTCTTGACTTTGAATAGCCATCGACTGAGCCTGATCCTCTATTAGATGGGCCAGCTAAGCGATCTGCTGTGCTTGGGTAGCGTTCTGCTCCACAAGCTGTCTGATCTGTGCAGCTCTTTCCTCGTCAGCAGCCCACAGCTTTAACACTATCCTGTTCAGTGCTGCCAGCTGATCCTCAACCTAACAAAAGGTAGGGATGATCCTGTAGTGAATGGCTGGTGGGATGATGGTCCGGGCTAGTGGCTGGTGGTAGTGGTGGTGGCTGTGGTGAATATGGGTGGTGGTATATGTTTGGGTGGTGATGGGTAGGCTGTAGTGATGGTGTAAGTAGTGTAGATAGGTGGTGGAGTGGCTGTGGTAGTCATGGTGGGTGAGGTGGTAGTAGTGGTGGTGGTAGCTATGGTAGTGGGTGAGTGAGTGGTGGTGGTAGATGTGGTGGCAGTGGTGGAGGTAGGAATCAGCATGAACCTCTGTCTTTTCGGCTTCATCCCATGGGGCTGAGCCATCCTTTTCTTCCTCGAACCCCTCGAGGAGGATGCTCCCCCTGGGATGTTGAGCTGGTCTGGGGTATAAGTAGGATCTTTAGTAGTCTCCCCAGATGCAGCTTGGCGTCCTCCAACTGCCTCTATCCCATGTTCGATGGCAACCACCCTACTGCCCACTGTTCTGGTCAATGGCTCATCATCACTCTCCTTCTCCTCATCAGGCCTGAAATCCTGATGGAAACCAGCTATGTCAGCTTCTCTATGAGTAGGTGGTGGAGGTGTAACATCTTTAGTGGTGGTTCTAGATGGAGTGGGGCCTGTGTCTCCACCATCGCCACTATTATCATCCCCTGAGTCAGCGGTGGGGAGGACAATCTACTCTGTATCCGAATCACTATCCTCGTGGTGCCATTTCCTCCTAGCGGGCACCACGTAATCCTCCTGGGCCAGGTGCCTGAACAATCTCCTCATACAGGGCTTAACATGCATCCCCTGTACACCTTCATTCGGCCCAATGTGGTGTCATCCATCACCTCAAGTACTACATCATCCTCCTTCTCCTTAGGTAGCTGAGGGAGCTTCTGATCAATGATCATCTGCATGAAGTGAGGATACATACAGAATCCCTCCTACCCCTTCGCCTCGATGTTCTCCACCAAGTAGGTAAAGATCATCCGGGAGAAACTGAACGGGTGGTTCAGCACCAACGCCACGTAGGCGTTCTGTATCTGGTCCGATAGCTCATCGAAGCCTCCTTTCCTGGAGGCAATGCACTTTAGCAGCACATGTGCCAAGTACTTGAATTGGGGGCACAGGTTGCCCTTGTTGAGCACACCTGCGGTGATGTCCCCCGAGTACTTGGCTCATAGAAAGTAGTCACGCACTGTCAGTGGGTGCAAGTGGGTTGGGCAGTGAGCATCATCTCCAAACTCTAATACTATCCTGAGATCCTCCTCTTTGATCTCTATGGCATGACCGAAGATAGAGCTCCTGATGCAATGGGGCTCTACGGTCCTATCAACAACCGCTCCTTCCCAGAAGGCCTGCTGAAGGGATTGGTCTGGTGTGCACAGTGTCGAAATGGCACGGAAGATCCTCGATCTTCGTAGAAAAGTAATAATGCTCGAAAAGTCTGCAACTTTCCTGGAAGTCAAATCCAGGTGAGCACATATGTTGTGCATCGTGCTCATGGCCCAGTGACTCGCCATCTGTTACACAAAATGGATAAACATTAGTGTGAGTAAAAGAGTAACCATTTGAAACTCTTAACTTGAATTTGTCTGTTCTGTCATACAATTGAGCTCATACGCACGACTGAGTCATGTGACTGTGCTTAGTCGTATGCTCTACCAAGCGGTTGAACTAGTCGTGCGACTAAACTTATTCTCATGTTTTAGTTGTGCAATTGTGCCATTCGTCCAACTCAGTCGTGTGACTAAGCCATTCGCCCGACCCAGTTGTGCAATTGAAGTTCATTAGAGCACCCATTCGCATGATAGACTGTTGGTTCATTCAAATTCAAATTTTGCGCAATTCGTAGTGTTAGACTTCGTGGTATGGCGCATTAGACTCGCAAACACCTAACATAGTACCTAATAACTTTTATTTTAACATTTTACGTTGTTTTCTCAGGGTATAAGTCATACTAGTCCCGGGTAAGTTTTAGGGCACAATTTCGATCTTTTGAGGATGAATCGATTGAACATTTGACTAGAAATCGTTGAACATTACCTGTAGAGTCACTGGAAATCGTTAGAATGTAATAATCACAATCCAAGAACAATCAAATGAAATTTGGGCAGAGTATTGGTAAGTCGTGCAAAGAAATGAGCGATTGGGGGTGAATAGGGTTTGCGACCGACTTCCCCTCTATTTATACTAGGGTTTCCTTTAGTCGTGCAACTGAACCTAATAGCACAGCTGGTTCGTGCGATTGAGACTCAGTCGTGTGACTAGCTCAATCGGTCATCATTAGTCATGCGACTGGGTTTTAGTCGTGCGACTACCCCATTCGGTTACTTCCATTCGTGCGACTGGTTCATTCTGATGATCCAATCGCATGAATTTACCCAGTTGATGGTCCAATCGCATGTCTGGGCAATATGTGTGGCTTAGTCGTGCAATTGGGTTCATTCGTTTGGTTCAATCGTACGGCTGGTCCATACTTATGGTCCAGTCGTGCGAATGGCTCATACTTATGATTTTAACTTTTTGACCATTTGACAATTAACCCTTTTTAACTATTGATAAAACATTTTGAGCATTCGATCATCTCAGACATAATCGTTTTTAACTTTGGAAACATTTGATCACCTTAGACGTGATCTTTTTATTAACAGTAAAACATTTTGTCACCTCAGACGTGACCCATTTGACATTTGAAAACATGTGTGGTCACCTCAGACGTGACCCTTTTTAGTGATTAGATCCCAGATAGAATTCCAATACGTAGTCCGACTTTTAACAACTAAACTGATAGAATTAAACAAATGAAACTACTAGAACTTAAAAGCAGAAGTAAAAACATATTTTTGTAATTTTGTGTGAGGTAAAAATCCTAAGATAGATATCTAGCATATTTATTTGTTGAACAGGGAGCTTCAAGTTATTTTGACCATAAGTGGAACAATTCAATATGGAATCATACAGGTAAATCAAATCATTCGGACATGTTATCAAAACCTTTTGATGCTCGGTTCTTGTTTTCATCGAGAGTCATTAGCAAGTCTAGGAAATCATACTAGTACCACAAGATGCACACAGTGGTGTTGACTTTCAAGAGTTGCAGCCACGATGATTGTCAGTATTCTTGTCCTCTTAAATCCATACACAAACTTTTGACACAGATTGGTAATGATTTAAGGTTTAATTATTTCAACAAGCATTTGTGGATCCCACGTTTATATGGTAATCAACGTTCCTTAGGAGATTTTTGAGCGGTCTACGGGTAGTATTCAAGAAGAAACTATTCTTAGAGCTTTCAAAGAGAAGCCAAGCCTTAGGTTAGTGCCACCGCACAACAGAAAGGCGGCAAACAAAAATGACTTCTAGAATATCTAGGTTATGCTTATCATCAGGTCAGTGCCACCGCACAGCAGAGAGGCACACAACCTATCTTCTTGTTTGAGCAATTTTATTCTTCATGCACAGATCGCACCAACAACATAGGTTATTAGCTTGATTGCTTTTTGCATTTTTCATCATGTGCTTTTGCTCATATTATGGTCATCTGCACACATTTGTGGCGTTTATTTTGCTCGTCACCCCTTATTGGAACTCTGTTGATTGTGTTAACTAAGGATAGGATGATAACCCACAACTTGTTGAACAACTTAGTTTGATTTTGAGATCACCAACAAGGTCTACTTATCTATTGTGTTGAATCTACCGACACATCATTTAATGGTCTAGCAACCTCTAGGTTTACTTTCTCTGTGTCACCTTAGTAGTAGCCAGTTTTACTATCATTTTTCCTGTTATATTGCTCAGACTTCTCAGACTTATACTTTGAATTTCGCATCTAATTCAACTTAATCTTATAAAGTCCCAAATTCTTTGTTCCTATGTACTATCATTTTCTATAGCCATTGAATCGATATCACAGATACGATCTCATTTCTATCAGCTAGCATGTCCTCCTCCCTCGTTTTTTTATTTATTTATTTAAATTAAATACTAACTTAACCTATTCTCCCCCTAAAATTCTAAAACCATAAAAGATTTGCGTTTTTAGGATTTTAATAGGCGAAGAAATAAATATAAATTAAAAGAAAATAAACAACAAAGAAATTAAAAGTAAAATGAAATCTACTTGTCGGACTGAGTACTGTCATCGTCGGAAATCACATCACATTTCTTTTTAACGCCGTTGACCTCTAACAGATATAGAAAATGTGGTTTATCAAAGGCAATCACGTATAAAATGATATTTAATCCCGATGTGTTTGGTTTTAGGATGTTGGACCGGATTTTTAGTTACGGCTATTGCAGCAGAATTATCAACAAATATAGGAGTATTAGAGAATTGCAAACTATAGTCCCGAATTTGCTGTTGAATCCAAATTATTTGTGAACAGCAACTTGCAGCACCAACATATTCGGCTTCACAGGTTGACAGAGCAACCAAGGTCTGCTTCTTACACTACCAGGTCACTAATCTCCTTCCAAAGAATTGACATCCTGCTGATGTGGACTTGTAGTTCATTTTGCAACCGCCGTAATCCAAGTCACTTTATGCTGTAAGCTCGAAGTCATCATCATGAGGATACCACAATCCTAGTGTTGGTGTACCCTTCAGATAACGAAATATCCTTTTAACCCCAATAAGATGGTTGACTTTTGGTTTCGCCTAATACCTAGAGCATAGACATGTTGCATACATGATATCAGGTCTTGAGGCTGTGAGGTACATGAGGGATCCAATCATTCCTTGGTACATGGTGGGATCACCATTCTTGTCGGGTGCTATATCATGGTTCGTAGCAAGTGGAGTCCCAGCTGCGGAAGCGTTCTCCATGTCAAACCAACTAAGAATATCCCCTACATACTTGGTCTGATGTAGAAATATCCCCTTAGGTGTCTGATCCACCTGTAATCTGAGGAAGAACTTCATTTCTCCCATTGCACTCATTTCAAATTCGGCCTTCACTACTGCTTCAAATTCTTTATATAAGTCTCGTTCTTGGAACCGAAGATTATGTCATCAACATAAATCTAAACAAGCAGTAGATCACCATCCTTTTCTTTGATGAACAGTGTACAGTCAATTACACCTCTGCGAAATCCGTGTTTCACAAGGTGAGTTGAGAGTTTTTCATACCATGCTCTCAGGGCTTGGTGATGCCCGTAGAGAGCCTTATGCAGTTTGTCAACTCTGTCTCGATTATATGGATCCTCAAATCCTTCAGGTTGACTGACATACACTGTTTCCCGGATTTCACCATGAAGAAATGCACTCTTTACATCCAGTTGATAGAATTTAATTTTCATGTATGAGGCATAAGCTAGGAAGATACGGATGGCTTCCATTCTCGCCACAAGTGCAAGTACTTCATTGTAATCAATTCCCTCGACTTGTCAAAATCCTTGAACTACAAGTCGAGCCTTGTTCCTGATTATGACCCCTTGGTCATCTTTCTTGTAGATACATGTGTACCTAGTTTCTGAGCTTAATAAAATGTCTTTATTGTCTTACACATATGTAATAGAATGGGTACTTAATGAAATACAATGTGTGGTTGTGCTTATAATGTTGAATATTTCATTGCTTAGTATGTAATAACACTTATTGAACTAACTATATAGGTTTGTGGTTGTTTGAATAGATCTAAGTCAAATCATGATTGTGAAACATTCAAACTGAATCATATAAAGTTCTCATGCGAATGGCCCATGCTAAGGACCATACACATGAACAACTTCATGCTAATAAACCAGTCGTATGACTGAACTAGGAGACTAGATCAGTCGCATGATTGACATGAAATAACTCAGTCACCGACTGAACACTCAATTGTGCGAATGGATCAACCGCATGACTCAATCGCACGACCGAACCATGCAAATGGTTCAGTCTCCCGAATGAGAAACCCTAACCTATAAATACCACTTAAATCGTGGAAAAACATAGCACTTCGAAAACCTACGTACTAAATCATACCCTAGCCATCCAGAGACCTCTAAGAACCTGTTCCAAGTTCATATATCCCACTAGATCGATTACCAATCATTCTTAACATTTATATTCAATCCATAATTGTTTCTACGTGCGTTCTCACTGATTGGATCGCCAATCAAATAGGATTCCGCACTATTTGATTCGGTATACACGTATTTCAGTTACTATTTCGTTTGATACACGATCCTAACAAGTGGTATCAGAGCTTTGGCTTTTGATTTACGTGTGATTCAATCATTTTTGATACAAAAATTGTGTTTTTTACTAAAAACGCAATCTTTTCATGTTAAACAGTGTCTTAGATGTCTCTATTCGTAAAGTTTAACTTTTTCCAGCATACGACAATTAGGGTTAGTGAAAATTCATGTTTTTGTGTCCAAAACACCTTAAACCTATGAATTTTCGAAATCCAGCAGCTTCAGTCACACGATTGACTCAATCACACGACTAAATCCATACGCATCCCTCATACGCACGATTGGACTCATCCGTACCTCCATTCGTACGACTGAGCAGTCTATTCGCATTGTTCAACCGCATTTTTTCATTCGCCCGACTGAGCCATCCGTTTAGTTTAGTCGCATGATTGAACCATCCGCATTGTTCAATCGCACGAATAACCCAATCGCACACCTTCATTCGCACAAGTGAAACAGTTTGTTCAAAATTTTAAAGTTGATAGCAATGGAGGACCAATACTCGGCGTTCACAGAGGGAGAGACTCAAGGATTCAAAACTACTGCTTCTGGAGAATGAAGTGGGGAATCACAACAAACCCACTAAGCTAATCACGTTAGCCGAATACCCACAATGGAAGCAACGTTTTGAGATCTACTTAAATGGAGTAGATCCCAATATGTGGGAATCAATAGAGACGGGGTACAACATGCCAATAGGTGTTGATGGTGTCAAACTTACCCTAGGTGACATGACTGGTGGACAAAAGGTCAAATACAATGCTGAGAAGAAAGTCTATGCTCTGCTTACTCAGTCGATTCCCAAGGATATTTCCACCAATTTTCTGAGTATACGCAAGCAAAGAAACTATGGGATGCATTGGAGAAAAGGTATGACGGAATTGCATCATTAAAGGCAATAAAGGCTAAGCTTTGAAGAAAAAGTTTGACAACTTCTCTTCGATGGGTAAAGAAAGCCCAGATGATGTCATTGACAGATTCTACTACTTGATAAGTGAGATGCACACTCATGGAGCAACAACATTTATGGAAGACAAGTGTCGAACTTTGCTGATGGTTTGCCAGAGAAATGGGTTTCCTTTGTCTCCAATCTCAGATAGAATGGTATGCTAACAAAGTTAGATATAAATGATTTCATTCTAAAGCTGAGAGAAGAAGAATTAAGGATGAAATACAGAGCCCAAAAGTCTTCTTATGATCAAAATCCGGCAGTGTACAACATGACTCCAGAAGCCAAAACGTCTGGAGCACCACTTCAGACGGCTTTAGTGTCAAGTTCAATTGGTCCCTCTCAAACCTCTACTTCAGGGTCAGAAATGTCAGGGTCGTCTGCTACCCAATACATAGTACCTGAAGCCAATGCTGCAAAACTAAAGACCGAGAATTTCAGTAATGTGACAGTTGAGGTAGCTAAAGAGCACATGGATCTCTTAGCAGCAGTAGTCCACTCCTATGATGGACTAATTGCAGGAAAAATTGGGAACTGTCATCTGGCAGATGAGGACTATGAGTAGGTGAACGAGACAGAGCTAGAGAGGATGGATATAATGTGGGCCTTAGCAAGTGCTGTTTCGGAGAGCTAAGAATTTTGTTAAGAAAACCGGATAGAACTTGGTTGCAACTAAGGACACTATCTTTGGTTTCGACAAGACCAAGGTGACCTATTTCAACTGTGGCGAAAAGGGGCACTTCAAACGTGAGTGTGTGAAGCCCAAGAAAACTAGAAACGAGAATCCATTCTCATCCTTCAATCGTCAGGATAAACCAACTAGCAGTCCTACTTCGTCAAGCAGGGATCCTAAAGCCTTGACTGTTCATGATGATAAAGGATAGAACTGGAGCTTTCAGTTTGTTTCACCGGGAGAATCCAACATTGCTAGTGTTGAAGATTTAGACGACGAGCTAGTGAAGGAGATATTGCAGTGGAACTCGTGATGTCAAGCACCAAAGAGACTGCAACAATGGTCAATTACATGCTTGCAGAAGGGAAATCTATAACAACGTCAGAACCACCAGAACCAGAAACACCAGACTCTGCTTTGATGGCTGATTCATCAGAACGCTCTCAGGTAAGTACTACTGACCAACTTTTCAATAATCATGCTTGTTTTGATTGTAATAAATTTAGGGAAATCATAGATTTAAAATTTGCTAAGTTATTAGATCATAATGATAGCTTAGTAAAGGACTTGCAACTGTGCACCGAAGCTAACAGAATTCTTAAACAAAATGAGCACAGTTATAAAGAAAAGATAGACCTTTTGAACAATCAGCTTAGGGAAACTGAAGTAGTGGCCTTTAACCAAGCTAATGAAATTAGGTACTATCTTAACTCCCTAGAAGACACTAAGAAACAAAAAGCAGTTTTAGAAGTAGAAGTTAATTCATTATAGCAAAAACTGCATAGTTGAACAAGTTCATCTCACATTGTCCAACACTTAGTGAGAGAACGTAACAATGGGGAGGGTTTGGGATATAAAGTGGTTCCATCACCACCTGAGACCTTGATGAATACTAAAAGTAAACCAATCAATACCAATCCAATCAAGGATCATGTGGTTTCCACTCCTCTTGTAAGTGATCCAGATTCCACATGTAAATTAAATGAATCTGGAACTAAACAAAAGGAGGCCACGTCAAAGGCAAAAGGTAAAATGCCTTGTGTTAATCTGGAAAAAGAGTTCGAAAAGGTTAATATAAAGTCTGGTTCAATCACAGTCAAATCTCAACCTAAAAAGACCATTAACGTTAACCAATCACGTGTTTCATGTCAAAGTCCAGGTAACAAAACGCAAAGGATGTTAAAGATGTTAAAACAATTAAATTTGCTAAACAAGATAAAACATCTAAACAAGAAGAGTCAAAACCCAAACAGAATAATGTCACACGAGTGTCACACACGTCTCCATAAAAACAGTTAAATTGTAAAGTCAAAAGCAGGTCATGCTACACTGTGGAGAGTATGGACACATTGCGTCTAACTGTCCTTACTATCAGACACCTAGGAAGAAAGTTGAACTTCAGGAACCAAAACCTAATTCTTCTAAGAAGAGCTCAATGACTCCACCTAGAAGAGCGAGTGAACCTAAAGTCAACCCATTAGCCAGTCGTCTGTTTATCATAAACAGCCTCACACAAAGCTGGTTTAGGGAAAGAAAAATCAACCTCAATGTCTGATAATGAGAACAAGAAGACAATTGAGCTGCCCTCACCCTCTAAAGGTCAATGGGTTGAATTATGATTTGTGATGCCTTTGGGAAACCCAAGCCAGTAAAGGCTTGGGTCCCTAACATGATCTAATGTTTTAAATTGAATGTGCAGGGTGTTCGCTTTAGTGCTGAAACCAACACATGGATTGTCGATAGCGGAGTATCCAGGCACATGACTGGGAACAGGGCACTCTTATCAAACGTCAAACAAATAAAAGGAGACCATGTTTCATTTGCTGGAAACAAAGGAGGGTATATCATAGCTAAGGGGAGTGGGAAATCAGAAAGTAAGTTTGACAAGGTAAACTACGTTCAACAACTTCAAAATATCTTAGTTTCTATATTCCAAATTTGTGATAAAGGTTTTAAAGTAGTATTTGATAATAAGAAGTGCTATGTCCTGAAAAAGGACTATGTGATATCGGAGGACCAAGTCTTAATGTCTGCCTCAAGATATAATGACTTTTATGTCTTGGATCTATCAAAGGCGTCCACAACGGATCATCAAGTTTAGTGCTTCTTGTCAAAAGCTACTGAGAAGGAATCCATCTCCTAGCATAGGAGAATGGGACACATTAATCCACGGAAGATGAATCACTTAATCCAGAATGATCTAGTGAGAGGAGTTAACGTCAAAAACTTCCAACATCTAGATTTCTGTGTGGCGTGCACGAAAAGCAAACAGGCGAAGAAGTCTCATAAGGAAAAGAAAGTTCATTCCTCTTGAACTTCTTCACATGGATCTGTTTGGTCCAATAAGTATAAAAAGCATTGCAGGCGACTTGTACTGCTATGTGGTTACTGATGACTACTCAAGATTTTCTTGGGTAATGTTTTTGAAATCCAAATCAGAAATATTTGAGTCATTCCAGGAATTAGTAACTACACTGGAATCCCTATACAAGCTGAAGGTGCGACAAGTACGCTCAAACAAAGGAACTGAGTTCAAGAACCAATGGATGGAGGCTTACTGCAAGGAAAAGGAATTATACACCAATTCACCTCTGCCTACACACCTCAGATGAATGGCGTTGCTGAGAGAAAGAATTGCAGTTGATAGAGATAGCACAGACAATGCTAGCTGACTCGAAACTACCTAACCAATTCTGGAATGAGGCAGTGGCAAATGCGTGTTACACGTTAAATCGAGTTATAGTAGTTAAATGCCATGGCAAGACGTGTTACAAGTTACTACAATGATGTAAACCTAATCTAGAGTATCTCGAACTATTTGGCGCTCCGTGCAAACTACTGAAGAAAACTCAGGAGGGAAATTTTAGCGAGAAGGCTGAAGAGGGAATCTTTCTTGGATACAACATACCGAATAAGAGAGTCTACAACAACTCAAGGGTCAAGTAGAAGTGTGGTGTAATGTCGACGTTCAGAGATACCACCCCTCCTGCTGGAAAAGGTCTGGCTTTCTTTTTCGACTATGATGGATTCTTCAAGTCCTTCAACATCCCTATCTCCACGTCTGATGATGAGTTAGCATCCAAAATGATGTATGATGTTCTAAACACACCATCACAGACATCTACGTCATCTGGCTCACAAGGTGAATCACCAACTAACTCAGGGGGAGCACTTGAAGCTAGTGACTCTTCCTCTGACGATGAAGCAGTGGAGAATGATCAGGACCCTCAGGAGCAACAGGTTCCTCCTACTGCAAGTACACAAGCATCTGACATTGATGTCTCTGTGTCTTCACAACCTCAAACTCCTACTGCCTTAGATATAGAACCCAAAGTTCATAATCTTGATTCTGAGGTAGTTGTTCCCACTACTCCTGTATCACGCCTAAATGTCTATCATCCTCTGGACAATGTCATTGGAGATGTCAGATCAGGAGTTCAAACCAGCAATCAGCTGTATTCAGCTGATTATGCCTCGATGATGGAAAAAGGATACCTTCACGACGGAGCTTATCATTGTTTTGTGTCTAAGTTTGAGCCAAAATATGTTAGTGAAGCCCTAAATGATGAGGCATGGGTGAGTGCCATGCAAGAAGAACTTCTTCAGTTCAAGAAGTTAGGTGTATGGACTCTAGTGGATAGACCTAACTATGCTAAGGTCATTGGCACCAAATGGGTCTTGAAATGTAAGAAAGATGACCAAGGTGCCATCATCAGGAACAAGACTCGACTTGTAGTTCAAGGATTTCGACAACTTGAGGGAATAGATTACAATGAAGTGTTTGCACCCGTGGCAAGAATGGAAGCCATCCGTATCTTCCTTGCCTATGCATCATATATGAAGATTAAAGTTTATCAACTGGATGTGAAGAGTGCATTCCTTCATGGTGAAATCCGAGAGACATTGTACATCAGTCAACCTGAGGGATTTGAGGATCCATATCATCGGGACAGAGTTTAGAAACTCGACAAGGCTTTATACGGGCTTCATCAAGCTCCTAGAGCCTGGTATGAGAAACTCTCCACTCACCTTATGAAACATGGGTTTCGCAGAGGAGTTATTGACTGCACACTGTTCATCAAATAAAAGGATGGTGATTTATGCTGGTCCAAATTTATGTAGATGACATAATCTTCGGTTCCAAGAATGAAGAATTATGTAAAGAGTTTGAACCAGTAATGAAGGCTGAATTTGAAATGAGTGCCATGGGAGAGATGAACTTCTTTCTCGGGTTACAGGTGGATCAAACACCGAAGGGAATTTTTCTACATCAGACCAAGTATATAGGAGATATTCTCAATCGGTTTGACATGGAGAATGCTTCCGCAGCTGGGACTCCACTTGCTACAAACCATGATGTAGCACCCGACGAGAATGGTGATCTGGTAGATGCTACCATGTATCGAGGAATGATTGGATCTCTAATGTACCTCACTGCCTCAAGACCAGATATCATGTATGCTACATGTCTATGTTCAAGATATCATGCAAAGCCAAAAGTTAACCATCTGATAGGGGTCAAAAGGATCATCCATTATCTGAAGGGTACACCAACACTAGGGTTGTGGTATCCTCATGATGATGGCTTCGAGCTTACGGCGTATAGTGACTCGGATTACGGTGGCTGCAAGATGAACTACAAGTCTACATCAGCAAGATGTCAATTCTTTGGGAGGAGATTAATGACCTGGCAGTGTAAGAAGCAGACCTCGGTTGCTTTGTCAACCTTCAAAGCCAAATACGTCGCTGCTGCAAGTTGCTGTTCACAAATCATATGGATTCAACAGCAAATGCGGGACTACGGTTCGAATTTCTCTTCTACTCCAATTTTTATTGATAACTCTGCTGCAATTGCAGTAAATAAAAATCCGATCCAACATCCTACATCGGAATAAAATATCACTTTATACGTGATTGTTTTGAAAAGAACGTAATCGATGTGGTTATAATAAATACTGATTTTCAACGCGCTGACCTTATATAAAGGCTTTTGATAAATCACGTTTTTTATATTTGTTAGAGGTCAACGGCGTTAAAAAGAAAAGTGATGTAATTCCTGAAGATGACCATGTGTAGTCCGATGCGTATAGTCCATTTTTTTAATTTTATTTTCTTTAGTTATCTAATTTATTTCAAGTAGTTAATTAAATTGATGTTATTTCTTTGCCTAGTAAAATCCTAAAAATGAAAATCGTTTACGGTTTGCGAAATTTTAGGAGGAGAATAGGTTTAGAAAGTAACATTATAAAAAAACGAGGGAGGAGGAGAGGTAAGCTTTAGATCGTATTTGTGATACCGATTCAAACTTTGGAAAATGGTAGTACACAAGAACAAACCACTTGGGACTTTAAAAGTTTAAATTGAATAAGATGCGAAATTCAAAGTATAAGTCTTTGTAGTCAGAGCAATATAAAAAGAAAAATGATAGTAAAACTAGCTACTACCAAGGTAACACAAAAAAACAGACTAGAGGTTGCTAGACTACTGATGATATGTCGGTAGATTCAATGCAATAGATGATTAGACCTTGTTGGTGACCTCAAGAATAAGCTAAGCTGTTTGACAAGTTGTGGGTTATCATCTTATTCGTGGTTAACACAATCAACAAAATTCCAATAAAGGGTGACGAGCAGAATAAACGCCTAGAAATGTGTGCGTATGACCAAAATATGAGCAAAAGCACGTGATGAAAAAAATACAAAAGCAATCAAACTAATAACCTATGTTGTGGTGAGATCTGTGCAAAAAGAATAAAATTACTCAAACAAGAAGATAGGTTATGTGCCTCTCTGCTGTGCGGTGGCACTGACCTGAGGATAAGCATACCCTATATATTCTAGAATTCATTGTTGTTTTCCGCCTCTCTGTTGTGCGGTAGCACTGACCTGAGGATTGGCTTTTCTTTGAAAGCTCTAAGAATAGTTTCTTCTTGAATACTACCCTAAGACCGCTCAAAAATCTCCTAAGAATGTTGATTACCAGATAAGTGTGGGATCCACAAATGCTTGTTGAAATAATCAAACCTTAAACTGTCACCAATCTGTGTCAAAAGTCTATGTATGGATTTAAGAGGATAAGTATACTGACAATCATCTTGGCTATAATTCTTGAAAATCCAAATCAATGTGGGGATCTAATAGTACTAGTATGATTTCCTAAACTTGCTAACGACTCTAGATGAAAAACAAGAATAAAGCATCAAAAGGTTTTGATAACATGTCCCGAATGATTTGACGTACATGTATGATTCCAAACAGAATCGGTCTACTTATGATCAAAATGAATTGAAGCTACCCTTTCAGGAAACGAATCTTTTAGATTTCCATCTTAGAATTTCCACCTCACACAAAATCACAAAACCAAGTTTTAGTTTTGTATTTCAATTTTTAGTTCTTTTGATTGTTTAAATTTCGTCAATTTAGTTTGTTAAACATCAGACTATGCCATGGAATTCAATCGGGGATTTACTGACCTAAAAAGGTCATGTCTGAGGTGACCACACGTGTTTTCAAATGTAAATGAGTCATGTCTGAGGTGATAAATTGTTTTAAAAGAATCATAACTGAGGTGATAAAAATTTTCAAAATTAAAATGATCATGTCTGAGATGATCAAATGCTCGTAATGTTTAATCAAAAGATAAAAAGCGTGGAATGGTCATAAAGTCAAAATCATGAGTATGATCCACTCGCACGACTGGACCATGAGTATGGACCAATCGTACGAATGGACCATACTTATGCCCTAGATAGTGAAATGGAGCATGAGTATGAACCATTCACCTGAATGGCATATCAGATTAAGCCAGTCACCCGAATGGGGAGATGTGCGAACGAGTCAATCGCCCGACTGAAACCCAGTCGCCCGACTAATGTGATCGACTGAACCAATCGCACGACTAAAGTCCAATCGCCCGAATGAACCGAGTGATTTGGTCCAGTCGGACGATTGAAAGCAGATTCAGTATAAACAGGGCCATAGTCGATCGCATAAACTCATCAACCCTCATTCGCCCTAAATCGCAAATGGTACCGTTACTCTGCCAAAATTTCTTCTGACTGAATTTGACACCTAATTTTGATATTCTGACGATCTCTACTTGTTGTACAGGTATAATGCGGTAGTATCTAACTGAAGTTCGACTGATTTGAGCCCTAATTTATGAATTCCGGCCCTTACAAGAACCGAAACTGTGATTGGACGAATAACCTAGCTAAACTAATTAAAATGTTGAAATCAAGGTTATTAGGTTATTAGTACAGTGATTGCGAGTCTAATGAAACAAAACACGACGTCTAATTTTATGATTTTGTCCAAATTCGAATTTTAGTTGAACGAACAGAGGTTATTGAACTAGACACCTGGATGAACTCCAATCGCACGACTGAGCTGGCCGAACGACTCAGTCGGTCGAATGGAGAATCCGAATGAGCTCAGTCGGCCGACTGAACCAATCGCAGGCTCAGTCACCCGATTGAACTCAATCGCATATTCAGTCGCCCGACTGTATTCAGTCGCCTGTTAGGTCAACCGACTGAACTCAGTCGTATGGTTCAATCGCATGATTGAACCAGACTGATCTCAAACAGGTTAACTTGAATTGAACTTTGTTGTGTGGTGATCTAATGTCTATGTGTCTTGTGTTATAGATTCATGGCTGACAGATGGTCCATCAACTCCAAGCATAACATTTGTGCCTATTTGGATGCCACAACTCGGAATGGTCCTGAGTTTGCAGGGATCATTGCATTCCTAAAGAGATCCCGGATTCACAGAGCTATATCCACACCATGCACTCCCTATAGGTCTATACAGCATGTCTTCTGGGAGGGGACATCGGTTGATCGTTCACAAGAGCCTACATCATCCGGAGCTCCATTTTTGGGATGATATCGAGGTGAATGTAGTTCATATTCATCGAGTACTAGATCTGGGTGACGATGCAGATCACCCGACCAGGCTACATCCTCTGACAGTTAGAGGGTGCTTCCTTAGGATGAAGTACGCTGGGGACATAACGCAGGTGTGCTGAACAAAAGCAACCTGAGTCCCTATTTAAGTACTTGGCGCATGTGATACTAAAGTGCTTGGCGTTGAGGAGGGGTGGGTTTAATGACCTCTCATAGCAGATCCAGAATGCCTACGTGGCACTGGTACTCAACCACCCCTTCAGTTTCTCCAGTGTGATGTTTGCCTCTCTGATAGAGAACCTAGAGGCAAAGGGCAAGGAGGGATTCTGCATGTACCACAAATTCTTGCAAATGATCATCAATGAGAAGCTGCTTGCCTTGCCCAAGGAAAGCCACGATGTTGTATCATTGGAGATTATGGATGACACGACCTTGGGCCGCATGAAGGTCTACAGGGGGAAGCAAGTCAAGCCCCCTATGAAGAGACTCTTCGGGCATCTGGCCAAGGCTGATTATGTGGCGCCAGCTAGGCGAAAATGGCACCATGAGAAGAGTGATTCAGATGTAGAGCAGATTGCTCTCCTATATGATGACTCCGATGATGATGACAATGACACCGGCGGAGACTATGGGCTCGCTTCTACTAGGGGCCCCACTACCCATGTTGCATCTCCATCTCCTACAGATGCCACCACTGCCAGCTTTCACCAGGATTTTTGTCCTCCAGATGAGGAGGCAGAGAGTGATGAGGAGCCTCTCACGAGGATTGTGGGCAGCAGGGTGGTTGCCACGAAGAGAGGTTTGAGGGTGGTTGGTGGACGCCCAGGGGAGTCCGGGGATGCTGCTGCTGATCCAGATACCATATATGCCCCGGACCCACCCAGCAGCCAAGGGGGAGCCTCTGTGCCTAGAGGCTCAAGGAAGAAGAGGATGGCACACCCCTATGGCAAGAAGGGGAAGAGACTGAAGTTTACCCTGACCTCATCCACCACCACAGCCACTACCTCAGCCACACCTTCCACCACTACCATCATCACTGCTACCACACCACCTGCCACCACCTCTACCACCTCACATACCACTACCACACCCACTCCACCACGTACCCACATCCAATCCACCACCACTACAACTCATCCACCACCACCTACATCATACCACCCCCAATCTTCACCACTGCCACCACCACCACCTCTAGCCACCAAGCAGGACCGTCATCTTACCCCTCATTTCCATCTGGATCACCTCTACCTCCCAATGGGGTAGAGGAACAGCTCTCAGCACTGAACCGTATGGTGCTGAAGCTGTTAGCAGCCGATGACAAGAAGACTAGGCAGATTCGTCAGTTAGTAGAGCTTACTGCTGCACAATCTCAGCGGATATCTCAGTAGGTGTAGGTAGTTGAGCAGTAGGCACAACAGATGGCTGCTCAGAGCCTAAAGATGTTCCAACTCCAGGAGCAAAATGTCCACTCAACAAAGAGGATAGAGGAGTTGGAGGCTACTAACAAGACCATCATGCTCAAGCTCCAGGGCTCGAAGGATGAGCCACTAAAGATCATAGAAGGAGATGGAGATGATGGTTATGATGATGACAGTGATGATGATGATGATGATGGTGATGATCAAGGTGACGATACAGAGGGAGGTGATGATGTTGATGCAGGTGATGATGATGATGATGATGAAGGAGAAGGAGATGCATCTACTATGGGTGCCATATCAGTAAGTGAAAGGAGGACCAAGAAAGCTCAAGACAAAGGTGCCACTACATCAGTCCCATCAGCAGAGGAACACATGATACAAGACAAGAGTAATGCATAGTTGTTTATGTCATTTGAAATCCTATGTATTTGAATATTGTATCAAACTAATGTACATAATGTTTATATTTTATTAATGTGTTTCTGTTTCGATTATTGACTAATGGTTGATGTGTTACATGTTTTAAATCAAGCAGATCACACATCTTAAGAATATGAATATGACGTTGCTCCCCTTCAGCAGATCAAGTCTCAACTCACAGTGATACTTGATCTGCAAGGGATAGTAAGGAGGTCTGTGAGTTACACTCCTGAAGAAGGAGAAATTATCCACGACCTTTGTAACACCCGAATATTTATTATTTTGAAGCCGGTGAAGAAAGAAAAGAAAATAAAGTCCAAAAGTCGAGGGACCAAACTCGCCAACGAAAGAAAGTCGGGTGAGGGGGAGTATATAAGGGAGAGGGCAGCCCTTACCCTCTTCCCCCAAATCAGCCAAAGAAAGGGGACAAGAGAGAAGAAGAGAAAAAGAGGAAAAGTGCCGGTTCGGGTCGCAAAAAAAAAATCATCGTGAAGCAAGCCAAATCGAAGCTCTTGTCGTTGTGCTCGTTTTTGTGAGTTCTAGAACCCCACTTTTACTTGTTTTCAAACGATTTTGGGGCTGGAAAGCATAAAAACCCGTTTTTGTATGTGTATGTGTTTGACCCATTTGGGTGTGATGTGTGTGATGCGTTTCGTGTATGTTTCCGGGCGTGTGTGTGCTTGTATGGTGTTATGGTATGCATTCCTAAGGTTTAGGAGGGTCGATTTAGGCTTAAAATGGGTTTAGATGAGTTTGGAGGCTGAAAACCCTCGGCTGCAGTCGGGATGAACTGCATTCTGCATCAGTTAGGGCTAGGCGACCGACTGGAGGCCTAATGGAGGCCATACGGCCGATTAGGGTGAGATTGGGGTCCATTCGCACGATTGAAGGTCCATTCGCACGATTGAAGGTCCATTCGCATGATTGAAGGTCCATTCGCACGATTGAAGGTCCATTCGCACGACTGAAGGTCCAGTCGCATAAGTGCTCATCCGCATTAATCCTATTCGCATGAGGTTCATCCTCATTGTCCATTCGCACGACTGGATGTTCATTCCCATAGGTGTTCGTCCGTAGTAGTTCATTCGCATGATGTTCGGTCGCATGGAGGCCATGCGACTGAAGGGGTCCATACGCCCGAATAGGGCTGTTGTACCCGAGGAAGGTATAGATTGACTTCTGACTTTCGGGGGAAAGTGAAGACGTAAGTTTTGACGTAAAGTCCCCATAAGAGCATGTAAGATGACGCTTGAGGCCTTAGAAAGCATGTTGGGTATGATGATGATGATGATGTTGCAAGTTTATGCACGTTATGTATGTATGGTGTTGCCCTGTATGATAATGATGACTGTGTGTGTTATGTTCCTTATTATGATGTATGTTTATCTTTCCCATAACTTTACGTGTTATGATAAGGAATGAACAAAGTATTATGTAACGTAAAGTGAAAGATAATGAAAGAGGAACACGATGTTGAATGCATGCATTAATGAACGAATGAAACGCCTTGCACGCATCGGATAACGGGTCCTTCTTTGTGATTGACCCTTAATGTAGAACCTCTACCGCTCACCCCTAGTACTGTGGCATACGTTTAGCTGTTCATTTATTGACTTCGGCCCAGTAGCTAAGACTGATGGTTACTCCTAGTATCGTGGCATACGTTTAGCTGTTCATTTATTGACTTCGGCTCGGTAGCTACGACTAACCGGGGTGTAGCACATGGTATTGGTACGGATGATGTCCGATGCACAAGTAAAGTCATAAAGAACAAATGAACGAATGAATGAATGAAGAAGATAATAATGATATTATCTATGTGTACGTACGATGTGTGATCATGTAAAAGTAACGAATGGTTTTATATGAAAGTAAAGTATGTTTTGTAATAAAACTAGAACTCACTCAGCAACGCTGACTTTTTATATGTTTTCCAATTGGCAGGTAATGTTTGCTGAGGATGGTACACCGTGAAGCTACTCAGCTCTTTTGGGATGACATTCTTTTGATTAATGTTTTTGCATTGTAATGCGAACAAGCTATTTTGTAATGAATGTTGTATTAACTTGCAAAAGCATTTACATGGAAATGAAAGATTGTTTTAGTTTTCCGCTGCGATTCATGAAATACAAATGCAATTATACGTTTTATGTGCGATGAGAACCCAGCTGTAAGCGTCCCGGGAACGGGGCCTTGCAAGTTGGTATCAGAGCCAAAGTTTAAGTGAAATGGGTAAATTTTCAAAATAAACCTAATCTTAAACTGAGAATGGGACGGAAAGGGAATGGGATGCCAATCTGAGTAGCTGCGTGCCATTAGGTATTTTCATAAAGTTAACCGGTTTTATGTGCGCATGGTATGTGGTTATGTGTTGTATGTAGGTTTAAATACTGATGTAGTCAGGATGGGTAATGCTCGGGGTATGAAGAGTGAAGTAAGTGGCTAATCACAACTGGCCACTGTAATTAGGGACTTACTATACTTAACATAAACCGAGCTGTTCCCTTGAATGACTGTGTTGGTGTTTGAATCTTTCAGTGTGCGTGTGATGGCCGGAGGTAGATCTTCAAAAGCTTCTAGGGGTGGAGGTCACGGTGCTGAACCGCGACCCAAGAGAGGGAGACCCAGAGTTGAGAGGGTGGTTCACGAAGAACCAGAGACCCCTCATCCGGAGGGTGGCGACGAAAGCGCCAATCTGAGAGCCTCAGTAAAGGAGGCTGTTGTAGAATAAGTCCATCAGGTCATGCAGACAATCTTACCGTCTGTGGTGACTGAAGTTATTAAGGCTGTACGAGAAGGGGAAAGAAAAGAAAGGAACGATTCCTCTGGAGAATACGAACAACCAGAGCCGGAAACGGTTCTGTCTGATGATGAGGAGGAAGAAGAAGAGCCTGTGCTAGAGGCAGTGCGAGGATGTAACTACGGGGCATTTATGAGATGCAATCCCCCTACTTTTGATGGTAATGGCAATGTTGCCGCTACTCACCGATGGGTGAGAGAGATGGAGGCCGTTCTCGACATCAGCGAGTGTCGGGAAGATCAGAAGGTGAAGTTTGCCACTTATTCATTTGTGGACTCGGCACTATGTTGGTGGGACAACATTGTCCAAGCAGAGGGTAATCGGGCAATCAGGAGAATGAAATGGCCTGAGTTGAAGAAGATGGTGATTGAGGAGTTCTGTCCTCACAGGGAAATGGATAAGTTGGAAAGGGAGTTTCTGCAGTTAGAGGCTGGAACCATGACACACCAGCAGTATACCATCAAGTTTAATGAAATGGCACGACTCGTGCCTGATCAGGTGACGCCTCTGTCTCGGAAAATCAAGAGGTACATTCAGGGTTTGCCGGTGGATGTTCGCCGGCATATGATCGTCGCCCGACCAAGCACGTTTAGGTCGGCAGTTGATTTGGCAGGGAGGCTGTATGACAAGCGGGAGGTGGTGGTGACTGAAGCGAGTAAGAAGGGTGGTGGTGATCGGAACTGGAATGGGAGGAGGTTTGGTCGGGGTGATGCCTCGACGGGTAACAAAAAGGCAGGGTGGATGACCGCCGCGTGGCCACATCGGGAGTGGGATCAAGGAGGTGTGGTAAGTGTGGAAAGGAGCATGCGGGAGAATGTAGGCTGGGTTTGAACGTGTGCTTCAAGTGTGAGAAGACAGGGCATATGGCGAAGGATTGTCTGTCGAGCAAATGTTTTAACTGTGGGGAAACTGGTCATATGAGCAGAGATTGTAAGAAGCCGAGGACTGAGGTTCAGGGGTGAGGAGACGGGAAGTGAAGATCTAGTGGTTTATTCTGATGCTTCCTACTCAGGGTTGGGGTGCGTGTTAATGCAAAGAGGAAAGGTTATAGCCTATGCATCTCGACAGTTAAAGGTTCATGAGGTCAATTATCCTACTCATGACTTGGAGCTAGCAGCCGTGGTTTTTGCGTTAAAGATTGGAGGCACTATCTCTACGGGACGAAGTGCACCATATTCACTAACCACAAGAGTCTGAAGTACTTCTTTGAGAAAAAAGACCTGAACATGAGGCAGAGGTGATGGTTGGAGCTATAAAGGATTATGATTGCGAGATCCATTACCATCCGGGCAAAGCTAATGTGGTGGTGGATGCCCTTAGCCGAAAGGAAAGGCCCGAATCGATTCGGGTGAAAGCTTATCAACTAATCATGACCTCTGATGTGATGAAGCAAATCAAGGAGTTTCAAGATGAGGCATTGAAAGAAGACCACCTTAACTCGGAAAGAATGAGAGGTCTGGTTGGGGAATTGGGTGAAAACACACTCGGTGTTAGAACTCGATTCGGTCGTGTGTGGATTCCTCGTCTTGGGGATCTACGGGTGAAGATAATGGATGAAGCTCACAAGACTCGATACTCCATTCATCCTGGTGCCACGAAAATATACCATGACATGAAGAAAGATTATTGGTGGCCGGGTATGAAGCGTGACGTCGTGGAGTATGTGAGTAAGTGCCTTACTTGCTTACAGGTGAAGGCAGAGCATCAAAAGCCGTATGGGAAGATCCAACCTTTGGATATACCGGAATGGAAGTGGGAGCACATCACCATGGACTTCATTACGAAGCTGTCATGTACTTCGAAAGGGTACGATGCCATATGGGTGATAGTTGATCATTTGACGAAGAGTGCTCACTTTCTACCGATCCGCGAGACGTATTCATCTGAGAGGTTGGCCGATCTGTTCATCAAGGAGATTGTAACTCGTCATGGTGTGCCGGTGTCTATTGTGTCTAATCGCGACACTCGGTTTACATCTAAATTTTGGAAGAAATTCCACGACGCTATGGGGACGAGGTTACATATTAGCACGGCTTATCATCCCTAAACCGATGGTCAGTCAGAAAGAACCATTCAGACACTGGAAGACATGCTCCGGGCATGTGTGACCGATTTTGGTGGAAGTTGGGATGACCACTTACCGTTAGCTGAATTCTCCTACAACAACAGCTATCACGCCAGCATTGGTATGCCGCCATATGAGATGCTATACGGTAGGAGATGCAGAACACCCGTTTGTTGGGGTGATATTGGTCAGAAGGAATTGGGGAGCGTCAAGGTAATCGAGGCTACGACTGAGAAGCTTGAAAAGATCAAAGCCTTTATGAAGGCAGCCAAAGACAGACAGAAGTCGTATGCTGATAAACGACGTAGGCCGATTGAGTTCCAGGTGGGTGACCGGGTTATGCTGAAGGTCTCACCTTGGAAGGGTATTATCCGATTCAGAAAGCGGAGCAAGTTGAGCCCAAGATATATAGGCCTTTTCGAATCATTGCTCGAGTAGGGGAGGTGGCCTATAGATTGGAGTTGCCAGATGAGTTAAGTGGGATTCACCCGACATTCCATGTATCTCATCTGAGAAAGTGTATAGCTGATAAAGACATGATTGTTCCACTGGAGGACATTGAAATAGATGAAAGGCTCAATTATGTGGAGCAACCAGTGGCAATCATCGATCGTAAAGAAAAGAGGCTGCGAAATAAAGTGGTTCCTCTTGTGCGTGTACAGTGGAAGCACAAGAAGGGATCCGAGTCAACGTGGGAGACTGAGGAAGAAATGAGACAGCATTATCCACATTTGTTCGACGAATATAAGGTTTCGGGGATGAAACCTATTTAAGGGGGTGGACTTGTAACACCCGAATATTTATTATTTTGAAGCCGGTGAAGAAAGAAAAGAAAATAAAGTCCAAAAGTCGAGGAACCAAACTCGCCAACGAAAGAAAGTTGGGTGAGGGGGAGTATATAAGGGAGAGGGCAGCCCTTACCCTCTTCCCCCACACTCACAAATCAGCCAAAGAAAGGGGAGAAGAGAGAAAGAAGAGAAAAAGAGGAAAAGTGCCGGTTCGGGTTGGTTCGGGTCGCCAAAAAAAATCAACGTGAAGCAAGCCAAATCGAAGCTCTTGTCATTGTGCTCGTTTGTGTGAGTTCTAGAACCCCACTTTTACTTGTTTTCAAACGATTTTAGGGCTGGAAAACATAAAAACCCGTTTTTGTATGTGTATGTGTTTGACCCATTTGGGTGTGATGTGTGTGATGCGTTTCGTGTATGTTTCCGGGCATGTGTGTGCTTGTATGGTGTTATGGTATGCATTCCTAAGGTTTAGGAGGGTCGATTTAGGCTTAAAATGGGTTTAGATGAGTTTGGAGGCCGAAAACCCTCGGCTGCAGTCGGGATGAACTGCATTCTGCATCAGTTAGGGCTAGGCGACCGACTGGAGGCCTAATGGAGGCCATACGGCCGATTAGGGTGCGATTGGGGTCCATTCGCACGATTGAAGGTCCATTCGCACGACTGAAGGTTCAGTCGCATAAGTGCTCATCCGCATTAATCCTATTCGCATGAGGTCCATCCGCATTGTCCATTCGCACGACTGGATGTCCATTCCCATAGGTGTTCATCTGTATTAGTTCATTCGCATGATGTTCGGTCGCATGGAGGCCATGCGACTGAAGGGTGTCCATACGCCCGAATAGGGCTGTTGTACCCGAGGAAGGTATAGATTGACTTCTGACTTTCGGGGGAAAGTGCAGATGTAAGTTTTGACGTAAAGTTCCCCATAAGAGCATGTAAGATGACGCTTGAGGCCTTAGAAAGCATGTTGGGTATGATGATGATGATGATGTTGCAAGTTTATGCACGTTATGTATGTATGGTGTTGCCCTGTATGATAATAATGACTGTGTGTGTTATGTTCCTTATTATGATGTATGTTTATTTTTCCCATAACTTTATGTGTTATGATAAGGAATGAACAAAGTATTACGTAACGTAAAGTGAAAGATAATGAAAGAGGAACACGATGTTGAATACATGCATTAATGAATGAATGAAACGCCTTGCACGCATCGGATAACGGGTCCTCTTTGTGATTGACCTTAATGTAGAACCTCTACAGCTCACCCCTAGTACTGTGGCATACGTTTAGCTGTTCATTTATTGACTTCGGCCCAGTAGCTAAGACTGATGGTTACTCCTAGTATCGTGGCATACGTTTAACTGTTCATTTATTGACTTCGGCTCGGTAGTTACGACTAACTGGGGTGTAGCACATGGTATTGGTACGGATGATTTCCAATGCACAAGTAAATTCATAAAGAACGAATGAACGAATGAATGAATGAAGAAGATAATAATGATATTATCTATGTGTACGTACGATGTGTGATCATGTAAAAGTAACGAATGGTTTTATATGAAAGTAAAGTATGTTTTGTAATAAAACTAGAACTCACTCAGCAACGCTGACTTTTTATATGTTTTCCAATTGGCAGGTAATGTTTGCTGAGGATGGTACACCATGAAGCTACTCAGCTCTTTTGGGATGACATTCTTTTGATTAATGTTTTTGCATTGTAATGCGAACAAGCTATTTTGTAATGAATGTTGTATTAACTTGCAAAAGCATTTACATGGAAATGAAAGATTGTTTTAGTTTTCCGCTGCGATTCATGAAATATAAATGCAATTATACGTTTTATGTGCGATGAGAACCCAGTTGTAAGCGTCCCGGGAACGGGGCCTTACAACCTTACTAATGAGCAACTTGCTGAGATGTTCAGACTGAATCCCGACGAGATCGTGAAGGATGCTCCTACAGTGGAGATTGACAGTGATGATGAGCTTAAGGATGTTGATGAAATCGAGATTGAAGACATGACTGCTCAACATTATCCAGAGTACGCTGACAAGGAGGGAAATGTAGTCCCCAATCTGGGTGACTCCCTTGTTAGTGATACTTTTGAAACTCTGGATAAGATGGAGCAAGAGTCAGAAAACAAGGAAGACAAAGCCCAAGCCTTAGACGTCGATGTCAATATCAGAAAGGCTGAATGGACAGCGTGTTTTGCAGAAGTTAGAGCCCAGCGCAGTGCTCCAAAGTCAAATGTCTACACCAAACTCTATAAAGTGAAGAAACATCACAAGGTGTCAGGCAAAATTATTGCGTGGGCCTATTTTGAAGATCTTAATGTCTATGCTGTTAAAAGAGAGAAAGGGATCGAGTACTTCAGATTCCCACACGATTTGAAGACTCTTCCAGGTTTTGAGCTTAACCAGTTAGCAAAATTGAAATTGCTATATGCTAACCCTCGTAAGATGTCAGGCTGGTTTGAAGCAGCTTTAAAGAGAGAGTACCACACTCGGTGGGTCAACTTCAAGTCTTAAGAACCAACGAGGTATATCAGGAGATCTGAAGTTAATGCCATAACTGGGAAGCCTAAAATAGTGCTGAAGTGGAGTCCTCCACGCACGATGTCTAGAATCCCGCTACGGGAAATGCTACAGGACTTCACTCCACACTTCAAGTGGTGGTACTATGATTGGAGAACAGGCGAGACAGTCATAGTGTTGAACAGAAATGGTAGTATGGAAACTATCAAGGTGTTTGACCCCATGTGGCTTACTAATGTGTCATCTGATGATGTTTACACCTTATACAAGTGGCCACTGTTCTATGACTCGTAGGATTTTGTACAAGCTCTCCAATTCTAGAATGTGATACGACTCTGCTTTGCCTTTGAAATACATACAAGAGTCATAAGAGAGGAGAAGTACAAGAAGTATGAGGAGCTTATGAAGAATGTAAGATAGTAGATGAAACTGGGTCCAAGGGGGAGTTTGTAGATACATGTGTACCTAGTTTATGAGCTTAATGTAAAATGTCTTTATTGTCTTACACATATGTAATAGAATGGGTACTTAATGAAATACAATGTGTGGTTGTGCGTATAATGTTGACTTTCATTGCTTAGTATGTAATAACGCTTATTGAACTAACTATATAGGTTTGTGGTTGTTTGAATAGATCTAAGTCAAATAATGATTGTGAAACATATTCAAACTGAACCATATGAAGTTCTCATGCGAATGGCCCATGCTAATGGACCATACGCATGAACAACTTCATGCTAATAAACCAGTCGCATGACTGAACCAAGAGACTGGATCAGTCGCATGATGGTAACATGAGATTGACTCAGTCGCACAACTGAACACTCAGTCATGCGAATGGATCAACCGCATGACTCAATCGCACGACTGAACCATGCAAATGGTTCAGTCACCCGAATGAGAAACCCTAACCTATATATACCACTTAAATCATGGAAAACATAACACTTTGAAAACCTACGTACTAAATCATACCCTAGCCGTCCAGAGACCTCTAAGAACCTGTTCCAAGTTCATACATTGCACTAGATCGATTACCAATCGTTCTTAACGTTTAGATTCAATCCACAATTGTTTCTACGTGCGTTCTCATTTATTGGATCGCCAATCAAATAGGATTCCGCACTATTTGATTTGGTATACACGTATTTCAGTTCGTATTTCATTCGATACACGATCCTAACATTTCTTGCATTTCAAGACCCATTTGGTGCCAATGACCCTAGCACCTTTAGGTCTATCCACCAGTGTCCATACACCTAACTTCTTGAACTGAAGAAGTACTTCTTGCATGGCACTCACCCATGCCTCATCATTTAGGGCTTCACTAACGTATTTTGGCTCAAACTGAGACACAAAACAACAATATGCACCATCATGAAGGTATCCCTTTTCCATTACCGAGGCATAATCAGCTGAATATAACTGATTTCTTGTCTAAACTCCTAATCTGACATCCCCAATGAGATTGTCCAGAGGATGATAGACATTGAGGCGTGATCTAGAAGTGGTGGGAACAACTACCTCAGAATCAAGATTATGAATGTTTGGTTTCGAATCTAAGGTAGTAGGAGTGTGAGGTTCTGAAGACCCAGAGGCATCAACGTCAGATGCTTGTGGACTTGCAGTAGTAGGAACCTATTCCTCCTGATCGTTCTGATCATTCTCCATGGCATCATCGTCAGAGGAGGAGTCACTTACCTCGAGTGCCCCTCATGATTGACTAGGCAAATCACCTTGTGAACCAGATGTTGTAGAGTCTTGTGTTGGTGTGTTTAAGACATCATACATCATTTTGGTTGCTAACTCGTCGTCTGAAGTGGAGAAAGGAATGTTGAAGGACTTTAAGAATCCATCATAATTGAAAAAGAATGCGGGTCCTTTTCCAGCAGGAAGAATGGTGTATCTCTAAACGTCCACGTTACACCACACTTCTACTTGACCTGTTGAGTTGTTGTAAACTCTCTTATTCGGTATATTGTATCCTATAAAGATTCCCTCTTCAGGCTTCTCGCTAAACTTGCCTTTCTGAGTTTTCTTCAGCAACATACATGGTGTTCCAAACGGTTCGAGGTATTCCAGATTAGGTTTACGTCGTTGTAGCAACTCGTATCACGTTTTTTCATGTCGTTTAACCACCAAGACTTGATTCAAAGTGTAACATGCATTTTCCACTGCCTCGTTCCAGAATTGGATAGGCAGTTTCGAGTCTGCTAGCATCGTCCTGGCAGTCTCTATCAAGCTTATGTTCTTCCTTTCAACAACCCCATTCATCTGTAGAGTGTAGGCAGATGTGAACTAATGTACAATTCCCTTTTCTTTGCAGAATGCCTCTATCCATTGATTCTTGAACTCTGTTTTGTTGTCTGAGCGTACTTGTCTTACCTTCAGCTTGTAGAGTGACTCCAGTGTAGTTACTAACTCTTTGAATGACTCAAATGTTTCTTATTTTGATTTTAGAAACATCACCCAAGAGAATCTTGAGTTGTCATTTGTAACTACATAGCAGTACAAGTTGTCGGCGATGCTCCTTGTACTGACTGGACCAAATAGATCCATGTGAAGAAGCTCAAGACGCAGTTCTATGGAATGGACTTTCTTTTCCTTATGAGACTTCTTTGTCTGTTTGCCTTTCTTGCAGGCGACACAAAAATCCGGGAGTTGGAAGTTTTTGACTATTACTCCTCGCACTAGATCATTCTGAATCAGGTGATTCATTTTCCGTGGATTGATGTGCCCCATTCTCCTATGCCAGGAGATAGAATCCTTCTCAGTAGCTTTTGACAAGAAGCACTAAACTTGATGATCCATTGTGGAGGCCTTTGATAGATCCAAGACGTAAAGGTCATTATATCTTGAGACTAACAATAAGATTTGGTCCTTCGGGATCACATAGTCCTTTTTAGGACATAGCACTTCTTATTGTTGAATACTACCTTAAATCCTTTGTCACATATTGGGAGACAGAAAGAAAATTATTTTTTGAAGTTGTTGAACATAGTTTATCTTTCCAAACTTCACTTTCTGATTCCCCACTTCCCCTTGAGCTATGATATAACCTCCTTTGTTTCTAGCAAACGAAACATGACCTCCTTTTATTTGTTTGACGTTTGACAGGAGTGCCTAGTTCCTAGTCATATGCCTGGATGCTCCATTATCTACAATCCAAGTGTTTGTTTCTGCATTATAGCGAACACCCTGCCCATTCAATTGAAAGCATTAGTTAAGGTTAGGGACCCAAGCCTTAACCGGCTTGGGTGTCCCAGAGGCATCACACATCATAAATTCCACCCATTGTCCATTAGAGGGTGAGGGAAAATAATTCTTCTTCTTTTTCTCATTACCAGACATTGAACTAGACTTTTCTTTCCATAAGCCAATTTTGTGTAAGGCATGTTTTTTATAAACAAATGATTGGCTTATAGTTTGAACTTTATGTTCACTAACTCTTCTTGGTGGAGTCATGGAGCTCTTTTTAGAAGAACTGGGTTTAGGATCATGAAGTTCAACTTTCTTCCCAGGTGTCTGATAGTAAGGACAATTAGACGCGATGTGTCCATACTTTCCACAGTTGTAGCAAGATCTACTTTCGACATGCTGGTATGGTTGTTTCTGTGGAGAAGTGTGTGACACGTGTGACTTTGACTTGGTTGATTTTTGACACTTCTTGTTTAGATGTTTTATCTTGTTTAACAAAATTATATGTTTGAACCTTCTTAACATCTTTACTCTTTTGTTTATCTGGACTTATACATGACGCACATGTTTGGTTAACTTGTTTGTTCTTTTTAGATTTAGAATTAGACATTTCTGAACCAGACTTTACATTAACCTTCTCAATTTGTTCATCTAGATTAACAGTAGGCATTTTACCTTTTGCGTTTAAAGTGGTCTCCTTTTGTTTAGTGACAGATTCAATGGAATTACATGTGGAATTTGGATCACTTACAAGAGGAGTGGACACCACATGATCCTTGATTGGGTTGTTATTAATTGGTTTGCTTTTAGCATTCAGCAAGGTCTCATGTGGTGGTGGTACCACTTTGTAATCCAATCCCTCCCCATTGTTGTGTTCTCTGACTAAGTGTTGGACATTTGACAAAAACTTGTCCAACTATGCGATTTTGTTTTAATGAATTTATTTCTACTTCCAAAACTGCTTTTTATTTCTTAATTTCTTCTAGGGAGTTTAAAGAGAACTTGATGTCATTTTCTTGGTTAAAAGCCACAACTTCGGTTTCCCGTAGTTGTTTATTTAATAGTTCTATTTTTTCTTTGTAACTGTGCTCGTTTTGTTTTAAAACGCGATTTGCTTCTGTGCATAGTTGCAAGTCCTTTACTAAGCTATCATTGTGATCTAATAACCTAGCAAATTTCAAATCTATGCTTTCCTTAAATTTATTACAATTAGAACAAGCATGATTATTGAAAAGTTGATTAGTGGAGCTTACCTGAGAAGGTTCTGTTGAATCAACCATCATCGCAGAGTCTGACTTTTCTAGTGCAGGTGATTCTGAACATGCTGAACTTTGGCCTTCTTCAGGCAGGGGATCGACCACATTTGCAGTTTCTTCATTATTTGACATCGCGAGTTCCACTGCAATATCACCTTCGCTTGCTGAGTCGTCATATAAATCCTCAACACTAGCAATGTTGGATTCTCCCGGAGACACAAACCGAAAGCTCCAATCTTGTTCTTCATCATCCTGAGTGGTCAAGGCCTTAGGATCCTTGCTTGACGAAGTAGGACTACTAGTGGGTTTATCCTGACGATTGAAGATGAGAATGGATTCCCATTTCCTGTCTTCTTGGGCTTCACACATTCACGTTTGAAGTGCCTCTTTTCCCCACAGTTGAAGCAGGTAATTTTGGTCTTATCAAAACCAAAAGTTGTGTCATTAGTGGCAATCAAGTTCTGTCCAGTCTTTTTGACAAACTTCTTAGCTCTCCGGACAACACTTGCTAAGGCCCACATGATGTCCATTCTCTCCAGCTCTGTCTCCTCTACCTGCTCGTATTCCTCATCTGCCAGATGACAGTTCTCAATTTTCCTAGCAACTAGTCCGTCATAGGAGTGAACGACAGCTGCTAAGAGATCCATATGCTCCTTAGCTACCTCTACTGTCACATTCCCGAGATTCTCGGTCTTCAGTTTTATAGCATTGGCTTCAGGTGCTATGTATTGGGTACAAGACGACCCTGACATGTCAGATCCTGAAGTAGCAGCTTGAGAAGGAGCAGCTGAACTCGACACAAATGTCATTTGAAGTGGTGCTCCAGACGTTTTGGCTTGTGGAGTTGAGTTGTATAGTGACGGATTCTGATCATATGAAGACTTTTGGGCCCTATACTTCATTCTCAACTCTTCCTCTCTTAGCTTCAAAATGAAATCGTTGATATCTAACTTCGCCAGCATATCATTCTGTCTGAGGTTGGATACAAAGGAAACCCACTTCTCTAGCAACCCATCTACAAAGTTTGACACCTTGTCTTCCATAGACATTGTAACTCCATGAGTGTGCAGCTCACTCATCAAGTGGTAGAACCGATTGATTATATCATCCCAGCTCTCCTTACTCATTGACGAGAAGTTGTCGAACTCCTTCTTCAACGCTTTACCCTTTAGAGCTTTTAATAACGCATTCCCATCATACCGTTTTTCCAATGCATCCCACAACTTCTTTGCGTGCTTGTTCTCAGAAAATTGATGGAAGATGTCCTTAGGAATTGATTGAGTTAGCAATGAATATACTTTCTTCTCAGCATTGTACTTTACCTTTTGGCCATCAATCATGCCACCTAAGGTAAGTTTGACTCCATATGCACCTATAGGCATGTTATACCCTATCTCTATCGACTCCCATAGATCGGGATCTACTCCATTTAAGTAGATCTCGAATCATTGCTTCCATTGTGGGTAATCATCTAACGTTATGAGCTTAGGGGGTTTATTGTGATTCCCTACTTCATTTTCCAGAAGCAATAGATTCTGGATCCTTGAATCCCTCTCTGCGGTGAACGTTGAATATTGATCCTCCATTACTATCGACTTTGAACTTTAGAACAAACTGTTTTACTTGTGCGACTGAAGTAATGCGATTGAACACTTCGTGCGATTGAACAATGTGGATGGCCCAAACGTGCGAATGAACAAGTGTGGATGGCTCAATCGTCCGAATGAGCAGGTACGGATGAACACTGCGAATGGGCAGTTCAGTTGTATGAATGGATGAACGATTGAGTCCAATCTTGCGTATGAGGGATGCGGATGGATTCAGTCGTGTGATTGAGTAACTTTTGCGATTGAAGCTACTGAATTTTGAGTATTCGAAGGTTTAAGGTACTTTGACACAAAAACACGAATTTCTCACGAACCCTAATTGCCGTATGCCAGAAAACGTTAACTTTTTGAACTGGAGAGTCTAAAACACTGTTTGACACAAAAAGATTGCGTTTTTGAGTGAAAAACACGATTTTTATATCAAAATTGATTGAATCACACGTAAATCAAGACCCAAAGCTCTGATACCATTTGTTAGGACCGCTTTTGGTACGGAGTACTAACTGATTTATGTGTATACCAACTCAAATAGTGCGGAATCCTATTTGATTGGCGATCCAATCAGTGAGAACGCGAGTAAAATCAATCCAAGAATGAAACTAAACATCAAGAATGATTTATTGCGATCTATGAACTTGGAACAGGTGTTCTTGAGTCTCTGGACGGCTAGGGTACGATTTAGTGCGTAGGTATTCGAATTGTTGTTTTTCCACGAATTAAGTGGTATTTATAGGTTAGGGTTTCTATTCGTGAGACTGAACCATTAGCATGGTTCAGTCGTGCGACTGAAGCATGCAGTTGATCCATCCCCATGATTGAAGATTCAATCGTGCAATTGAGTCAATCTCATGTTACAGTCATGCGACTGATCCAGTCTCGTGATTCAGTCGTGCGACTGGTTCATTAGCATGCAGTCTTCATGCGTATGGTCCATTAGCATGGTCCATTCGCATGAGAACTTCACACGATTAAGTTTAATCACGTTTCTTAATCATTATTGACTAAGAACTATGTAAACAACCACAAACCTATATAGTTAGTTCAATAAGCGTTAACACACAATAATCAATTAAATATTAACATTATAAGCATAAACCACACATTGTATTTCATACAAACCCATTGTATTACATATATGTAAGACGTGAAAGACATTTTACATTAAGCTCATAAACTAGGTACATATGTATCTACATCCATACTAGGCGCATGAACCTTATTTAGGCGCATGAGTAGCCTATTTCACACTTAAATATCATAATTCAGTCCCCAATCATGCTCAAACTTATTCTAAGCTTAAATCATGCATTCTAAGCCTTAGAAACATATACATAACAACATCAAACATAAACATAACCCAAGTTTACACCCCACCCGCAACATACACACATACATACATACGGGTTAAATACCCACTTTTATAAAAACGTTCATACATGCATTTCCAGCCCCAAAATCATTTAAAAACATGTAAAGGAGGGGTTCTAGAACTCAACTTAGCGGCCTCTTGGGTAAGACTTCCTTCAATACCCGTTTGCTACAAGTTCTCACCTAGAAACCCACTTGAAACACACACCCGAACACACATAAGCATACAACCAAGGATATAACCACTTAAGAACATCATAAACATACGAATTCTTACCTTGAATTCGCACTTTTCTTCTTGTTCTTCTTCAAACCCGAAAGCTCTGCACTTTCTCTCTCTAGAATCCGTAAGCAGAAAGGTGATGTGCGAGAAGTGGGCGGCCATCAACTTTACTTACCAACTTTTTCAAAGTTTTGTCCTTTTGACACTTTTTACCCTTCAACTTGGGGTAAAATATCTTTTCTTTCTTTTTCTTCACTTTATTCTTCTTTCTTTGTCTTTTATAAATAACTGGGTGTTACAATAAACAAATAAGATTAATTAGTGAAACCATGTATATATTTTAGTCTTGAAAAATAAAAGTACCTTTTAAATAATTTTTTTTAAAAAGAACAAAATCATTTATAAAAGTTTGTGAATTTTAATTATAAAATGTATATACATTCTATATTTATCATGATAATTCCATGATTAAAGATAACAGAGTGATTAATAATAATTTAGTGATTTTAACTATTTAAAGGTTATTTTATAAAAACAAATTAATTATAACATTTGTTCAAAATAATTGTATAAAAACAATGTTAAGGTATTTAAAGAAATGAATTTACAGAAAATAGTTGAACAACTTTAAAAATAAAAAAAAGTTAATAAAATTGATTTTTATAATTTCTAGAAATTTTTCCATTATTTCAAACGCTAGAAAAGGCCAAAAAATATGTTGAGGGAGCCCGGGTTCGAACCTGGGTCCTCAAGGTTGTGAAGTGTGAGTGTGACCATGGGCCGAAGCCGTGGTGATTCCCGGTTTTTACATTATAAAACACTATTATACAAGAAGCCCCAAATCACATAAACCCTAGAAACATCTTCGAACAAATCGAACCCTGCAGGGTTATTGTAAATGATCACAAGGTTAGGGCTTCTGATCTGTACCTACGCCGAATGTTTTCATGTATTCAATTACCTGGATTGATACAGAGTCGATGATGAAAGAATGAGAGCAATGCCACGACAGGGGCGGTGATTGATTGCGTGTCTGTGTGTGTTTTGAATGAAATTGAGGTTATAGAGAGTGAAAAGGATTCGTTTAAAGTGATTAACATAGGTTATATGATTCCCTTTTGAACAATCCCACACTCAACTTCAATTTTAGTCACGGCCGATTTGATTCCAATACCTTTGATACATGGTTGTTTTAAACGTAATTAAAAGCACCATTGAATTCATAATGATTAAACGTACGTTATGTTCCGTTAATTTGATTATTATTACGATTTGAAGGTCGAACAGTTGGAACTTGATTACGGTTATGCGTTTCAATCAATTCCTAAATGAAACAGACGTTTTTGGTAGGTTTAATGATGAGTACGAGTTCGACCCATGTGCTAGCAACGAAAGTGAATGGTTAATTGAGAGGTTTTAAGTGAATTAAGGGGTTCCCTGACCTCGTCGGCGCCGCGCCGGAGGTTCACCGGCCGGAGACCGGTAAGGAGGTTGAAAATTAGGTTTTATTTTCAAATTACACTTTTAACCCCTGTAGTTTTTAAGTTTACCATATGTAATAACTTTTTATTTAAAGTTTCTAAATTAACAATAAGGCCCCTTGAACTTAATTGCACTTTAAGTTTTAATTATTTTATAACTTATCAATTATTTATCTTTTATAAACTTATTACTTCTATTATTATTATCATTATTATTATTATATTATTATTTATGTTCAAAATAATTAATTTATTAACTTTCAGTTTAAAGAATTAAAGTCAAACTAAGAAAAAAGCATAAATAACACATAAGTTTCATGAATGACAACAATGGTCCTTACAAGAATTTAGCGACATTAACTTTTAATTAACAAAAAAATACGAGATATTACACCTCAGATCATTAAGACACTAACTAACCTGATTAAACACCTAAACCATTAACTAATCCTAACTTAATGACTAAGTAAGTCATTAACACTATAACATGACACCTAGCCGACCCTTACACTAATCACCTCCTTAAACTGCCACCTAGCACCACCATAACACTAATCACAGTTAGAAGCATGCCACCTCTTCCTACTAATGAACACTAAGCATTCCTATAATCACCACCTCACAAGTATAAGACTAGAGGCAATGATTAACCCTCCACTTCCTCCACACCTCTCGGCCACAATGAAACCACTATCCTCCATCAACCGCAAACCACCATAACCGCTACCATCTTCACACCTCTCGACACCCTCTCTCGGTTCTCAATCCATATCCACCCTCACCCTCAAACTCTCGGTTCACACATCATACAATCAACACCATAACCATACTTGCTAACCTCCAACTAGTTATGATCAAGCATCAAGGACTATCACCTCAACCGGGCCCTTAAGGAGTCAAGCCAAGCCAAGTCATCTCTTAGTTCTCTTCATCAACCAATGTTAGATTTCCAAAACCTATAACTAACAAGTTTAAGAAATATGCATGTGCTTAACAAAAACCAACCCTTGAAGGTTAAATCATCAAGACTATTCACAAGAACTTATAAACATATGATTTATGAGAATTAAAAAGTAATTTTTGTGACATAATTCGTATGTGTGACTATGTTTTATATTTTAGAATATTGTGTAAATATAAAACAGCGTTTTATATTTTAGAATATTCTATAAATATAAAATTAAAAGAAATAGCAAAACAGTGAGATAAATTATGAAAACTTTATAAAAATTATAATATTTAGAATAGAACGGTGTGTATGAATTTCGGAATTTGTAGGGAATTTTAACTATTTCTGCCAATTAATGTGAAACTTGTAAAAATCCTAGTAATTTTTTTATTATGAGTTATTAATCTGAAATTTTATGAAATAATATGGATTTAAAAATGTCTATGATGGTAAATTTTGGTAATTTTTGGGTAACATTAGTAATCAATTATGAATTTTGATATAAATAGTGATTTAAATGCTGGAAATTTTAAAGAAATTTGGTTTATTCTAACAAATAATTATTTCAGAGGAATTATTTAACTTAGTGGCTCGAATTACGGTGAGTAACACAGCCTTCTTTTTTATTTATAATTTTTTTGGCTTGAATTAAGGTGAGTAACATAGCCTTCTTTTTTCTTTATAATTTTTTGAGGGAAAACAAACGTTTGTGTTGAATTCGATACATTTTTGAGAAATTTGATTTATTACTGTCATATTGACACAACCATTAATTCGGATGAGGAACTGTCAAATAATATAGGTATTGCTACTTAAGAAATGTCAACCTGCATATGCTGAGATGAGGGCAACGGTGTTATATTATTTGATTGCATGATTTGTATTTGATAGTTATGTATACCTTGACATGTGTGTAGGTTTGGTTGGAAGTTTGATTGTATTGTATCAATTCAAAATGATTTATATTGATTAAACTTATGTTCTCACCAATAGTTGTTGACTATTTTGAGTATGTTTATTCAGGTCAACAGAATATATTATAATCTTATGTATACCTTCAACATGTATAATGATCAACACGGTTACCTAGGAATGTTGTGCGTCTGGTCGACTATTGACTTGTTTGACTTCAGCCTATACGTGGACGTTCACGTTCACTACTAGCTAGAGATATGTGATGTATTAAAGATATACTTTTGATTAGGATTACAATGTATATGTCTAGTATGTTAGACTAAATTTTGTATCATGTAATCCTATAATTTATATAACTAATAAAATTAATGTTTAGTTTATTGTCATGATTTGTATGACGTGATAATCAATGTGTTTTGAACTAACGAGACACATCGAATCATTTTATGCTTCCGTCAGGATGTGGTATAAATTAACAGCTAAATGCCTTGATATATTAAGAACAATGACCAAATAACACAAAATAATATAACACATAAAACACAATGATAAATGTCTTGTGATTTTTTATCATATTATGCTATCTTAAACACTACGAGTTTTGAAAAATACATTAGGGAAATAATATTATAATGTATTTTTGATTATAAAACAGAATGATAGATAATAACAAGTTTATATAATATATAAAAAACAATAACAAAATAACACATTGTACAATACCATAAGATTTGAAAAATACATTGATTAAAAACTTATTTATGTAACTTTAATTATAAAACACAATAATAAATATTATAAAAATAACATAAAATGATCTATAACATAAAATACAATGACTAATACATATAACAAATGATAAAAAATACATGCCACAATAAAGATATTAAACATAATGAAATAATGTATTTGACATAACGACAAAAATATATTTTTTAAAACAATTCAACACGTGTTAATTCGAAAATCTTTATTAGGTTTTCTAGATTAAATAGATATTTTATTATAACCCTACCCTAAATATTATATTACAATAATACTTGAAAACCATAATAATAATATTATACCACACTTAAAAGTTAAACGAGACATACTATATTACTGTAACACCGGTTATTTTTTTGAGTCAAAGAAAGAAGATAAGGTGAAAAAAAGAAAGAAAAAGAAAGAAAAGCTATTTAACCCAAGTTGAGGGGTTAAAAGTGTGAAAATGACAAAAAGGTTTTAAAGTTAGTGTAAAGTGGGCATGGCCGCCCACTCTCTTCTTACAACATCCCAATCTTCGGACATTTAGAGAGAGAAAGTGCAGATTCGGATTTTGAAGAAGAACAAGAAGAAGAGTCGAATTCAAGGTAAGAATTCGTGTGTTTAAGATGTTCTTAACTGGTTTCATCCTCGGTTGTGTGCTTATGTATGTTGTGTATGTTCGGTTGTGTGTTTTTAGTGGGTTTCTAGGTGCGAACTTGTAGCAATCGGGCTTTGAATGAAGTCTTACCTGAAGAGGCTGCTAAGGTGAGTTCTAGAACCCCTCTTTTACATGTTTTAACTAATTTTGGGGCTGGAAATGCAGGAATGTACGTTTTTTTATAAAACTGGGTTTCATACCTGTATGTATGAATATGTGTATGTTGCGGGTGGGGTTTGATTTTGGGCTATGTTTATGTTTGATGATGTTATGGTTGTGTTTCTAAGGCTTAGAATGTAAGATTTAAGCTTAGAACATTATAGATGGTGTTTGGGGACCAAATTATGATATTAAGTGTGCCCTGGGCTGCTTATGCGCCCAAACAGTAGCTCATACACCTAAGTTTTAGAATAACTGCTTAAGTGTTTCAAATGCGAATGAGCATTGAAAAATGCGGATAAGCATTGACAAATGCGGATGAGTAAATGTCAATGCGGATGAGTAAAAGTCAATGCGGATGAGTAAAAGTCAATACGGATGAGTAAAGAGGGAATGCCCATGAGTAAAAGTCAATGTGGATGAGTAAAGAGGAAGTGCGGATGAGTAAAAGACAATGCGGATGAGTAAAAGTAAATGCGGATGAGTAAAGAGGAAATACGGATGAGTAAAAGTCAATGTGGATGAGTAAAGAGGAAATGCAGATGAGTAAAAGTCAATGCGGATGAGTAAAGAGGAAATGCGGATGAGTAAAAGTCAATGCGGATGAGTAAAGAGGAAATGCGGATGAGTAAAAGTTAATGCGGATGACTAAAAGGAAATGCGGATGAGTAAAGGAAATGCAGACGAGTAAAAAGTTAATGCGGATGAACAAATGGGATGAACAAAAGTTAATGTGGATGAACAAAAGTTAACACGGATGAACAAAAGTTAACGCGGATGAACAAAAGTTATTGCGGATGAACAAAAGTTAATGTGGATGAACAAAGCTTAATGCGGATGAACAAAATTTAGTGCGGATGAACAGAGGTTAATGCGGATAAACAAAAGTTAATGTGGATGAACAAATGCGAATGAAAAAAAAGAAATGCGGATGAACAAAAAAAATGTGAATGAACAAAGAGAAATGCGGATGAAGACTTAGAATATTTTCTGACATTTTAGAGAAAAAGTGAAATGTAGACTTTGACTTGGGAGATTCTTAGGGGTTCATGTAAGCTGACTTTTGAGGTCATAGATGGTGTGATGGGCATTGTATGATGATGATATGATGTATGATTGATGCTTATGCATCATGGTATGTATGATGTATGTTATGCATGTATGATGATGCCCTGTATGGTGATGTTGTATGTATATGTTGATGTTCTTATTATTTATATTTATTTTCCCATGGCTTTACGTTGAATGTTAATGAATGAAATGAAAGTATTATGTAACGTAAGGTGGAAGATAATGAAAAGAGGAACATAATGAAAGAATGCATGCATTAATGAACGAAGGAAAGTAAAGTAAGTCTTGCAAGCCTTGTATGTGGAAACACGCCCAATGAAGGGTGTTAGTTCAACAGTGTGTGGGTTAGCTACCCCAGAAGGATGCACACCGGGGTCCGTCTTTATGACCGACCATTTGTATAGAACCTTTGTCGCTTACCCTAGGTACTGTGGTCAGGCTGTTGTGCGCCATGACGGGGGGTCTATGATAGACCTCGGCCCAGTACCCACTTTATGCATGACGGTGGGTATAGCACATGACAATGTTACACCTGAATTTACCTGTAAGGATTCCTTAAGTCTGATGCAACCCAAAACATCCAAAGTGTCTCAGCAACATGCACTAAGTACTGAAGTGAAGAATGCTTTGGAAGTTTTACACATGCATTAGAAAATACTCTAAGTGTAAAAACTTCCGAAGCCAAGACCAATATCTTCTGAAGCCAAAGATGAAGTCTCCGAAGCCTCAGAGACAAAGTCTTCCGAAGCTTCAAGTTATGAAGACAGATTTCTTCCGAAGACTTTTAAGACATGCTTTTTCTGATGTACTTTTCTGTAAAGCTGGACACCTTTCCGCTGTACCTCTACAAGTCACCAACTTACATGAGTTGGTGAAAAGGTCCATGCTTTTGGTAACTGTACATTGAGGTCTTGAGTCTGTATACTTTCTACTTTATGTACTTTATCCTTTTTGTAATAGAAAAGGATGTGAGCTATGGCATGTCATAGTCACAAGTCAAAAGGCAATCTGCCTTTTGACTCTACAATTGATTTTGTTTGTGTGTTTAGTCAATTGTATCCAGCTGGCTTTCAAAGTATAGCCAGCTGTAGGATGTAGTATAAGTATCTCATGTTCTTGTATCTTTTATCTTATGCTTTGAAACACTTGTAATAGAACATAGAGAAAGCAATATACTGCATTCTTGAAAAACCATACTCTCTTGTTCTGTCTCTTACTTTACTTGTGCTCTTTGTATCACTTTGGTTAACCCAGTTCACTGTTTGATTAAAGTTTAGTTAATCTCCTCTTTTTGTGTCGTTGTGTTGTAATTGTGTTAAAGCCCTTAAACGGTCCTGCAATTGGTATCAGAGCTTTCCAGGTTCTTGATATAAGATCTAACCATCTTAAGATCCCTCACACACACAAAAACTAAACTCTTCAAATGGCTTCCATCTCAAAGAGTAATATGGAGACTGGAACCATGAACAAATCCCCACTGATCACTCTTGATGATTTTGACACTTGGTGCATGAGGATGGAAGGCTTCATCAGGTCTCTTGACTCAAGAATGTGGGAATCTGTTGTAAATGGACCTTTCATACCCAGCACCCCCTCTGCTACTGGTGCTGGTATAATCCCTAAAGATATGGCCAACTACTTAGATGAAGATAGGAAAAGAGTAGAGATTGAGAGGAAGGCCATGACTGCTCTTCAGACTGCTCTCCCAAACTCTGTAAACAGAGGTTTTAAGAAGTGCAAAACAGCTAAACAGCTGTGGGATGCACTGAAGCTGATGTATGAAGGCTCCTCTGAAGCCAAGGAGAACAAGAAAGATCTTCTGAAGCAACAGTTTGAAAATTTCACCTTCAAAGCAGGTGAAACCATGACCCAACAATACTTCAGGTAGGTTGAGATTGTGGATACCCTAGTGGATGGAGGAGTACCTCTTGAGAACAGAGACATTGTAAGGAAGTTCATGTCCTCACGTCCTAGGCAATGGACACACTATTGTGTGGTGATCAAGAGGACTGAGAACCTTAAAACTCTTACTCTGACAGAGTTGTATGGGATTCTCAGTGGATACCAGATGGAAATGAACATGCAAGGTTCATCTGGAAACTCCAACAATCAAATGGGTTCAGCCCTTCATGTAGTTGAAAGGGACAGCATAGAACCCCAACATCATCTCATATGCTACCCTGACAACTCACATAAGGGTCCTTTCATCACCTTCCGGAGACACCAAGAGAGAACTTTGCTCAAGGAAGTCCATTCCAAGAGACAAGTTCTTCTCAAGCCTTTGTGTCTACTGATGAAAGCTGTGGGAATTATCTCTTCACTCTTGAAGACCTGGATGTATTCATCCAGATGACCTAGAATACATGAAGATAGTTCAGCAGATGGCTCTCCTCACTCACAGAGCCAGAAGTTCTACAAGAGAACAAGAAGAAAATTTCCAAGCAATGCTATCAGTGGAAAGTTTGGGCTGGATAAAAGCAAAGTTAAGTGTTACAACTGCAACTTATGGGTCACTTTGCTAGGGAGTGTAAGGCACCTAAAGAAAATGGGGGCCAAACACAACCCAGACCAAAATACACTGACAAAGCTCCTCAGTCTAAGAAGACTAAGCAACATGATGTTGTTGCTGTTGAAGAAGGAGGTTTGACTGAGTTTTCAGGTGGAAGATGCTTCTCCAAACCAAGCACTGATGGCTGATCATGATGAAGCCAAGGTATTGGAACATCTCTGTACTCCTGAATGCATTGCTAAAGTATATAGATACAGGTCCTAAACTTGGAGATGAGATCTGATCTTGAGTCCTTAAACATTTTAAAATCTGATTTTAGAAAGTCTGAAAATGATTATAAACTGAAAATAGAGGACTTAGAGAAAACCATTTCAGCTCTAAAACATGAACACACAGACTTTAGAACTCAAATTCAAGATCTCATAACCAAGCTAACTCAGTGCCAGGCTGAGCTTGTGATCAGCAAAGCCAGGGCAGAAAAGAGTGTTCTTGAAGAAGAGACCTTCAAGAACAGATATCCTCATCCCTGCACAACAAAGTGTGCTATCAAAACTGACAGGGACTGGGATCAAATGAGATAGCTCCTCCACACACAATCTTGTCTGTAAGATCTCCTAGATGTGGAACTTGTGAAGATGAGCTTCCTCTCATAGATCCTATAAGTGAGGATGATGAAGAAGTGATACTGAAGAATTCCTCTGAGAAGAGTGAAGATGAGGATTCTTCCAAGGGCCACTATCCTTCTGAGGAGAAGAAATCAACTGTGATGACCAAGTCTAAGAGAAAGAACTTGATCAGGAAGAGCAAAAGGAAAGCAAAGAAGGCTCAAGAAATCAAGGCTACTTATGATGCTAAGTAGAAACAAGTTTTTATATCTGCAGGTTTCAAAGTAGTAAAGACTGAAGACATCAACCAAGACTTCTCAGCTAAGAGTACTGGTTCATGTTCAAATCATCACAGTGCAAAGAAGAAGACTGAGCTGCTGTGTACCACTGCTGCACAGCCTGGACCATCAAACTCCAAGAACAGTTCACAGCCCAAAAGAACTGTCTCAGCATCTACCAAGATGAAGGTGGAGAAGGAATGTGACCAAAGCCAGTCTTGCTCTCAAAAGGAGACTCCTTTGAAGAAGAAAATGTTATGTGTCATGTGTGAAAGTACTTCTCACATTGTCAAGGATTGCCATACAATCCTAAAAGTACCATCCGCATGACCAATTCAAAGACTTCAAAGAATCTCAAGAAGTCTCAAGCTTCGGAAGGAAAGTCTGTTTCCTTCGGAAGCTCCAAATCAAAGAAGAAGGTAAATGGAAAATTACCTTCGGAAGTAAAATTAGTCTCGGAAGAAAGGAGTTCTTCCGAAGCACTAAAGTCTGCTGCAGTGACTGTAGAATCTTCCGAAGGTTCAGTCATCAAAATGTGTGAACTTCCAAAAGCTTCTAAGGTTTTGAAGGTCAAGTCCAAGACTCCAAAGGTGGTGTGGAAGTCTAAGAAAGACCAAATGACTGAAATTTCTCCATCAACAACAGCTGAAGATCCCCATAGTACAACCATAGGATCTATTACTGTTGCATTACCTTCTATTACACTTAGTAAGCCCAAGACAAGTAAGGCTTGGGTTTCCAAATGTAACTAATCATTTTCTTTGTGCAGGACAGCTCAAGACAAACAGGAATGTCTGGATAATTGACAGTGGCTGTTCCAGGCACATGACAGGCAATAGGTCTCTACTCCATAATTTTGAGAGAATTGATGGAGGACCAGTTGCTTTTGGAGGACATGAAGGTGGTTACATTTCTGGAAGGGGCAAGGTCACAAACGGTAAGCTCAGCATCGAGAAGGTAAACTTTGTTAAGGAGCTTGGGTACAATCTTCTGAGTGTATCCCAATTTTGTGATCAGAGTCATAACATGCTCTTTACTGAGCATGAGTGCATTGTTCTCAAGCCAGGAGTGGTCATTCCTCATGAGCATATCCTGCTCAGAGCCCCCAGGAAAGGGAACATGTACAAGATGGATTTGCAAGAAACATCTCCTTCTGGAGAAGTTTCATGCTTTCTATCTAAAGCAAATAGTGATGAGTCTTTCATATGGCATAAAAGAATGTGCCATGTAAACTTTAAGAACATAAATAAATTGATTAAACATGATTAGTAACTGGAATGCCAAAGAAAGAGTTTACAAGTGATGATCTTTGTGTTGCATGCCTGAAAGGGAAGCACACAAGGTATCTCACAAGCCTAAGGAAAAGAACTCCATCACTACTCCCCTACACTTGTTACATATGGATCTCTTTGGCCCCACCAGTGTAATGAGTTTAGGAAGGACCTCTTACTGTTTGGTGATCACAGATGACTTTACAAGATTCACTTGGGTCTTTTTCCTTAGAACTAAGGATGAAACCCCTAAGATTCTGAAGAATTTCATCTTAAAAGTTGAGAATCAATGTGATCATAAGGTCAAAACCATAAGATGTGATCAAGGAACTGAATTCAAGAACAAATCCTTATACATTTTGTGATGAAAAAGGTATTACAAGACAATATAGTGCTCCCAGGACTCCTCAGCAAAACGGAGTTGCTGAGAGGAGAAACAGGACACTTATTGAAGCTGCAAGAACTATGTTGTCTGACTCTAAACTACCTATCACCTTCTGGGCAGAGGCAGTTAATACTGCTTGCTATGTGCAGAACAGAGTTTTAGTAGTTAAGACACATGGTAAGACCCCTTATGAACTTTGGCACAAGAGGAAACCTTTCATTGGTTTTCTTAGGTCATTTGGATGTCCCTGCACCATCTTGAATACCAAAGATCAAATCACCAAGTTTGCTGAGAAATCAGACGATGGACACTTCATTGGATACTCCTCTCAAGCTAAAGCTTATAGAGTATACAATCTCAGAACTAGAATAGTTGAGGAGTCAGCCAATGTGACTTTCAATGAACACACACCATGTGTTGCTGGTTCTGGTCCGGATTGGCTGTTTGATCTTGATTTAGTTACCAACTGTTTTAACAAATCTTGTGAGCATGTTTCAGGATCTGCAGAAAATTTAAATACAGGTGATCCTGACCCAAGATTTGAGCTAGGAAGATCTTCAAGTCATACATCTTCAGCTCCAGTTGAAACTACTTCAACAAATGAAGTTTCTATCAGCACAACAATGACAAATTCAGCTGATACATCTGGTATGCCTTCAAATTCCAGCTCAGAGGCTTCTCAACCAGATAAAGATACCTCAATTGTAGAAGACAACATGGTGATGGTGATAGTGATCAGGAATTTCTTGATGCTAATAACCATACCATAGATGACAACATCAATGATGTCACACACTCATTGGATCAAGTTAAGTTTAATAATGTGATAATGTGGAGGGTAAATCTTTAAGCCCAGATCTAAATTTCTCAAATTTGGATCTCTCTCAGCAACTTGCTGTGATCCCTTAGCTAAGGATCCACGGGTCTCACCCCACCACAAACATCATTGGAGATGTTGACATAGGGGTAAGAACAAGAGGACAAACTCATGAAGCAAATATTTGTCTTCACTCTTGTTTCGTATCTCAGATAGAGCCAAAGAAAGTTGATGAAGCTCTAAGGATGGAAGTTGGGTTGAAGCTATGCAATAAGAGCTGCTTCAATTCAAAAGGCAGAAAGTTTGGAACCTTTGTCCACTTCCTCATGGGAAGAGTACCATTGGAACCAAATGGGTTTTTAGGAATAAGAAGGATGATAGAGGAATCATCATCAAGAACAAGGCAAGACTAGTTGTTCAAGGATACACACAAGAAGAAGGGATTGACTACACTGATGTCTTTGCTCCTGTAGCGAGACTAGAAGCTGTTAGGATATTCCTGGCATTTGCTGCATCCAAGAACTTCAAAGTTTATCAACTTGATGTAAAGTGTGCTTTCTTATATGGAGTGATTGATGAGGAGGTTTATGTCAAACAACCACCTGGTTTTGTAGACCCTGATCATCCTGATTATGTCTGCAAGCTTGACAAAGCTCTTTATGGGCTGCATCAGGCACCCAGGAAGTGGTATGAGACATTTTCTGAGTATCTCTGTAAACATGGTTATAGGATAGGTGCTATAGATGGAACTCTCTTCATCAAAGGACAGGGAAATGACTTATTGCTGGTTCAAGTATATGTAGATGACATCATCTTTGGTTCAACCAATCCAAAGCTCTGTAAAGACTTTGAGAAGCTAATGAAAGACAGATTTGAAATGAGTTCAATGGGAGAACTCAACTTCTTTCTGGGAATTCAAGTGAAGCAGGTTGAGGATGGCATCTTCATAAGTCAGACAAAGTATGTTCAAGACATACTCAAGAGATTCAACATGACTGATTGTAAGATTGCTAAGACACCCATAGCCAGAAACCACTCCCTTGGTCCAGATCTTGAGGGGCAGTGTGTAGATGAACACTTATACAGGTCTACGATTGGGTCTCTTATGTATCTTACAGCTAGCAGGCCTGATATCATGTTTGCTACATGTATGTGTGCAAGATATCAAGCCAACCCTAAGATGTCTCACTTAATCACTGTGAAAAGAATTTTAAGATACCTCAAAGGTTCTTCAACACTTGGTCTATGGTATCCAAAGAATCCTAATTTCAATCTGTATGCCTATACAGACAGTGATTATGGTGGTTGCAATATGACTGCAAAGTCTACATCTGGGGGATGTCAATTCCTTGGTGGAGGATTGTCTCATGGCAATGCAAGAAACAATCCTGTGTGCTGCATCAACTGCTAAGGGAATACATTGCTGCTGCAAGCTGCTGTGCTCAAGTGCTTTGGATACAAAATCAGATGCTGATATGGATTAACTTCAAAGAGACTCCTATCACATAGACAAACAATAGTGCTATCTCTATCAATGAGAACCCTGTGCAGCACTCAAGGACCAAAACATCAACATCAGGTATCATAATAAGAGATCATTAGAAAGGTATTAATTAAACTTGTCAAGGTTCACACAGATGACCGATATTGTTAGGATCAGTGATCTATGTTCGATTGATTGAGAGTATAGCAGCGGAATTCAAATAATGAATTAGTCGATTCACACGAACGAAACAATATTCAATGAAGAACAAAGACGGTTATAGAGAGAGATTCTGCAAATATATTTCATTCAATATTCGCTTTCGTGGTAACAGAATGTCACACTTACAATTAGGTCGACACCTCTTATATAAGAGATGTGACGTCTGCTGATGTCACTTGATAGTGACAACTAACAGATTTATTACAACTGAAACACAACTACTGAAGATGTCAAAACAGCTGACATCTCCTTACAAAAATGCTAAGTGTATCAGTTGTTATAACTACTGAAAAACATAAAACTACTGAAACTACAACGACTAAAGAACAAGCTCTTCAGTCGTTTTAAAAAACTACTGAAAGTAAAAATATAAAACTACTGATATCACAACTACTGAAGAAGTATCTTCAGCTGTTGTGACAAACTACTGAAACTTTAGTAGTTGGTCTTCAGACTTGAACTTCAGATGTTCATCAGCTGATGACTTCAGTAGATATCATCAGCTGATATCTTCAGTCTTTGTCTTCAGACTTGTACATCAGTGTTGATCTTCAGTACTTGTAAACTCTTCAGCTGTTGTACTTCAGTACTTGAACTTCAGTTTCAGCACTTGTGTTCTTCAGCTGTTGTACTTCAGCACTTTAGTTCTTCAGCTGTTGAAGTCTTCAGCACTTGATCTTCAGCTGTTGAAGTCTTCAGTACTTTGTCAAACTGCTGATGAAGCTTTCAGTAGTTGTTGTGATACCATGTGGGACTTAGAGGTTTTCTGATCTTGGCTCATTGGTTCTTTTGGTCCAACAAATCCCCCTGAACCAATACAGCCAAAACCTCTAATTTATTTATTATCCCACTTATTGTTGACAAAAGGTTGGTCTTTTTCCTTCTTGATCAGTAGAGAAGATGACCCATATAAGCTCCGGCCTGGGAAGAAGTCTCAGATATTTGTTTGGCAAGATATGAATGGGAACTCTGTTTTGGGGAACTGGACACAGGTTGTTATCCCATTCATGAGATCTACTTCCATGTATGAGCCTATAGGACTCTCTGGTGTAGGCTCTGAGAAACATGATTTGTTCTTCCATGGTCAGGTTCTCGGCTTCACCATCAAAAACAACTCTCGCCCATACAGCTCTGAGATGTACTTGGCCTGTTTGCCGTTTTTGAGCTCAACTGTTGTAATTTGTCTTGTATATGCAACTATCATCATAGGATGTCCCTTCGAGTAACAGACTGAGCTCATTTTGTTTGAAGTTCTCAAGCCTCTTGTAGACTAACCCCTTTTTAATAATTCTGTTCTCTAGCATCTTCTGGGGTGGTTGTTTAGTCTCGTAGGCCTTCTTGAAATCTTCGATCTCCCAGGGTGATACTACAAGGGCCACTGTGATCTCTTCATCTACGATCCTCTTGACTTGACCCTTGTATCTCGAAGGAATGTCTTTCTTTACAATCCTGTGAGCCACCCTCGGATCAGGCCATACTCTCACCCTTTCCTTCTGATATTGAAATGTGTTGGCGAGAGTGTACAATCTCAGAGCTTCTTTCTTCATGCTGATAATTGATGACGAAGCAGCATAGGTTTGTCAATGCTTTTCAGCATTTCATCATCATGAAGCTTTTGCTGCTCCTCTTCTTCAATCTTTACTCTCACAACATCCATCTGTGAGGTGGGAGTGATGGGCATAGGTTGGCTTTCGCCAATGTTAGGACTGCAGACAGAGGCATCCTATCTTCTTCCACATCATCCTCTTCTTCTTCTTCTAGCCTCAACACCCTCTTCTTCTTCTTGGTGCATCATCGGCTGTTGTTTAGATGGTAAGGGAGTTGGTTTTGGGGTTGTGATTGGTTGTTTGGATTTGGGCTTTGAGATTGGTTTGGAGATTTGAGGGGTAGGCTGTTTTGAGTGGGTGGAAGGGAAGGTTGTTCCAGCATTTGGTTTGAGTTTAGCCTTTGTAAGTTTGCCATTTCAAACCTTTTCCAGCCCCGCCTCATCAAGGGCTTCAATGATAATCCCCTTGTGGAATTGCTCAGACAGACAGATTCTGGTGGCTATAGCCAGAATACTGTCTCTGGTCCACGCGCGAATCTCCATCAAAGATCTTCCTAAGTATTTGGCAATAAAACGGATCATGATCTCCAATCTTTCCTCTCCAGTACATCATACCCAGCCCATCGGGTTTGAATCTCCTCCACTTCCAACTTCTGATTTCACTATCTAATGTGGCTGTATCAAAACCTTGCCTGAAGAGTTGCTCAATGATTTTATCCATGGATCGGCTGGTGTATCATCACATCTTTTACCAGCTCTTCCAAGGATTTTTCTTCAGCAGTAGGTTGATCATCAGCACTTTTCTTTCGTTTATAGGTGGTTAGTTGTTGCTTTCTTTTCCAACTCCTGGGCTTGCTCTTGGGCCTTCTCATCCTCTGTTCTTTTCCTCTTCTTTTCTTTCACTGCAGTACTCTCCCCCTTTTTGGATGCATTGGTGGTAGGGGTTTGTACCGCAGAAAGTGTCTTTTGCACAGCAGCATCAATCAAGGTTGTAAAGTTGAGGAAATCCTCTCATCAATGGCTTTAGTCACAATGTCAGTGATTATGGGTGTGATGAGGGAGGGAATTTTGAAGGACAGCAACTATTTGCTCAGGAGGGTTCTGTTCCTGAGAAATAGTGCCAGAAGCAGAGGCAGGTGGCTGAGTTGTTGGGAGTGGCTCAGTGTTTGGGGAACCTTCAACTGAAGGTGCCATCTGTGGGTTGGTGGAGGCAGATGGTCTTTCTCCTTGAGAGAGTTGGTCAAGTAGGTTTTGCAGCCTACTGACTTCCTCCTCAAGGATTGTGTTCTGGGCAAGAACATCGTAGAAAAAGCCCAGGTCATCATCAGTAGAAGCTGAATCACCTGACCTCCTGCTTGGAGCAGGATGTACATGCACTGGGTGTAGACCAGTTGTAGCATGTGCCCCTTTGTCTTGGTACTGGGGACTTCCAGCCTCAGGACTATGTCCATCATCAGCTGTTGCCTCTAGTGAGGTCTTAGCAATGTTACCAGCCTCATTCTGATCATGTGCTGATGCAGAAGAGGTGGCAGCCTCACTAGATATTCTAATCTCCTATCTACACCAGGAGATAGAAGTGGTAAACCCTATGCTGTGGGTTCTCAATTGCACTTTGGTCCTCCCCTCAATGGTAGAGGTGTTCCCAGTAGTAATTGGTATCTGGGGAGGGGGTGAGGAGTGCAATTGAGTCAGCACTTGTGCAACGAGCAATGTAGGGCTTTGGGGGGCGGTTGCATGGGGTGAAGGGATAGAAGCAGTGTGCACCTGGGAAGGATGGTGCTCTTCAATGGCAATCCCCAAAGTGAGGAAGATCCCAGATGTGTGGGTACCCCTTTTGTGGTTGCTGCAGGCTCCTGTTGAGAGGAATCCTGAGCGGCTATGGCTGGAAGAGTCCTGATATCCACTAGGGGGTTATGACCAGTGGATATATCCTGCATTTGTGTTGCAGGGGCATCCTCAGGGGACTCATTTCCCTGAGTAGCCGTTTTGGGTTTCTTTTTGGTGGGTTTGGTGGGGACTTTGATTTGGAGGTGGTGGCTGTGGGTTCCAGCTGCGTGGGTTTGCGCAGCTTGGCAGCCAATTTGAGTGTGTGTCAGAGTTGTGCCGGGAGTATACTTCAGGCAGAACAGCCGTAGCAGGGACTCCAGGCCAACAAGTCCCTCAGTTGAAGCTGGTTTGTAATGATGGCCATTATGAACCGTGGATATAATATCCAACGGTTAGCAGTTAGTTTTGCCATATCCTTGAGCTCTGAAAATATTATTTCTGAAAAATTTAAAGGTTGTTGCTCAAGAATAGAATACATTACCTGCTGCCACTTCGTAGACATTTGATCCCAAGACGAAGTCTTAGGAGCCAAACAAACATTTACCATGTGAAAAATAGGCGTTCAGCGTCATGGAAATGTTTCTTCATTATAGTGGAGGCACTAAGGTTGCCCTGATATCCATGATGGGCAAAGGATAGATCAGTTGTGCCCTTGGGATATCCAGCAGGAGAAATGGCATCATCCAGATGTAGAGTTTGGCGAAGTATTCGGGAGTGATGACCACTTCTTTGTTGTTGACGACCGACCGGAGAGAGTTGTGTTGTTCTCCCCAGTGGTGATGGTGACGTTCATCCAAACTGTTGAGGGATTCGCATGTAGGATGGGATTGAGAAGAAATGCCGTTTTGTATTGTGACTGGACCATAAGATCGATAGCAGTATCGAACTTAGCCCAGACTGGCGATTTAGTAAGGTACGCTACACAGTTGTGTCGCGGTTGATTTGCATGGACGCCATTTAGAAGAGAGAAGTTTTGGAGAGGAACGTTAGGTTTGAAGAAGATGAAGCTTTGAAGGATTAGGTCAGGGATATTTATAGGGTACGGGTTAGAAAACGACTGAAGGATGTGGTGTTAGTCATCAGTAGTTTTAAACGACTGTTGACATGGTATTACCCTTTCAGACGTTGAAAACATGAAGTCGTGGTGTTAGGCATCAGTAGTTAGAAAACTACTGAAAGCCGTGGTTTTGACTTCAGATGATGAAACAACTGAGGACTTGGTGTTTGTCATCAGTAGTTGTGAAACTACTGAAGACAGTGGTTTTGTCATCAGTTGTTGTAAACAGCTGAAGACTTGGTATTAGTCATCAGTAGTTATAGAACTACTGAAGACATGGTTTTGCTTCAGTTGTTTAGAATGAAACAGCAGTTTTGAAACAACTGAAGAGAAAGTTCTCTTCAGTAGTTTTCGTCAATTCATAGCCTTTCAGTGTTCTACTGTCCTCCACTACTATCACTTCATCTGCTTTTCAGGTGTTTCATAGGACGTCGTACTTTCTGTTTGTACTGATTCAGTAGTTGTAACTATATCATAGGTAATATCAGTAGTGTATCTGTAGTTGTAACTACATCAGTAGTTGTAACTACATCAGTAGTTGTAACTACATCAGTAGTTTGGAACAGATAAAGTACTTCAGTACTTGTGAGGCATTTAGCCATCAGTAGTTATAAAAACTACTGAAGGTGAAAGGACTCATCAGTACTTATATGTGACATGGGTACCAATGATCACCAGTAATTACTACTGAAATCATCAGTAGTTGTCACTTATTCTAGCTGCAGCATACCAAGCCTTAACACAAGGTTTTGGAAAGTAGAACTATCCAAAGGCTTAGTAAAAATATCTGCAAGCTCATCAGCACTAGGCACAAACTTAGGATCAATCAGACCTTTTTCAAAGCAATCCCGAATAAAATGATGTCTGATCTCTATATGTTTGGTCCTAGAGTGCTGGACTGGATTTTTGACAATACACAGAGCTGAAGCACTATCCATTAATAATGGAGTCTTAGTCTCTGTAATGCCATAATCCAGAAGTTGGTTCTGAAGCCAGAGTACCTGAGAAGTACAACTTGCAGCAGCAATGTACTCGGCCTCAGCAGTTGATGTAGCAACAGATGTTTGTTTCTTACTCTGCCAAGAAATCAAACAGTTGCCTAGGAATTGACAACCACCAGAAGTTGACTTTCTAGTTAACTTGCACCCTGCATAGTCACTATCTGAAAAAGCAACTAATTTGCAAGAGTGTCCAGTGGAATACCATAAACCCAGAGATTGTGTACCTTGCAAATATCTAAAGATTCTCTTGACTGCAATCAAATGAGACTCTTTAGGAGCAGCCTGAAATCTAGCACAAACAATGTAGCAAACATAATATCTGGTCTAGAAGCTGTTAAATACATCAAGGACCCAATCATACTGTAAAGCGTTTCATCAACAGCTTTACCTTTCTGATCAGCATCCAGTTGTGTGGTGTTGCACATGGGAGTAGAACAGGGCTTACAGTTTTGTAAATCAAATATTCAAAAGATCTTTTGTATATTTTGACTGATGAATAAAAGTTCCATCAGCCTTTTGTTTGATTTGCAAGCCTAGAAAGAACTGTAATTCTCCCATTGCACTCATTTCAAACCTTTTTTCATTAATGTTGTAAAATCATCACACAACTGGGGATCAGAGGATGCAAAAATGATATCATCAACATAAATCTGAACAAGTAGCTTATGCTGATCCACCTTCTTAATAAACAAAGTTTTATCAATGGAGCCTCTAGTGAAATTATTCTTAAGAAGAAAAGTAGAGAGTGTCTCATACCAGGCTCTAGGAGCTTGTTTCAACCATAAAGAGCCTTATCAAGTTTAAACACCCATTCAGGATGTTTATTATCCTCAAAGCTGGTGGTTGACACACATAAACTTCTTCCTTTATTTTACCATATAAAAATGCACTTTTGACATCCATTTGAAAAACTTTAAGATTGTGGAATGCAGCATAGGCTAAAAACAATCTGATTGCCTCTAGTCTGGCTACAGGGGCAAAGGTTTCATCATAGTCAATACCTTCTTCTTGTGAAAACCCCTGTACAACCAGTCTAGCCTTGTTCTTAACAATAAGCCCATTTTCATCAGTTTTATTCCTAAACACCCATTTAGTGCCTATTGCACACTTACCTGGGGGAAGAGGAACCAGTTCCCACACTTGCTGTTTCTTGAACTGAAGTAGCTCAAGCTGCATAGCTTCAACCCATCCATTGTCTCTCAAAGCAACATGGTAGTTCTTTGGCTCTAGCTGACTGATGAAGAGAGCATAGAAGCAGAAGTTAGACAATTGACTTCTTGTTGAAACACCAGCATTGATATCACCAATAATCTGAGACATGGGGTGATTCTTCAGTTCTTGATAAACAATGAGATGGTGCAAGTGTTTGTAGAACCTTCAGCAGCAGCAGATGTTGATGTAGACTCTCGAAACCAAGAATTAGATGGTAACTCAAAAGATGTAGAGGAAACAGAGATCTCATCAGCATTTGTTGTGGATGGAACTGCTGAGGCTACAGGAACATCAAATTTAGCAGACACAGGCAGTTGGTCACTAAACTTGAATAGGTGAGTATTGATATTATCATCATCATCATCAATACCACCAGGTGGAAGACATGCTGCAGAAGATGATTTATCCACAGGATCTGCAACAGCTGGAGGTTGATAAGGAACATATTGCAGTATGTCCAAATCAAACAACTCCACAGGGTTTTGTGGAATCTTGTCCAAAGGAGATTCATTAAACTTCACATGCAAAGTCTCTTCAACTATCTTTGTTCTGCAGTTGAAGACTCTGTATGCCTTGCAAGTAGATGAATAACCAACAAAAATACCTGCATCCACCTTAGGATCAAATTTATGGAGTTGATCCTTTGTGTTGAGAATAAAACAGGGACACCCAAATGCTCTGAAAAATGAAATTAGAGGAGCCAAGTGATGGAGAACTTCATATGGAGTCTTCATCAACCTCTGATTTACTAAAACTCTATTTTGCACATAGCAAGCTGTGTTAACAGCTTCAGCCCAAAAGGTCAGTGGCAAACCAGAGTCAGCCAGCATGGACCTTGCAGCTTCAATGAGGGTCCTGTTCTTTCTCTCCACTACTCCATTTTGTTCTGGAGTCCTTGGGATGCTAAACTGCCTTTTGATTCCCTTTGAAAGATAGAAGTCATCAAGTGTATGGTTTCTGAATTCAGTGCCATTGTCACTCCTAATACACTTGACTGGGAGGGAATACTGCTTCTCAATATACAACACAAAGTGAATAATCTTCTGAGCAACCTCATCCTTTGAATGTAGAAAGAAAGTCCATACAAATCTGGAGTAATCATCCACAATTACCAGACAGTATTTCTTCTTTGCCATGCTCATACTCTCACAGGACCAAATAGATCCATATGCAGTAATTGCAAGCAGGCAGTGGACTTAGGCTCTTCAATAGGAGGGAATGAGACTTTGTGTGTTTTCCTTTTAAACAAGCAGTGCAGGTTTCATCACAGTGGAACTCCTTTATTGGTAAGCCTCTGACTAAACTATTGTGGGTAAGCTGATTCATGTTTTTGAAATTAACATGACCCAGCCTTCTGTGCCACAGTTTAGATTCTTGAGAAGAGGCTTTGGAAAATAGGCAAGGATTGCCTCTGAGATCTATTTTCTTGGAAAGATCTAAGGCATACACTCTTCCTGTCCTGTTGGCTCTCAGGAGAGTGTGATCATCCAACACCTTATCAATCAAATGTGAACTTTGGATGACAGAATCCTACAGTTCTGACTGGTGAAAAGAGCAACATGGCCTTTATCACACATTTGACTGACACTCAAGAGATTGTACTTGAGATTTTCCACATGATTAACATCATCAAACTTGATTTCTCCATTGGAGACAAAGCCATTTCCAATGATGTAACCCCTAGCATCATTGCCAAAAGAAACAAAGCCCTTCTTTCCTTGAGAGTAGTCATGAAGAAGAGAACTGTTCCCAGTCATGTGCATAGATCCCCACTGTCTACATACCAGATGCTACTTTGGCATGTTGGAGAACCCTGCAATAATAAACAATCAGTTAGTTTTAGAGACCCAAACCTTTTTGGTTTTGGGCCTGGTCTCATCAACAGATGGTAAACTAACAAGTTTATTAGTAACAACAGCTTGAGAGGAAGAAGATGGTGAAGAAGAGGAATCCTTTGGCTTGGATCTCCTTTTCTGTGGTTTCAACATAGGAGCATCTATTGGTTAACTCTACCCAACAGATGTTGAACCATCATAACCAGCTGTGTCTGATTTTGTGATAAAGCTTTCAGCTCATCAGACACATTGCCAGTGGAGTTTGATAAGTTCCTATGTTGCACCTTCTTCTTTTGAGCACTCTCAGCTGTCACCTGTTTAACCCCTTCCTTTTTGGATTTCTTTGAGGACTTAAGGGTTACAGGATTTGATGTTGCTGATACAAATGTGGTCTCAAACTCAGTTTTCTTTTTACCATTTTCTCTTAATTTCTTTGATTGAGTTTGGAACCTCTTTTGTACCAGCAATCATCTGTAAGATGATTGAACAAACCACATTCACATGGTTTCTTCTTCATCTTAGGTTGATCATCACTAAAGAGGGGGTGAAGCAACTGGAGACTTGCTCTTCAGTGCTTTGGAAGCATTGTTTGCTTTCTTGACTTCCTCTTTAGTAGCCTTCAAACTCTTTCTACTGATAGTTTTCTTCTTTCATTACTGACAGTAGTTGGAGTTTGAACTTTGGTGTTAAATCCTGCTCTCTAGTCCTTTCAGGACTTTCAGAATTAACTCCTGAGTTGATCAACTCATTGATCATGTGAGTGTCAGCATTTGAACCATCAACATCAGCTGATAGGTTCTGAGAGGGCTTGATGCTGACTTCTACTTCTGATTGTGTTGTATCAGAAAGTAGATCACATGATGAGATGGATTGGTTATTACTCTCACCATCAGATTCTACCTCTGCTCTTGGAGTAAAATCTGTAGGTGGAGCAGTGTGATTGTAACCAATGCCAAACTTCACATTGGAAGCAGATTGCTTACTAAGAAGCATTTCAAAACCTTTGCATGATTGTACCCATCTATCACTCTACCTGGGTAACTGCAAGGGTTTCTTTGAGATCTTTATACTTCTCAAGAAGTATCTCTTCCCTAGCCTTATCATCAGTTATTGGCATTTCAGTTTGTAAATCTCATCATTTTTATCATTAAGCACAGACTCAAATCAGCTTTGCTTTTGGAAATTATTTGTTCTAGCTCAATGTTCTTGTTGATTAAAGCTACATTTGCTTCTCTAATAGATGCAAATGCTGCTATGCATGGTTCAGAACATAATTTGGCTTTGGCCTCAGAGGATACCTGTGATACCTTGATGTAGAGGCATTAGTGGATGAAGTATCAGCAGAATCCAAAGCCATAAGAGCTAGATTTCCAAAGGGACTTTCACCACCATGTTGACCAGCACTGAGAACAGTTGTTCATGACCAGACAAGTCATCTGGTAAACTGCTCCAGTCAACAACTCCTGGGGTGAAGAAGCTGTGTTGTTGAGGTTGAGTTTGTTGATGAGATTGGGAAGGTTGTGGTTCAGGCAATGCTTGTGGTTGTTGTGCAATTGGAGCTTGAACAGGATTTGGTTGAGGCATATAATAGCAGGGATAAGGATATGACATTTGACCCTGGGGAACAAAGTATGCAGGAGATCTAGGATGTGAATGATGACCAGAACCAGCAGGATGTTGCCCTCTGTTTTGTGGACTAGTACTAGGAAAAGTCACAAAGGGTGCAGAAGAGTTAGATCCAGTTGATCTACACTCTCTTGCAAAGTGTCCTAGCCTTTGGCATTTGTGACACCTCAACTTACTCTTGTCAAAACCAACTTTGGTTTTGCCAGAGAGTCCAGGAAATTTCCTGCCAGTTCTCTTATAGAACTTCTGAGATCTGATATTAATCAATGCCATTTGGCTCAGAATATCCATCTCTTCTAGATCATCATCAGCAATTCCTTTCAGATCATCCATAATGAAGCATAAATTGTCACTATTACTGCTAGAATGACTCTCAATACCAACAAATGCATGATCAGAACTGTTTGAAGAGAAATCTATATGCTATCATAATTGATTTCAGATGCAGCATATTCTGACTCATGACCAACCAAGGCAGTATTGCCTGGTACAAAGTCATCAGTGAGCTTTCCTGAAGATGACAGTTTCCTTTTCTGTTCTATCTCTCTTTCAAATGTAAGCAGTTTCCCATGAAGTTGGGTGAGAGATAGGCTATTCAGATTTGCACTGGAGCGTAGGACAATAGTGTATGTGTCCCATCTCTCAGGCAGTGATCTGAGGAATCTGTTGTTCATCTGGCTATTGGTGTATTCCTGTTTCACCATTTTCAGCTCAGATATCAAGCAGGAGAAACGCTCAAACTGTTGAGTCAGTGTCTCACCTTTCTATGAGAGAATGTCTCATATTGTGGGCAAGGATTTCTCTATTGTTTGCTAAGACCTCATCTGTGCCACCGAATTGTTCCTTCAGGGCATTCCAGAGATCATGAGCAGTTTCATGATGCATAAGCCATAATAGATTTCATTAGGCAGTGCCATGGCCAGAATTCCATGGGCTTTAGCATCAATCTCAAATAGTTTCCGATCTTCATCAGAGTATTGTTCCTTCTTCTTCGAACCATTTGATTGGTTTCCGGATTGTTCACCATAGGCTTATGTGGTCCATGTACCACAGATGTCCAACAACCTGAACTGTTAACAGACAGGTGATGAAGCATTCTTCGTTGCCATATGTTATACTCGGTCCTAACCAACATCGGAGGCTGGTTGAGGAACCGGTATTGTGAGGATCATTAGAAGGAGTCGTCATCTCAGATTCAATCAAATTCGATTAAGCTAAACCAATTTTAGAACAAAACACAACAACCAATTGAACCAGAAGATCTCAAATAAATGAACGAAAGCGACAGAAATTCAATAATCTATAACCAGTTCTTGCGAATACGCTAATTCAATCAAACACAGATATCAATTAGCAGTTTCAATGATCAATTGTTAGATCGATCAATGATTAACCAGCTCTGATACCACTTGTTAGGATCAGTGATCTATGTTCGATTGATTGAGAGTATAGCAGCGGAATTCAAACAATGATTAGTCGATTCACACGAACGAAACGATATTCAATGAAGAACAAAGACGGTTATAGAGAGAGAATTCTGCAAATATATTTCATTCAATATTCGCTTTCGTGGTAACAGAATGTCACATTACAATTAGGTCGACACCTCTTATATAAGAGATGTGACGTCTGCTGATGTCACTTGATAGTGACATCTAACAGATTTATTACAACTGAAACACAACTACTGAAGATGTCAAAACAGCTGACATCTCTTACAAAAATGCTAAGTGTTATCAGTTGTTATAACTACTGAAAAACATAAAACTACTGAAACTACAACGACTGAAGAACAAGCTCTTCAGTCGTTTTAAAAAACTACTGAAAGTAAAAATATAAAACTACTGATATCACAACTACTGAAAAGTATTCTTCAGCTGTTGTGACAAACTACTGAAACTTCAGTAGTTGGTCTTCAGACTTGAACTTCAGATGTTTCATCAGCTGATGACTTCAGTAGATATCATCAGCTGATGTCTTCAGTCTTTGTCTTCAGACTTTGTACATCAGTTGTTGATCTTCAGTACTTGTAAACTCTTCAGCTGTTGTACTTCAGTACTTTGAACTTCAGTTCAGCACTTGTGTTCTTCAGCTGTTGTACTTCAGCACTTTTTTCTTCAGCTGTTGAAGTCTTCAGCACTTGATCTTCAACTGTTGAAGTCTTCAGTACTTGTCAAACTGCTGATGAAGCTTTCAGCAGTTGTTGTGATACCATGTGGGACTTAGAGGTTTTCTGATCTTGGCCATTGGTTCTTTTGGTCCAACAAATATGATGCTTGTTCAAGGCTTTGATGAACAAAGATTTAAAATCTAATATCAGCTATTGGGATGATCAACCTTGAGTAAATTTTCTTAAAACTAATTTCTATTATTTCTTAAAAATGTGTGTTCTAAGTGTTAGTCAATCATCTCATAAACTCATGTTTTCCTTGGATTGGAAGATTTTCTTTAGATTAATTGATGATTTTTACTTCGGAAGTGATTCATTTAAACTTCGGAAGAAAATCACATCTTCAAAAATTTAACTATCTAAGAATTATCTTCGGAAGAAATTTCAATTTTATCTTCCGAAGCTAAATAGTTATCTTAGACACTTACTTATTTCAAGGACCATTTCCTTCCGAAGCAATAATTAACTCTCGGAAGCTATATTGTCCCCATACAAGCTTTCAAGTCTTAAATTTTTCTTCGAAGCAAAATCATCAAATATCTCAGGAAATTCTTCCGAAGTCATTTTAGCTTCGGAAGCTTTTTCATTAAAACTTCCGAAGAAATTTACCTTCGGAAGCTTTTCGAATTCCAAGAAAACTACTTTTTGAGCAAAAGAAAACTACTTTTTCAGAGGGGGACCGACGTTCGGATTTCAAAGTTTATCCTCTTTCATTAAACTTTATCTGAAATCCCTCTCTCTCATATAAACCCATGGTTTCCTCTTTCTCTCGTCTGCTTTTCATCCAAACTAAAACCAAAATTTCTCTCTGAAATTTCTTCTTCATCTCTAAGCTACCTCACAATGGCTAACCTTGCTCACAGAAATGATCCCAACTTTACCATGCAGCTACACAGACAACATAATCAAGTTGCTCTGTTATGCTCTGAGAAAGATCCTCATTTCTCAGAGGTTTGACGTTTCTTGTCTCTGCCTCACTACTTCACCTCCCTAACCATTGATCCTCCACTCTATGAGGATCAGCTGCTTGAATTCTGGAAGACCTGCCAAGAGGTCATTATGGACGGGGAGAAGGCAATGTCTGCCACAGTGCAAGGGAGAACAATCTTCATCACTCCGGCCATCATCAACCGACATCTTCAGCTGGATGATGAAGAAGGTGAGGTGTTCTTCCCAAGGAAGCTGTAAATCATTCCTTTGAGTAGATGGGCTACGAAGGACATTTCTCTTTAAAGACCTTCAGGAAAGGGAAGGTCTCATCCCAGTGGAAATACCTGCTCCACGTGGTTATCCACAGCTTATCAAACAAGCATGGTGGATGGGACTAGATTCATGAGGATCTCTCTTTTATAGTTCATGGAATGGTTCAGGGGGTCAAGTTCAGGTATTCACAATTTGTTTACACTAATTTACTTGCAAACTTAGACTCCTTAGAGTATTACATGTTTCCTAGATATGTTCAACACATTCTCAACTGTGAACTGGGCTCACAGTTGAGGGAAACAAGTAATATTCTTAAATTGGGACAGATGAAGCCCGGCATCTTTAAAATAATGAAGAAGCCCACTATAGGCTTCTCAGGGGTAGAAACAGCCCTAGTCCCAAAAATGTTAGAGCTCATTGCTCAAGGTGACAACCTAGCAGCACAAGCTAATGTTGAACCCACACCTGCTGCTTTCCAACCACCTACACAGCCCCAAATATCCATCACCTACCAAGAAAATACAAACGAACCCTGCTCAGACTATTCAGTCTGAGGAGGCACCCATATACTCACTCATACAGGAAGAAGTGAATACTGGAGCTCCCACTTCTCCTGAGGAGCAGACCACTCCTATTTTTCCAAGAATCAGTGCTGAGGTTCCTCATGCTCAGCCTGATGAGCTCACTAGCCCAACAGCCTTAAGCCTTCGCTCTGAGTCTCAACACTCAAGTGAACAACCTTCAGGGGACAGCTACCATCCCCAGCCTTTGGATCTCAACCAACCAATTCCCAACCTATCCTTCTATACTGATGAAGACTTAGGATTCAGTGAGTACCATGAGTCTCTCTTCCCATCCCCTACTCAAAGAGAGATGAGTACCTCTGACTCTCCTCAGTCTATCCCATATCAGTCACCTATTACTGAGGTGGACACTTCTGAACTTGTTCAGGATGTCCATATGGAAGAGGCTCTCACTTTTGAAAGTGATTACATCATTAAGACCTCCACCATGGCAATTCAACTCCCTGGCATCTCAACTAAGGCTTCCAGTGAGCAGAGGAAAACCAGTAGCCAAGAAACTCAAGCTGGTGGTGAGCGAGAGGACTTTGGTCCAATCATCTCATCCCCCACGGATTCTTCTAATGAAGATGAGGGGAATTTGAGACTAAAGGTGCAGAAATTGTCAAAAACATGCACCTATTTAGTCTCTAAGGTTAGTCACTTGGAATCTCAGGTGACTACCTTACAAAACCAGGTCAATGATCAGCAACTTCAGATTTCATATCTGCGGGAACAACTAGCTGAGAGACCTTTAAGGACAACTCAACCAGGAACACAAGAACCTGTGGAAGTAATTGACTTATCCTCCAGCTCACCTATGCAAGTGGGTGCTGCTACCAAAAAGGGGGAGAAAGTTGTTACAACCACAGAACATGGGAGTTCTTCAAAGAGAATGGACATAGAGGACTCACCATCCTCACTTGTTGTTGTGCATTCTCAGCAACTTCCTCAAGTTCACATTAATGTGGACTCTATAGACTCAATCATCAGGAGTCTCTTTGAGGAAGGTATACCAAGGGCTGTCTCATCTCCACCACAAGGAACTGGCAACTACATCATAAGGTGGAGGTATGATGAGGATAGAAGAGCCTTATACTTCACAGAGTTCAAGGCCAACAAGAATTTTTCAGTTCCAAAGCCTGAGCTTCTATGAAAGACTGGATTTAGTCAACATGCCACTTGTCAATCCAAGCAATTCAAGACAAGCTGACAGGCTGGCTCAAAGAATCCAAGAAAGGATCCTTGTAGAGTTTACTCTAAGAAGGAGACATAGGCAATCAGGCAATGTCATCGGTCAACTAGATGTTGAGGTGGACCCTAAGATTAGTTTCATAGGGGAAACCTTGACTGAAGGCCCAGTGGCAGAACCTGAGACTCCTGTCTCATCATCAACAACTGCTGCAGAGGTCCAGACTCCATCTGAAACACCTGTGGTGAAGGTGTTTCTCAGCCTCTCTCTGGCTAGAGCATGGAAGCTACACCAAGCAATGAAGGCCAAGCCTCAATCCACCCTGGGTCACAAAGGTCTGTTGGTGACAAAGGGAAAAGGAAAATGACTCCTGAGGAAATGGAGGAGGAGAGAGAGAGAGGAAAAGGAGGCTAAGGAGAGAAAGTTCTTCTGGGTCATTTACCTTCATGCAAGCTGCAATCAGGGTTGCCCCCAGACCAAATACTCAAGATGATGAGTTAAGGGCAGTCAGGATTACCTATTTACAAACCAGGACTATGATATTGATGAAATCATCTCCCTCCCCTTAGAAGAGTTAAATGAACTGGCTGACATGGAAGTGTCAAGAGAGATGAAGGAGAAAGAGGATGCAAGGTTACTTCTCCAATTCAAAGAGGAGAAGAGACAGAAAAGGCTTTACAAGCATGCTCCCACTCTCTCTCCAGTTCAAGAAAGTCCTGCACTGGAAGATGTGGCTCCACAAGAACCTCAGGTAGATAAAGAAGAAGATAGGATCAAGATGATCAACTACCTGAGTGCCATAGGCTTCTATTAGGCAAATGCACTTCTTCCCCTGTCCTATGACTTCATTGAGTTCGAGTACCTAAAGCAACTTGAGCTTGAGCTAGTCAAAGAAAGAAAAACAACAAAAGGAAGCTAAGGGAAGAAGTTGCAAAGTCAAGAGCCATCATTCAAAAGAATGCAAAGAAGTCTGCTGACAGACAAAGAATGATGAGCTTCTTAAAGCTATATGGATTCTCCGGAAGGAGACTTGGCCCCATGTCTCTATCTACAATGGATGAGCATATAAGGGTGATCAAGCAGAAGATTAAAAGTGGAGAACTGATTCACTTGAACTCTCTTCCAAGTCAAGTCCCACCTGAAGTGGAGGTCAAGTTTGAACAACCTGAGACACCTCAACCAGAACCTCCAGCTAAGCCTCAGCAAACTTCATCTTTGATCCAAGACAGGGTCAAACTCCCTCTCCTTCTGAACCTATGAGGGAGGAACACCCAACTGAGAAAGACACTGATGATCAACATGGTGCTGCAGACCAGTCTTCTCAGTTAAAGACATCTAAGAGGAAGAAGAAAATGGCTTCTAAACCAAAGACTAAGAAGAAGAAGCCAAAGTCATCTACCTCTACACCTCAGGCTGAACTAGATCAACCTGAGGAAGTGCATGATGAGGCAGCCCAATCAACTCCTATGCAAGTGGCTCCTCTAACAAATGAGACACCCATCTTGTCCTGGACTTATTCTACCAATCCAAAAAGATGGCATGTTATCAGAGATCAAGGTGTTGAGAATGTCTACTCCTGGCAAGACATAATCAACTTACCTCTGCATGATCTCTTTGAGATGAGAAGATACTATGAGAATCTTGATGATCCTGACCATCTAATGAAGAAAGGAATGGTCTTGATTGTACTGAAGACTACCAACATCTAAAGATCTTCTAAGTGTTTTGGTAGCATCAGCCTAGGGGAAGTTTGTAAGGATTCCTTAAGTCTGATGCAACCTAAAACATCCAAAGTGTCTCAGCAACATGCACTAAGTACTGAAGTGAAGAATGCTTCGGAAGTTTTACATAATGCATTAGAAAATACTCTAAGTGTAAAAAAACTTCCGAAGCCAAGACCAATATCTTCCGAAGCCAAAGATGAAGTCTTCCGAAGCCTTAGAGACAAAGCCTTTCGAAGCTTCAAGTTATGAAGACAGATTTCTTCCGAAGACTTTTAAGACATGTTTTCTGATGTACTTTTCTGTAAAGCTGGACACCTTTCCGTTGTACCTCTGCAAGTCACCAACTTACATAGTTGGTGAAAAGGTCCATGCTTTTGGTAACTGTACATTGAGGTCTTGAGTCTGTATACTTTCTACTTTATGTACTTTATCCTTTTTGTAATAGAAAGGATGTGAGCTATGGCATGTCATAGTCACAAGTCAAAAGGCAATCTGCCTTTTGACTCTACAATTGATTTTGTTTGTGTGTTTAGTCAATTGTATCCAGCTGGCTTTCAAAGTATAGCCAGCTGTAGGATGTAGTTAAGTATCTCATGTTCTTGTATCTTTTATCTTATGTTTGAAACACTTGTAATAGAACATAGAGAAAGCAATATACTGCATTCTTGAAAAACCATACTCTCTTGTTCTGTCTCTTACTTTACTTGTGCTCTTGTATCACTTTGGTAACCCAGTTCACTGTTTGATTAAAGTTTAGTTAATCTCCTCCTTTTGTGTCGTTGTGTTGTAATTGTGTTAAGCCCTTAAACGGTCCTGCATACCCTAGGTACTGTGGCCAGGCTGTTGTGCGCCATGTAACACCAAGTTATTATAAAGACACAGAAAGAAAAAATAAAGCAAAGAAAAAGAAGGAAAAGAAATAAAACCCAATTCTAGGGGTTAAAGGTGACAAAAAGGACAAAAAGTTTAAATGTTGCTGATAAAGGTTGTATGGCCGCCTAAATGGTCACACCACACCTTTTCAATCGGATATTGGTAAGAGAGAGAAGGAGCTTGAAACTCTCAGTTTTGAAGGAAGAACAAGAAAGAATTCGAATTCAAGGTAAGAATTCATGGTTTATGGTTCTTAACGGGTTTTATCCGGGTTTATGCTTATATGTGTTTGTATGTGTTTGGGTATGTTTTTAGTGGGTTTCTAGGCGGTTGAACTCAATTGCAACGAGTTTGAAAGAAGCCATACTCAAGAGCTACAAAGGTGAGTTCTATAACCCCTATTTTACTGGTTTTAACTGATTTTGGGGCCAGAAATGCATGAACTTATGTTTTTATAAACTGGTGTTTTCACCGTATGTATGACTGTGTTTATGTTGTGATTATGATGTGATGTTGGGCTATGTTCATGCTTGATGATGTTATGATGGTGATGCTAAGGCTTAGGATGTAAGATTTAAGCTTGGAACATGATTGATGGTGCTTGGGAACTGAGATCTGATGTTTAGAACTCGTATGTTTAAGTTTAGCATCTGCCTAAGTATGCAGAAGAAATGCGGATGAGCATTAATTGCCAAGGAAAGTCAATGCGGATGAGTATGAAAGTCAATACGGATGAGTATGAAAGTCAATGCAGATGAGTATGAAAGTCAATGCGGATGAGTATGAAAGTCAATGCGGATGAGTATGAAAGTCAATGCGGATGAGTATGAAAGTCAATGCGGATGAACATTGACTAAGTATGGGAAATGCGGATGAAGAAAGACAAATACAGATGAAGAAAGACATATGCAGATGAACTATAGCAAATGCAGATGAACTGTAACAAATGTGGATGAACAAAAGGCAAATGCGGATGAACACTTAGAATAGTTTGACTTTCTGGGAAAAAGTGACATTTAGGGTTTGATTTAGGATGTTCCCGGGGTTCAAGTAAGCTGACTTTTGAGGTCATATCATGATGGGCATGTTATAAGTATGTTGATGCTTATGCATGATGGTATGTATGATGTATGCTATGTTGCATGATGCCCTGTATGATGATGTTGACTGTGTATGTTGATGTTCCTTATTTTGATGTATGTTTATTTTTCTCGTGGCTTTACGTGTTATAGTTGTGAAAGAAATGATAAAGTATTATGTAACGTAAAGTGAAAGATAATGAAAAAGGAACGTAATGATGGAATGCATGCATTAATGAAAGAGAAAGTATAGAAAGGCTTGCAAGCAAAATGTACGGAGGTGCACGACTCTAAAATATGGTAAGCTCAACTGTGTGGGTTTAACTAACCCTTAAGGATACACGCTGGGGTCTAGTCTTTGTGACTGACCAGTGATATAGTACATGGTGTATAGTGAATACTCACCCGGTGCTGGTGCCAGGCTATGTGTTTTATGGAAGTCATTTATGATCTTCGGCCCGTATCCGCTTTGTGTATATGTTTGGGGTGTAGTATATAGACGGGATCTTTATCGCTTGCCCCGGTGCTGGTGTCAGGCTATGTGCGTTATGGAAGTCATTTATGATCTTCGGCCCAGTACCCGCTTTGTGGATACGTTTGGGGTGTAGCTGGTGACACTGATCCAGAAAGAGATAAAGAGATATTGAGATAATGAAAGAAAGTGATGAATAGTAAAGAGGATAATAATGATTTTTTCTATGTGTACATACGATGTGTGATCATATACGAGGGTATAGTATGAATTAAAAGAACGTAAAATATGTTTTATTATAAAACTAGAACTCACTCAGCAACGCTGACTTTTTATGCATTTTCCAGTTGGCAGGTGAGCATTGCTGAGGATGGTGCAGGGCAGCTACTTGGCATTTTGGATGGCATCCTTTTGTTACTGTTTTTGCATTGTAATGCGAACAAATGAAAATGTGTGATGAATGATTGTATTAACATGCAAAAGCAGTTATTATGAAAGAAAAAGTTATTTTAATGTTCCGCTACGATGTTTTGTGAAATATAAATGTAATTATATGTTTATGAGTAATGATTGGCAGCTGTAAGCATCTCGGGGACGGGGCCTTACAAGTTGGTATCAGAGCCAAAGTTTAAGTGAAACGGATAATTTTCAAAATAAACCTAAACTTAAACTGAGAATGGGACGGAAAAGGGAAGGGATGCCAGTCCAAGTAGTTGCGTGCCATCATGTATTTTCTTAATGATTTACCGGTATTACATGCGCATGTGATATGATTATGTGTTGCTAGTACAATTAGATACTGATGTAGTCAGGATAGTAATGCTTGGGGTATGAAGAGTAAAGTAAGTGGCTAATCACAACTGGCCACTGTAATTAGGGACTTACTATACTTGACATAAACTGAGTTGTTCCCTTGAATGATCCGGTTGGTGTTTGAATCTTTTAGTGTGTGAGTGAGGATGGCCGGTGGTAGATCATCTAAAGCTTCATGTGGTGGAGGACGTGGTACTGAACCACAAGTCACGAGAGGAAGGCCTATGGCCAAAAAGGTGGTTCATGAAGAACCAGAGACTCCTCATCCGGAGGGTGATGATAAGAGTGCAAACTTAAGAGTGACAGGATCAGTGATCACAAGTTTGATGTATCAGATATAACGCAGCGGAATACAACCACGAATTAGACCATTGTAGCAAGCTAACGATATATGTGAGCATTAAGATCGCATACAGTTATAGGGAGAGAATATGTATTTCTGATTTCTAGGAATGTTTATAGATGAGGAATATTTCTAATCGAATCAATCATTCATTCCATTCAATTCCTCATTTCATTCATTCATTACAATAGGTTGTCCTCCTTATATAGAGGCAACAGTCACTGCTGTTATCACGGAAAGTGACAACTGGCAGATCCAATACAGAAATAACTAATTCTTAACAAACTACTGAAATGTTCACAACTACTGAGAACATATCAGCAAGTTAAGTACAAAATATAAAACTACTGAAAACAAGACTGAAGAACAAGCTCTTCAGTCGTTTTACAAAACTACTGAAACATAGAAAATAAACTACTGATATCACAACTACTGAAGAAGTACTCTTCAGCAGTTCTGACAAACTACTGAGGCTTCAGTACTTGATCTTCAGACTTTGACCTTCAGGTGTTTCATCAGCTGATGACTTCAGTAGATATCATCAGCTGATGTCTTCAGTCTTTGTCTTCAGACTTTGTACATCAGTTGTTGATCTTCAGCACTTGTGAACTCTTCAGCTGTTGTACTTCAGTACTTTGGTCTTTCAGCTTCAGCACTTGTGTTCTTCAGCTGTTGTACTTCAGCACTTTGGTTCTTCAGCTGTTAAGGTCTTCAGCACTTGATCTTCAGCGTTGAAGTCTTCAGCACTTGTCAAACTACTGATGAGGCTTTCAGCAGTTGTTGTGATACCGTGTGGGACTTAGAGGTTTTCTGATCTTGGCTCATTGGTTCTTTTGGTCCAACAAACTCCCCTGAACCAATGCAGCCAAAACCTCTAACTTATTTATGCTCCCACTTATTGATGGCAAAAATGTTGGTCTTTTTCCTTCTAGATCAGTAAAGAAGATGACCCATGTAAGCTCCGGCCTGAAGAAATCTCAAATATTTGTTTGGCAGAGTATGAATGGGAACTCTGTTTTGGGGAACTGGACACAGAGTGTTATCCCATTCATGAGATTCACTTCCCCATAATGAGTCTGTACGACTCTCTGTGTAGGCCTCAAGGAGGTGATTTGTTCCTCCATGGTTAGCTCTTCAGCACCTCCTTCAAACAATGATTCCGGCCCATAATACTCAGACAGGTATTTGGCCTGTTTCCCATTCTTTAGCTCCACAGTTGTTATTATTCTGTAAGCAAACTCATCCGGGTGATTACCCTCTAGGAACAACTGGAGCTCATTTTTCCTGACTTCCTCAAGCCTCTTGTAAACTAACCCCTTTTTAACTATTTTGTTTTCCACATCTTCTGAGGGTTAGATTAGCTTTGTAGGCCTTCTTGAAGTCTTCTAGGATTTCCCAGGGTGAAACTACAAAGACCAGAGAGATCACTTCATCTACGATCTTTTTCACCTGGCCAATGTATCTCCGAGGTATATTGTTCTTATGAATTCTTGAGAGACCCTGGGATCAGGCCAAATCCTCACTCTTCCTTTTGATATTGAAAGGTATGCCTGAGAGTGTAAAGTCTGAGGGCTTGCTCCTTCATATTGATGATGGAAGATGTGGCTGCATAAGCTTTGTCAACTCTCTTCAGCAATTCCTCATCATGCTGTTTATGAAGCTCTTCTTCTTCTAGCTTCACTTTAACCATTTGTCTCTGGACTTCAGGAGTAATTGCTGAGGAGTGACTTGTGGCCTTAGGCAACTAATCACAGCTGAGAGCGGCAGCCTGTCTTTTCATCTTCGTCATCGTCTTCTAGCCTCAATATCCTTCTCTTCTTCTTCAAGGGTATCATCGGCTATGGGTTTTGAGGGTAAGGGAGTTGGTTTTGGGTTGTGTTTTTGGGTGGTTTTGGTGTGGGAATGTTGACAGGCTGTTCTAGCATCCTTGAGGTGAGTGTGGCTTTTGATTGCTTGGCTAGCTCAGTCCTGCTCCCAGCACCCGCTTCATTCAAAGCTTCAATGACAAGCCCCTTAGTATATACTTCAGATGAACAGATCTTGGTGGTGATTGCCAAGATACTGTCCCTGGACCAAGCTTTGATTTCAATCATTGATCTTCCAAGATATTTTGCAATAAATCTTATCATGATTTCAAGCCTTTCTCTTTCTAACACTTCATAACTTGCCATCTGTTCTGGATTTCTTCAATCTCTAGTCGTCGAATCTCAGAGTCAAGTTTATTGGTGTCATGGCCTTGCCTAAACAGCTGATCAATGATGTTGTCCATTGATCTACTGTGTTCGGCATCAGCCTCTTTTATCAGTAGCTCCAAGGCTTTATCTTCAGCAATGTGCTCATCAGCACCTTTCTTTCGCTTGTAGGTGAGCATTGGTTGCTGTTCTTTCTCCTCCTTTTGGGCTTGCTTCGCTTCCTTCTTTTCCTCGGATCTTTTCCTCGGATCTTTCCTCTCTGTTCTTTCACTGCAGTACTCTCCCCCTTTTGGGTTGCATTGGAGGAAGGGGTTTGTACCGCAGAAAGAGTCTTTTGGACAGCAGCATCAACCAGGGCTGTAATGTTGAGGAAAGCCTCTCATCAAGGGCTTTGATCACTATATCAGTGATTATGGGGGTGATGAGAGGGAGGGAATTTGGAGTACAGCACCTATTTGCTCAGGAGGGTTCTGTTCCTGAGAAGTAGGGCTGAAGCAGAGGCAGGTGGTTGATTTTGGGGTGGCTCTGTGTTTGGGAAACCTTCAAGGGAAGGTGCCATCTGTGGGTGTATGAAGGTGGCAGATGGACTTGCATCCTGAGACATCTTGGCCAGCAGCTCTTTGAGTCTGCTAACCTCATCCTCTAGAATGGTGTTTTGAGCAACTACATCATAGAAGAAGCTCAGGTCATCATCAGTTATACTGAATCACCTGACCTCCTGCTTAGAGCAGGATTTACATGCACTAGGTGTAGACCAGTTGGTGCATGTGCCCCTGTGCTTGGTACTGGGGACTTCCAGCCTCAGGACAGTGTCCATCATCAGCTTTGCCTCTAGGGAGGTCTTAGCAATGTTACCAGCCTCACTCTGGTCATGTGCTGTCAGAGGGAGGTGGCAGCCTCACTAGATATTCTAAGCTCCTTGTCTACACCAGGAGATAGAATTGGGAAACCCCGGGCTGTGGGTTCTCAGTGCACTGGTTCCTCCCCCTCAATTGTAGAGGAATTCCCAGTAGTAAGTGGTTTCTGGGGAGGGGTGGAGGAGTGCAATTGAGTCAGCACTTGTGCAACGATTAAAGTCGGGCTGTGAGGGGCGGTTGTTTGGGGTAAGGGGTAGAAGCAGTGTGCACCTGGGGTGGATGGTGCTCTTCAATGGCAATCTCCTCAAGTGAGGAAGATTCCAGATAAGTAGGTGCCCTTGGGTTCTTCAGGCTCCTATTGAGAGGAAGCCTGAGCGGCTGGTGCTGGAGGAGTCATGTATCCACTAGGGTTTGGACTAGTGGATATATCATGCGTTTGTTGTGCAGGCAGCATCCTCAGGGGGGACTCAATTCCCTGAGTACCATTTTGGTTTCTTTTTGGGGGTTTTGGACATTGTTTGGAGGTTGTGGCTGTGGGTTCCAGTTGCGTGGGTTTCGCAGCTTGGCAGCCAGTTTGAGTGTCCGGTCAGAGTTGTGCCGGGAGTATACTTCAGGCAGAACAGCCGTAGCAGGGACTCCCGGCCAACAAGTCCCTCAGCATTAGCTGGTCTATAATAATGGCCATTATGAACCGTGGATAGAGTATCCAACGGTTGGCAGTTAGTTTTTGAGCCATATCTTTGAGCTCTGAAAATATTAATTCTGAAAAATTCAGTGGTTGTTGCTCAAGGATAGAATACATTACCTGCTGCCATTTGGTGGACATTTGATCCCAAGACGATGTCTTAGGGGCCAAACATACATTGACCATATGAAAAATCAGGCGCTCAGCGTCATTAAAGTGTTTCTTCATGATGGTGGTGGCACTGAGATCACCTTGATATCCATGCTGAGCAAATGATAGATCTATGGTGCCCTTCGGATCAGCAGGAGCAGGAGAGGTAGCATCACTCAGTTGAAGAATTTTACGGATTGTTGCAGGAGTAATCACTACTTCTTTGTTGTTGACGACTGACCGGAGGGATCGTGTGTTGCTCTCCTCAGTTGTAACAGTAATGTTCATCCAAAATTGGTTCAAGGATTCGGCATGTAAAACGGGGTTCAGAAGGAATGCCTTGTTGTATTGGGACTGAACCATAAGATCGATAGCAGTATCGAACTTAGTCCAGATCGGCGATTTTGTGAGGTAGGCAACACAGTTGTGTCGCGGTTTAATTTGCATAGACGCCATGGAAATTTTTTGGAGAGGAACGTTAGGTTTGAAGAAGATAAAGCATGGAGAGCTCAGGTTAAGGGTATTTATAGGGTACGGGTGAGGGAAACGACTGAAGGATGTGGTGTTAGTCATCAGTAGTTTTAAAACGACCGTTGACATGGTATTATCCTTTCAGACGTGGAAAAGCTGAAGTCGCGGTGTTAGGCATCAGTTTAGAAAACTACTGAAGACGTGGTTTTGACTTCAGATGATTGAAACAACTGAGGACATGGTGTTTGTCATCATTATTAGTATGAAACTACTGAAGACAGTGGTTTTTGTCATCAGCTGTTTAAACAACTGAAGACTTGGTATTGGTCATCAGTAGTTATAAAACTGCTGAAGACGTGTTTTGCTTCAGTTGTTTAAAATGAAACAGCAGTGGTACAACGACTGAGGAGAAAGTTCTCTTCAGCTGTTTTCGTCAATTCTTAGCTTTTCAGCTGTTTCAAACTGTCCTCAACACATTCATCAGTCTTTATGGCTGATTCAGTTGTTTCATAGGACATCAGTACTTATCTGTTTTTACTGATTGCAGTAGTATGACTGCATCAGTAGTTGTAACTACTCAGTAGTTTAGAGCAGATGAAGTACTTCAGTACTTGTGAGAACTTTTAGCCTTCAGTAGTTATAAAACTACTGAGGTTAAAAGAGCTCATCAGTACTTATATGTGACAGGCACTCATGATCATCAATATGAATTACTGAGATCATCAGTAGTTGTCACCTATTCTAGCTGCAGCATACCAAGCCTTAACACCAGGTTTGGAAGTTGAACTATCCAAAGGCTTAGTAAAAATGTCTGCAAGCTCATCAGCACTGGGCACAAACTTAGGATCAATCAGACCTTTTTCAAAACAATCCCTTATAAATGATGTCTGATCTCTATATGTTTGGTCCTAGAGTGCTGGACTGGATTTTGACAATGCAAAGAGCTGAAGCACTATCCATTAACAATGGAGTCTTAGTCTCTGTAATGCCATAATCCAAAAGTTGGTTTTGAAGCCAGAGTACCTGAGATGTACAGCTTGCAGCAGCAATGTACTTGCTTCGCAGTGGATGTAGCAACTGAGGTCTGTTCTTGCTCTGCCAAGAAATCAAGCAGTTGCCTAGGAATTGACATCCACCAGAAGTTGATTTCCTGGTCAACTTACACCCTGCATAGTCACTGTCAGAAAAAGCAACTAATTACCAGAATGTCTGGTAGAATACCATAAACCTAGAGATGGAGTGCCTTGCAGATATCTAAAGATCCTCTTGACTGCAATCAGATGAGACTCTTTAGGTGCAGCCTGAAATCTAGCACAAACACTGTAGCAACATAATATCTGGTCTAGAAGCTGTTAAATACATCAAGGACCCAATCATACATCTGTAAAGTGTTTCATCAACCACTTTACCTTTCTGATCTGATCCAGTTGTGTGGTGCTGCTCATGGGAGTAGAACAGGGCTTACAGTTTTGTAAATCACACTTTTGCAAAAGATCTTTTGTATATTTGGATTGATGAATAAAATTCCATCAGCCTTGTTTGATTTGCAACCCCAGAAAGAACTGGTAATTCTCCCATGGCACTCATTTCAAACTTCTGTTGCATCAACTTTGTAAAGGCATCACACAACTTTGGATCAGAGGATGCAAAAATGATATCATCTACATAAATTTGAACAAGTAGATTATGCTGCCCAACTTTCTTAAAAATAAAGTCTTGTCTATGGAGCCTCTAGTGAAATTGTTTTCCAGAAGAAAGTTTGATAATGTCTCATACCAGGCTCTAGGAGCTTGTTTTAACCCATAAAGAGCTTTATCAAGCTTATACACCCAATTAGGATGTTTATTGTCCTCAAAGCCTGGAGGTTGACCACATAAACCTCTTCTTTAACTTTTCCATACAAAAATGCACTTTTGACATCCATTGAAAGACTTTAAGTTTTGATAAGCAGCATAAGCTAAAAACAATCGAATTGTTCCAGTCTGGCTACAGGGGCAAAGGTTTCATCATAATCAATACCTTCTTCTTGTGCAAACCCCTGAACAACCAGTCTGGCCTTGTTCTTAACAATAAGCCCATTTTCATCAGTTTTGTTCCTAAACACCCATTTAGTGCCTATTGCACACTTACCTGGAGGTAGAGGAACCAGTTCCCACACTTGCTGTTTCTTGAACTGAAGAAGCTCAAGCTGCATGGCATCAACCCATCCATTGTCCTTAAAGCAATGTGATAATTCTTTGGCTCTTGCTGACTGATAAGAGAGCATAGAAGCAGAAATTTGACAATTGACTTCTTGTTGATTACTCCAGCAGTGATATCACCAATGATTTGAGACATAGGGTGATTCTTCAGATCTTGATACACAATGAGATTGTGCAAGTGTTTGTAGCCGGTTCAGCAGCAACAGATGGTGATGGTGAATCATTTCCTTGAAACCAATCAGTGGATGGTAATTCAAAGGAAGTTGAATTCGAAGAAATCTCATCAGCATTTGTTGTGGATGGTGCTACTGGCGCTACAGGAACATCAGGTCTAGTTGAGTCAGGCAGCTGATCACTAAACCTGAAGAGGTGAGTACTGCAATCATCATCATCATCAGCAGTACCACCAGGTGGTGAACTGTTGACAGGAGCAACAGCAGGAGTTTGATAAGGAACATATTGCAGTATGTCCAGATCAAATAACTCCACAGGACTTTGTGGAATCTTGTCCTTTGGAGATTCATTAACTTAACATGTAGAGTTTCTTCAACCATCTTTCTTCTGCAGTTGAAGACTCTGTATGCCTTGCAAGTAGATGAATAACCAACAAAGTATCCTGCATCCACCTTAGGATCAAATTTGTGGAGTTGATCCTTTGTGTTGAGAATAAAACAGGGACACCCAAATGCTTTGAAAAATGAAATCAGTGGAGCCAAATGATGGAGAACTTCATATGGAGTCTTCATCAACCTCTGATTTACTAAAACTCTATTTTGCACATAACAAGCTGTGTTGACAGCTTCGGCCCAAAGGTCAATGGCAAACCTGAGTCAGCCAGCATGGACCTTGCAGCTTCAATGAGAGTCCTGTTCTTTCTCTCCACTACTCCATTTTGTTCTGGAGTCCTTGGAATGCTGAACTGCCTTTTGATTCCCTTTGAGAGATAGAAGTCATCAAGTGTATGATTTGTGAACTCAGTTCCATTATCACTCCTAATACACTTGAGGAAGGAATACTGCTTCTCAATGTACAGCACAAAGTGGATAATCTTCTGAGCAGCCTCATCCTTTGAATGTAGAAAGAAAGTCCATACAAATTGGAGTAATCATCCACAATTACCAGACAGTATTTCTTCTTTGCCATGCTCATTACTCTCACAGGACCAAATAGATCCTATGCAGTAATTGCAAGCAGGCAGTGGACTTGGACACTTCAATAGGAGGAAATGAGACCTTGTGCTGTTTTCCTTTTAAACAAGCAGTGCATGTTTCATCACAGTGGAACTCCTTTATTGGTAAGCCTCTGACTAAACTATTGTGGCTAAGCTGATTCATGTTTTGAGATTGACATGACCAAGCCTCCTGTGCCACAGTTTAGATTCTTGAAAAGAGGCTTTGGAAAATAGGCAAGGATTGCCTTTGAGATCTATCTTCTTAGAGAGATCTAAGGCATACACTCTTCCTGTCCTGTTGGCTTTCAGGAGAGTGTGATCATCCAACACCTTGTCAATCAAGGGCAAAACTTTGGATGACAGAATCCTACAGTTTTGACTTGTGAAAAGGGCAACATGGCCTTTATCACACATTTGACTGACACTCAAGAGGTTGTACTTGAGATTTTCCACATGATAACATCATCAAATTTGATTTCTCCATTGGAGACAAAGCCCTTACCGATGATGTAACCCCTAGCATCATTGCCAAAAGAGACAAATCCCTTCTTTCTTTCTTGAGAGTAGTCATGAAGAGAGAGATGTTCCCAGTCATGTGCATAGATCCCCCACTGTCTACATACCAGATGCTACTTTGGCATGTTGAAGAACCCTGCAATAATAAACAATCAGTTAGTTTTAGAGACCCAAACCTTTTGGTTTTGGGCCTGGTCTCATCAATAGATGGTAAACTATCATGTTTATTTGTAACAACAGCCTGAGAAGAAGAAGATGGTGCAGAAGAGGAGTCCTTTGGCTTAGACCTTTTCTGTGGTTTCAACATAGGAGAATCTAGTTGGTTAACTCTACCCAACAGATGTTGTACCATCATCACCAGCTGTGTTGTTTGTGATAAAGCTTTCAGCTCATCAGACACTGCTAGTGGAGTTAGATAAGGTCCTATGTTGCACTTCTTCTTTGAGCACCCTCAGCTGTCACCTGTTTAACTCCTTCCTTTTTGGATTGCTTTAAGGACTTAAGGGTACAGGATTTGATGTTGCTGATACAAATGTGGTCTCAAACTCAGTTTTCATTTTTACCATTTTCTCATTAATTTCTTCCTTTGTTTGAGTTTGGAACCTCTTTTGTACCAACAATCATCAGTAAGATGATTGAACAAACCACATACTTCACATGGTTTCTTCTTCATCTTAGGTTGATCATCAACTAAAGATGGTGGAAGCAACAGAAGACTTGTTCTTCAATGCTTTGGAGCATTGGTTGCTTCTTGACAGCATCTTTAGTAGTCTTCAAACTCTTTCTACTGCCAGTTTTCTTCTCTTCAGTACTGACAGCAGTTGAAGTTTGAACTTCAGGAGTTGAATCCTGCTCTCCAGTCCTTTCAGGACCTTCAGGATTGACTCCTGAGTTGATCAACTTATTGATCATGTGAATGTCAGCATTTGGACCATCAACATCAGCTGATAGGTTCAAAGAGGACTTGATGCGACTGCTACTTTCTGATTGTGCTGTATCAGAAGGTAGATCACATGATTTGATGGATTGGTTATCACTCTCACCATCAGATTCTACCTCTGCTCTTGGGGTAAAATCTGTAGGTGGAGCAGGTGATTGTAACCAATTCCAAACTTCACATTTGAAGCAGATTGCTTACTGAGAAGCATTTCAAAACCTTTGCATGATTGTACCCATCTATCACACTCGACCTGGGTAACTGCAAGGGTTCTTTGAGATCTTTGTACTTCTCTAGAAGTACATCTTCTCTAGCCTTATCATCAATTATTTGCAATTCGTTATAAACCTCATCATTTTTATCTTTGAGCACAAACTCAAACTCAGCTTTTTTTTTGGAAATTATTGCTCTAGCTCAATGTTCTTATTAATAAAGCTACATTTGCTTCTCTAATGGAAGCAAATGCTGCTATGCATTGTTCAGAACATAATTGGCTTTTGCCTCAGAGGATACCTGTGATACCTGAGATGTAGAGGCATTGGAAGATGAAGTATCAGCAGACTCCAAAGCCATAAGAGCTAGATTCCCAAAGGGACTGTCACCACCATGTTGACCAGCACCTGAGAACAGTTGATCATGACCAGACAAGTCATCTGGTAAACGCTCCAGTCAACAACTCCTGGGTGAAGAAGCTGGTTGTTGAGATGAAGGTTGTTGATGAGATAGGGAAGGCTGAGGTTCTGGTAATGCATGAGGTTGTGGTGTCATAGGAACTTGAACTTGATTTGACTGTGGCATGTAATAACCAGGGTACTGATATGGCATTTGACCCTGAGGAACAAAATATGCCGGAGATTGTTGTTGAGGATGATGACTAGATGTGACAGAATGTTGCCCTCTGTTTTGTTGACTATTGCCAGGAAAAGTCACAAAGGGTGCAATAGAGTTTGATCCAGTTGATCTACACTCTCTTGCAAAGTGTCCAAGCCGTTGGCATTTGTGACACCTCAACTTGCTCGTGTCAAAACCAACTTTGGTTTTGCCAGAGAGTCCTGGGAATTTTCTTCCAGTTCTTTTGTAGAACTTCTGAGATCTGATATTTATCAAGGCCATTGGCTCAAAATATCCATCTCTTCTAAGTCATCATGTGCAATCCCCTTGAGATCATCCATAATGAACATAATTGTCATTATTACATCCAGTGAACTGACCATCAACACTTACAAATGCAGAATTAGAAGTGCTCGAAGAGAAATTACATGCTCATCATACTGGCATTCAGATGAAGCATATTCTGACTCATGACCCACCAAGGCAGTGTTGCCTTGTATAAAGTCTTCAGTGAGCTTTCCAGATGAAGACAGCTTTCTCTTCTGTTCTATCTCTCTCTCAAAAGTGAGCAATTTTCCATGGAGTGGGTGAGAGATAGTTTGTCCAAACTTGCACTGGAGCGTAGGACAATAGTATATGTGTCCCATCTCTCAGGCAGTGATCTCAGAAATCTGTTATTCATCTGAATATTGGTGTATTCAAGTTTGACCATTTTTAGTTCAGAGATCAAACAAGAAAACCGCTCATATTGTTGAGTCAGTGTCTCGCCCTTTCTATGAGAGAATGTCTCATATTGTTGGGCAAGAATTTCTCTATTATTTGCCAAGACCTCATCTCTTCCTCCAAATTGTTCTTTCAAAGCAATCCAGAGGTCATGGGTAGTTTCATGATGCATTAGCCCAGAATAGATTTCATTGGGCAAAGCCATGGCCAGAATTCCATGGGCTTTTGCATCAATCTCAAGCAACTTTTTATCCTCATCTGAGTATTGCTCCCTCCTCTTCGGAACCATTTGATTGGTTTCCGGATTATTCACCATAGGCTTGTGTGGACCATGTACCACTGATGTCCAACACCCTGCGCTGTTAACAGACAGGTGATGAAGCATACGTCTTTGCCATATGTTATAACTCATTCCTAACCAGCATAGGAGGCTTGGTTGAGGAACCAGTATTGTGAGGATCATTGGAGGGAGTGGTCATTTTCAGTTCAAAACAGTTTAGTTCAAGTTTTAAAAAAGTTTTAGACAAACCCCAACAAACTCAATGAGAACCAAGAAAAGATCTCAGGATGAATGAGCAGAAATACAGAAAATTCAATCTCTATAACCGTTTCTTGCAAAAACAAAAGCTAATTCAATCAAACTTGGATCTTGAATAGCAGTTTCAATGATCAATTATTAGATCGATCAATGATTAACCTGCTCTGATACCATTTGACAGGATCAGTGATCACAAGTTTGATGTATCAGAATATAACGCAGCGGAATACAACCACGAATTAGACAATTGTAGCAAGCTAACGATATATGTGAGCATTAAGATCGCATACAGTTATAGGGAGAGAATATGTATTTCTGATTTCTAGGAATGTTTATAGATGGAATATTTCTAATCGAATCAATCATTCATTCCATTCAATTCCTCATTTCATTCATTCATTACAATAGGTTGTCACTCCTTATATAGAGTGCAACAGTCACTGCTGTTATCACGGAAAGTGACAACTGGCAGATCCAATACAGAAATAACTAATTCTTAACAAACTACTGAAATGTTCACAACTACTGAGAACATATCAGCAAGTTAAGTACAAAATATAAAACTACTGAAACTACAACGACTGAAGAACAAGCTCTTCAGTCGTTTTACAAAACTACTGAAACATAGAAAATAAAACTACTGATATCACAACTACTGAAGAAGTACTCTTCAGCAGTTCTGACAAACTACTGAGGCTTCAGTACTTGATCTTCAGACTTTGACCTTCAGGTGTTTCATCAGCTGATGACTTCAGTAGATATCATCAGCTGATGTCTTCAGTCTTTGTCTTCAGACTTTGTACATCAGTTGTTGATCTTCAGCACTTGTGAACTCTTCAGCTGTTGTACTTCAGTACTTTGGTCTTTCAGCTTCAGCACTTGTGTTCTTCAGCTGTTGTACTTCAGCACTTTGGTTCTTCAGCTGTTAAGGTCTTCAGCACTTGATCTTCAGTCGTTGAAGTCTTCAGCACTTGTCAAACTACTGATGAGGCTTTCAGCAGTTGTTGTGATACCGTGTGGGACTTAGAGGTTTTCTGATCTTGGCTCATTGGTTCTTTTGGTCCAACAAAGAGCCTGGGTGAAAGAGGCTGTGGTTGAAGAGGTACATCAGGTTCATGCAGACAATCTTACCGTCTGTAGTGACTGAAGTGATTAAAGCTGTAAGGGAGGGGGAGTTGAAGGAAAGAAGTAGACCTACGGGCAAAAGGACCCGCCGAGACTGAGACAGTTCTGTCTTATGATGAAGAAGAGGAGGAAGAAGAAGAGCCTACGTAGGAGGCAGCACGAGGCTGTAACTAGGGGCGTTTCAAAGGTGCAAGCCCCTACTTTTGATGGTAACAGCACTGCTGATGCTGCTCACCGGGGGTGATAGAAATGGAAGTTGTTTTGAATATCAGCGAGTGTCAAGAGGATCAAAAAGTAAAGTTTGTTGCTCACTCTTTTGTGGACTCAGCTCTGTGTTGGTGGGACAATATAGTCCACGCCGAGGGCAGTCAAGGAATTGGGAGGATGAGATGGTCAGAGTTGAAGAAGTTGGTAACTAAGGAGTTCTGTCCTCACAGGGAAATGGACAAAGTTGAGAGAGAGTTCCTGCAGTTGGAGGCGGGGACAATGACACATCAGTAGTACACCACCAAGTTCAATGAGATGGCACGTCTGGTGCTGGACCAGGTGACACCCTTGTCACGAAAAATTAAGTGGTACATCCAGGGTCTGCTGGCGGATATCCATAGGCACATGATCGCTGCCCGACCAAGCACGTTTAGGTCAGCGGTTGATTTGGCAAGGAGACTATACGATGAAAGAACGGTGGTGGTGGCCAAAGGTGGTAAGAGAAGTATGGAGATCGGGATTGGAACGGAAAGAGGTTTGGGCATGGCGGAGCCACTCCAAGTAACAAGGGTGTATGGCTGGATGACCGGCGTGTGGTCACATCCAATGTAGGGTCAAAAAGTGTGTCAAGTGTGGATGAGAACACACCGGGGAATGTAGATTGGGAACCAATGTCTATTTCCATTGTGGAAGAACCGAACATGTTACGAAGAACTGCGGCGTGAGGAAGTGTTTATTCTGTGGAGAGGAAGGCCACATGAACAGAGATTGCAAGAAGCCGAGGGCTTAGGGTTCTGGGTGAAGAAGATTGGAGGTGAAGGACCGAGGGCGAGCGCCAGAGCGTTTACAATGATGCACGATGAGGCCAGGACGGACCCTGATGTTGTGTCAGGTACGTTTCTAGTAAACCAACTTTAGCCTCTGTGTTATTCGATTCTAGTGCTAGTAAAAATTCATTTCTACTGCTTTCTGTGCTAAACTACATGTTAGTAGTAAGAATATAGATGTGTCCTTTCATGTAGAAACCGCCATAGGTAAGTCTACCAGGATTTCTGAAGTGATAGAAGGATGTGATATGGAATTGGAAGGTCAGAAGTTTCCAGTTAGACCATTCATGATGACCTTAGGTGGTTTTGATATGGTTCTTGGGATGGATTGGTTAGCGGACTACGAGGTGAACATTGTGTGTCGCCAGAAGATGATTCGTTTGACAGCACCTGACGGGAGTTCGGTAACGGTTTATGGTGATCGGGTCACGACGATTCTTAAAGTAATCTCAATGGCGGTGGCGGGAAAGTGCATGAGGCATGGATGTAGCGCCTACTTGGCTTATGTGAAAGATGTGGAAACACCAACCCACAACTGTCTGATGTCCCGATTGTGTGTGACTTTCCAGATGTGTTCCCAGATGACTTACCAGGAGTGCCACCTGACCAAGAGATCCAGTTCCAGATTGACTTGATACCGGGTGCCCAACCTGTTGCCAAGGCACCGTATCATTTGGCTCCAACTGAGATGAAAGAGTTGATGGAGCAGTTGCCAGAGCTGCTTGATAAGGGGTTTATTAAACCGAGTATCTCTCCTTGGGGTGCTCCGGTCTTATTCGTAAAGAAGTAAGATGGTAGTATGAGGATGTGCATTGACTACCGTGAGATGAATAAGTTGACGATAAGAACCGATATCCCTTACCGAGAATTGATGATTTGTTTGATCAGCTTCAAGTGCCAGTTGGTTTTCAAGAATAGATCTTCGATCTAGTTACCATCAGTTGAAGGTTAAAGAACAGTACGTCCCTAAAATAGCTTTTCGCACGCGTTATGGTAATTATAGTTTCTTGTTATGTCTTTTGGTTTGACCATGCACCAGCTACTTTTATGGATCTAATGAATCAAGTGTGTCGGCCAATGTTGGATAAATTAGTGATTGTGTTCATTGATGATATTCTGATTTATTCGAAGAGCGAGATTGAGCATGTCAGCCACATTCCGGAGGTTTTGGAGACGTTGAGAAAGGAGAAGTTGTATGCTAAGTTCTCCAAGTGCGTATTTTGGTTGCGTGAGGTTCAATTCTTGGGTCATGTGGTGAATTCCAAGGGGATTATGGTGGACCCGGCAAAGGTGAAGGGGGTAATGCAATGGAAGTCTCCAAAGACGCCATCCGAGATTCGTAGTTTCTTGGTTTGGCGGGCTACTACAGAAGATTCATTCAAGACTTCTCTAAGATCGCTTCTCCACTAACCAAGTTGACCCGGAAAGATGTAAAGTTTGTATGGGGTAAAGCTCAAGAGAAGGCGTTTGAGGAGTTAAAGGGGAGATTGACTCAAGCTCCTGTTCTGTTATTATTCGATGGGAGTGAAGATATGATGGTTTATTCCGATGCTTCCTACTCGGGGTTGGGGTGTGTGCTAATGCAGAGGGGAAAGGTTATAGCCTATGCATCCTAACGGTTGAAGGTTCATGAGGTCAATTATCCTACTCATGACTTAGAGCTAGCGGCCATGGTCTTTGCGTTAAAGATCTGGAGGCACTATCTGTATGGGAAGAAGTGCAACATATTCACTTACCACAAGAGCTTGAAGTACTTCTTTGAGCAGAAAGATATAAACATGAGGCAGAGGAGATGGTTGGAGCTTATAAAAGATTATGACTGCGAGATCCATTACCATCCGGGCAAAGCCAACGTGGTGGCGGATGCCCTTAGTCAAAAAGAAGGCCCAAGCCAACTCGGGTAAAAGCTTACCAGATGATCATGACCTCTAATGTGATGAAGCAAGTTAAAGAGTTTCAAGAGGAGGCACTGAAAGAAGATCACCTTAACTCTGAAAGAATGAGAGGTCTAGTTGCGGAATTAGGTGAGAACACGCTTGGTGTTAGAACTCGATTCAGGAGGATATGGATTCCTTGTTTTGGGGATCTACGGTGAAGATTTTGGATGAAGCTCATAAGACTCGATACTCTATTCATCCCTATGCCACAAAGATGTATCAAGACAAGAAGAAAGATTATTGGTGGTCGGGTATGAAACGCGATATGGGGGAGTATGTGAGTAAATGCCTTACTTGTCTACAGGTGAAGGCGAACATCAGAAGCCATATGGGAAGATCCAACCTTTGGATATACCGGAATGGGAGTGGGAGCACATCACCATGGATTTCATTACAAAGCTGCCGCGTACCCCGAAAGGGTATGATGTCATATGGGTGATAGTTGATGGTCTGACGAAGAGTGCTCACTTTCTACCGATTTGCGAGACATATTCATCCGAGAGGTTGGCTGATCTTTTCATTAAGGAGATTGTAGCTCATCATGGTGTGCCGGTGTCTATTGTGTCAGATTGTGACACCGGTTTACATCTAAATTTTGGAAGAAATTCCACGATGCAATGGGGACGAGGTTACATATTAGCACGGCTTATCATCCTCAAACGGATGGACAGTCGCAACGGACAATTCAGACGCTGGAAGATATGCTCCGAGCATGCGTCATCGATTTTGGAGGAAGTTGGGATGACCACTTACCGTTAGCTGAGTTCTCATAAAACAACAGTTATCATTCCAGCATTAGTATGCCCCCTTATAAGATGCTATATGGTAGGAGATGTAGGGCACCCGTGTGTTGGGGTGATATTGGTCAGAAAGAGTTAGGAAGCATTGAGGTGATCGAGGCTATGACTGAGAAGCTTGAAAAGATCAAAGCCTTCATGAAGGCAGCCAAAGATAGACAGAAGTCGTATGCTGATAAACGACGTTGACCGATTGAGTTCTAGGTGGGTGACAGGGTTATGTTGAAAGTCTCACCTTGGAAGGGTATCAGTCGTTTCAGAAAGCCGGGCAAGTTGAGCCCAAGGTATATAGGGCCTTTCTGAATCGTTGCTCGAGTAGGAGAGGTGGCCTATAGAATGGAATTACTCGATGAGTTAAGTGGAATTCACCCGACATTTCATGTATCTCATCCGAGGAAGTGTTTAGCGGATGAAGAGATGATTGTTCCACTAGGCGATATCAAAGTGGATGAACGGCTCAATTATGTGGAACAGCCAGTGGTAATCATTGATCGAAAAGAGAAGAGGCTGAGGAATAAAGTGGTTCCCCTTCTGCGTGTACAGTGGAAGCACAAAAAGGGATCCGAGTCTACGTGGGTGACTGAAGAAGAGATGAGACATCATTACCCACGATTGTTTGTGGAATAACAGGTTTCGGGGAAGAACTCAAATAAGGGGGTGGACTTGTAACACCTGATTATTTATAAGACACAGAAAGAAAGAATAAAGCGAAGAAAAAGAAGGAAAAGAAATAAAACCCAAGTTTAGGGGTTAAAAGTGACAAAAAGGACAAAAAGTTTAAAAGTTGGTGATAAAGGTGGTATGGCCACCTAAATGGTCACACCACACCTTTTCAATTGGATCTTGGTAGAGAGAGAGAGAGAAGGAGCTGAAACTCTTGGTTTTGAAGGAAGAACAAGAAAGAATTCAAATTCAAGGTAAGAATTCATGGTTTTATGGTGTTCTTAACTGGTTTTATCCTTGGGTTTATGCTTATGTGTGTTTTTATGTGTTCGGGTATGTTTTTAGTGGGTTTCTAGGCAGTTGAACTCAATTGCAAACGAGTTTGGAAGAAACCATACTCAAGAGCTGCAAAGGTGAGTTCTAGATACCCTCTTTTATTGGGTTTTAATTGATTTTAGGGCTGGAAATGCATGAACTTATGTTTTTATAAACTGGGTTTTCACCCGTATGTTGACTATGTGTATGCTGTGATTATGATGTGCTGTTGGGCTATGTTCATGCTTGATGATGTTATGATGGTGTTTCTAAGGCTTAGAATGTAAGATTTAAGCTTGGAACATGATTGATGGTGCTTGGGAACTGAGATCTGATGTTTAGAGCTCTTATGTTTAAGTTTTAGCATCTGCCTAAGTATGCAGAAGAAATGCAGATGAGCATTAGTTTCTAAGGAAAGTCAATGCGGATGAGTATGAAAGTCAATGCGGATGAGTATGAAAGTCATTGCGGATGAGTATGAAAGTCAATGCGGATGAGTATGAAATTCAATACGGGTGAGTATGAAAGTCAAGGCGGATGAGTATGATAGTCAATGCGGATGAACATTGACTAAGTATGGGAAATGAGGATGAAGAAAGACAAATGCGGATGAAGAAAGACATATGCGGATGAACTATAGCAAAAGTGGATGAACTGTAACAAATGCGGATGAACAAAAGGCAAATGCGGATGAACACTTAGAATAGTTTGACTTTCTGGGGAAAAGTGAGATTTAGGGCTTGACTTGGGATGTACCCGGGGGTTCATGTAAGCTGACTTTTGAGGTCATATCGTGATGGGCATGTTATAATGTATGTTTGATGCATATGCATGATGGTATGTATGATGTATGCTATGTTTCATGATGCCTTGTATGATGATGTTGACTGTGTATGTTGATGTTCCTTATTGTGATGTATGTTTATTTTCCCGTGGCTTTACGTGTTATAGTTGTGAAAGAAATGATAAAGTATTATGTAATGTAAAGTGAAAGATAATAAAAGAGGAACATAATGCTAGAATGCATGCATTAATGAAAGAGAAAGTATAGAAAGGCTTGCAAGCAAAATGTACGGATGTGCATGACTCTAAAATGTCGTAAGCTCAACTATGTGTGGTTTAGCTAACCGTTAAGGATACACACAGGGGTCCAGTCTTTATGACTGACCAATGATATAGTACATGGTTTATAGTGAATACTCACCCGGTGCTGGTGACAGGCTATGTGCGTTATGGAAGTCATTTATGATCTTCGGCCCAGTATCGCTTTGTGCATACGTTTGGGGTGTAGTATACAAACGGGATCTTTGTCGCTTGCCCCGGTGCTGGTGCCAGGCTATGCGCATTATGGAATTCATTTATGATCTTCGACCCAGTACCCGCTTTGTGTATACGTTTGGGGTGTAGCTGATGACACTGATCCGGACAGAGATAAAGAAATAAAGGGATACTGTGATAATGAAAGAAAGTGATGAATAGTAAAGAGGATAATAATGATTTATCTATGTGTACGTACGATGTGTGATCATGTACGACGGTATAGTATGATTTAAAAGAACGTAAAGTATGTTTTATAATAAAACTAGAACTCACTCAGCAACGCTGACTTTTTATGCATTTTCCAGTTGGCAGGTGAGCATTGCTGAGGATGGCGCGGGGCAGCTACTTGGCATTTTGGATGGCATTCTTTTGTTACTATTTTTGCATTGTAATGTGAACTAATGAAAATGTGTAATGAATGGTTGTATTAACTTGCAAAAGCAGTTATTATGAAAGAAAAAGTTATTTTAATGTTCTGCTGCGATGTTTTATGAAATATAAATGTAATATATGTTTTATGAGCAATGATTGCCCAACTGTAAGCGTCCCGGTGACGGGGCCTTACACGCCATGACGGGGGGTCTATGATAGACCTCGGCCCAATACCCGCTTTGCATGACGATGGGATAAAGTTCATGGTTTTGGATGGAATGTAAAGAAGTAAAGATGAACGTATGAATAAAAGTTAACGAATAAATGATAAAGATAATAATGATATTATTTATGTGTACGTATGATGTGTGACCACATACAAAAAGTAAAGAACGGTTTAATGAAAGTAAAGCATGTTTTATTTTAAAACTAAAACTCAGCAACACTGACTTTTTATGCATTTTCCAGTTGGCAGGTGAGCGTTGTTGAGGATGGCGCGGGGGCAGCTACTTGGCATTTTGGATGGTATTCTTTTGTTTAATGTTTTTTCATTGTAATGCGAACAAATGAAATTGTGTAACGAATGTTGTATTATTTTGCAAAAACATTTTAATGAAAAGGTTGTTTTTAATGTTTCCGCAGCAACGTTTATTTCAAGTTAATGTAATTATATGTTTTATGAGCGATGATTGGCCAGCTGTAAACGTCCCGGGAACAGGAGCCTTACAATTGCATACTTAAATAACAACAAATATTATTAAAAACATTATAGCTCTTAGAAACAACTAACAACGTCTTCTTGTGGCAACCAACTTCATCCACGTTAATACTACAATCCAGACAACAAATATACACCATGGATGAATGGACGTGTATATCTCAACTTAATACTGGAAATTTTGGTTTGGGTCGAGTCAAGTCACACAAGACAAATTACAATCATACAATCATATTATAAGACATTTGACAAAGATGCGATTTCATTAGAAAGTAAAACACGTTATATTTTGTAGTTGTTTATGCATCTTCATCTCTTGAAAAGTATCAACTACATCATCATTGAAACATTTTTAAAAACGTCTTTCTCAATGTAACATATTTTGATTATTCTGATATTACTTTTCTTAACTAAATGAGCTATTATTTTAATTTTTAGTGGGTTAAACATTTCAATAAAAATAGGGTTTAGGGTTCGTAAAATATTTTATAGGATCAATATTTTCAATAAAAAACCATCAATACACGTTACATATAGGGGGAAAATTTACGGGGTCGGTTGACCTCTCCCCACCCTTCTGAAGTCCACCGATGTTTGTCCGGTTCCTAGTCCGACTGGTTTGGGCGGATTCCGGAAACAGTCCTAACCATCAAAAAAATGAGAAAAAAAATATTTTTTTAATAACAATATTTTGTTATATTATAAATTGATTTGTTGATTAATTATATTATGGAGTTCCAACATTTTAGAAATTTAAACCACTCTACAAATCCTTTTAGTTAGTCAACCGTATTATTTACCAGAAAGGAAATTATTTCATATTTAATTGCATGCAATGAAAGGGACCTAGCAACAACGTGTCATCAATTGCATGAATGCATTGCATGATGAAAAGGATACTCCTCCATACATTGCAGTTGTGTGTAATTACCTTCACCATGTCAAGCTTTGCATCTCTTCCAACTACACCTGCATTAGAAGAAGATGTTGAGTACAATAACATCTGCAAAAAGCATAAACACTTGATTGAAACACTACCCAAATTAAGGCAATGGATGGAGGGTACAAGACCTCCATAACTACGTACAATGGATTCTGGTTAGACCCTACTGCCATTAAAAACAAGTTGCTTTTACATCTGGCTTAAGTCTCTCATGTTCTCTACCCTTAACCGCAATCGCTACACCTTCTCCGACCACCATCGACACCATCACGGCCCACAGAGCACCAGCTTCCCCTTACTCCACTATGAATTGTATCAACTTTTCCAACTTGTCTGCTCCTCGACTCTTCGCTACCCACTTTGCTCGTACGCTCTTACCAGCTTGCATGACTTCCTGCAAGTTGCATCTGTCAAGTAATCAGTGATGAGAGTTGTCAAAATATGAATTTGATTTTTTAAATTTTATATTTTTGTCAGATACATTTAGCTTACAATATTTCTAGTTCGACTTACAATAGCAGAAAGACAATCGCTTGTTTAAAAGATTAATTTCTTTTTTCTATAAGAGGATTTTTTTTCCTTTCTTGATCAAACTAGTTAATATAATGAGCTAAAACTCATTTACTATGGTCACATGCCATTGACAACACTGCTACTATATTTAATTTCTGTTTTCAGACAACTAAATGCCGCTTGCTTCACTGGTAATTGTTTAGGTTTGTGTTAAATGAAACATCCTTGCGCTAACTTCTGTTTTTCCTTTTATTTTTTCTTTATAATTAGTCTAATTTTATTCTTATAAAGTTAATGAATGCTTTTAGTTTATTGGCTAATTTGCAATGTAGTAGTTTTTATTTATTCAAAAACAATAGTTGAGTTGGGTGGTTCATTTCCTTGGTTGAATGATGTAGAGTAGAGTGGAATGAATTTAATTTTGTTGTATTGTCATGACATAGAGTAAAAGTGATTTTTTTTTATTTTCAAATATAAATCAAATATGCTAGCACAGACATGTTTTTTTCTATTTACATTTTGATCTTTCAAACCATATCATCACAGCCTCGTATGCTTCTTTTAAGTTCTTAAGCATGTTAATGACAATGCCACAACACACGAACACAATCTAAAATATTAACAAATAAATAAATAATTTTGGAGATAGGAGACTAATTACTTTATTTCTGGTTTCCTAATGGATTTAAAACTAATTTTCAAAACAATGCAAGGTTCTAATGATAATATTCGTTAGTAAGCATAACATGATGAAAACAAAGTATAATGGCTAAGTAACCTGATTAATACATACGAATACCAAGTAATACTCTTTTCAAAATTTCTCATATAATCTCTAAGGCAAACAGCAATACACAACTTTTCATACACAAAGTACAAGTCATGGTAGCATGATTGCTGAGTTAGGTTGTGTACAAAATTATACATCTATCTTTTGGTGGTAAAACCAGGTATTGCATCATTGAGGATTACAGAGGTATTAAGGCAAGCTGGCTTTGCTCCTCCATAGTAGAAGAAAGCCATCATCTTTGACAACTCATCTGCTGTTCTTACATCTGAACACCATACAAAAACAAAATAGAATTTCACTTAGAAAGTGCGACCAAAAAGTTTTTTTTTCATACATCGAAATACACAGGGTAAGACTGCTAACATCAAGCCCAAGTTGGCCAGACCGAACACCACACACGAGGGAGCTTTGTAACACCGAGTTTGGCCTTTTCCTTTAACCATTGATCTTAATTATTAACCAAAAAAAGATAGTTTCTGGACAAACAGGCCCTCAATGAGAGCCACATTTAACCAATATTTAAAGTTCAAACTAATCTTTCATCTATTAGACCTTGGTGGTAATGGCAAATATGTAATTTGAAGATGGGATTTCCTAAGGGATAATTCTTATGTCACGAACCGAGTTTTACGAAGGAGGCAATTGGTAGGGACATGAAGCAGTTTTACAAACTGACATCTTTGAAACAAAATATAACCAAGGCATATACATCATGTTATGGCACTTAAAACATGTTAGTGATACCTTTTTCGCGATGCAAGATCTTCCCAGTTTTTGTAATATGAGCTCCGGAAACACAGAAACTCCCAGAGTTTCAACTAGGTCACACTCCACAACAGCATCAATTGCAACACACTGTCAAAGCAAACAATATATGTTTCTAATATTTGCATACAACACATATAAATAAATAACACATATACACACATATGTGTAAACAATGTATGTGTGAGAGAATGAATATGCGGTTACCCTTGGCGATGGTATCCTGCAATCCCATATAAGTTGTATGGCTTTCTCCAACTGATCACGAACCATTTCATTTTCCTTTGGCCTACAATCATAAAACCAAGCATGTCATTTGCTTGTTACTGTTGAATTTCTAATTTAGTTCTCTCCATGTCATAAATAATACTGTCAAGTTTTCAACCCGCAAATTACACGCCTTGGTTATTACCTCATTAGTTGTATCATTGCCCCAAGCGCAAAGGTTATTAATTATTGTCAAACACTGTTCAGACATGGCATCTCTTTGCAAATTGTCCGTTGTTTATTTATGAAAAGTCCTAGAATAAACTAAACAAATATCACATATGTTTGTTAGATACTTGTGCATCCTTGGATTTAAAATAACTAACGCAACAATACATAGGTTTTCAAATTTTATGAGCAAGGGCAATTTCAATCCTTTACTATGCATGGCTAAGTTTGGACTGTTTTATACTTAACGGGTCAATTGGCTCAAATGGGTAAGTTAAAAAGGTTCAGTTCAAAAGGTAGCCATTGGAAGTCGCCCACAGAGTATTTCTAGAGCATACAATTTCTTAAGTTGTGCTATTAAATTAGGAAGAATGTTTTGTAATGATATAACTTTTTAAACATGTTTAAACACAACTATATATAAGAAAACAAAAAAGAAGAAAAAAGTGTTCTCCCGTTTTGGTTTCATTAGCCAACTCACCAGCCTACCCATTGTGCTACCACTGATCAAAAGCAAAAAGGCCATAAACAGTCTAAAAGTATCTCTAAAAGTTCAACTCCCATACACAAGCAAGAATGACAACTATAAAAATGATAAGTCGTGTCATTTTAGTGGAAGTGTGGAATGCTAACATGATGGTATAAAAGCTATAAAATAGCATTTAAAAGGAACATACTTGAAAAATCAACTTATAAGGGCATATGTTATGATGTTATAATCAAATAAGGTATAAAGGTACCCATAACGTATAATCCTTAATTAGGTATTCAGGTGATAGGTAACAAAGTCACTTATTTGATTGAAAACTTATAACAAAGACCCTTTTACATGCAATTTTCCAAACCAACTTGATGAAAAAGCAACCAAGATGCATGCTGACCTTCTATAACGATTATGCACTAGGACAATCAGTGGGCTAAGGTCTGAGAATACAGTTTCCTCCCATTCTGCAGAAGTAATGTCTTTGATGGCATGGATATCTTGCCAATTAACTTCTTTATCACTATCATAATCATCATCATCATCATCTTTTTTGACATTCTTAACAGTCATTTTATCAAAAAATTGACTAAAATTGAAACCCCAACCATCAGCATCTTCAGGCCAATCAGGATCATCTTCATCTACTACAAGGGGATAATCAGCCAAAAGTTTCTGCATCATTTTTCTTTTTTCTTCAGGATCAACTTCTTTAACCTCAGGGTTCATTTCAATCATTTGTCTAATCTTTTTCCTGAATTCTTTCCTCTCATCCTCATCCATTTCAAAATCATCATCATCATCACTTTGATCACTCTTGCTTGACTCTTTGACTGCTTTCTTTTCATTATCATTACTATCCAAGATTTCTTCGACTTTAGAAGCTCTCAAACTACTTCTTTTCAAGTTTCCAGCCTGTTTTCATAATCCAGTTGGACTGTATTAGTAGGGCTGATGGGTAGGCCTGGTAGCGGGTCAAGACGGGTGCAGGTCGAATGAGTCATTTTTGTACAGGTCAAAACGGACCAGACTGCACTGCAAGCACTTTTATGGCCATTTTAAATATCTGTTTACAAACAGCTAACACGTGATTTTATATTGCAGAAAAACAACATACAGATTTACTTAAATATCTGTTTACAAACAGCTAATGATCAAAATTGCCACAACAAGAACGTATTATATTCCACAGCAGGGTGCTTAAACAAACTGTCACTTACCATAATGCGTGATCTGGGCAGATAAATGCTTCTAAACGGAGCCTTGTTTAATGGAAAAGATGCTTTTAATACATTCTCCTTTGCATATACAGACTGGTGAAATGGCACCAAACTTAATCCCATACACTGTAATGACATTGCTAAAACTAAATCCAATTTCCACCTCCACTGGTTTAAACTGAAAACCATAGAAATAAGCATACAAAAAAGACAACTTTAGTTCCTTATATACTTTAAAAATGATATTATCCTACCAAAACCATAGCAAAACTGAGAACACATTATCATTCAAGAAAACAGAAAGAATATTAGGGGTTGTCTAGAAAAAAGCTATACATCTCCATCAAATTGAGAGTTTACATGTAGATTTAAGAATTTATGTATACCTTTGTCAAGGGTCAAAACTCTTAGGTCTGATTTCAGCTTTCAATGGTACAGAGAGTTCGAGGAAGTGATTGCTACTTCGATTCTTGAGCACAATCAAAATATCTTACGGTGAGGGTGATGGAATACGATGGATGTTCGGGAATCGACTAGAATGAGCTGATGAAATAAGAAATCAACAAGTGGGTTCGTTAAAAAAAGTAAATTCAAACCTCAAATTAGATGATATAATCGTTAGCTCGTAGCTTTGGAGGTTGAAGAATACCTTGGTGTGGAATAAGGAAGATGATGAATAATGATTGATGATGAATAATGAATTGATGATGAATAATGAATTGATGATGAATAATGAATTGATGATGAATAATGAATTGATGATGAATCTGACGCAGGGTTCTCTTTCAGGGTTTTAGGGATTTGGGATAAGATTTTATCTTAACCGCTATCACTAATTTAGTAATTATTAGTTGTTAAAGTTTAAACTTTAAAATTGTTAGAAGTTAGTTTTTTAGTATCACTAATTTAGTAATTATTCGTTGCTCTTAACATTAAAACTTTAAAACTTTAAGAGTGATAAAATCTCTCAGCTCTTACTTAATCACTACATTAAAAATTCATTGGTATTTGAGATGAAAAAACCCGTTTATATTTAAAGGGATTTAAACTCTGAACTGACATAGAGTGAAAAATTATATATTTAAGTGTCTTAAAATCAAGGCTGACTCAATATTTTTTAAGGGTTTTAAGTGGATCATAAAATTGGGGTGTTTTCTTTGAAAAATTGTTTTGCTTTATATAAACTTTGGAAAACAACAAAAAAAAGAATGTTGATGTGCTCCATGTTATATTATAATTTTACCAGATAATTTAACTTTAGAATCTATTTTCTGTCGTTTCGGACTTCGAAAGAACAAAACAACATTGATCATTGATTAAATAATCAACTTATTTCATTCTTCAGCAAGAGAAAGCTAATTAGCGGTGTTTAAAGTCGAATATTTAATAATTCGAATATTTGAAAATCGTATAGTGGATTTCACTTTCCGAATATGTATCCGAAATTTTGAAAATCTGAATTTTCGGATACGAATTCAACTAGTTAATTGGATATATGAAATTTCACAACTTTGTAATATGTTCTAGATTAACAATAAATAAGTGTAGTCATCTCAATTCTCAATGCTCATATTAGCTATATACTTAAACCATTACAAGTACTCCATAACAAATTACAAAATTTAATGGAGAAAACTAGGAAATATAAAATTATCTAACATCAACAGAATATAAAATTACACATAAAAAGTTCCAAGTAAATACTCAAAATATATTTAAGACCAAAGATCATGAGACAATAGCAACCATAACTATATATTAAATCACCTTCAATAAGCCAAAGTTCTTGAGATAAAAAAAACATAATATATTAGTAAAACCATCTAGCAACCATAACTATATATTAAATCACCTTCAATAAGCCAAAATTACTGAGATAAAAAACATAATATATTAGAAAAACCATCATAGTAATATATTAAAACTACCCTAATATATATAAGATAACGATAATGAATATCTAAAAAGTTAATCACCAAATCATGATACTTTCTCTTCTCTAGTGCAAGCAGCTTTAGTTTGAAACCTATATGAGAAATTAAAGTTGAATATAGAAATATTGGTATGCTCTAGCTTGGCATAATACAATTGAAAAATGCTTATAAAGTGGGTTGTTAATCACCAAATCATGATACTATTGTTACATCAATGATATGTATATATATATATAGAATATAGTATAAGTACTTGTCATTTGATTTAAGCTTTATAACACTTTATAAAAGAACTTGAGAATAATATACATCATTCTTGAAAATCATATAATCTTGTTCTAGTTTTGTTCTTTACTTGTGTTTTTTGTTTCAATATAATCCGATTTCCTATTTGATCTGTTAGAAATTCAAAGTCTCTCTTAACACTGTGAAACTATTGCATTGACCCTCCTTCATCGGTCCTACAATTGGTATAAGAGCATTTCATGATTTTGATTGTAAGATCTCTCCATCTTAGATCTTTTTAGTTTCACAACTAGTGAGCATATTACAACTAGTGAGACTCCAACCCATAACCTCCATTTTGGAAAGTCATAGGGTGTCTACTCTTAAACTAGTTGATCTAGAACTCATTGGCAGTTTCACAAAACACTTACCAACTCAAATGGCAACTCTAACAAAAGCTTATATGGGAACTGGTACCATGACAAAATATCCAATCACTCCTGATAAATTTGATACTTGGTGCCATGTATGAAAGGATTCATCAAGTCTCAAGACAGCAGGATGTGAAGATCTGTTGTTGAAGGACCTCACATCCTAAGCACCTATTTAGCCACTGCTGGAGGTGGGATAATTCATAAGGAAAGGACTAACTATTTTGTGGAAGATTAGAAGAAGATTGACATAAATCAGAAGACCATGACCGCTCTCTAAACTGCTCTTCCAAACTCTATCAACAGAGGTTTCAAGAAGTGCAAAACTACTAAGCAGCTCTGGGATGCACTTAAGATTATGTATGAGAGGTCTGAAAAGGCTAAAGAAAACAAAACTGCTAAATAGCACATAGTTTTGCAGGCAGCAAAACTATAGTTTCGTTCCGTGAAAATACAATTTCACCATGCAAAACTCTTGTCGAAAATGACCATGCAACGCGTGAAAGAACCGGCGAATCTATAGTTTTGCCGTGCGAAACTGCTAGCGAAATTATAATTGTTCTAGAAACCTAAAAAAAATAATGAAATTTAATTTGTTTTCCTTTCTTTAAAAAGATAAAGAGTCAAATTATTTAAAAAGAGATTAAAATAAAGTAAACAAAATTAAAATAAAAACAAATTAGCCCCATAAAACTTTACTATTTTTATTTAAAATTTATTGAACTAAATTGATATCAAACAATATAAAAGGATATGAACCAGAAGCTGAAAAGATCTTCTGGAAAGTCAAAGTTTGGTGGGATTGCTAATATACTCGTCCTTTTAAGTCCATGCATTCTTCGTTTCAACGAGTGCACTGCAGTTACTGTTATCATGTTTTGATTCTTTAAAGAAAACATAGAATGACCCGGTCCCCATAGACATTTGGTAAAGAAACTTATCTTGTCCTCATGATGTATTGAACAAATGACACGCTCTGCATGACTTTTCCTCTCTGAAGCAACATAGACATCAAAAAGAAACAATGCCTGTATAGACATCAAATAATGAGAGCTCGAGGTCTATACTTACGTATAACAGAGGAGTTTATCAATTGAGTCTGATGGATGAGAGCTTCAGGTCTATACTTACGTATAACAAAGAAGATCATCAAATTGTGCCGATGAGAGCTCCAGGTCAGTACTATCGTATAGTAGAGGAGATCATCACTCCAGGTCAATGTTCACATATAACAGAGGAGATAAGCACCAGATAGAGTACAATAGAGAGCATCCTAGATATGAAGATGAGAAAGCATATAGCTTTAGAGATAAGGTGGATTGTTTAGACACACAGATACTTTAGATAAAAATAACTTGTAATACCCCGAATTTTATTTAAACAAAAGGAAAATAAAAGTAAATAGAAAGAATAGATAATAAGCACAAGTGGAGGGGGATAAAGTGTACAAAGTATAAAACCTTTTTATTTTGAGGTTTATAGGGGCATGGCCGCTCATCCCTTCTTCACCCTCTTCATTTAGCTGAAAGGAAGAAAGAAAAGAGAGAAAGCTCTCGGTTCTAGTGAGAGAAAGAGAAAGAAGCAGATGCAAAGTGTTTATTTTCGGGATTTAAGAGCTGAATTGAAGGTTGGTCGCGAACTTGAAGTGTGTTGCTCAAAGGTTTCTCAAGGTGAGTTTCTAGAACCCCTCTTTACTGATTTTCAACGCTTTTGGGGCTATTATGCATACTAAGTAAACGTTTTGAAAGTAACCGTGGGTCTACAACGTTATGTTCAAAATGATGTATGTATGTATGTATGTTTTAGAGTTGATTATGGGTTAGTGTTGATGTTTAGCATGTTTAGGTGCCCTTAGTATGTTAGATCTGCGCTGGGTAGTGGTAGAATGATAATCGGGTGATGTTAGTAGCATAGAAAACATTTCAGAATGTTCTGATGCGCCCAAGAGTAGGTCAGGCGCCTAAACAGTGGCCCATGCGCCCAGCATGAGTGGCCATGCACCTAAGTGTTGGCCATGCGCCCAGAGGTGGTCAATGTGCCTAAACAGTGGCACATGCGCCCAGCATGTTGGCCATGCGCCTAAGTGTTGGCCATGCGCCCAGAGGTGGCCCATGCGTCTAAATAGTGCCAATGCGCCCAAAGTGTTGAAACGGCTAAGTTGATGCGCCTGAATAGGTGCCATGCGCCTGTATAGTGGCAAAATGCCTGAACAGCGCAGAAGCGCCCCAATAGTGCCCATGCGCCCAGACTGTTTTACACTTAGAATTTTTATGCTCATGCGTCTAAAATGTCCCATGCGCCCAATTTGGACTTAGGATTTTCCAAGTGGTTTTAAGGGGTAATTAGGGAGATAGGCCTTGTTATGATGTGATGGCTTATGCTTGATGTGTGCATGGTGATGTGATGAATTATGATGTGTATATGTGTGAGTGATATGTTATATTTCTTCATCAAAGTGTTTTCAAAACATACGTATTATGTTTTATAATACATTATGTATGGCTTTACATGGTGTGATGTATGCACGAATAAATAACGAACGTAAAGTATTATGTAACAAGGTGAAAGATAACGATAGAGTACGAAATGAACACATGAGATAACAAATGGTGAACATAAAAGTGACGGATGATGAGATCCGTGTCGCGTACCCGGTACTGTGTTAGTCTTCGGACATGAGTCGGGGGTTTGTTTATCAGGCCCCGGTACAGTATCAGTCATCAAACATGAGTCGGGGGTATTGCATGAGACAAACCGATGATGAGATCCGTGTCGCATACTCCGGTGCTATGTCAGTCTTCGGACATGAGTCGGGAGTATTGCATGAGATGAGATAATGAGGTGAGCGACCTGGTGTTGCAACAGACTCGGATAGAGTTCAATCCCTGTGATTGACTCATATGGGATCTTTGTCACGTATCCCGGTATTGTGTCAGTTTACAGACATGAGTCGGGGGTTTGTGTACAGGCCCCGGCACAACATCAGCTTTCGAGCATGAGTCGGGGATATTGCATGAGACAAGATTCGAGTAATGAAGAGTAATGAGTGAAGAAATGAATGAATGCACGAATTTTGATGAGGATAATAATAATAATTATTATCAGTATGAATGTATGAAGTATGAAAGAACGAAACGAATAAAGAACATAGATTGAGTGTACGTATGTTGTATGATCACGAATGAATGTAAAAATAGTTTTTAAAAGAAATGAAGTATTTTATTATATAAAAACTAGAACTCACTCAGCGTCACTGACTTTTGTATGCATGATAGTTGGCAGGTATTTTGTTGATGCTGAGGAGTTGCAGGCATGGATGCATAAGCTACTTGTAGCGTTTTGAGGCTGGCATCCGTATTTTGACATGTCATTGTATTTTGAGATGAAAACGAATGTTGTAAATGAATGAAACGACATGTTTTTAGTTATTAATGAAAGTTTTAAATTTTGCTATCAAATAAATATACGTTTTATAATGTTTTTTGTGCGATGAGAATCCAACTGTATGCGTCCCGGGAACTGGGCCTTACAAGTTGGTATCAGAGCCAAAGTTTAAGTGAACTGGGTAAATATTTTCAAAAACCTAATCTTAAACTGAGAATGGGACTAAAAAGAAAAATTATGCCAGTCCTAGTAGCTGCGTGCCTGCAGGTAAAGGTTTTATGTAAACATTTTATGTAAGCTAACGATTAACCGGTATTATGTGCGCATGTTATTTGATTTATGTGCTCTTAGTAGATTTAGATATTGATTAAGTTAGGATAGGAAATGCTTGGGGTATGAAGAGTAAAGTAAGTGGCTAATCATAACTGGCCACCGTAATTAGGGACTTACTATACTTGACATAAACTGAGTTATTACCTTGAATGACCGTGTTGGTGTTTGAATATTATAGTGTGTTAGAGGATGGCTGGGCAGAAATCTTCCAAGACTCCTAGAGGCAGAGGCCGTCCCCTGGTGACTAGGAGTAGTACTAAGGTTCCTGAGACGACCCATGAGAACCTTGAGGTTCATGGCCAAAGCGAAGAAAATGAGAATGCTAGTTTGAATGCCTCAGCTGAGGCGATTGCTGATGAAGTACACCAGGTCATGCAGACAGTCCTACCGTCTGTAGTGAAAGAAGTGATTAAGGTTGTTAGAGAAGGCGAAGGAAGGAGAGGAATAGGTCCTCGGGAAGGAGAAAGCAACCGGAGGCTGAGATGGTTATCCTTACTGATGAGGAAGAGAGGAAGAAGAGCCAGTGCCTGAGGCAGCACGAGGCTGTAATTATGGGGCATTCCAAAGGTGCAAGCCCCCTACCTTTGATGGTAATGGCACTGCTGCTGCTGCTCACTGATGGGTGAGGGAGATGGAGGCTGTCCTTGAGATCAGCGAGTGCCGAGAGGACTAGAAGGTGAAGTTTGCCACTCACTCATTTTTGGACTCGACCTTATGCTGGTGGGACAACATCGTCCAGGCTGAGGGTACCAGGGCGATCGGAAGGATGAGGTGGAGTGAACTGAAGAAGCTGGTAATTGATCAGTTTTGTCCTCACCGTGAATTGGACAAGGTTGAGAGACAGTTCTTACAGCTAGAGGTGCGAACGATGACACACCAGCAGTACACCACTAAGTTCAACGAGATGGCAAGGCTGGTGCCAGATCAAGTGACGCCTATGTCATGAAAGATCAAGAGGTACATCCAAGGGCTGCCGACAGACATCCGCAGACATTTGATCACTGCCCGACCAGGTACATTCAGATCGGTGGTCGACTTAGCTGGGAGGTTGTACGACGAGCGAGAGATGATGGTGACAACGGGCGAAGAGGAAGAACGGAACCATGCCAAAAAGGGGAATGGAAGGCGAAATAATGATGATGAAATTATGGCGGAAGGTAAGATGATGAGGGTTGATGATCGAGAGAGGATAACAAGGAAGGACAAGGTATGCAAGAAGTGTGGTAGAGGCCACGAAGGGGAGTGCAAGTGGGGACTGAACGTTTGCTTCCAATGTGGAAAAGAGAGCCACAAGGCAAGAGACTGTCAAATGGCTAAATGCTACGACTGTGGCAAGACGGGACACATGAGCAGAGACTACAAGAAGTCGAGGGCAGGAAGCTCCGGTACGAGGAAGGAGAACAGAGGGTGAAGGCTAGAGCCTTTGCTATGACCGGGAGGAGACTAGATCAGACTCTGAGGTAACGTCAGGTACATTTTTGGTAATTTAGATTTATGCATCTATACTTTGATTGTGGCCCCAGTAGTAGTTTTGTTGCTGCTATCTTCTATGATGTTGCACGTTAGGAGTAGGAAGATCGATGAGCCCTTCAATATAAGAATTGCTATTAGTAAGTCCACCAGGTTACCTAATGCCCTAGAGGATTGCGTAATAGAATTAAGAGAGCGCGTTTGTTCCTGCTAGACTGTTCAAGATAAACATAGGTGGATAGACATGCATCTCCGGTGAATTGATGAGTAATCTACGATTCAAACCCCAAGTGTTGCAAGAAGATGGATTGATCAATCATGCACGACCAGAGTTTGGTGTCGACCTACGACAACGGATTATGATGAAGGCTTTGACCAGGAAAGCGGATTGTTTGATTTGAAAATCAAGTAAAGCTAATACTAAAGTATAGAGAGTCATTCCCAGTTGTTACTCAGATAGGAGAAGTGACATATTGACTGGAACTACCCAATGGGTTAAGTGGAATTCATCTGATGTTCCATGCATCTCGTTTAAGAAAGTGTTCGATCGACGAGAATATGATCATGCCACTAGAGAACACTGAGATGGACAAAGTAGTCAACTACGAGAAGCAACTGGTAGCCATTATTGATAAGGAGAAGAGTATGGGCTAATGAGGATGATGGTTTCACTTGTGCGGGTGTAGTGAAGCCTAAAGGGATCTAATTTTAAGTGCAAGATCAAGGAAGAGGTGAGACAGTGTTACCCATAACTGTTCGAGAAGCGACAGGTTTCAAGGACGAAACCTCTTTAAGGGGTAGACTTGTAACACCCCGAATTTTATTTAAACGAAAGGAAAAGAAAAGTAAATAGAAAGAATAGATAATGAGCACAAGTGGAGGGGGATAAAGTGTACAAAGTACAAAACCTTTTTATTTTGAGGTTTATAGGGGCATGGCCGCTCATCCCTTCTCCACCCTCTTCATTCGGCTGAAAGGAAGAAAGAAGAGAGAGACAACTCTTGATTCTAGAGAGAGAAAGAGGAAGAAGCAGCTACAAAGTGTTTGTTTTCGGGATTTAAAAGTTGAATTGAAGGTGGGTCTCGAACTTGAAGTGTGTTGCTCAAAGCTACTCAAGGTGAGTTTCTGGAACCCCTCTGTACTGATTTTCAACACTTTTGGGGCTACTATGCATACTAAGTAAACGTTTTGAAAGTAACCGTGGGTCTACAACCTTATGTTCGAAATTATGTATGTATGTATGTATGTTTTAGAGTTGATTATGGGTTAGTGTTGATGTTTAGCATGTTTAGGTGCCCTTAGTATGTTAGATATATGCTTGGGTAGTGACAGAATGATAATCGGGTGATGTTAGTAGCATAGAAAACATTTCAGAATGTTCTGATGCACCTCGGAGTGGGTCAGGCACCTAAACAGTGTCCCATGTGCCTAGCATGAGTGGCCATACACTTAAGTGTTGGCCATGCGCCCAGAGGTGGTCCATGCGCCTAAACAGTGTCCCATGCGCCCAGCATGTTGGCCATGCGCCTAAATAGTGCCAATGCGCCCAAAGTGTTGAAAGGGCTAAGTTGATGCGCCTGAACAGGTGCCATGCGCCTGCTTAGTGGTAAAATGTCTGAATAGCGCAGTAGCGCCCCAATAGTGCCCATGCGCCCAGACTGTTTTACACTTGGAGTTTTTTATACTCATCCGCCTAAAATGTCCCATACGCCTAATTTGGAGTTAGGATTTTCTAAGTGGTTTTAAGGGGTAATTAGGGAGATAGGCCTTGTTATGATGTGATGGCTTATGCTTGATGTGTGCATGGTGATGTGATGAATTATGATGTGTATATCTGTGAGTGATGTGTTATCTTTCTTCGTCAAAGAATTTTCAAAACATACATATTATGTTTTATAATACATTATGTATGGCTTTACGTGGTGTGATGTATGCACGAATAAATAACGAACGTAAAGTATTATGTAACGAAGTGAAAGATAACGATAGAGTACGAAATGAACACATGAGATAACAAATGGTGAACATAAAAGTGACGGATGATGAGATCCGTGCGCATAACCCGGTACTGTGTCAGTCTTCGGACATAAGTCGGTGGTTTGTTTATCAGGCCCAGGCACAATATCAGTCATCGGAGAAGAGTCGGGGGTATTGCATGAAAGAAACTGATGATGAGATCCGTGTCGCGTACTCTTGTGTTGTGTCAGTCTTCGGACATGAGTCGGGGGTTTGTTTATCAGGCCCCGACACAGTATCAGTCTTCGGACATGAGTCGAAGTATTGCATGAGACGAGATAATGTGGTGAGCGACTTGGTGTTGCAACAGACTCGGATAGAGTTCAATCCCTGTGACTGACTCATATGGGATCTTTGTCGTGTATCCTGGTGTTGTGTCAGTCTTCGGACATGAGTCGGGGGTTGGTGTACATGCCCCGGCACAACATCAGCTTTCGAGCATAAGTCGGGGATATTGCATGAGACAAGATTCGAGTAATAAAGAGTAATGAGTGAAGAAATGAATGAATGCACTGATGTTGATGAGGATAATAATAATAATTATTATCAGTATTATTGTATGAAGTATGAAAGAACGAAACGAATAAAGAACATAGATTGAGTGTACGTATGTTGTATGACCATGAATGAATGTAAAAATAGTTTTTAAAAGAAATTAAGTATTTTATTATATAAAAACTAGAACTCACTCAGCGTCACTGACTTTTGTATGCATGATAGTTGGCAGGTATTTTGTTGATGCTGAGGAGTTGCAGACATGGATGCATAAGCTACTGGGAGCATTTTGAGGCTGGCATCCATATTTTGACATGTCATTGTATTTTGAGATGAAACTGAATGTTATAAATGAACGAAACGACATGTTTTTAGTTATTAATGAAAGTTTTAAATTCCGCTGCAAAATAAATGTACGTTTTTTAATCTTTTATGTGCGATGAGAATCCAACTGTATACGTCCTGGGAACGGGGCCTTATATAACTCAATACAGAGATATGATGTTCTCAACCCTTTTCGAACAAGCACTTGAGACTTTGTGAAGGCAAAAAATGTCAAGGGGATTATCTGAGTCATCAAGTTTCTTGTTCTTTTAATTTAAACTACAAGATTACTTTTTTACTTCGCTTTCTAGCTGAACCTATCAAGCATATTCCACACAATACGATTAACCTCATTTACATCATCCAAACTTCTCATTTTATTCTGCAAAGAAAAACAAGAAGAACATAAAATATATAATCTCCCTCGAAATATCTACAAATAAGCAAGATGTAAAATTTTTTTACTTTACTATATGTCACTATCACTAACATATAGGTTTTTTTATTTATTTAAATTTATTATATTGTTTTATGTAAAAAAATGATGAAGAATGATGGAGCGGACAGAACAAAAAGAAATAAAATAAAGAGAAAAGTAAAAAGAATATGTACAAAACATGTTTGAAAATAAATGAGTTTTAAAATGATATTAAACCTAACATAGAGATCAATTCATAAAAACGAGGTTTATCAAATGTTTTAGTGAAAAGATCTGCTTTTGATTTTTGGTGTCATTGGGAATAATATCAATAAAACCCTTTTCTTGAGCATCACAAATCGCATGAATCCATGTCTCGATGTGCTTGGTTCGGGAATGATGAATAGGATTCTTGGCCATGCCAATGGCTGCTTCGTTGTCATAGAACAACGTTGTATGGAGAAAGTTGATCCCATAGTCAATCATCTGATGCTATATATAGAGCACTTGTGAACAACAGTTGGAAGCTGCAATGTATTCTGCTTCTCCCGTAGAAAGAGAAACTATGGTCTGTTTCTTGCTTTTCCAGGAAACAAGACAATTTCCCAAGTATTGACATCCTCCGGTAACCGACTTTCTATTTAACCTGCAGCCATTAGAATGACTATCAGAATAGGCATGTAAGTCAAAATTCCCACCATAAGGATATCAAATACCTAAACGACAAGAGCCTTTAAGATAACGAAAGATTCATTTTACAGCCTTTTCATGAGACTTTTTCGGGGCATATTGGTATCGAGCACAATATCCTACAGCAATGGTGATCTCGGGACGACTTACTCTATGATACATAAAGGAACTGATCATGGATTTGTGGAGATGAGGATCAACAGGTTTCCCGTTCTTATCAGGAGTGAGGCATGTTTGAGTAGTAAATGGAGTCATTTCAGAAGAAGCTTCATCCCTCTAGAATTTCTTCTAAATTTCTTTAATATACTTCTCCTGAAGAATGAGAATTCCCTCTGGCTTTTGTTCAACCTGTAGCCCAAGGAAAAAGCACATCTCCCCCATCATGCTCATTTCGAAATGATTACGCATTACCTCCTTGAACTCCCAGCACAACTTTGAATTGGTGGAGCCGAAGATAATATCATCAACATAGACTAGTACAATCAATATCTCACCATCCACTTCCTTCTTGAATAAAGTCATATCAATAGTGCCACGAGAAAAACCATTACTTAAGAGATATTGTGTTAAAGTCTCATACCAGATCCGAGGTGCCTGATGAAGAACATAAAGAGACTTATCAAGCTTGTAAACTTTGTCATGAAAGTCAGGATCCTCAAAACCTAGTGGTTGACATACATATATCACCTCGTCAATGTCTCCATAAAGAAATGCACATTTCACATCCATCTGATAGACTTTGAACTATTTATGGGTGGCGTGAGCTAGAAAGATTCTGATGGCTTCAAGACGGGTGACAGGAGCAAAGACTTCGGTGTAGTCAATCCCTTCTTCTTAAGCAAAGCCCTAGACGATCTATCTTGACTTGTTTCTTACCACAATGCCACGGTCATCGAGTTTGTTCTTGAACACCCATTTCGTGCCAATTGGGCATTTGTTTGGTGGAAGATCGACTAGGGTCCACACTTTGAGTTTCTAAAACTGTTGTAGTTCTAATTGCATCGTTTCAATCTAGCAAGGGTCCTAAAGATCTAAATGAAAATTTTTGGGACAACTTGGGATATAAAACAAGAGAATAGACAAACACTAATCAAATTAGATTGACTCCGCTTCTGAACTCCATCGATGATAGATCCTATGATGTTATTGAAGATCATGTGTAGGTTGGACTCACCTCAAATTAGAATGTTTACTTTTGCTTGTAATAGGTCTTTTGTTAGTTTCCTTTTGTATGTAATTCAGCGAAACTGTGAGCGAAACTATACAGTCAGCTGATTAGTTCGCTTGGCGAAACTACAACGAAACTATCTGCGAAACTAAGACTGATATATATAGTTTTTGATCTTATCATGTGGGCAAGCTTGCAAAACCCTAATCGTTGATCCTTGTTGCAAGTTACCTTTTCTAAGCAGGAAATTCATAGAAATATCATTGTGCTTTGATGTTATTGATTGTATTGATCTTCATTGTCTTATATTGAATGATTTGTTATTGTTTTCAATCTTCATTGTTCGTCTTGTTTAGTATGTGTGTTTGATATTGAACGATTCATCATTTAATTTGCACTGTAATACGATCAAATGGACCAACAATATGGTATCAGAGCCTTAGTGCTCATGATTTGTTGATGATTTCAGATTGATTTCGTGTTGAAAAAGGGTTCAAGGTTCGACCAGCGAAATTAGAGTTCTTTCAGCGAAACTGTCAAGTTCTTTCTGCGAAACTACTTGTGTTATCATTTTTGAAATTGTTTCTTGTAGTTCTGCAAAACTAGTCTCTTTGAACGAAAGTTCATCAGTGCTTGTGAGGGTTTAACAAGCGAAATTGCTGCCGAAAGTAGTTTTAAACGAAAGTTCAAGCTTGTTTTGTGCGAACTTATCGGCAAAACTAAGCTATTTGTGACATTCGGCTAGCGAAACCGCTGCCAAAATTGTTACGAAATTACAACAACTCAGCGAAATTAGTTTTCTCAGCGAAATTGCCTACGAATTTACCTCTCTTCAGTGAAACTACTGCACTTTCAGCGAAATTGCTTTTTCTCTTGTCGAAATTACATCAATCCCAATGAAACTATCATGTCAAAGTTAACCTCACTCACTCTTGCTGATCTTGAAAGTGTTGCTCCAATAGGCCACCGAGACTCATTAATGGGAATAATTTCGAAGATTGGAAGAGATGTCTCAAAGATTTCTTCTTCTAAACTGACCACAACCAATAGGAATCACTTATTTCTAGCCCTCACATACCAACTGTCACTGTTGGTGATATTGTCTCTCAAAATAAGGACCCGTCTACTTTCACTAAAAAGGATTTGAAGCTAATCGATCGTGACCAGAAAGCTTTTGGTGCACTAACTCTATGCCTAGCACCAGACATCTACAGTCGATTTGCCGAGCATAAAAAATGATAAGTCCCTTTACGATGCCCTATGTGAGTTATATGATGGTAACGATGAACTGATAAAGGATAAGAGCATTCAAGCAGAGAAGGAATTCAATTCATTTGTTGGATACAAGAACGAGAGTCTGACAGATCTCACAAATCGCTTCTTGACAGTTTCAAGCACCTTAAATGTAAGCCCCGTTCCTGGGCACCTTACAGTTGGTCATTCATTGCACATAAAACATTTTGAAACGTACATTTATTTGCAGTGGAATTAAAACTTACATTAATAACTAAAAACATGTCATTTCATTCATTTACAACATTTGTTTTCATCTCAAAATACAAAGACATGTCAAAATATGGATGCCAGCCTCAAAGTGCTCCCAGTAGCTTATGCATCCATGCCTGCAACTCCTCAACATCAACAAATACCTGCCAACTATCATGCATACAAAAGTCAGCGATGCTGAGTGAGTTCTAGTTTTTATAATAAAATACTTTACTTTCATCAAAACCGTTCTTTACTTTATTTCAAATCATACTATACTTTACAATCGTTCGTGATCATACATCATACGTACATACAGATAATATCATTATTATCTTCATCATTACGTTCGTTAACTTTTGTTCATTCAATGTATTTCATTATCTTTCACTGCTCTCTATAGTTCCGGTCAGACTTAACCCTCTTCGTGGCACTCAGCCACGATTACTGAGGTCAAATGACAAGGGTCTATATCGTACATTATTATGACAATTCATTAACGTTCATTTCATACGTTCGTTCTTTCATACATTATCTTTCGTTCATTTCTCTTCATTACTCGAATCTTGTTTCATGCAATATCCCCGACTCATGCTTGAAAGCTGATGCTGTGCCGGGGCCTGTACACAAACCCCCGACTCACGTCTGAAGACCGATACAACACCGGTATACGCGACAAAGATCCCATTCGAGTCAGTCACAGGGATTAAACTCTATCCGAGTCTGTTGCAACACAAAGTCGCTCACCTCATACATATGTTTGGCTTTATGCCACCCCCCCGAAGTTATACGTAACTCGGGTAACCATCATATATTTCACCCCCAACATTATGGGTAACAACACCCCCATCGAAATGGGTACCTACACCCCCAACAAAATGGGTAACCATACTCCTATCAAAATGGGTACCTACACCCCCATCGAAATGGGTAACAACACTAAAGGTCAGTCACAAAGACTGAAACCCTTGCGTGCACACTTTAGGATTAGCTGAACCTCACGCGGTTGAGCTTAAGGCATTTAGAGCTGTGCACTTCACTATACTTCGCTTGCAAGCCTCTCACGTTCTCAATCATTCATTACGTTCCTCTTTTCATTATCTTCCACTTTACGTTACATAATACTTCATTACATTCATTAACGTTCAACGCAAAGCGAAGGGAAGACATACATACATAATAAGGAACATACACATAATCATAAACATACACCATCACCATACGGGCAATATCATACATACATAACACACGTCAGACATAAGCCATCACATCATAACTAGGTCTATCTCCCAATATTATCCCTTAAAACCACTTAGAAAACCCTAAGTCGAAATTGGGCGCATGGGACCTTCCAGGCGCACACGCATAAAAATTCTAAGTGTAAAACAGTCTGGGCGCATGGGCACTATTTGGGCGCTTCTGCCCTGTTCAGGCGCTTTGCCACTATGCAGGCGCATGACACCTGTTCAAGCGCATCACCAACACTTAGCCGTTTCGACATTTGGGCGCACGGGCACTATTTAGGCGCATGTCCAACACTTGGGCGCATGGCCAACACTTAGACACATGGGCCACTGTTTAGGCACATGGACCACCTCTGGGCGCATGGCCAACACTTAGATGCATGGCCAACATACTGGGCGCATGGGCCACTGTTTAGGCGCATGACCCACTCTTGGGCGCATGGCCAACACTTAGGAGTCTGGCCACTCATGTTGGGCGCATGAGCCACCTCTGGGCGCATGGACCACTGTTCATGTTCATCAGAACATTCTGAAATATTTTCTATGCTACCAACATCACCCGATTATCATTCTAATGATACCCAAGCACAGATCTAACATACTGAGGGCATCTAAGCATGCTACACATCAATACTAACCCATAATCATACACTAAAACATACATACATACATACATACATACATACATACATCTTTTGAACATAAGGCTGAAACTCACAGTTGTACTTGAAAACAATCCTTGGTATGCATAATAGCCCCAAACAAGTTGAAAATCAATAAAAGAGGGGTTCTAGAAACTCACCTTGAGCAGCCTTTGAGCAACACACTTCCAGTTCGAGGCCCACCTTCGATTCAGCTCTTGATCCAGAAAACAAACACTAAACACCAAGAACTTCGGTCAAGAACTCGAAACCCAGCTGAAACCGAGATCATATAAGAGAAGACTTACCTTTGCAGCTGCTTCTTTCTCTTTCTCTCTCTAGAACCGGGGCTCTCTCTCTCTCTTATTTCTTCCTTTCAGCCGAATGAAGAAGATGAGGGAGAAATGGGCGACCATGCCCCCTTTAAACCTTAAAGTAATAAGGTTTTGTACTTTGTACACTTTATCCCCCTCCACTTGTGCTCATTATCTATTCTTTCTATTTACTTTTCTTTTTCTTTCATTTTAATAAAAATTCGGGCTGTTACATTAAAGAATTACGATGAAAAACTTTCCAACAGTGAATAAGTTAACAGGCTACTAGACTCTCTCCCACCTCAGTGGAGCCTTCAGGTGAGAATGCTGAAGCAAGAAAGAGGTTCACAAATTACAAGCTGATGGATATTATCAATAAGCTTAAATCTTTTGAGTTGGACATGAAGAGACGAGAATTTAACTAGACAGTGATGCCTACATCTGGTTTTACTCAAAATGCTGCTTTACTATCATTCGCTGCAAGCTCTCAAATATAGACTTCAACTCAAGGAGGAGTTAATACAAGTAATTTTTCAGGAGGAAACGTGAGTGTTAGAAGAGATCAAGCTAATTCTAAGGCAAATGTGGAAACTTCAGTTCCATCAGAAACAATGGCTCTTTTTGGAATGTTTGTTCAAAGCTATGAAGCACTTGTGGCTGGAGAGTTAAAAGGGAAAGGAATGACAATGGAGGATATGTATCAGATGGATCCTGATGATCTTGAAGAAACTAACATTCAGATGCAAATGGCAATGTTGACTCTTAGCGCTCGGAGATTTATGGAGCGCACTGGATGAAAGAACTTTGGCGGTCAAACCTCTAATTCAAAATTGGGAGTTGATAAGTCCAAACTGAGATGTTTCAGCTGTAAACAATTGGGACATTTTAAACGTGATTTTCCATCACTAATTATCACCGATTCCAGTAATTCAGGAGTTCCAAGATTAACCATTGAGAGGGAGAAGGAAGATATGAATAACAAAAAGGAGACTGCCTTGATTTCTAACTTTGATTTGAGTGCAGAGGTTGAAGAGACAATGACTGAGATTAATCATGCATTGGTGGTTGAGTTTGTTCAGGGGAAGGGGAGGGGAAGGCAGACAATAAAGATGAATTTGATCCTTTCAAGGAATTCAAATAGGAGGTTGAGTTGTTTGTGAAAGAGAAAGAAAAGAAAGATGAGAGAATGAGAGTAGGTAAATCTGAAGGACTAAAGCAGGAAGGAAGTTCATCCACTAAGCAAGGAAAGGATTATGATGATGCTACTAACACTGTTGAGGAAAGGAAGTCAAGTACTCCGGTGTGCCGATGTGAAAAGGCCTTAGTAGCAGAAAAGGTGGTGATGGGACTTCCATATGAGATAATTCAGGATATGTGTTCATCTGCTTGCAAAATAAGATTATTTGGGATTTATAAAGCTATCGGTTATTAATTGATAATGACAAAGATTTAAAAAGGATTAATGAGGAACTTAAAATCAATGAATCAAAATATTTTGTTAAATTAAATGAGGCCTTAAAAGAAAATGATCACTTAAAACGAATTGTTTTGGAAAGAAATGTTAAGATTAATACTTTGGCTGAAAGAGTTGCTCTTGCTGAATTTGAAACAAGTAAACTTCAGTCAAAGTTAGACAAATGGACCATATCAGGAATGAAACATGATGATTTATGTAAATCTCAACGGGGAGCTAGGATTAAAACAGGATTGGGATATGAAAATGTAAAAGTTTATCCTCCGCCTAGTACATACTGTTATTCTCCTATGCATGTTCCTCATCCTTCTAGTGATTTAATCAAAACAGATACTAACAGTATGTCTGCAAGTTTAGAGGGTGTTAATCCTAAGCACGTTCGTGAGGACTACGACTATGGACCAACTAGTGGGCTTGGATGCACTAGTGTTGGTACACCTGATTTTTAGTAGTCTGTTTTAGATCATAAGTCTAGTTTAAATTCTGTTTTTGTTTCTAGTACACCTATAACAGACACTGTCGCATCATGTTTTCATGATGTTTCTATTTAATCTTTAAATTCTGTACATTGTGGTGATGCTTTTTGTTCTGGTGATGATAATGGTGCAACTGATCTCACTATAAAGACCAAGGAGGGACTTAAAACTAATTGTTTTGATAAATTATTTTCTAATCCTATTCTATCTTTTACTCCAATGAATATTACTTTATCTAATGAAAGAACTGTAACTTCATCTGAAGCTAGCACAAGCGGTACTAGTTCTACTTGTACTTCAGATGATCATTCATCTACTTTTGTAAATAATAATTCTTGTTCACATAAACTCCAACCTCGTGGCATGTATGAGACATATAGTGACATTGATTCTAGTGTGTCTGAATGTGATAAGGAAATTCACATTGATCATACTCCTATTTCATCACATCACAGACCTAGACACAAACCACACTGTTTCAGGTGTGGTCAAGAGGATCATCTTGTCAAGGATTGTCCTACACTACTTCATGGTCATGTAAATAGGAACCATTTTGGAAATAAATTAACAAAATTAGTTAATAATTTCTTTTGTAAGAAATCTGCTTCTTCTAAAGCTAAAATTGTTCAAACTTGGGTTCTTATTTCACCTGGTTAATCTGTTGTTCATTTGATTACAGGAGTCATCCACTAAGATTGTAAATAGCGTGTGTCATGTAGATAGTGAATGCTCCAGACATATGACGAGGTTGAAAGATTTGTTGACCAATTATCAGATTATAAATGGAGGATATGTTGCTTTTGCTGGTGACAAAAAGGGTGGAATGATGATTGGTCAAGGAGAAGTTTTTAATGGCTCTTTAACTTTGGAGAAAGTCAACTATGTTCCTGAGCTTGCGTTTAATCTCTTGATTGTCTCTCAAATCTACGATAAAGACATTCTAGTCTTGTTTAAATTTGATGAATTTCTATTTTTAAAATAAGAGATTGATATTCCAGAAGATTTGGTTCTATGCGTGCTCCGAGAAAGCATGATACATATCTTCTTGATATGAACTCAAGGGAGTCAAAGTCTACTGCAACCTGTCTTCTTTCAAAAGCTTCAACCTTTGAGTCTCTGTTATGGCATCGTCAATTGGGCCATGTTAATTTTAAAATAATAAACAAATTAATCAAAAACAATCTTGTTAGAGGACTTCCTTTAAAAGATTTCTCTATGAATGAAAAATGTATGGCTTGTGCCAAGGGCAAACAACATAAAAAACCACATAAACCCAAACTTGAAAATAGCATAACTTGTCCTCTTGAGTTGTTACATACTGATTTGTTTGGCCTAATCAGTGTTAAATCAATTGCTAAAATATCCTTCTGTCTTGTTGTTACAGATGATTTCTCAAGATATTCATGGGTGAGATTTCTTGCTCACAAGGGAGAGGTTGCTGAGGAATTGCAGAAGTTAATACTTTCAATCGAGACGATAAGCAAGAGAAAGGTTCCGGCCATGAGAAGTGACAATAGTACTGAATTCAAAAATTAGATTCTGGATTCGTTCTGTGCTCAAAAGGGAATTGTGAGACAATTTAGTGCTGCAAGGACGCCTCAACAAAATAGTGTAGCTGAACGAAAGAATCGCACTCTTATTGAAGCCACCCGTACAATGTTGATAGAAGCATCGTTACCCATTATCTTTTGGGCTGAAGCGGTAAATTGTGCTTCATACGTTCTAAACTGGGTGTTGATAGTCAAGGACAAAATGAAGACTCCTTATGAACTTTTTCATAAGTGGAAACCTTTAATTGACTTCTTTCAACCATTTGGTTGTTCATGCACTCTCCTGAATACTCAATACCAAAAGACAAAGTTCGGTGCCATGTCTGACGAGTGTTACTTTGTTGGTTATTCTTCTTCTCAAAAGGCTTATCGGGTATATTACAAGAGAACACGTATCGTTCACGAGTCGTTCTATGTTGATTGGCAGGAGTCTAACTCTTTTGATGTTCGATCTGAACTAGCATGGTTCTTTGACTCCGATACTGTGTTTAATTCTTTTAATCTTCCAGTTTTCTACAATGATGCGTCCATCTCAAATGTTCAATATAATATTATTTCTTCAACCCCATCTCCTATCCATTCCACCTCTTCAGCAAATGATACCACGTCAGTTGATGTTGGATCATCTTCTCCATCATTTGATCTTTCACCGACACCTGTTTCTACATCTCTACCTTCATCACCAACATCTATCCCACCATAGCTTGTTTCATCTCTCTCAGCCTCTTCTACTCATTCACAATCTATCAGCGAAACTTCTCCAAACATCTTGCCTTTACCCACAGATTTCATAACTTTGAAAGATCATCCTCATGATAACATTATCGGATCTATCACTGATGGTGTACGGATGCAGAGTCAATCTGGTTTGATTAATATTTGTCTCTTCTCTTGCTTTATCTCTCAAACTGTCCCGAAAAACATGCATGCCGCTCTCCAGGATCCTTGCTGGGGGGAATCAATGCAATTGGAGCTTCAACAATTCAGAAAACTCAAAGTATGGACTTTGGTTGACTTGCCTCCAAACAAATGCCCAATTGATACGAAATGGGTTTTTAAGAACAAACCCGTTGATTGTGGTGTTATGGTGCGTAACAAATCAAGATTGGTTGTGCAAGGATTTGCTCAAGAAGAAGGGATTGATTATACTGATTTTTTTGCTCCTGTCGCTCGTCTTAAAGCAATAAAGATTTTTCTCGCTCATGATGCTCATAAACAGTTCAAGGTCTATCAGATGGATGTCAAGTGTGCTTTCCTTTACAGAGACATTGACGAGGAGATATATGTGTGTCAACCACCAGGTTTTGAGGATCCTGATTTTCCCGATAAAGTTTTTAAGCTTGACAAGTCTTTTTATGGTCTTCATCAGGCACCTAGGATCTGGTATGAGACCCTAACATAGTACCTCTTAAGTAATGGTTTCTCTCGTGGCACCATCGATATGACTCTATTCAAGAGAGAAGTGTATGGTGAAATGTTGATTGTCCAAGTTTATGTTGACGATATTATTTTTGGTTCCACTAATTCACAATTATGTCGGGAGTTCGAAGAGGCGATGCATAATCGGTTTGAAATGAGTATGATGGGAGAAATGTGCTTTTTCCATAGATTACAAGTGGAACAAAAGCCAGAAGGCATTCACATTCATCAGGAGAAGTATATTAAAGAAATTTTGAAGAAATTTAAGATGGATGACGCGTCTCCTGAAACGACTCCTTTTACTGCTCAAACGTGCCTCACTCCTGATGAGAATGGGAAACCTGTTGATCCTTATCTCTACAGATCTATGATAGGTTCCCTTTTGTATCTTATAGCAAGTCGTCCTGACATCACTTTTGCTGTAGGTTATTGTGCTCGATACCAGTCGGCCCCAAAAGAGTCTCATGAAAAGGCCGTCAAGAGAATTTTTCATTATCTCAAAGCTCCTCTCGTTTAGGTCTTTGGTATCCCTATGGTGGAATTTTGATTTACAGGCTTATTCTGAAGTGATTCTAATGGTTGCAGGTTAAACAGAAAATCGGTGACCGAAGGATGTCAATAACTGGGCAATTGTCTGGTTTCTTGGCAAAGCAAGAAACAAACCATTGTTTCCCTCTCTATAGGGGAACAGAATACATTGTTGCCTCGAGTTGTTGTTCACAAGTTCTTTGGATACAACACCAGATGATTGACTATGGAATCAATTTTCTTCACACATCGTTGTTTTATGACAACAAAGCCGCCATCGGGATCGCTAAAAATCCTATTCATCATTCTCAAACCAAGCACATCGAAACATGGATTCATGCAATTCGTGATGCACAGGAAAATGGTTTTATCGATATTATCCCCATTACACTAAAAATCAAAAGGCAGATCTTTTCACAAAAACATTTGATAAACCTCGCTTTTATGAATTGATCTCTATGCTAAGGCTAATATCTTTTTAAATTTTTTCTTTTCTCTTATTTTTTTAGAAAATAAAGGGTTTTTTTAATAAAATATTGGGGAAGTGTATATATTTTACATAACAAATTGGGAACTTGATTTGAAATGACGAGAAATGATTGTATATCTTCTAGATATGCTCGTTTGTGCATGACTAGCTTTTAAAATGAGAAATGATAGAACTGATGTTGCTCTCTGATTTACATTTTTTTTAATTGCAAATAAAAGAAAACCATCAAATTCTTTAATGATTTGCTTGGTAGACTTAGCTTAAAAAATAAAGTAGACAACAGTATTTTGATTTAAATTCAATATATGCTTAAGGATGTTTGGATTTACTCAATCATTTTGGCTTGCACGAAAACTGAGTCCCGACAAAAATTGGATTGAGAATTGATCTTTCTCACACCATGATACAAATCTTAAAAGCCATATCTTTGAATCATGTCTGGTGTATTTATGTGTCTTGTACTTGTGCTTATCTCCTCTGTTGTATGGTAGTACTGACCTGGAGTGATGATCTCCTCTGCTGTATGGTAGTACTGACCCGGAGCTCTCATCAGCACATGATTAAATGGTCATCTCCTTTGTTATACGTGAGTATAGACCTGGAGCTCTCACCATCTTGATCTAAGTTGTATTAAATCATCCAAATGATGAATTCATCACAGAATGCAATATTCTATTGATAATCACTTACACATATCTGTACAAGCTTTGTTCTAAAATATCGTATCAAAATTCAAGAAATCCTGAGGTTGGGTGAGGGTTTTTGCCAAATGATTGTGGGGTCCTAACATTCTAAAGCATCTAATCGAACCTTAACGAATCATCTGCTGTTTGTTGTAAAAGATAAGGCATGGGTTTAAGTGGACAAACATATCAGCAATTGTTATTGATATGTTTGAGAATTTCAAAATTCCTTCAGACTATATATATATATATATATATTTGCGAAACTATACTTTCGCTAATTGTTTCGCTAGACGAAATTGCAATTTCGCTCAGCATTCTCATCCTGTGCGATGTCATTTTCGATCCAAGTTTAGTTTAGCGAAATTGCAGCTTCGCTTGGCGAAACTATAGATTCGTCTGGCGAAACTATAGTTTCGCTACCTGCAAAACTATATGCTATTTAAGTCATTTTGCGAAGTTAACTTCTCACTTTCGCACAATCGGACTGTTAGGTTCCCTAGGGTTGCTCCGTGACCTTTTCATGTGTTTTTTTGTGATTCTAAGTTTTTGATATCGATTGTTTGTTGATTCATACTCGCATGTGAGTTTCGAACTCAGGACCATCATTTAATCATATTTATTATATCACATTGTGAGTATATTTGATCGAGACTCTTTGGTACCTTCGTTGTTCTTCCTATGAAACTATCGATAGTCCAGCGAAACTGAACGAAAGTCCATGAATCCTTTGCAAAACTGTAAGGTTATGTTGTCCGAGCGAACTTAACAGTTTCGCCGACTATTTTTCAGTTTCACTAGCCGAAACTTTCGGCTTGTCAAATTTACCTCACTGTTTGGGCAAAACTGGTGTGATCTTGCTGGCGAAACTTTACTTTCGCCTGCCGAAATTAAATCTCATCCTGCAAAACTATAGTTTCGGCCAACGAATTTAATTTATTTTTTTGATTTTTCTTTACTCCTTTCTTATTTTTTTATTATTATGTTATTACTTTATTTTTTTATATATTTCACTTTGTTGTTTAGGTTTAAATGGCTAATCTAAAGTTCGATGAGAGAAACAACATCGCCGCCATTCTGGTTGATACACATCCTAAAGTAGCAGGGTTTAGAGACTGTATTCGGTGGCTGCAAAGATCCCCTATAGCTTACACTATCTCTCATTCTACTACCATATATGATCTCCTCATCAGAGACTTTTGGAGACCTGCTGAGTATCATACGAGAGGGAACACCCAAAGGATCACTGCTAAAGTTTTAGAGAATGAGGTGACTATTATTGCTAAGACAATTTCAAGGATTCTAAGGCTAGAAGAGGATTCTGGAGAAGAGGTTACTATGTCAGATACTGAGGTGTTCGCAGCATTCAGGAGCATGGGATATGAGGGGCGAGCTTTTGGTTCCCGAAAAAGATCAAGAAGTCCTTTCTCTCAAAGGAATGGAGATTCATTACCCATGTCTTTATCATGTGTTTAGATCACCATAAAGGTGGATCAGATGGGCGGAACATAGACCGGGCCAAAGCTATGGTGTTATGCTATAGAGGGGAAAAGGCAAACATTGCGAGACTGATATTTGCTTGTATGGCAGAGAATGTGATGGCCTTGAAGAAGGATAAGTGGCTTCGGTATCCTAGATTTCTTTAGATGATTTTCGATGATCTAATTCTAAATGTGCCAAGACACAGGGAGGTGAAAAGGTTGGTGCAGATGAACCCACGTATTTTTGCAAACTGTTGTGCTATCTGACATGATTTTAGTGGGAAGATCACCCATCGCTAGGAAAACATGTACCCACCCGAGAGATGGAACTATATTAGAAGGGTGGACAAGTCGAAGAATAAACGAGCCGAAGAAACTAGAGCATAACAAACTGATGCTGCTAAGAAGAGACAGATATATGCAAAGAAAAGGATTATGATTTTGAAGAAGAAGTGAATGAAAGGGCTGAAGAGATAAGGGTTGAAAAGGAGAAAAGATCGAAGAACAAAACTGATATAGGAGAATCTGAAAGGAGAACTAAACAGAGACATCAAGCATTTACTAAAACACCAAGGAGGGAAGAAAAAGGAAGCTTAGATGAGGATATGATTCGTAACCTTAAAAGCCCTCTGGTAAATGAATTGGGCATGATTAAGACCAAACTTACTAATCAAGAGATGTGGGAAGGCAAAATGATGAGTTGATAGAGGGAATGAAGAAGATGCTCGTAGATCAAAACTTACTACGGAAGAAGTTGTTTGAGGAAGTTGGTAAATTGAAAGCTGCTGCCGGCTTGCCTAATCAACTAACTCAATCTGAGTTAGATGATTTAACTGATACTTCTAAATAACTGTTCTTGAAAGTGGGTACTTCCTCCAGGGCAGGAGAGGGCACATATGGTGCAGTAACTGCTGGTGCTGAAAGTTCTGAAATCAGAAATGAAGATGAAGGTAGGGAGAATGCGGAGGAAATTGAGGAGGCTGGGTTTGTAAACATGGTTCTTGATGTAGAAAAAGATCTGGTTGGAGAAAAGGTAGTGAGGGAGAAGTTGGTTGACAGAGATGCTGAGAAAGGAAAAGGGACTAGTTGATGAAGGAGAGGATGGTGAATAACTAGTAGATTATGATTTTGAGCTAGAATTCTATGAAGTTGATGAGAGACCATTGATATATGTAGCCAAGAAGGGAGAACTTGATAAAGATGTCTTTGAGATGGATAAAGATGAATGGTTTGTTAAAGAGAAGGAGCCAGAAGAATTAACTCCCTTTTTCCAACACATGGAAGGGTTGAGTAAGAAGGAGGCTGATAAGAAGATTATTAGTTGGTGTTATAACCCCGGCCTCAAGATGTTCATGATCAAGAGGAGAGGGGGTGGAATTAGTTACATGCATAAAAGGAAGGCATTCAAGACCTTGCCTAAATGGGTACTGAGGAGGTTCGTGGCTCTGCCATTACTAAATGCCAATCTTAGTGAACGGGCCTCATTTTTGGAGAAAGAGATTAAGAATGGCCTAAATGAAAACTTTGAGTCTTTTGGATACATGAAGGCTTAGAGGAAACGATCAAAGAAAGACAAAGATTGGGAAACTAGAAAAGGAAGAATTGTCCTAACGGCAAAGCCTCCAAAGACTGTGAATAGAGTCAGGTTAGCAGATCCCCTTCCCCAACAGTTATAGAATTTTGAGAAATGGTTTTATAATAACGACACAGGGGAGACAGTGATAAGAATTAAGAATGGTAAAGAATTCAAGGTATTTGATCCTATGGAGCTCTTCAGTTTCTGTGATGAAGATTTGCTGGTTTTATATGAGAATCATATCAAGGCTGGGGCGGGAGAAGAGACAAGGAAAGAGGCCAGTCTGTTTATGACTGTGGCAAATAAGATTAGAGGAGTGAGAGCAGAAGTGAAAAGGCTTGCAGAGCGAGTAAGGGCTCAAGATGATCTGAACATGGATATACAAGATCTGACAAGGCAGTTTGGGCAAGCTAGTGCTCATCCCGAAAGGGCTCATGAAGCAGGAAGAGACCATGGAGAATCATTTGCTGAAGACCCTAAGGAAGTAGTTGCAGGAGGTGTTGAAGACAAATCAAATGCAACGGAGAAAACTGGAGCTGACAAGATACATCAAGACGAGTGAAGGTGGTGAGTTCCAACCTAGGGGGGGTATTGAAGATCATGTATAGGTTGGACTCACCTTAGATTAGAATGTTTACTTTTGCTTGTAATTGGTCTTTTGTTAGTTTCCTTTTGTATGTAATTAGATTTATGTAGTTTTGCAGTCCAGCGAAACTGTGAGCGAAACTATAGTTTCTGCCGGGTGATTATAGATTTATACAGTTTCGCTCACAGTCAGGTGATTAGTATGCTTGGCAAAACTACTGTTTCTGCCGGGCGAAACTATAGTTTTGGCAGAACAGTTTCGCTGACAGTGAAACTGTCTGTGAAACTAAGACTACTATATATAGTTTTTGATCTATCATTGTGGGCAAGCTTGCAAAACCCTAATCGTTGATCCTTGTTGCAAGTTACATTTTCTAAGTAGGAAATTCACAGAAATATCATTGTGCTTTGATGTTATTAATTGTATTGATCTTCATTGTCTTATATTGAATGAGTTGTTATTTTTTTCAATCTTCATTGTTCATCTAGTATAGTATGTGTGTTTGATATTGCATGAGTGGGCATGGGTAAGGGTAAGGTAACTGAAGACGGTTGGCTAATGGGTTGTTGATGGGTAGATGATGGTAAGGTTGAAGGTAAGGTAGAGTCAATTGGAGAGATGGGTGATACCAGCTGAGATGAGGTAGATGTAGGTGATGAGGGAAGAGATGCAGAAACAGGTGGAGGTGGAAGGTCAAATGATGATGAAGAAGATGCAATATCAACTGATGTATCATCGTTTGCAGATGTGGTGGGAGAGGCTTCATGGATGACAGGTAATGGAGTTGTAGGAATGATATTTGTTTGAATATTAGAGATAGACGCATCATCGTCGAAATTAGGAGACTGAAGGAGTTAAACACCGTATCAGAGTCAAAGTACCATGCTGGTTCAGATCGGACATCGGAGGAATTAGATTCCTGTAAATCAATATAGAAGGACTCTTGAACAATACGTGTTCTCTTGTTATATACCCGATAAGCTTTTTAAGAAGAAGAATAGCCGACGAACTAACATTCATCAGACACAGCACCAAATTTCGTCTTCTGTGCCTAAGTATTCAATAGAGTGCACGAGCATCCAAATGGTCGATGTTTTCTCTTATGAAATGGTTCATAAGGAGTCTTCATTTTGTCCTTGACTATCAACACCCTGTTCTAAACGTATGAAGCACAATTCACCACCTCAGCCCAAAAGATGATGGGTAAGAAGATTCAATCAACATTGTACGAGCAGCTTCAATGAGGGTGCGATTCTTTCGTTCAGCCACACCATTCTGTTGAGGGTTCGTCGGAACACTAAATTGTCTTAAAATCCCTTAGCAACACATAATGAATCAAAAATATGATCCCTGAATTCAGTACCGTTGTCACTTCTGATCTCCATAAACTTCCTCTTGCTTATTGTCTCAATTGAAAAAATTAACTTCTGCAGCTCCTCAGCAACCTCTCCCTTGTGGGCAAGAATTCTCACCCAAGAGAACCTGGAAAAATCATCTGTTATCACAAGACAAAAAGATTTTTTAGCAAGTGATTTAACACTAATTGGACCAAACAAATCAGTGTGTAACAACTTAAGGGGATTAGATATGCTATTTTCAAGTTTTGGCTTATGTGATTTCTTATGTTGTTTGCCCATGGCACATGCCATACATTTTTCAACCGCAGAGAAATCTTTTAAAGGTAGTCCCCTAACGAGATTGTGTTTAACTAATTTGTTTATAGTTTTGAAATTAATGTGGCCCAATCTACGATGCCAAAAGAAAGACTCAGAAGTGAAAGCTTTGGACAAAAGACAAGTGACAGTATACGTTGACTCCCTTGAGCCCATTTCAAGAAGATATGTGTCGTTCTTTCTTGGAGCCCTCATTAGTACCATCTCATTTGGAATATCAATTTCAGATTTTAAAAGAGACATTCATTGGACTTGAACAAGACCGGAATGTCTTTATCATAAATCCGAGAGACACTCAACAGATTAAATGCAAGCTCAGGTACATAATTGACTTTTTCTAAAGTAAGAGAGCCATTGGAAACTTCTCCTTGACCAATCATTTTCCCTCCTTTCTTGTCACCGACAAATGTGACATAACCATCATTTATTATTCGATAATTAGTCAATAGATCTTTTAGGCCCGTCATGTGTCTGGAGCATCCACTATCAACATGCCATACACTGTTTATAACTTTAGTGGATGACTCCTGCATGAACATCAAAGAACAAATTAACCAGGTCAAACGGGAACCCAAGTTTGAAAAACATTAGATTTAGGAGAGATTGGTTTCTAACAAAAAAAATAATTAACTAATTTAGTCAATCTACTCCCAAATGAATTCCTATTAACATGTCTATGATGTAGCTCAGGACAATGCTTAACTACATGATCATTTTTACCACATAAAAAACAATGCGGTTTTAATCTAAGTCTATTATGCGATAAGGTAGGAATTTTATCAATGTATATTTCCATATCACATTTAGAAAATCTAGAATCAATATCACTGTATGTCTCATACATGTCTCTAGGTATGTTTTTATTTGAAAAAGAATGATTATTTACAAATGAAGATGAGTTATCATCAGATATACACGTGGTATTTTTACCACTTGTACTTGCTTCAGATGACAATGTTACCCTTTCATTTGACACAAATTTTTGTTGGGGTAAAAGATGGAATGGGATGAGAAATTTTTTTTTTCAAAACAATTATTTTTAATTTTCTCATTACTCTTTACGTTGGAATCATTCACACTATTAACACAATCAAAAAATGTAGCATCATTACAAACCACAGAATTTAAAAAAGAAATAGAAACATCACTAGAACACGATGAGACGGAGTTTGTTACACATTCACTAGAAACAAAAACAGAATTTAAACTAGATTTATGATCTAAGACAGGATGCTGAGATTCAGGTGTACTAAGATTAGTGCATCCAAGTTGCTAGTCGGTCCAAAATCATAGTCCTCACGAACGTGCTTAGGGTTCACATCTTCTAAAACTGCAAACATACTGTTAGTATCTATTTTGATCAAATCATTAGAAGGATGAGGAACATGCATAGGTGAATGACAGTAAGTGCTAGGAGGAGGATAAAAATTAGCATTTTCATATCCCAATCATGTTTTAATCCTAGCCCCTCATTGAGATTTAAATAAGTCATCACGTTTCATCCTAGATGTAGTCCATTTATCGAGCTTTGACTGAAATTTGCTCATTTCAAACTCAGCAAGTGCAAGCCTTTCAGTCAAAGTGTTAATCTCAACATTTCTTTCTAAAACTATCCGTTATAATTGATCATTTTCTTTCAAAGCCTCGTTTAATTTAACAAAATATTTAGACTCATTTATTTTAAGTTCCTCATTAATTCGTTTTAAATCTTTTTCATTATCAATCAATAAACGATTAGCTTTATAAACCCCAAATAACCTGCTTTTACATGCTGAAGAAGACATATCTTGAATTACCTCATAAGGAAGTCCCATCATCACCTTTTCTGCTGCTAAGGCTTTCTCGCATTGGCACACCGGAGTACTCAACAAGTATTCCTCAACAATGGTAGCAGCATCATCTTTTTCTTTTTCTTGCTCAGTGGGTTGACTTTCTTCCCTTCTTATCGCCTCAACTTTACTTTCTTTCCACCTCTCATCCTCTTTCACCTTCACAGACTCCTCAGCTTCATCTCTAAGTTCTTTGAAGGGATCAAATTCATCCTCACGATTCACCTTCCTCTTTTCTTCCACAATCTCAGCCACCAACGCTTGGTTAATCTCTTATCTCTTCTCTTCAACTTCAGCACTCCAATCAAAATTGGAAATCAAAGCTCTCTCTTTCTTGTTACTCATTTCCTCTTTAATCCTGCTTGAAACTAGTCGTGGAACTCCTGAATTACTAGAATCAGTGACGATTGGCAATGGACATTCATGTTTGAAGTGTCCTAACTGTTGTAATTAAAACACCTCAACTTAGACTTATCAAATCCTAGTTTAGAGTTAGAGCTTTGACCTCCAAAATTCTTTCTTCTAGTGCGCTCCATGAATCTTCGGGCTCTAATTGTCAACATTGCCATTTTCCATTGAATGCTAGTCTCTTCAAGATCATTAGGGTCCACCTGATACATATCCTTCATCATCATCCTTTTTCTTTTCAACTCCACCACCACTAAAGATTCATAACTCTGAACAAACATACCATAAAGAGCCATTGCCTCAGATGGAACTGAAGTTTCAACATTTTTTTCAAGTTAGCTTGATCTCTTCCAGCACTACCACACCTCTAGAATAGTCACTAGTATTCACCCCTCCTTAATGAGATGCTTGCATTATAGAGCTTGTAGTGGAAGACAATAATGCAGCATCTTGAGTGAAACCAGATGTAGGCATCATGGTTTGGTTGAATTCCCTTTTCTTCATTTATAACTTGAGGATTTGAGCTTATTGATGATGTCCATAAGCTTGTAGTCAGTGAAACCTTTTTCCTGCTTTAGCATTCTCACCTATAGGCTCCATTGAGGTGGGAGAGAGTCTAACAACCTATTGACTTGCTCACTATTGGAAAGTTTTTCATGGTATTTCTTCAGTGTGCTTGAAATTGTCAGAAACGATTTGTGAGATCTGTGAGACTCTCGTTCTTGTATCCCACAAAGGAGTTGAATTCCTTCTCTGCTTGAATACTCTTGTCTTTCACCAGCTCATTGTTGCCATGATAGAACTCACATAGTGAATCAAAGAGAGACTTAGAATTCTTATGCTCAACGAATCGATTATAGATGTCTGGTGCAAAACATAGAGTTAATGCTCCAAAAGCTTTCTGGTCTCGATCAATCAACTTCAGATCCTTCTCATTGAATGTGGCTGGATCCTTGTTTTGAGATACAACATCAGCAACAGTGACAGTTGGTATGTGTGGACCAGAAATGAAAGATTCCCATTGATTGTGGTTGGTTGTAGAAGAAAAAGGCTTTGAGACATCTCTTCCAATCTTCGAAGTTATCTTCGTTTATGAGTCTAGGAGGTCTGTTGGGAGCCTGTTAGGATCAGTGATCTACGTTTGATTGATTTGAGAGTATAGCAGCGGAGAACAAACAATGAATTAGCCAATTCACAAGAACACAAAAGATATTCAAGGTAAGAACAAACGGTTATAGACAGAAAGAAATCTGCAAAATATATTTCATTCAATATTCGCTTTCGTGGTAACAGAATGTCACACATACAATTAGGTCAACACCTCTTATATAGGAGATGTGACGTCTGCTGATGTCACTTGATAGTGACATCTAACAGAATTTATTCAAACTACTGATAGTTAACACAACTACTGAAGATGTCAAACAGATGATATCTTCTTACAAAATGCTAAGTGTTAACTATCACTACAACTACTGAAAGGAAACTACTGAAACTACAATGACTGAAGAACATGCTCTTCAGTCGTTTTACAAATACTGAAACAAAAAGAAAACTACTTAAAGGAAACCATCACAACAACTGAAGAATGCTTCTTCAGCTGTTGTAACAAACTCTGAAGGCTTCAGTACTTGTACTTGAACTTCAGCTGTTGTCATCAGCTAATGTCTTTAGTCTTTGTACTTCAGCTGTTGATCTTCAGTACTTTGTTCTTCAGCTGTTGATCTTCAGACTTTGGTCTTCAGCTGTTGAAGTCTTAAGTACTTTAGTCTTCAGCTGTTGAAGTCTTCAGTACTTTAGTCTTCAGCTGTTGAAGTTTTCAGTACTTTAGTCTTCAGCTGTTGAAGTCTTCAGTACTTTAGTCTTCAGCTGTTGATCTTCAGACTTTGTCAAACAGCTGATCAAGTCTTCAGCAGTTGTTGTGATGTCTGTGGGACTTAGAGGTTTTTCTGATCAGGCTCATTGGTTCTTTTGGTCCAACAAACTCCCCCTGAACCAATGCAGCCAAAACCTCTAAACTTATTGAAGATGTCCCACTTATTATGGCAGAAGGATTGGTCTTTTTGTCTTCTAGATCAGCTCAGAAGTGACCCTTTTTAAGCACAGGCCTGGGAAGAAGTCTCATTGATCTGTTTGGCAAAGTATGAATGGGAACTCTGTCTTGGGGAACTGGACACAGAGTTGTTACCCCATCCATGAGATCTACTTCCCCACTATAAGTCTGTATAACTCTCTTGTGTAGGCCTCAAGGAAGGTAATTTGTTCCTCCATGGTCAGCTCTTCAGCACCTCCTTCAAATAATGATTCAGGCCCATAGTACTCAGATAGGTATTTGACCTGTTTCCCATACTTTAGCTCCATAGTGGTTATTATATATAAGCAAATTCATCAGGGTGATTACCCTCTAGAAACAACTGGAGCTCATTCTTTCTGACTTCTTCAAGCCTCTTATAAACTAACCCCTTTTTCACCATTTTATTTTCAAGCATCTTCTGTGGGATTTGGTTAGCTTTATAAGCTTTCTTGAAGTCTTCTAGGATTTCCTAGGGTGATACTACAAAGACCAGGGAGATCATTTCATCTACAATCTTTTTCACCTGGCCAATGTATCTCTATGGAATGTTTTTCTTGTGAATCCTGTGAGACACCCTGGGATCAGGTCAAATCCTCACTCTCTCCTTTTGATATTGAAATGTATGCTTAAGAGTGTATAATCTGAGAGCATGCTTCTTCATGTTAATGATAGAAGATGTGGCTTCATATGCTTTGTCAACCCTCCTCAACAATTCCTCATCGTGTTGTTTGTGAAGCTCTTCTTCTTCTAGCTTCACTTTCACAATTTGTCTTTGAGTTTCAGGAGTAATTGTTGGGGAGTGACTTGTGGCCTTCGGCAACTGTATAACAGCTGAGAGTGGCAGCCTATCTTCATCTTCATCATCATCTTCTTCATCATCTTCTAGCCTCAATACCCTTCTCTTCTTCTTCTGGGGTACATCATCGGCTATTGGTTTTGAGGGAAAGGGAGTTGGTTTAGTGGGTTGTTGTTTTGGTGGTTTAGGTGTGGGAATGTTGACAGGCTGTTCTAGCATTTTGGAAGTGAGTATGGCTTTAGATTGCTTGGCTAGTTCAGTCCTGCTCCAGCACCAGCTTCATTCAAAGCTTCAATAACTAATCCTTTAGTGTATACTTCAGACGAACAGATCTTGGTGGTTATTGCCAAGATGCTGTCCCTGGACCAAGCCTTGATTTCGATCATTGATCTTCCAAGATATTTTGCTATAATCTGATCATGATCTCTAGCCTTTCTCTTTCTAACACATCATAACTTGCCCATCCGTTTGGATTTCTTCAATCTCTAATCTTCTGATCTCAGAGTCAAGTTTGTCAGTGTCATGGCCTTGCCTAAACAACTGATCAATGATGTTATCCATTGATCTGCTGTGTTCGGCATCAGCCTCTTTTACCATCAGCTCCAAGGCAGTCTCCTTTTCATTCTTTCTTTTCTTTGATTTCTCCATGTCAGCTTCCTTCTCCTTCTCTTTTTCAGTCTCCACAGCCAACTCCTTCTCTTTGTCCACTACTGTCACTTCTGTTTCTTTCTCTTTCTCTTTCCTCTCTGCACTCCTCTTTCTTTTTGCTTTCACTGACTGAATCTCCCCCTTTTTGGTTGCATTGGTTACAAGGGTTTGATTGTCAGAAAGCTTTTTGCCCACAACCTCCTCTATTAAGGCTTGTATTACTGAGGAAAGCCTCTCATCAATGGTTTTGATCACTATATCAGTGATTATAGGTGTGATGAGAGGTAGGGAATTTTGGAAGATAGCAGCTATTTGCTTAGGGGGTTCTGTTCCTGAGAAATAGTGCCAGAAGCAGAGGCAGGTGACTGAGATTTGGGAGTGGCTCTGTGTTTAGGAGACCTTCAGATGAAGGTGCCATCTGTGGGGTTTGAGAGGCAGATGGTCTTTGATCCGCAGAAGTTTTGGCAAGCAGCTCTTTGAGTCTGCTCACCTCCTCTTCCAGGATGGTGTTTTGGGCTAATACATCATAAAAGAAGCCCAGGTCATCATCAGTGGTTACTGAATCACCTGACCTCCTGATAGAATCAGGATGAACATGCACTGAGTGTAGATCAGTTGTAGCATGTGCCCCTTTGTCTTGGAACTGGGGACTTCCTGCCTCAAGACTATGTCCTTCATCAGCAGTTTCCTCTGGTAAGGTCTTAGTAATGGTACCAACTACATCCTGATCATATGCTGAAGCAGGATAAGTGGCAGCCTCACCAGAAGTTCCAATCCCCTTTTCTACACTAGGAAATGGAACATTGTAACCCCTATGCTGTGGGTTATCAGATGCACTTTGATCCTCCCCCTCAATGGTAGAGGTATGCCCAGTTTTAATTGGTATCTGGGGAGGGGGTGAGGAGTGCAACTGACTCAGCACTTGTGCAACAATTAATGTATGACTTTGGGGGGCGGTTGCATGGGTGATTGGGTAGAAGCAGATTGCACCCGGGGGAATGGTGCGCTTCAATGGTAACCCTCTCAAGTGAGATAGGTTCCAGCAGTGTGGGTTCCCTAATATTGGTTGCAACAGGATCCTGTTGAGAGGATACCTGTGCGGCTTTGGCAGGTTGAGTCTTTGACACAACTGGGGGGTTAATACCAATATGTGGTTCCTGTGTTTGTGGTACAGGGGCAGCCTCAGGGGACTCATCTCCCTGAGTAGCCGTTTTTGGCTTTTTGGATTTAGGTTTGGTGGGGAATCTGGTTCTGGAGGTGGTGGCTGTGGGTTCCAACTGCGTGGGTTTTCGCTGTTTGGCAGCCTGTTTCAGTGTGTGGTCAGAGTTGTGCCTGGAGTATACTTCAGGCAATACAGCCGTTGCAGGGACTCCAAGGCCAACAAGTCCCTCAGCTTGCAGCTGATTCTCTATGATGGCCATAATGAATCAAGGATATAATATCCATTGATTAGAAAGAGATTTTGAGGCTATATCCTTAAGTTCAAGAAAAATAATTTCAGAAAAGTTGAAGTCTTGTTGCTCAAGGATAGAGAATAGTACCTGCAGCCACCTGGTAGACATTTGATCCCAAGAGGATGTCTTAGGAGCTAAGCAAACATTAACCATGTGAAAGATAAGACCATCTGCATCATGGAAATGCTTCTTCAGGATGGTAGAGGCACTGAGGTTTCCCTGATATCCATGATGGGCAAAGGATAAATCAGTTTTGCCCTTTGGATACCCAACAGGGAAAGTGGCATTATTCAAGTTAAGGGTTTGGCGAATGACTTCCGGAGTGATGACCACTTGATGATTGTTGACGAACGACTGGAGAGACTCGGTGTTGTTCTCCCCAGTTAGAAGGGTGACGTTCATCCAAAACTAGTGTAAGGATTCGACATGAATGGTGGGATTTAGAAGGAAGGCCGTTTGGTAGGGAGAGTGGACCATTGGATCAATGGCGTTGTCGGACTTTGTCCAGAAAGGTGATTTTGTGAGGTAGGCAACACAGTTATGGTGTGGTTTGAGCTGCATGGTCGCCATTAATGAGAGAGAAGTTTTGGAGATTTGAATGTTAGGTTTGGAGAGGATGAAGCGCTGAAGGCTTAGGTATGGGGTATTTATAGGGTAAGGGTTAGAAAACGACTGAAGGGTTTGGTGTTAGTCATCAGTAGTTGTAAACGACTGATGACATGGGATTACCCTTTCAAAAGTTGAAACAACTGAAGTCTTGGTTTTAGGCATCAGCAGTTATAAAACTACTGAAAACCATGGTTTTGACTTCAGATGTTTGAGAACAACTGAAGACTTGGTTTTAGTTATCAGTAGTTGTGAAACTACTGAAAACCTTGGTTTGGTCTTGAGTGTTGTAAACAACTGATAACTTGGTATTAGTCATCAGTAGTTGTGAAACCACTGAAGACATGGTTTTGTTATCAGTTGTTGTAAACAGCTGATGACTTGGTGTTAGTCATCAGTAGTTGTGAAACTACTGAAGACATGGTTTTGTCATCAGTTGTTTAGGATGAACAACAGTTGTAGAAACAACTGAAGAGAAAGTTCTCATCAGTAGTTTTCGTCAATTCATAGCCTTTCAGTTGTTTCATACTGTCCTCAACACTTACTCATCAGCCTTTTAGCTGTTTTCAGTTGTTTCACAGGACATCAGTACTTATCTGTTTTTACTGACATCAGTAGTTATAACTACATCAGGGGTTGTAACTTTATAAGTTGTTTTAACAGAATCAGTACTATATGTGATATGGTTACTAATGATCATCAATACTTATATACTGAGATCATCAGTAGTTATCACTTATTCAAGCTGCAACATACCAAGCCGTAACACTAGGTTTTGGAAAGTTGGACTATCCAAAGGCTTAGTAAAAATGTCTGCAAGCTCATCAGCACTAGGCACAAACTTAGGATCAATCAAACTTTTTTCAAAACAATCCCTAATAAAATGATGTCTGATCTCTATATGTTTGGTCCTAGAGTGCTGGACTGGATTTTGACAATGCACAGAGCTGAAGCACTATCCATTAATAATGGAGTCTTAGTCTCTGTAATGCCATAATCCAAAAGTTGGTTCTGAAGCCAGAGTACCTGAGAAGTACAACTTGCAGCTGCAATGTACTCTGCTTCAGCAGTGGATGTAGCAACAGATATTTGTTTCTTACTCTGCCAAGAAATCAAACAGTTGCCTAGGAATTGACATCCACCAGAAGTTGACTTTCTAGTTAACTTGCACCCTGCATAGTCACTATCTGAAAAAGCAACTAATTTGCAAGAGTGTCTAGTGGAATACCATAAACCTAGAGATTGTGTACCTTGCAAATATCTAAAGATCCTCTTGACTGCAATCAAATGAGACTCTTTAGGAGCAGCCTGAAATCTAGCACAGACACAAGTAGCAAACATGATATCTGGTCTAGAAGCTGTTAAGTACATCAAGGACCCAATCATACATCTGTAAAGTGTTTCATCAACAGCTTTACCTTTCTGATCCGCATCCAGTTGTGTGGTGTTGCACATGGGAGTAGAACAGGGCTTAGAATTTTGTAAATCAAACTTATTCAAAAGATCTATTGTATATTTGGACTGATGAATAAAGGTTCCATCAGCCTTTTGTTTGATCTGCAATCCTAGAAAGAACTGTAATTCTCCCATTGCACTCATTTCAAACCTCTTTTTCATTAATTTGGTAAAATCATCACACAACTGGGGATCAGAGGATGCAAAATAATATCATCAACATAAATTTGAACAAGTAGCTTATGCTGATCCACCTTCTTAATAAACAAGTTTTATCTATGGAGCCTCTAGTGAAATTATTCTTGAGAAGAAAAGTGGAAAGTGTCTCATACCAGGCTCTAGGAGCTTGTTTCAACCCATAAAGAGCCTTATCAAGTTTATACACCCATTCAGGATGTTTATTGTCCTCAAAACCTGGTGGTTGACACACATAAACTTCTTCTTTTATTTTGCCATATAAAAATGCACTTTTGACATCCATTTGAAAAACTTTGAGATGGTGGAATGCAGCATAGGCTAAGAACAATCAAATTGCCTCTAGTCTGGCTACAGGGCAAAGGTTTCATCATATCAATACCTTCTGACAGGATCAGTGATCTCAAGTTTGATGGATTAGAGTGTAACGCAGCGGAATAGAACAAGAATTAGACAAATTATAGCAAGAATTTGATATTCGTATGCATTAAGAACAATACGGTTGTAATGAGAGAATATATTTCTGTGAAAAGGAATGTTTCAATAATATCAATGTTTCAGCTCAATCATTCACCCATTACAATTAGGTTGACACTCCTTATATAGAGTGCAATCATTGTTGATATCACGGGATAGTGACAACTGGCAGATTTAATACAAAAATAACTAACACTTAACAAACTACTGAAATGTTCACAACTACTGAGAACATATCAGAGAGTGCTATGCACAAAATATAAAACTACTGATGCTAAACTACTGAAACTAAACTACTGATTACAAAACTACTGAAAAGGGAAAATATAAAACTACTGAAAGAAAACCATCACAACTACTGAAGAAGACCTCTTCAGCTGTTGTGAAAACGTCTGATACTTGGTCTTCAGTACCTATCTTCAGCACTTGTCTTCAGACTTTGTCTTCAGCACTTGTCTTCAGGCTTTGTCTTCAGCACTTGTGTCTTCAGACTTTGTCTTCAGCACCTGTGTCTTCAGACTTTGTCTTCAGCACCTGTGTCTTCAGACTTTGTCTTCAGCACCTGTGTCTTCAGACTTTGTCTTCAGCACTTGTGTCTTCAGACTTTGTCTTCAGCACTTGTCTTCAGACTTTGTCTTCAGCACTTGTGTCTTCAGACTTTGTCTTCAGCACTTGTCTTCAGACTAGGTCTTCAGCACTTGTGTCTTCAGACTTTGTCTTTAGCACTTGTCTTCAGACTTTGTCTTCAGCACTTGTGTCTTCAGACTTTGTCTTCAGCACTGTCTTCAGACTTTGTCTTCAGCACTTGTGTCTTCAGATTGTCTTCAGCACTTGTCTTCAGACTTTGTCTTCAGCACTTGTCTTCAGCACTGTGTCTTCAGACTTGTAATCTTGTTGTCTTCAGCTGTTGTGGACTTTAGCAGTTGTTGTGACGTCTGTGGGACTTAAAGGTTTTTCTGATCCGCCTCATTGGTTCTTTTGGTCCAACAAACTCCCCCTGAACCAATGCAGCCAAAACCTTAACTTTATTGAGGTCCCACTTATTGTTGCAAAGACTTCTCTTGATCAGCTTCAGAGAATCGGATCAGCACAGGCCAGGAAGAGGTTTCTAATCATGTGTTTGGCTAAGTATGGAGGGGATCTCTGTTTTGGGGAATCTGGACATAGAGTTGTGATCCCAACCATGAAACCTACTTCCCATTTACGAGTCTGTAAGACTCACGAACATAGGCCTCAAGGAGAACAACCTGTTCCTCCTTGGAGAGTTCTTCTACTCCTCCTTCAAAGAAGAACTCTGGACCGTAGTACTCAGAGGTAGTTTACAGTCCTGCCATTTTTTAACTCCACAGTAGTTATCTCCCTATAGACAAATTCATCAGGATGGGTGCCCTCAAGGAGTAACTGGAGCTCATTCTTCTTATGTCTTCAAGCTTCTTATATAATAACCCTTTTTGATCATCTTGTTTTCCAGTAAGGCTTGAGGGGTCATTTTTGATTGATGAGCCTTCTTGAATTCATCGAGTATTTCCCAAGGTGAGACTACAATGGCCAACATGATTGTAGAGTCTATTGTTTTTCTAACCTGGCCATTGTATCTATGTGGAATGGATCTTTGTGTATTCTAGAGCTTACCTTGGGGTCTGGCCATACTCTCACTCTCTCTTTTTGGTACTGAAATGTGTGTTTGAGAGTGTACAGCCTCTGAGCATGCCCTTTCATGGCTTGTATAGATGATGACTGGGGAAATTCCTTGTCAACCATCTTCAGTAGTTGCTCATCGTGCTGCTTTTGCTGTTCTTCATCTTCAATTTTGACTTTAACCATTTCCCTTTGTGAGTCAGGTGTGATCATGAGTTGACTCCTAGGTTTTGGTACCCTTAGAACAGCAGAGAGTGGCAGACTATCATCTTCATCATCTTCTTCTCATCCTCAGCACCCTTCTCCTCCTTCTAGGTGCATCACTGGATGATGGTTGGGTGGTTTTGTGGTAAGGAATTGGTTTTGAGGGTTGAGGATGTTTGGATTTGAGTTTTGAGATTGGTTTGGAGATTTGAGGGGTAGGCTGTTTTTGAGTGGGTGATTGGGAAGGTTGTTCAAGCATTTTGGTTGTAAGTTTGGCTTTTGTAAGTTTTGCCATTTCAAGCCTTTTCCTAGCTCCAGCCTCATCAAGTGCTTCAATAATTATCCCCTTATGAAATTGCTCAGACAAACAGATTCTGGTGGCTATAGCCAGAATGCTGTCTCTGGTCCATGAACGAATCTCCATCAGTGATCTTCCTAAGTATTGGCTATGAATCGAATCATGATCTCCAATCTCTCTTTCTCCAGCACATTGTACCCAGCCCATCTGTTTTGGATTTCACTTACTTCCAACCTCCTGATCTCACTGTCTAGTTTGGCTGTATCAAAGTCTTGCTTGAAGAGTTACTCAATGATTTTGTCCATGGATCGGCTGTGTGCTTCATCTGCATCTTTTATCAGCTCTTCCAAGGATTTTTCTTCAGCATTATTTTGATCACCAGCACTTTTCTTTCTTTGTAAGTGATCATTTGTTGTTCCTTTTCCTTCTCCAACTCCTTGGTTTTCTCTTGTGGCTTCTCATCCTCAGTTCTTTTTCTTTTCTTTTCTTTCACTGCTGTACTCTCCCCCTTTTTGGATGCATTGATTGCAGGGGTTTGTACCACAGAAAGTTTCTTGTGCACAGCATCATCAATGAGTGGTTGTAAACTTGAGGAGATCCTCTCATCAATGGCTTTATGAACAATGTCATTGATGATGGGAGTGATGAGAGGTAAGGATTGTTGGAATGCAGCAGCCATCTGCTCAGGGGGGTTCTATCCCTGAGAGATAGTGCCAAAGGCAGAGGCTGGAGGCTCAGTGAAGTGAGAGGGTGAAGTGTTTAGGGAACCTTCGAATGAAGGTGCCATCTGTGGGTTAGTGGGGGCAGATGGACTTACATCCTGAGACTTCTTGGCAAGCAGTTCTTGTAGTCTGCTTACCTCAGACTCCAGGATGGTGTTGTGGGCTAGAATGTCATAGAAAAAGCCTAGGTCATCATCAGCAGATGTTGAATCACCTGACCTCCTGCTTGTCGCAGGATGTACATGCACCGGGTGTAGAAAAATTTTAGCATGTGCCCTTTTTCTTGGAACTGGGGACTTCCAGCTCAGGACAATGTCCTTCATCAGCTTTGCCTCTGGTGAGGTCTTAGCTATATTACCAGCCTCAGTCTGATCATGTGCTGATTCAGAAGAGGTGGCAGCCTCACCAGATGTTCATATGCATATCCACACCAGGAGATAGAACAGTTAAACCCTGGTGCTGTGGGTTGTCAGAAGCATGTTGATCCTCTTCCTCAATTGCTGTGGTTCTCCCCTTTGTTGGTGTTTGTTGGGGAGGAGGAGAGGCATGCAGCTAAGTCAGCACGTTTGCAATTATAATGGTTGGACTTTGGGGGGCATTTGCATGGGTAGAGGGGATAGAAGCTGATTGCTCCGGGGAGAGAATGCTCATCAATGATAACCTCCTCAAGTGAGAGAGGTCTCAGCGATGTGGTTGCCCCTGATAAGGTTGCATCAGGCTCCTTTTGAGAGGATGCCTGTGTGGTGTTGCTGGTAGAGTCTCTGATATTGCTGGGGGGTTTAAACCAGCAAGTATATCCTGCCTTGGTGGTACAGGAGCATCTTCAGGGACTCATCTCCCTGAATAGCTGTTTTGGGGCGTTTGGTTTTTGGTTTGGTGGGGACTCTGGATCTGGTGGTGAAGCTGTGGGTTCCCTCTGCTTGGGTTTTAGCATTCGGGCAGCTTCTTTGAGAGTGAGGTCTGAGTTGTGCCTGGAGTATACCTCAGCCAAATAGCTGGTGCAGGGACTCCAAGGCCAACAAGGCCATCAGATTTAATTCATTTAAAATAATGGCCATCAGAAACCTGGGATATAATAGCCAGCGGTTTGCCGCAGGTTTCTGAGCCAAGTTCTTTATTTCTAGAAACCGATTTCAGAGAAATTTAGCGGTTGGTGTTCTAGATAGAATACAATACTGTTGCCATTGGGATGACATTTGATCCAAGAGGATGTCTTTGAAGCTAAGCATACATTTACCATGTGAAAGATAAGTTTTTCAGCATCATGGAAATGTTTCTTCAGAATAGTTGTAGCCCGAAGATCACCTTCATACCCATTATTGATAAAGGACATATCCAGTGTGCCCTTTGGGTATTCAGTCACAGTGGTGGAGTCATGTAAGTGTAATGCCTGACGAATGATGTTGGCTGTAACAACCACTGGTTTCTGGTTGACGAGGGACCGAACAGAGATTTGGCCGGTATACTCATCAGTATGAACAAAAACATTTGACCAGAATTGACTGAGAGATTCAGGGTAGATGGTCGGATTCAAGAGAAAGCTGTGCGATATGGGGAATCCACCATTAGGTCAATGGCATTATGAATTTGTTCCAGAAAGCCGAGTGGTAAGGTATGCAACGCAGTTATGTCGTGGTTTTAGACTCATGGTCGCCATGTTTGAGGGAGAGAAGGTCAGAAATAACGGCTAATGAAACGTTTGAAGGAGAAGACATGTATTTAGGGTGGGATAGGAAAAGGCTGAAAGAAAACTACTGAAGGTTTTGGTGTGGTCATTAGCTGTTTGAAAACTACTGATGACGTGGTATTAACCTTCAGAGGTTTTAAAACAACTGACAGTGGTGGTGTTGTCATCAGTTGTTATAAAACAACTGAAGACTTGGTTTTGACCATCAGACGTTGAAACAGCTGAAGACTTGGTGTTAGTCTTCAGTAGTTGTAAACTACTGAAGACATAGTTTTGGCTTCAGTTGTTTTAATGAAATAGTAGTTGTATAAACGACTGAAGAGAAATTTCTCATCAGCTGTTTTCGTCAATTCATAGCTTTTCAGCTGTATCAGTCTGACCTCCACACTTACTCATCAGACTTAGATCTGAGTTTCAGACGTTTCATTGGTCATCAGTAATTATCTGCATTTCTGACATCAGTAGTTGTAGCTACATCGGCTGTTGTGACTACATCAGCTGTTGTAACTACATCAGCTGTTTAACAAATAAAGTACTTGAGTACTGAGAAGTTACTTAAGCTTCAGTTTTTAAAACTTCTGAAGGGAGGATAACTTCAGTACTTATATATGACAGTAATAAACTAATGATCATCAGTACTTGTGAGCTGAGATCATCAGTAGTTGTCACTATTCTAGCTGCAGCATACCAAGCCTTAGCACTAGGTTTTGGAAAGTTGTGCTATCCAAGGGCTTAGTGAAAATGTCTGCAAGCTCATCAGCACTAGGAACAAATTTTGGATCAATCAGACCTTTTTCAAAATAATCTCTAATAAATGGTGTCTCATTTCAATATGTTTAGTCCTAGAGTGCTGGACAGGATTCTTGACAATACAAAGAGCTGAAGAGCTGTCCATTAACAATGGGGTCTTAGTCTCTGTTATGCCATAATCCAATAATTGGTTTTGAAGCCAGAGTACCTGAGATGTACAGCTTGCAGCAGCAATGTACTCTGCTTCAGCAGTTGATGTAGCAACTGAGGTCTGCTTCTTACTCTGCCAGAAATCAAGCAGTTGCCTAAGAATTGGCATCCTCCAGAAGTGGAATTTCTTGTCAACTTACACCCTGCATAGTCACTGTCAGAAAAAGCAACTAATTTACCAGAATGTCTAGTAGAATACCATAAACCTAGAGATGAGTGCCTTGCAGATATCTAAAGATCCTCTTGACTGCAATCAAATGAGACTCCTTAGGTGCAGCCTGAAATCTAGCACAAACACATGTAGCAAACATAATATCTGTCTAGAAGCTGTTAAGTACATCAAGGACCCAATCATACATCTGTAAAGTGTTTCATCAACCACTTTACCTTTCTGATCTGTATCCAGTTGTGTGGTGTTGCACATGGGAGTAGAACAGGGCTTACAGTTTTGTAAATCAAACTTTTCCAAAAGATCTTTTGTGTATTTGGACTGATGAATGAAAATTCCATCAGCCTTTTGTTTGATTTGCAACCCAGAAAGAACTGTAATTCTCCCATGGCACTCATTTCAACTTCTGTTGCATCAACTTTGTAAAAGCATCACACAACTGTGGATCAGAGGATGCAAAAATATCATCTAATAAATTTGAACAAGTAGATTATGCTGCCCACGCTTTCTTAGTGATAAAGTCTTATCTATGGAGCCTCTAGTGAAATTATTTTCCAGAAGAAAGTTTGATAATGTCTCATACTAGCTCTAGGAGCTTGTTTCAACCCATAGAGAGCCTTATCAAGCTTATACACCCAATTAGGATGTTATTGTCCTCAAAACTGGTGGTTGACATACATAAACCTCTTCTTTAATTTTCCCATACAAAAATGCACTTTTTGACATCCATTTGAAAAACTTTAAGGTTGTGATAAGTAGCATAAGCTAAAAACAATCGAATTGCTTCCAGTCTGGCTACAGGGGCAAGGTTTCATTATAATCAATACCTTCCTCTTGTGAAAACCCTTGTACAACCAGTCTGGCCTTGTTCTTAACAATAAGCCCATTTTCATCAGTTTTGTTCCTAAACACCCATTTAGTGCCTATTGCACACTACCTGGAGGTAGAGGAACCAGTTCCCACACTTGCTGTTTCTTGAACTGAAGAAGCTCAAGCTGCATTACTTCACCCAACCATTGTCTCTAAGTGCACATGATAATTCTTTGGCTCTAGCTGACTGATGAAGAGAGCATAGAAGCCGAAATTGGACAATTGACTTCTGGTTTAAACGCCAGCATTGATATCACCAATGATTTGAGACATGGGTGATTCTTCAGATCTTGGTACACAATAAGATCTGTGCAAGTGTTTGTAGCAGGCTCAGCAGCAACAGATGGTGATGGTGAAGCATTTCCTTGAAACCAATCAGTAGATGGTAATTCAAAGGAAGTTGAAGTTGTAGAAATCTCATCCGCATTTGTTGTGGATTGTGCTACTGAAGCTACAGGAACATCAGGTCTAGCTGAATCAGGCAGTTGATCACTAAACTTGAAAAGGTGATTACTGATATCACCATCATCATCAGTAACACCAGATGGATGACTAGCTATAGAAGATGATGGATTCATATGATCTGCAACAGCAGTGGTTGATAAGGAACATATTGCAGAATGTCCAGATCAAACAACTCCACAGGGTTTTGTGGAATTGTATCCTTAGGGGATTCATTGAACTTCACATGCAAGGTTTCTTCAACTATCTTTGTCCGACAGTTGAATACTCTGTAAGCCTTGCAAGTGGATGAATACCCAACAAAATACCCTGCATCCACCTTAGAATCAAACTTTTGGAGTTGATCCTTTGTGTTGAGAATGTACAGGGACACCCAATGCTCTAAAGAATGAATCAAAGGGGCCAAATGATGAAGAACTTCATATGGAGTCTTCATCAACCTCTGATTACTAGAACTCTATTCTGTACATAGCAAGCTGTATTGACAGCTTCAGCCCAAAAAGTCAGTGGCAGACCGAAATCAGCCAACATGGACCTTGCAGCTTCAATGAGGGTCCTGTTCTTTCTCTCCCTACTCCATTTTGCTCCGGAGTCTTGTGATGCTATACTGCCTCTTGATTCCCTTTGACAATAAAACTCATCAAGAGTGTGGTTTCTGAATTCAGTACCATTATCACTCCTCACACACTTAACTGGTAGGAATACTGCTTCTCAACGTGTAACACAAAGTTTATAATGGACTGAGCAGCCTCATCCTTTGAATGCAAGAAGAAGGTCCATACATATCTAGAGTAATCATCCACAATTACCAGACAGTATTTCTTCATTGCCATACTCATTACCTTCACAGGACCAAAAAGATCCATGTGCAGTAGTTGTAAGCATGCATTAGACTTGGATTCTTCTATGGGTGGAATGAAACTTTATGTTGTTTCCTTTTTAAGCATGCAGTGCAGATTTCATCACAATTGAACTCCTTATTGGAAGACCTCTCACTAAACTCTTGTGGATCAGCTGATTCATGTTTTTGAGATTAACATGACCCAGCCTTCTATGCCACAGTTTAGATTCTTGGAGAGAGGCCTTGGAGAACAAGCATGGATGGCCTCTTAACTCAATTTTCTTTGACAAATCCAAGGCATATACTCTTCCTATCCTGTTGGCCTTCAGAAGAGTATTATCATCCAGTACTTTGTCAATCAGGCTCAGAACCTTGGAAGACAGAATCCTATAGTTCTGGCTTGTGAAAAGAGCAACATGTCCTTTGTCACACATCTGACTGACACTCAACAGATTGTATTTGAGATTCTCCACATGGTTGACATCATCAAATCTAATATCTCCATTAGACACAAGTCCCTTTCCAATGATGTAACCTTTAGCATCATTTCCAAATGAGACAAATCCCTTCTTTCCTTGAGAGTAATCATGAAGAAGAGAGTTGCTCCCAGTCATGTGCATGGATCCTCCACTGTCCACATACCAGATGCTTCTTTGGCATGCTGAAGAACCCTGCAAAATCATAAGAAACTAGTTAGCTTTGGAGACCCAAACTTTTTGGTTTGGGACTGACTTTATCAATAGATTTAATCATAGCTGGTTTCTCATGATTAACAGCTGATGAAGATGGAGATGGTGCTGAAATAGATTTGGACCTGGAATTCCCTTTCAGTGGTTTGATCACATGGGCTTCAAGTTGGTTAACTCTCCCCAACAGATGCTGAACCATCATAACAAGCTGTGTCTGATTTGAAGCTTGAGCTTTCAGTTCATTTGACACTCCAGAGCTTGTTTTTGATGAGTTCCTGTGACCCACCATTTCCTCCTTCTTAGATTTCACAGACTTAGTCTTATGTTATCATGAGGAACAATATCAGCTGTCTTCTGATAAACCGCATCCTTCTTAGTGGATTTCGGTAAGGCCTTGGTTTATCAGGTTGAGATGATTGTGGTACAAACTTGGTCTCAAACTCAGTTTTCATTTTATTTATTTCTAGTTTAATGAGCTCATCCCTTTGGAGCTTTAAACCCTTTTTGTACCAACATTCATCAGATAGATGATTGAATTTACCACAAATTTCACATGGTTTATTCTTCATCTTGGACATCTCTACTGCTGAAGTGGAAACTACTGAAGGTGTGATCTTCAGTACTTTCCTCCTATCAGTACTAGGTACTAAGGATTTGTAACAGCTGAAGACTAGTAATTCAACTGTTTTCCATCCGTCCTAATAGACCGATGTGGATGGATTCCTCAGCAGTTGTTAGTCCTTGTATTTCAACTGATTTGAAATGCTTTTTAGATGTTAGGTCTCTTTCAGTACTTGGGGTACATTGAGGTACAGCATCTGAAGTACTCAGCTTCATATGAGTCTCAGTAGTTAGACTATCAGTCAATTTATTTGCTGAGATCTTAACACTGGTTTCATTCTCTGATCTTTGATTATCATTGGAGAATGATTCACACGATAATGTGGTTTGGAGATTGCTTTCACTTCAGACTTAACTATGGAGTTAGGAGTAAAGTCTGTTGGTGGAGCAGTATGGTTGTAACCAATACCAAACTTCACATTTGAAGCAGTTTGCTTGCTAAGAAGCATTTCAAATCCCTTGCATGATGAGACCCAGCGATCACACTCAACGTCGGTCACTGCAAGTTTTTTTCTTGAGACTCCTGTGGTCTTCCAGAATAACCTCTAGCTTGGCCTTTTCATCATTTAATTGCATTTAAGCTTATAAATCTCATCACTTTTACTGTTAAGAGCAGACTCATACTCAGCTTTTCTTTTGAAAATGGTTTTCTCAACTCAAGTTTTTGATTTATTAATGCTACATTTGCCTCTCTAATAGAGACAAAGGCAGCTATGCATGATTCAGAACATAACTTGGCTTTAGCCTCTAAAGATACCTGATTACCTGTGAAGATGATGCATTTGAACAGGAACCCTCAGTAGACTCCAGGGCCATGAGAGCAAGATTTCAAAAGGGTGTTCACCACCAGTTGACTAGCACCAGCATAGTATTGCTCAGTGTGACCAGACAAGTTATCAGGTAAGCTACTCCAGTCAACAACTCCAGGTGTGAAGAAGCTGTGATGAGGTTGTGATTGAGATGGAGATGGTTGAGGTTCTGGTAGTGCATGAGGTTGTTGGTACTATAGGAGCTGAACTTGATTTGACTGTGGCATATAATAGCAGGGATAAGGAATGGCATTTGACCCTGAGGAACAAAATATGCAGGAGATTGAGGGTGTGATGAATGACTAGAACCAGCAGAATGTTGCCCTTTGGATTGTGAATTGTTATTTGGAAAAGTCAAAAAGGGTGCAGAGGTGTTAGATCCAGTTGATCTACACTCTTCTTGCAAAGTGTCCAAGCCTGTGGCATTTGTGACACTCACTTCTCTTGCTCTTTTGTCAAAACCGACTTTGGTTATGTCAGAGATTCCAGGAATTTCCTGCAGTTCTCTTGTAGAATTTCTGAGATCTGATATTGATCAAGGCCATTTGGCTCAAAATATCCATCTCTTCTAAATCATCATCAGCAATGCCCTTCAAATCATCCATGATAAAGCATAGATTGTCACTATTATTACTAGAATGACAATCAACACTCACAAGGCATGATTAGAATTGTTTGAGGTGAATCAATATGCTCATCATAGTGGCATTCTGATCCTGCATACTCTGACTCATGACTTACCAAGGCAGTGTTTCCTGGTACAAAATCATCAGTGAGCTTTCCAGATGATGACAGTTTTCATTTCTGTTCTATCTCTCTCTCAATGTGAGCAATTTCCTATGGAGTTGGGTGAGAGATAGTTTGTCCAAATTTTGCATTGGAGCGTAGGACAATAGTATATGTGTCCCATCTCTCAGGCAGTGATCTGAGAAATCTGTTATTCATCTGGCTATTTGTGTACTCTTGTTTAACCATTTTTAATTCAGAGATCAAACAAGAGAACCACTCAAACTGTTGAGTCAGTGTCTCACCCTTCCTATGAGAGAATGTCTCATATTGTTGGGCAAGGATTTCTCTATTATTTGCCAAGACCTCATCTGTTCCTCCAAATTGTTCTTTCAAGGCATTCCAGAGGTCATGGGCAGTTTCATAATGCATTAGCCCAGAATAGATTTCATTGGCAGTGCCATGGTCAGAATTCCATGGGCTTTTGCATCAATCTCAAAAAATTTCTTATCCTCATATGAGTATTGCTCCCTCCTCTCGGAACCATTTGATTGGTTTCCGGGTATTCACCATAGGCTTGTGTGGACCATGTACCACTGATGTCCAACAACCTGAGCTGTTAACAGACAGGTGATGGAGCATTCGTCGTTGCCATATGTTATACTCACTCCTAACCAGCATTGGAGCTTGGTTGAGGAAATATTATGAGGATCATTGGAAGGAGTAGTCATTTTAGGTCCAAATACAATTTAATTCAAGCTTTTAAAAGATTTTACATAGACCACAACAGACTCAATGAAAACCAAGAATAAATCTCAAAATGAATGACCAAAAACGCAGAAAATTCATCAATCTCTATAACCGTTTCATGCAAAAATGCTAATTCAATCAACTGGATCTTGGATAGCAGTTTCAATGATCAATTATTAGATCGATCAATAATTAACCAGTCTGATACCATTTGACAGGATCAGTGATCTCAAGTTTGATGGATTAGGTGAACGCAGCGGAATAAGAACAAGAATTAGACAAATATAGCAAGAATTTGATATTCGTATGCATTAACAACAAATACAGTTGTAACGAGAATATATTTCTGTGAAAAGGAATGTTTCAATAATATCAAATGTTTCTGCTCAATCATTGTTAGGATCAGTGATCTACGTTTGATTGATTAGAGAGTATAGCTGCGGAATTCTAACAATGAATTAGCCAATTCACAAGAACAAAAGGATATTCAATGTAAGAACAAAGACGGTTATAGATAGAGAGAATTCTGCAGATAAATTTCATTCAATATTCGCTTTCGTGGTAACGAATGTCACACTTACAATTAGGTCGACACCTCTTATATAAGAGATGTGACGTCTGCTGATGTCACTTGATAGTGACATCTAACAGAATTTATCACAACTACTGATAGTTAACACAACTACGAAGATGTCAAACAGCTGACATCTTCTTACAAAAATACTAAGTGTTAACTATATTACAACTACTGAAAAGAAACTACTGAAACAATAACAACTGAAGAACATACTCTTCAGTTGTTTTACAAATACTGAAACAAAGAAACTACTGAAAGGTAAACCATCACAACTACTGAAGAAGACCTCTTCAGCTGTTGTGACAACGTTTGATACTTTGTCTTCAGCACTTGTGTCTTCAGACTTTGTCTTCACACTTGTGTCTTCAGACTTTGTCTTCAGCACTTGTGTCTTAAGACTTTCTTCAGCACTTGTGTCTTCAGACTTTGTCTTCAGCACTTGTGTCTTCAGCTTTGTCTTCAGCACTTGTGTCTTCAGACTTTGTCTTCAGCACGTGTCTTTCAGACTTTGTCTTCAGCACTTGTGTCTTCAGACTTTGTCTTCAGCTGTTGTGGTCTTTAGTAGTTGTTGTGATGTCTGTGGGACTTAAAGGTTTTTCTGATCCGGCTCATTGGTTCTTTTGGTCCAACAAACTCCCCCTAAACCAATGCAGCCAAAACCTTTAACTTTATTGAGGTCCCACTTATTATTGGCAGAATGGTTGGTCTTTTTCCTTCTTGATCAGTTGAGAAGATGACCCATATAAGCACTGGGGAAATGAGTCTCTGAAGATTTGTTGGCAGTGTATGGATGGGAGCTCTGTATTGGGGAATTGGACACTGAGCTGTACCCCGTCCATGAGACTCACTTCCATGTATAAGCCTGTAGGATTCTCTGGTGTATGCTCTGAGAAACATGATTTGTTCTTCCATGGTCAGGTTCTCGGCTTCACCATCAAACAATCCTTCTCGCGCATACAGCTCTGAGATGTACTTGGCCTGTTTACCATTTTTGAGCTCAACTGTTGTAATCTGTCGGTATGCAAACTCATCAGGATGAGTCCCTTTTAACAGACTGAGCTCATTTTGTTTGAAGTTCTCAAGCCTCTTGTAGACTAACCCCTTTTTAATAATTCTATTCTCTAACATCTTTTGGGGTGGTTGTTTAGTCTCATAGGCCTTCTTGAAGTCTTCTACAATCTCCCAGGGTGATACTACAAGGACCACCGTGATCTTTCATCTACGGCCTTTTGACTTGGCCCTTGTATCTCGAAGGAATGTCTTTCTTTACAATCATGTGAGCCACCCTACGATCAGACCATACTCTCACCTTTTCCTTCTGATATTGAAATGTGTTGGCAAGAGTGTACAACCTCAGAGCTTCTTTCTTCATACTAATAATTGATGACGAAGCAGCATAAGTTTTGTCAATGCTTTTCAGCATTTCATCATCATGAAGCTTTTGCTGCTGTTCTTCTTCAATCTTTACTCTCACAGCTTCCATCTGTGAGGTGGGAGTGATGGGCATGGGTTTGGCTTTCGCCAATGTTAGAGCTGCAGACAAGGCAGCCTATCTTCTTCCACATCACCCTCTTCTTCTTCTTCTTCTAGCCTCAACACCTTCTCTTCTTCTTCTTAGGTGCATCATCGGCAGTTGGTTTAGATGGTAAGGGAGTTGGTTTTGTGGGTTGTGGTTGTGGTTGTTTTGGAGAGGGAATGTTGACAGGCTGAGTTAGCATTTTGGAGGTGAGTGTTGCTTTTGAGTATTTGGCTAGCTCAGTCCTGCTCCCTGCTCCTGCTTCATTCAAAGCTTCAATAACAAGTCCCTTAGTATATGCTTCAGATGAACAGATCTTGGTGGTGATTGCCAAGATACGTCCCTGGACCAAGCTTTGATTTCGATCATTGACCTCCCAGATATTTTGCAATAAATCTAATCATGATCTCAAGCCTTTCTCTTTCTAACACTTCATAACTCGCCCATCTATTCTGGATTTCTTCATCTCTAATCGTCGAATCTCAGAGTCAAGTTTATCGGTGTCATGGCCTTGCCTAAATAGCTGATCAATGATGTTGTCCATTGATCTGCTGTGTTCGGCATCAGCCTCTTTATCAGTAGCTCCAAGACTTTCTCTTTTTCCTTCTCTTCTTTATCAGTCTCCACATTCAACTCTAACTCCTTTTCCACTACTCTCCCTTCTGTTTCTTTCTCCTCTGTACTCCTCTTTCTTTTTCTTTCACGACTTAATCTCCCCCTTTTGGTTGCATTGGTTGCAAGGGGTTGATTGCCAGAAAGGTGTTTGCCCACAACCTCCTCTATCAATGGGTGTATGACTGAGGGAAGCCTCTCATCAATGGCTTTGATCATGATGTCAGTGATTTTGTGTGATGAGAGGGAGGGAATTTTGAAGGATAGCACTATTTGCTCAGGAGGGTTCTGTTCCTGAGAAATAGTGCCAGAAGCAGAGGCAGGCTTAGTTGTTGGGAGTGGCTCAGTGTTTGGGAGACCTTCAGATGAAGGTGCCATCTGTAAGGTAGTAGAGGCAGATGGTCTTTGTTCCTTAGAAGTTTTGGCAAGCAGCTCTTTGAGTTTGCTCACCTCCTCTTCCAGGATGGTGTTTGGGCGATTACATCGTAAAACAAGCCCAGGTCATCATCAGTAGATACTGAATCACCTGACCTCCTGATAGGATCAGGATGAACATGCACTGAGTGTAGCTCAGTTGTAGCATGTGCCCCTTTGTCTTGGAATTGGGGACTTCCTGCCTCAGGACTGTGTCCGTCATTAGCAGTTGCCTCTGGTAAGGTCTTAGTAATGGTACCGACTACACCTGATCAATGCTGACGCAGGAGAAGTGGCAGCCTCATCAGAAGTTCCAATTGCCATTGCTATACTGGAGAAGGAACATTGTAACCCCTAGCTGTGGGTTCTCAGCTGCACTTTGGTCCTCCCCCTCAATGGTAGAAGTGTTCCCAGTAGTAATGGTATTTGGGGAGGGGGTGAGGAGTGCAACTGAGTCAGCACTTGTGCAACAAGCAATGTAGGACTTTAGGGGGCGGTTGCATGGGGAGATGGGGTAAAAGCAGTCTGCACCTGGGGAGGATGGTGCTCTTCAATGGCAATCTCCTCAAATGAGAAGGATCCCCAGATTGGTGGTACCCCTTCTGAGGTGCTGCAGGCTTTTGAGAGGAATCCTGAGCTGTGGGCTGGGAGAGTTCTTATATCCACCAGGGGGTTATAACCAGTGGATGTAGCCTGCGTTGTGTTCCAGGGGCATCCTCAGGGGACTCATTCCCTGAGTAGCCTTTTTGTTTTCTTTTTAGTGGGTTTGGTGGGGACTTTTGATTTGGAGGTGGTGGCTGTGGTTCCAGCTGGCGTGGGTTTGCGCAGCTTGGCACCATTTTGAGTGATTGGTCAGAGTTGTGCCGGGAGTATACTTCAGGCATACAGCCATAGCAGGGAATCCCAGGCCAACAAGTCCCTCAGCTTGAAGCTGGTTTGCAATTATGGCCATTATGAACCGAGGATATAATATCCAACGGTTAGCAGTTTGTTTTTTAGCCATATCCTTGAGCTCTGAAAATAGTATTTCCGAAAAATTTAAAGGTTGTTTGCTCAAGGATGGAGTACATTACCTGCTGCCACCTTGTAGACATTTGATCCCAAGAGGAAGTCTTAGGAGCCAAACATACATTTACCATGTGAAATATGAGACGTTCAGCATCATGGAAATGTTTCTTCAGTATGGTGGAGGCACTAAGGTTTCCCTGATATCCATGGTGGGCAAAGGATAAATCAGTTCTGCCCTTTGGATATCCAGCAGGAGAAGTGGCATCATCCAGGTGTAGGGTTTGATGAAGTATATCGGGAGTGATGACCACTTCGTGGTTGTTGATGACCGACCGGAGAGACGCTGTGTTGTTCTCCCCAGTGGTGAGGGTGACGTTCATCCAAAACTGGTTAAGAGATTCGGCATGAAGGATTGGATTGAGAAGAAAGGCCGTTTTGTAGGGTGACTGGACCATAAGATCAATAGCATTATCGAACTTAGCCCAGAATGGCGATTTGGTGAGGTAAGCTACACAGTTGTGTCGCGGTTTGAGCTGCATGGACGCCATTAATGAGAGAGAAGTTTTGAGAGATGAACGTTAGGTTTGAAAAGATGAGGCTCTGAAGGATTAGGTCAGGATATTATAGGGTACGGGTTAGAAAACGACTGAAGAGTTTGGTGTTAGTCATCAGTAGTTTTAAACGACTGTTGACATGGTATTACCCTTTCAGACGTTGAAACACTGAAGTCATGGTTTTAGGCATCAGCAGTTATAAAAACTACTGAAGACCATGTTTTGACTTCAGATGATGAAACAACTGAAGACTTGGTATCAGTCATCAGTAGTTGTGAAACTACTGAAGACATTGGTTTTGTCAGCAGTTGTTGTAAACAGCTGATGACTTGGTGTTAGTCATCAGTAGTTGTGAAACTACTGAAGACATGGTTTTGTCATCAGTTATTTAGGATGAAACAGCAGTTGTAGAAACAACTGAAGAGAAAGTTCTCTTTAGTAGTTTTCGTCAATTCATAGCCTTTCAGCTGTTTCATACTGTCCTCAACACTTACTCATCAGACTTTGCATATGCTTTTCAGGTGTTTCATGGGACGTCAGTACTTATCTGTTTGTACTGATTTCAGTAGTTGTAACTACATCAGTGGTTTAGAACAGATAAAGTACTTCAGTACTTGTGAGGCATTTAGCCGTCAGTAGTTATAAAAACTACTGAAGGTGAAAGAACTCATCAGTAATTATATGTGACATGGTTACCAATGATCACCAGTACTTTTTACTGAAATCATCAGTAGTTGTCACTTATTCTAGCTGCAGCATACCAAGCCTTAACACAAGGTTTTGGAAAGTAGAACTATCCAAAGGATTAGTAAAATATCTGCAAGCTCCTCAGCACTAGGCACAAACTTAGGATCAATCAGACCTTTTTCAAACAATCCCGAATAAAGTGATGTCTGATCTCTATATGTTTGGTCCTAGAGTGCTGGACTGGATTTTTGACAATACACAGAGTTGAAGCACTATCCATTAATAATGAGTCTTAGTCTCTGTAATGCCATAATCCAGAAGTTGGTTCTGAAGCCAGAGTACCTGAGAAGTGCAACTTGCAGCAGCAATGTACTCGGGCCTCAGCAGTTGATGTAGCAACAGATGTTTTGTTTCTTACTCTGCCAAGAAATCAACCAGTTGCCTAGGATTGACAACACCAGAAGTTGACTTTCTAGTTAACTTGCACCCTGCATAGTCACTATCTGAAAAGCAACTAATTTGCAAGATGTCCAGTGGAATACATAAACCCAGAGATTGTGTATCTTGCAAATATCTAAAGATTCTTTTGACTGCAATCAAATGAGACTCTTTAGGAGCAGCCTGAAATCTAGCACAAACACATGTAGCAAACATAATATCTGGTCTAGAACTGTTAAATACATCAAGGACCCAATCATACATCTGTAAAGTGTTTCATCAACAGCTTTACCTTTCTGATCTGCATCTAGTTGTGTGGTGTTGCACATGGGAGTAGAACAGGGCTTACAGTTTTGTAAATCAAACTATTCAAAAGATCTTTTGTATATTTTGACTGATGAATAAAGGTTCCATCAGCTTTTTGTTTAATTTGCAAGCCTAGAAAAACTGTAATTCTCCCATTGCACTCATTTCAAACCTCTTTTTCATTAATGTTGTAAAAGCATCACACAACTGGGGATCAGAGGATGCAAAAATGATATCATCAACATAAATCTGAACAAGTAGCTTATGTGATCCACCTTCTTAATAAACAAAGTTTTATCAATGGAGCCTCTAGTGAAATTATTCTTAAGAAGAAAAGTGGAAAGTGTCTCATACCAGGCTCTAGGAGCTTGTTTCACCCATAAAGAGCCTTATCAAGTTTATACACCCATTCAGGATGTTTATTATCCTCAAAACCTGGTGGTTGATACACATAAACTTCTTCCTTTATTTTACCATATAGAAATGCACTTTTGACATCCATTTGAAAAACTTTAAGATTGTGGAATGCAGCATAGGCTAAAAACAATCTGATTGCCTCTAGTCTGGCTACAGGGGCAAAGTTTCATCATAGTCAATACCTTCTTCTTGTGAAAACCCCTGTACAACCAATCTAGCCGTGTTCTTAACAATAAGCCCATTTTCATCAGTTTTATCCTAAACACCCATTTAGTGCTATTGCACACTTACCTGGGGGAAGAGGAACCAGTTCCCACACTTGCTGTTTCTTGAACTGAAGTAGCTCAAGCTGCATGGCTTCAACCCATCCATTGTCTCTCAAAGCAACATGGTAGTTCTTTGGCTCTAGCTGACTAATGAAGAGAGCATAGAAGCAGAAGTTAGACAATTGACTTCTTGTTGAAACACCAGCATTGATATCACCAATAATCTGAGACATGGGTGATTCTTTAGTTCTTGATAAACAATGAGATCTGTGCAAGTGTTTGTAGGACCTTCAGCAGCAGCAGATGTTGATGCAGACTCTTGAAACCAAGAATTAGATGGTAACCCAAAAGATGTAGAGGAATCAGAGATCTCATCACATTTGTTGTGGATGGAACTGCTAAAGCTACAGGAACATCAAATTTAGCAGACACAGGCAGTTGGTCACTAAACTTGAATAGGTGAGTATTGATATTATCATCATCATCATCAATACCACCAGGTGGAAGACATGCTGCAGAGGATGATTTATCCACATGATCTGCAATAGCTAGAGGTTGATAAGGAACATATTGCAGTATGTCCAAATCAAACAACTCCACAGGGTTTTGTGGAATCTTGTCCATAGGAGATTCATTAAACTTCACATGCAAAGTCTCTTCAACTATCTTTGTTCTGCAGTTGAAGACTCTGTATGCCTTGCAAGTAGATGAATAACCAACAAAATACCCTGCATCCACCTTAGGATCAAATTTTTGGAGTTGATCCTTTATGTTGAGAATAAAACAGGGACACCCAAATGCTTTGAAAAATGAAATTAGAGGAGCCAAGTGATGGAGAACTTCATATGGAGTCTTCACAACCTCTGATTTACTAAGGCTCTATTCTGCACATAGCAAGCTGTGTTAACAGCTTCAGCCCAAAAGGTCAGTGGCAAACCAGAGTCAGCCAGCATGGACCTTGCAGCTTCAATTAGGGTCCTGTTCTTCCTCTCCACTACTCCATTTTGTTCTGGAGTCCGTGGTATGCTAAACTGCCTTTTGATTCCCTTTGAAGATAGAAGTCATCAAGTGTATGGTTTCTGAATTCAGTTCCATTGTCACTCCTAATACACTTGACTGGAAGGGAATACTACTTCTCAACATACAACACAATGAATAATCTTCTGAGCAACCTCATCCTTTGAATGTAGAAAGAAAGTCCATACAAATCTGGAGTAATCATCCACAATTACCAGACAGTATTTCTTCTTTGCCATGTCATCACTCTCACAGGACCAAATAGATCCATATGCAGTAATTGCAAGCAGGCAGTGGACTTAGGCTCTTCAATAGGAGGGAATGAGACTTGTGCTGTTTTCCTTTTAAAAAGCAGTGCAGGTTTCATCACAGTGGAACTCCTTTATTGGTAAGCCTCTGACTAAACTATTGTGGATCAGCTGATTCAATTGTTGAAATTAACATGACCCAGCCTTCTGTGCCACAGTTTAGATTCTTGAGAAGAGGCTTTGGAAAATAGGCAAGGATTGCCTCTGAGATCTATTTTCTTGGAAAGATCTAAGGCATACACTCTTCTGTCCTGTTGGCTCAGGAGAGAGAGTGTGATCATCCAACACCTTATCAATCAAATGCAGAACTTTGGATGATAGAATCCTACAGTTCTGACTGGTGAAAAGAGCAACATGGCCTTTATCACACATTTGACTAACACTCAAGAGATTGTACTTGAGATTTTCCACATGATTAACATCATCAAACTTTATTTCTCCATTGGAGACAAAGCCTTTTCCAATGATGTAACCCCTAGCATCATTGCCAAAGAAACAACCCCTTCTTTCCTTGAGAGTAGTCATGAAGAAGAGAGTGTTCCCAGTCATGTGCATAGATCCCCCACTGTCTACATACCAGATGCTACTTTGGCATGTTGAAGAACCCTGCAATTATAAAACAATCAGTTAGTTTTGGAGACCCAAACCTTTTTGGTTTTGGGCCTGTCTCATCAACAGATGGTAAACTAACAGGTTTGATGGAAACAACAACCTGAGAGGAAGAAGATGGTGAAGAAGAGGAATCCTTTGGCTTGGACCTCCTTTTCTGTGGTTTCAACATAGGAACATCTATTGGTTAACTCTTCCCAATAGATGTTGAACCATCATAACCAGCTGTGTCTGATTTTGTGATAAAGCTTTCAGCTCATCAGACACATTGCCATTGGAGTTTGATAAGTCCTATGTTGCACCTTCTTCTTTTGAGCAATCTCAGCTGTTACCTATTTAACCCCTTCCTTTTGGATTTCTTTATGGACTTAAGGGTTATAGGAATTTGATGTTGCTGATACAAATGTGGTCTCAAACTCAGTTTTCATTTTAACCATTTTCTCTTAATTTCCTCTTTATGTTTGAGTTTGGATCCTCTTTTGTACAGTAATCATCTGTAAGATGATTGAACAAACCACATACTTCACATGGTTTCTTCTTCATCTTATGTTGATCATCACTAAAGAGGATGAAACTACTGAAGACTTGCTCTTCAGTGCTTTGAAAGCATTGTTTGCTTTCTTGACTTCCTCTTTAGTAGTCTTCAAACTCTTTCTACTGACAGTTTTCTTCGTTTCAGTATGACAGTAGTTGGAGTTTGAACTTCAGGTGTTAAATCTTGCTCTCCAGTCCTTTCAGGACTTTCAGAATTAACTCCTGAGTTGATCAACTCTTTGATCATGTGAGTGTCAGCAGTAGAACCATTAACATCAGCTGATAGGTTCTGAGAGGGCTTAGTGCTGACTTCTACTTCTGATGGTGTTGTATCAGAAAGTAGATCACATGATGAAATGGATTGGTTATTGCTTTCACCATCAGATTCTACCTCTGCTCTGGGAGTAAAATCTGTAGGTGGAGCAGTGTGATTGTAACCAATGCCAAACTTCACATTGGAAGCAGATTGCTTACTAAGAAGCATTTCAAAACCTTTGCATGATTGTACCCATCGATCACACTCTACTTGGGTGACTGCAAGGGTTTCTTTGAGATCTTTGTACTTCTCTAGAAGTACCTCTTCCCTAGCCTTATAATCTGTGATTTGGCATTTAAGTTTGTAAATCTCATCATTCTTTTCATTAAGCACGACTCAAATTCAGCTTTTCTTTTGGAAATTGTTGTTCTAGCTCAATGTTATTGTTATTAAAGCTACATTTGCTTCTCTAATAGATGCAAATGCTGCTATGCATGTTTCAAACATAATTTGGCTTTTGCCTCAGAGGATACCTGTGATACCTTTGTGTAGAGGCATTAGTAAATGAAGTATCCGCAGAATCCAAAGCCATAAGAGCTAGATTTCAAAGGGACTGTCACCACCATGTTGACCAGCACCAGTGAACAGTTTTCATGACCAGACAAATCATCTGGTAAACTGCTCCAGTCAACAACTCCTGGGGTGAAGAAGCTGTGTTGTTGAGGTTGAGTTTGTTGATGAGATTGGGAAGGTTTGGTTCAGGCAATGCAGTGGTTGTTGTGCAATTGGAGCTTGAACAGGATTTGGTTGAGGCATATAATAGCAGGGATAAGGATATGACATTGGACCCTGGGGGACAAAGTATGCAGGAGACCTAGGATGTGAATGATGACTAGAACCAGCAGGATGTTGCCCTCTGTTTTGTGGACTAGTACTAGGAAAAGTCACAAAGGGTGCAGAAGAGTTAGATCCAGTTGATCTACACTCTCTTGCAAAGTGTCCCAGCCTTTTGCATTTGTGACACCTCAACTTACTCTTGTCAAAACCAACTTTGGTTTTGCCAGAGAGTCCAGGAAATTTCCTGCCAGTTCTCTTATAGAACTTCTGAGATCTGATATTAATCAATGCCATTTGGCCCAGAATATCCATCTCTTCTAGATCATCATCAGCTATTCCTTTCAAATCATCCATGATGAAGCATAGATTGTCACTATTACTGCCAGAATGACTCTCAATACCAACAAATGCATGATCAGAACTATTTGAAGAGAAATCACTATGCTCATCATAATTGCTTTCAGATGCAGCATATTCTGACTCATGACCAACCAAGGCAGTAATTCCCTGGTACAAAGTCATCAGTGAGCTTTCCTGATGAGGACAATTTCCTCTTCTGCTCTATCTCTCTTTCAAATGTAAGCAGTTTCCCATGAAGTTGGGTGAGAGATAGGCTATCCAGATTTGCACTGGAGCGTAGGACAATAGTGTATGTGTCCCATCTCTCAGGCAGTGATCTGAGGAACCTGTTATTCATCTGGCTATTGGTGTATTCCTGTTTCACCATTTTCAGCTCAGAGATCAAGTAGGAAAAACGCTCAAACTGTTGAGTTAGTGTCTCACCTTTCTATGAGAATGTCTCATATTGTTGGGCAAGGATTTCTCTGTTGTGCTAAGACCTCATCTGTGCCACCGAATTGTTCTTTCGGGCATTCCAGAGATCATGAGCAGTTTCATGATGCATAAGCCCTGAATAGATTTCATTAGGTAGTGCCATGGCCAGAATTCCATGGGCTTTAGCATCAATCTCAAACAGTTTCCGATCTTCATCAGGGTATTGTTCCTCTTCTTCGGAACCATTTGATTGGTTTCCGGATTGTTCCCATAGGCTTATGTGGCCATGTACCACAGATGTCCAACAACCTGAACTGTTAACAGACAGGTGATGAAGCATTCTTCGCTTCCATATGTTATACTCGGTCCTAACCAGCATCGGGGGCTTGGTTGAGGAACCAGTATTGTGAGGATCATTAGAATGAGTAGTCATCTCAGATTCAATCAATTCAATTAAGCTATAACAGATTTAGAACAAAACACAACAACCAATTGAACCAAGAGAGATTTCAAAATAAATGAATGAAAGCATCAAAAATTCAATAATCTATAACCAGTTCTTGCAAATGCTAATTCAATCAACATAGATATCAATTAGCAGTTTCAATGATCAATTGTTAGATCAATCAATGATTAACCTGCTCTGATACCACTTGTTAGGATCAGTGATCTACGTTTGATTGATTAGAGAGTATAGCAGCGGAATTCTAACAATGAATTAGCCAATTCACAAGAACAAAAAGATATTCAATGTAAGAACAAAAACGGTTATAGATAGGGAGAATTCTACAGATATATCTCATTCAATATTCGCTTTCGTGGTAACGGAATGTCACACTTACAATTAGGTCGACACCTCTAATATAAGAGATGTGACGTCTGCTGATGTCACTTGATAGTGACATCTAACAGAATTTATCACAAACTACTGATAGTTAACACAACTACTGAAGATGTCAAACAACTGATATCTTCTTACAAAAATGCTAAGTGTTAACTATTATTACAACTACTGAAAAGAAACTACTGAAAAGAAACTACTGAAACAATAACAACTGAAGAACATACTCTTCAGTTGTTTTACAAATGTTGAAACAAAGAAACTACTGAAAGGTAAACCATCACAACTACTAAGAAGACCTATTCAGCTGTTGTGACAACGTCTGATACTTTGTCTTCAGCACTTGTGTCTTCAGACTTTGTCTTCAGTACTTGTGTCTTCAGACTTTGTCTTCAGCACTTGTGTCTTCAGACTTTGTCTTCAGCACTTGTGTCTTCAGACTTTGTCTTCAGCACTTGTGTCTTCAGACTTTGTCTTCAGCACTTGTGTCTTCAGACTTTGTCTTCAGCACTTGTGTCTTCAGACTTTGTCTTCAGCACTTGTGTCTTCAGACTTTGTAATCAGCTGTTGTCTTCAGCTGTTGTGGTCTTCAGTAGTTGTTGTGATGTCTGTGGGACTTAAAGGTTTTTCTGATCCGGCTCATTGGTTCTTTTGGTCCAACATCAAGTCTTCAGCAGTTGTTGTGATGTCTGTGGGACTTAGAGGTTTTTTCTGATCAGGCTCATTGGTTCTTTTGGTCCAACAGAGCCACACTCTCTAGATCTGTAAGGGTGAGAGAAGTCATCTTGGACATACTAATTTCGCTAAAGAAGATCTAATTTCGTAGAAAAATTGTAGTTTCGCAGAAAAACTAGTTTCGCTGAATCGCTGTTGTTTTGTAAACAATTTTGGCAGCAGTTTCGCTAGCCAAATTCTTGAAATTTCTTACCAAAAATTTTGCACGAAATAAGCTTGAACTTTCGTTCAATGATACTTTCGACAGCAATTTTGCTTGTAAGAAGCACACAAGCAGTGTTGAACTTTCGTTCAATGAAACTAGTTTCGCTAGAATGCTAAAAACAACTTCAAAGTGGATAACACTGATAGTTTCACTAAAAGATCATCACAGTTTCGCTGGATAAATTGCTAGTTTTGCTGGATAATGCAGAATAGCTTTTTCAACAAAAAATCAATCCAAAATCACCAAAATCTCAATGGATTTGAGATCTGATGATTAACAGAGCTTTCCCAACCAATACAAGCAAACTTCAATCAATTTTCATATCAATAACACTCAAGTTTGATCCGAAATTGATGTAATATTGATATTGAACAAAAACAACCAAAAACCTCAACAAATCAAGAGCACTAAGACTTTAATACCATATTGTTGGTCTATTTGATCGATTTGCAATACAAATGAGATGTTGGTTCATTCAATATCATTTACAATAAAGAGATAACAAAGATGAATAACAATAAGAACAATCTCAGTGTCAACAAATAAGAACAATAATGATCAATACCAACAATAATAACAAAGCACAAGTGTATTTCATTGAATGAACTGTTTACAAAGGGCTCTTGCAACAATGATAATCGATTAGGGTTTTTGCAAGGATGCCAAATAATGAACAAAACCAAATCGATATACAGCAGTCCTAGTTTCGCAGACAGTTTCGCTGTCAGTGAAACTGTGCTGCCGAAAATATAGTTTTGCCCAACAGAAACAACAGTTTCGCCGGGAGAACTAAACAGCTGACTATGAGCGAAACTACAGTTTCGCTAGACTACAAAACTAAACAAAATGAACAACATTCAAAAGTAAACTAGCATTAAACCTATTACAAAGTAATATAAATATAATCTAATCTAAGGTGAGTCCAACCTATACTTGATCTTCAAGAAAACTCTCAGAAGTATGTCAAATGAATTTATCTTGTGTGGTGGTACATCTCACTTTGCTAAGAATTTCATCTATAATCCCAAGAGTACCATCCCTGTGACTAAGACTAAAGTTTTGAGAAGAAAAATAAAAAGATAGCTTCAGAAGGAAAATCTCTTCCTTTAGAAAGCTACAAAGTGAAGAAGAAAATGGGTGAAATATTACCTTCGGAAGAAAATTTGGTCTCAGAAGAAAGAAATGCTTCTGAAGTACTAAGTTTGTTGTAGTGGATGCAAAAAGAGGTTTTGAAGGTCCAGTCTCCAAAACTTCCAAAATTGTCAAAAAATTCAAAGTATTGAATGACAAGTCTAATTTTCCAAATATGGTGTGGAAGATTAAGGAATGCCTATGACTAAAATTTGTTCATCAACAACAACAAATGATCCTCAAAGATTACATATAGGATCAATAGAGGTTGAACTATCTTAAGTTCACTTTGATAAGCCCAAGACCAACAAGGCTTGGGTTTCCAAATATAACTAACCATTTCTATTTATGCAGGAACAACTAAAGATCAAAGGAAATGTATGGATCATTGATAGCAGTTGTTCCATGCACATGATAGACAATGGATTTTTGCTTCAAAAGTTTGAAAAAATGATGTAAGGTAGTTGTTTTGGTGGAAAATTAGGTGGTTATATTACTGGAAAGGGCAGGGTCATAAACGGTAAGCTCGATATTGAGAAGGTAGACTATGTTATGAAGTTTGGGTACAATCTCTTGAGTATATCTCATTTTTGTGACCAGAGATATAACATGCTCTTTAAATGAGCATAAATGCATTGTTCTTATCCTGGGGTGGTCATTTCTCAAAAGCATATCCTTCTCAGAGCCTCCAAGAAAGGGGACATGTAAAAATAGATTTGCAGGAAACATCCTTCTTGCTTTCTATATAAAGCCAATAGTAATAAGTATTTCCTCTGGCATAAAAGAATGAGCCATGTAAACTTTAAGAAGTGAATAAATAAATTAAGAATGGTTTAGTAACTAGAATGTTAAATAATGTTAGGACCTGGTACTTGAACGAAATACCTGGAGATTAGCGTGTAAACCAGATCAAATAGTGTGGAATCCTATTTGATTGGTGATCCAATCAATGTGAACACACGAAGAATCAATAAAGAATTGAAATTAACGTTAGAAATCGATTGGGAATCGATCTAATGTGTTCTATGAACTTGGAGAACGAATTGGGAGGCTTCTGGATGGCTAGGGTACGTCTGGAATCGTGATTGATCAAAAAGCTCTTATTTTTCACGAATTTGGTTGTATTTATAGGTTGGTATTATTCAATCGTGCGACTAAACCATTAGCATGGTTCAGTCGTGCGATTGAACCATGCGGTTGATTCATCCGCATGACTGAGTGTTCAGTCGTGCGATTGAGCCAATCTTATGTTACAATCATACGACTGATCCAGCCTCCTGGTTCAGTCGTGCGACTGAGTCATTCGTATGAAGTTATTCATGCTTATGGTTCATTCGCATGGGCCATTCACACGAGAACTTCATTAAGTTATGTTTGAATGTATTAATTAATAAACATTATGTGTAACAATTCTTACAACCACAAACCTAACTAACCAATTTAATATCAACTCATTAATGAAATATTAGTCATTACAAATCACAAACAACTAAAATCATCATATCAAATTACATATCAGAATCAGACAAACAAGATCTATTACATTTCACATCATGATCTAGGGACATACATGTATCAACAAACTCCCCCTTGGACCTAGATCTCTCTAAACTCTTGTTTTGCATAACCTCCTTGTATTTCTTGTACTTCTCCTCTTTTGTGACTCCCGTGTGAATCTCAAACAAGAAGCAGAGTCGTATAACGTTCTGGAACTGGAGGGCTTGTACAATATCTTGCGTATCATAGAACAGTGGCCACTTGTATAACGTATAGACATCACTTTTCGACAAGTTTGTAAGCCACATCGGCTCGAATACCCTAATAGTATCCATTTGTCCCTCTTTGCTTAAGACTATGACCGCTTCAGCTGTTCTCCAATCATAGTACCACCACTTAAAATGTGGAGTGAAATTCTGTGGCATTTCCCTGAGTGGGATTCTTGACATTGTGCGCGGAGGATTCCACTTCAACACTATCTTAGGCTTGCCAGTAATGGCATCAACCTCAGACCTTCTGATATACCTAGTAGGCTATTGGGGTCTGAAGTTAACCCATCTAGTATGGTACTCCTTCTTTAGGGCAGCCTCGAACCAGCCTGACATCTTCCTCGGGCAGCATACAAAAGCTTTAGTTTGGCCAGCTGGTTGAGCTCAAAACCTGGTAGAGTCTTCAGATCATGTGGGAATCTGAGGTACTCTATGTCCTGTTCTCTCTTAACTGCTTATACGTTAAGATCCTCAAAATACGCCCATGCTATGATCCTTCCTGACACCTTGTGATGTTTCTTGACTCTATAGAGTTTGGTGTAGGAATCCTTCTTTGGTGTAGTACGTTGGGCTCTAACTTCTTCAAAACATGCAGCCCACTCCGCCTTTCCAATGTCGACATCATCATTTGAGGCTTGGGCTGTGTCTTCTGCTTTCTCTGTTTCTTGCTCCATATAGTTCAACACCTCAATATTATCGCTGACAAGGGATTCACCTAGATTGGGGACCACATTGCCCTTATTGTCAGCGTACTGAGGGTACTCCTCGGCGGTGACATCTTCGATCTCTACATCATCAACATCGTTGAGCTCTTCGTCATTAGTTGAATCACATGTCGGAGCATCTTTTACTATCTCATCTGGATTTAACTCGAAAAGCTCTGCGAGTTGCTCATTTGATAGATCATGAATTATTTCCCCTTCTTCAGGGGTATAATTCACTGATCTCCTGACAATCCCTTGTAGATCAAGAATCATTGTTAGCTGAGACTTAACCTGCTGAAGGGGAGCAATATCAAACTCATCTCTTTGGTAATATTGATCTGTTTGATTTAAACATTCCACACATAAATCATTAGTAATTAATCAAACAGAAAGGCATTAAAGTAATATAAACATTAAATACATTGTGTTCAATTACATGATTCAAATACAAAAGAAGATAAATACATAAACATCTAATCTTTACTTTTATCTTGTATCATGGTTTCATCACTTGGAGGAGCAGAGGTAGAAGCTGATTGATCTTGTCTGTTCTTTGTCCTTTTCTCTTGACCTGTAGCAGTGGCCGATGCAGGTGCATCCCCTCCTTCTGCTTCTTCATCATCCTCAGTATCACTCTCATCATCCTCATCATTATCTTCATCATCTTCATCTCTGTCTCCTTCCCTGATCTTCAATGGCTCCTCTTTAGATCCTTTCAGTTTTAACAGGATAATCTTCCTTGCCTTCTCCAGCTCCTCTATTTGCTTGCTTGATGTGACACTTTGAGCTTGGAGTTGGTCCATCTTGGTGCTCTGAGCAGCCAACTGCTGGGCCTGCTCCTCAATTACTCGAGCCTGCTCTGCAATTTGGTGAGATTGTGCAGCAGTCAGGTCAGTAAGCTGGCGAATCTGAGCTGCCTTTTCCTCATCAGCCGCCAGTAAGCGCATCACCATTCTGTTAAGCGCTGACAACTGTTCCTCTACCCCGATTGGAGGTAGAGGAGATCTATAAGTGTATGAGGGATGGGCTGAGGGTATTGATTGGTGTGACGTGGTGGTGGAGGTGGCTGTAGTGAAGATAGGTCTGTATAATGGTGGAGGTGATAAGGGAGTAAAGTATGTGGTGGTGGAGGGAAACTGTGCTATGGTGGGAGGTATGGTGGGGGCTGTGGTAGATGTGGTGGATGTGGTGGATGTGGTGGCTGTGGTGGATGTGGTGGCTGTGGTGGATGTGGTGGCTGTGGTGGATGTGGTGGCTGTGGTGGATGTGGTGGATGTGGTAGATGTGGTGGTGAGGAAGGTCACCCTACGCTTCTTCTTCTTCTTTTGGCCATGGGGTTTAGCCATTCTCTTCCTCCTTGTTCCAGTTGAGGTGGAAGCTCCCCCTACAACCCTGCCTGTGGACCCCGGAGCATAGCTTGGGTCAGTATCTGTATCTCCGGAGTCTCTCGGGTGTTCACCAACCACCCTTAACCCATGTTTTGTGGGAACAACTTTCCATCCTACAGTTCGTGTAAGTGGCTCCTCATCCGATTCATCCTCCTCCTCCGCGCCAAGAACAAAATCCTGATGAAATCCCGCTGACTCAGTTACTTCTCCAGCTGTGACGGACACTGGAGGTACAAAATCAGACACAGTGCCTCTGAGTGGACTAGGCATATCGTCTCCAGCATCCCCACTGTCATCGTCATCTGAGTCATGAGTGGGTAGAGCTATTTGTTCCACATCAGATTCACTATCCTCGTGACGCCACTTTCGCTTTGCGGGCGCCACGTAGTCATCTCGGGCAAGATGACCAAACAACCTCCTGACAGGAGGCTTCACTTGCTTTCCCCTGTACACTTTCATCCTTCCCAGGGTAGTGTCATCCATTACCTCCAAGACTACCTCATCCTCCTTTTCCTTTGGCAGGGAGGGAAGCTTCTGATCTATGATCATTTGCATAAATCTCGGGTACATACAGAAGGCTTCCTTCCCTTTCCCCTCGATGTTCTCCACCAGATAGGTGAAGATCATCTTGAAGAAGCTGAACGGATGGTTCAGCACCAAAACAACGTATGCGTTCTGCATCTGGTCAGACAGCTCATCAAAACCACCTTTTCTTGAAGCCATGCACTTGAGCAGCACATGTGCAAGATATTTAACTGGGGACAGAGGTTACTCTTGTTGAGTACCCCAGAATTGATGTCCCCAGAGTATTTGGCTCTGAGAAAGCATCCTCTGACAGTGAGGGGGTGTAAACGAGTTGGACAGTCAGCGTCATCCCCCAATTGTAGTACAATCCTTAGATCCTCCTCTAAAACGGTAATAGCCTCTCCAAATATGGTACTTCTAATGCAGTGAGGCTCAGATGATCTATCAACTATAGCGCCTTCCCAGAAGGCTTGTTGAATGGATCGATACGGAGTGCAGGGAGTAGATATGGCATGTGCAATCCTCGATCTCAGTAGGAATGTGATTATGCCAAAGAAATCAGCATCGTTTTCTGGATGTTAAGTCCAGATGAGCACATATATTGTGCTTTGTGCTCATAATCCATCTACTCGCCATCTGTAGAGTCGATGTAGATTGGTCAGTAATCAAGAAACAGGGTTTTGCGATCAATTGAAATTTTTGCAGAGTTGGGTTAATACGTGCGATTCAGGGTGATTTTTGAAGGTGGTGAGTCTTTGCGACCGACTCCCCTTCTATTTATATTAACCCTAGATTCAATCATGCGACTGAGCTCATACGAACCTTTCAGTCGCGCGAGTGGGACTCAGTCGTGCGATTGGCTCAATCGTCCTTCTTCAGTCGTCCGACTGAATCTCAGTCGTGCGACTGAACCACTCATTCTCCCTAAATCATCCGACTGGGCCAGTCGTATGGGCTATTCGGTTGAATAGTCCATATTCATGGTCCATTCATACGAATAGCTTCCATTCGTATGATTGGTCCATACGAATGCTCCATTCGTGCGAATAGGTCATATTTATTAACTTTTCTGCCAATTTGAATATTTAACTTTTAAAATCCCTTTAATTGCAGAAATTTACGTTATGAGCAGTTGATCATCTTAGACATGATCGTTTTGACTTGAAAATCCTTTTATCACCTCAGACGTGACTGATTTAACTTTTAATACATATGTTGTCATCTCAAACATGACCCTGTTAGTGAGTTGATCCCTTACTGATTTTCCTGATGTAATCCGACAAACAACCAAACTAAAACAACTGAGTAAATTTGAAAATTAAACTAAAGACTAAAAATTTGTTTTTGCTTTTTGTGAGAGATAAGTCCTGAGATGGAAATCTACTGGATTTGGTTCCGGAATGGACCGCTTCAACTTAGATTGACCATACCTGGACCAATTCCATTTTGAAATCATACAGGCCGTTCAAATCAGTTTGGACTTGTTATCAAAATCTTTTGATGCTCAATTCTTGGTGTTCATCCAGAGTCATTTGCAACTTTAGGAAATCATACTAAAGCTCTTAGTTTACCACATTGAATCAAGCTTTCAAGAATTGCAGTCACAATGATTGTCAATATGTTTGTCCACTTAAATCCATACACAGACTTTTGACCCAAACTGGTGATTGTTTTAGGTTTAATTATTTCAACTAACATTTGTGGATCCCACACTTATATGGTAAGCAACATTCCTCAGGAGCTTTTGAGCGGTCTACGGGTATTATTACAAGGAGAGACTATTCTTAGAGCTTTCAAAGAGAAGCCAGTCCTCAGGTCAGTGCCATCGCACAGCAGAGAGGCGGCAAACAACAATGAATTCTAGAATATCTAGGTTATGCTTATCCTCAGGTCAGTGCCATCGCACAGCAGAGAGGCACACAACCTATCTCCTTGTTAGAGCAGCTTAATTTTTATGTTGCACCAAATGCACCAATAACATAAGTCATTAGCTTGATAGCATTTTTATTTCATTTTTTTTCGTGCTTTGCTCTATTTATGGTCATCCACACACATTTGTGGCGTTTACTTGCTCATTACCCCTTATTGGAATATAGTTGATTATGTTAACCAGTGATAAGATGGGAGCCCACAGTCAGTTGAACCACTTAGTTTGATCTTGAGATCACCAGTCAGGTCTAATCATCTATTGTGTTGAATCTACCGACATATCAATTGTGGTATAGCAACCTCTAGGTCTACTCTCATTGTGTTACCTTAAGAGTTATCAGTTTTTCTATCATCTTCCCTTTTATATTGCTTAGACAGCACATACTTATACTTTGAATTTTTGCACCTTTTTCTAAATTAAAATTTCAAGGTCCATCTTGATTTGTTCCTGTGTACTATCATATTCCAAAGGATTTGAATCGGTATCACAGATACGATCAACCTTATATCAGCTTTCCACTCCTTCTACCTTTTTTCTAGAGAGGGATGTTGAAGGACTTGAAGAATCCATCATAATCGAAAAAGTAGGCGGGTCCTTTGCCAGTAGGTGTGTGGTATATCGCTGAATGTCAACATTACACCACACTTCTACTAGACTCGTTGAGTTGTTGTAAACTCGCTTGTTCGGTATGTTGTATCCTAGAAAGATGCCTTCATCTGCCTTCTCGCTGAATTTACTCTCTTGTATCTTCTTCAGAAGTGTGCACGGCGCGCCAAATGGTTCGAGATACTCCAAGTTCGGTTTGCGTCTTTGTAGTAGCTCGTAACATGTCTTTCCGTGGCGCTTGACTATCAGGACTCGATTCAGTGTATAACATGCATTCGCCACTGCCTCATTCCAGAATTGGATAGGCAGTTTCGAGTCTGCCAGCATAGTCCGTGCTGTCTCTATCAAGCTTCTGTTCTTTCTCTCAGCAACACCATTCATCTGAGGTGTGTAGGCAGAAGTGAATTGATGCACAATTCCCTTTTCCTTGCAGTATGCCTCCATCCACTGGTTCTTGAATTCCGTTCCGTTGTCTGAGCATACTTGTCTAACTTTCAGCTTGTAGAGAGATTCCAGTGTGGTTACCAACTCCTTGAATGATTCAAATGTTTCTATTTGGATTTCAGAAACATTACCCAAGTGAACCTTGAGTAGTCATCAGTGACCACAAAACAGTACAAGTCGCCTGTAATGCTCTTTGTACTGACTGGACCAAACAGATCCATGTGAAGAAGTTCAAGAGGAAGTTCTATCGAATGAGCTTTCTTTTCTGTATGAGACTTCTTTGTCTGTTTGCCTTTCTTGCAAGCTACACAAAAGTCAGGAAGCGGGAAGTTCTTGACATTAACTCCTCTCACCAGATCCTTCTGAATCAAGTGATTCATCTTCCTTTGACTAATGTGTCCCACTCTCCTATGCCAGGAGATGGAATCCTTTTCAGTAGCTTTAGATAGAAAACACTAAACCTCATGATCCATTGTAGAAGCTGTTTACAGATCCAAGACATAAAGATCTTTATATCTTAAAGCAGTCATCAAAACTTGGTCCTCTGGGATCACGTAGTCTTTCTTTAGTACATAACACTTCTTGTTGTCGAAGATGACTTTAAATCCCTTATCACATATTTGGGAAACCGAGAGTAAGTTATTTTGTAGTTGTTGAACGTAGTTCACTTTATCAAACTTAACTTTCTGATTCCCCACTTCTCCCTGTGCTGTGATATAACCTCCCTTGTTTCTAGCAAACGAAACATGCCCTCCTTTTATTTGCTTGACGTTTGATAACATAGCCCTGTTTCCTGTCATGTGCCTGGATGCTCAGCTTTCTACTATCCACGTGTTAGTTTCAGCACTGTATCGAACACCCTGCACACACAAAGTAAAGGATTAGTTTGGGTTAGGAACCCAAGCCTTTACTGGCTTGGGTTTCCCAAAGGCATCACACATCATAAATTCTACCCATTGACCCTTAGAGGATGAGGGTAGCTCAGGTTCCTTCTTATCATTATTATCAGACACCGAGGATGTCTTCTCCTTCCATAATCCAGATTTGTGCAATGCCTGTTTGTGATAAATAGTCGACTGACTTACAGGTTGAATTTTAGGTTCACTAGTTCTTCTAGGTGGAGTCAGAGACATCCTCTTGGAAGACCTAGGCTTTGAAACCCAAAGTTCAATGTTCTTCCTAGGTGTCTGATAGAAGTGACAATAGGAAGCAATGTGTCCATATTCACCACAGTTGTAGCACGACCTGCTATCAACTTTATGATTAAACTTTCTTTATGGAGAAGTGCGTGACACTCCAGTAACATTACTCACCCTAGGTTTTGACTCTGGTTCTTTGGTTGTTTTCTCTGGTTTAACAAAGTTAACTCTTTTCACCTGTTTAACCTCCTTTTCTTTTTGGTTAATAGGTTTTTGACTTGATGTATGTGAAAGATTTACCTTAGAAGTCCTTTTAGATTCTGATTTGACTCTGTTTGATCCTGACTTTAAGTTAACCTTTTCAAATTCCTTTTCCAGATTAACACAAGACAATTTATCCTTTGCCTTTGAAGTGGCCTCCTTTTGTTTGTTTCCAGAGTCAATAGATGAACATAAGGAATCTGGATCACTAACAAGAGGAGTAGACACCACATGATCCTTGATGGGATTACTATTTATTGGTCTAGTCTTAGTGTTAATCAAAGTCTCAGGTAGTGGTGGAACCACTTTATAACCCAATCCCTCCCCGTTGTTCCTTTCTCTCACTAAGTGTTGGACTATGTGTGAAGAACTAGTCCAACTGTGCAGTTTCTGTTTTAATGAGTTTACTTCTACTTCTAGAACTGCCTTTTGCTTCTTAGTGTCTTCTAGGGAGTTTAGATAATACCTAATGTCATTAGCTTGGTTAAAGGCAACTACTTCAGTTTCCCTAAGCTGTTTAGTCAAAAGGTCTATCTTTTCTTTATAACTATGCTCATTTTGTTTTAATACCATATTCGCCTCAGTGCACAGTTTCAAATCTTTTACTAAGTTATCATTATGATCTAATAACCTAGCAAATTTTTCATCTATGCTATTCCTAAAAGTATAACAATCAGAACAAGCATGATTATTAAAAATTTGGTCAGTAGTACTTACCTGAGTTGATTCAGTAGAGTTAGCCATCAACGTAGCATCAGATGTCTCTGGTTCTGGTGATTCTGTCTTTTCTGTCTCTGACGTGGTAGTCTCCTCTTTAGGCTGGTAACTGACCTCGGTTCCAGTTGCTTCCTCACTATGTGACATCGCTATCTCAACTGCTAGATCTCCTTCAATCACTGTCAATATCTTCTACACTTGCAATGTTTGATTCCCCTGGTGAGACAAACCTAAAGCTCCAATCCTGTCCTTCATCATCATGAGCAGTCAAGGCTTTTGGATCCTTGCTTGATGAAGTAGAGCTGGTAGCTTGCTTGTCTTGACGAGTGAAGGATGAGAATGGGTTCCCGTTACCCGTCTTCTTAGGCTTGACACATTCTCTTTTGAAGTGCCCCTTCTCTCCACAGTTGAAGCAGGTCACTTTGCTCTTGTCAAAGCCAAATGTGGTATCCTTAGTAGCTACCAAGTTCTATCCGGTTTGTTTTACAAACTTCTTTGCCCTCCGGACAGCACTAGCTAAAGCCCACATTATATCCATCCTCTCAAGCTCTATTTCGTTCACCTGCTCGTAGTCCTCGTCTGCCAAATGGCAGTTTCCTATCTTCCCAGCAACAAGTTCATCATAAGAATGGACCATTGCAGCCAAAAGATCCATGTGTTCTCGAGCTACTTCCACTGTCACATTTCCGAGATTCTCGGTCTTCAGTTTAGTAGCACTTGCTTCGGATCCAATATAGTGGGAACAAGAAAGTCCCGATGTGTCTGATCCTGAAGGAGATGCATGTGAAGGACCCGATGATCTAGACACAAATGCAGTCTGGAGAGGTGCTCCAGATGTCTTAGCTTGAGGCGTGGCATTGTATAAAGCTGGATTTTGATTGTATGAAGACTTCTGAGCTCTGTACTTCATCCTAAGTGACTCTTCTCGCAACTTAAGAATGAAGTCATTAATATCCAGTTTTGCCAGCATTCCATTTCGTCTAAGATTAGACACGAATGAAGCCCATTTTTCAGGCAATCCGTCTGCAAAATTAGTAACTTTCTCTTCCATGGTAGTAGCCACCCCATGTGTATGCAGTTCACTCATCAGATGGTAGAATCTATCTATAACATCGTCCAAACACTCATTTCCCATCGATGAGAAGTTATCGAATTCCTTCTTTAACTCCTTAGCCTTGATCGCCTTCAACGAAGCATTCCCGTCGTACCTCTTTTCTAGCTCATCCCAAAGTTTCTTGGACTGCTTATTTTCTGAGTACTGGTGGAATATGTCTTTAGGAATAGATTGTGTAATCAATGCATAAACTCTTTTTTCTGCATTGTATTTGACTTTCTGCATGTCCGTCATTCCTCCTAATGTTAGCTTAACTCCATCAGCTCCCACCGGTGTACTATATCCAATCTCGATGGCTTCCCACAGATTCGGATCCACTCCGTTGAGATAGATCTCAAAACGTTGTTTCTAGTGGGGAAACTCATCTAATGTCAAGAGCTTTGGTGGTTTATTATGATTACCCACCTCACTCTCAAGCAACAGCAGGTTCTGTATCCTAGAGTCCTTTCCAGCAGTAAAGGCTGACATTTGATCTTCCATTGCGAATAACTTTAAGTCTAATAACTTTAAGTCTAATACAACAAATTGTCACTGGGGCGACTGAAAGGTGCGAATGGTCCAGTCGTGCGTATGAACTCTACGAATGGTTCAATCGTGCGGCTGAACTAAGTGATTAGCTCAGTCGTGCGAATGAATCTGATGCGTATGAACAGTATGCCCGAAAGGTTCAATCGTATGAATGGAGATGCGACTATGTCCAATCGTGCGTCTGAGCAATGCGAATGAGGTCCAGTCGTGCGAATGGCTCACTCGTGCGACTGAAGCTACTGTTTTGCGAAAATTTCTAGGTTAAACGTGTTTTAGCCGTAAAAATTCGAACTTTCGCAAGGTCTAATTGCCTAAGTCCGTAGAAACCAAACTTCGATGAGCAGGGAACGTCCAAAATCACTTTTGACACTAAAGATTGCGTTTTTAGTGCAAAAACACAAGCTTTTTATCAATATTGATTGAATCACACGTAATCAAGAGCCTAGGGCTCTGATACCACTTGTTAGGACCTGGTATTTGAACGAAATACTTGGAGATTAGCATGTAAACCAGATCAAATAGTGCGGAATCCTATTTGATTGGCGATCCAATCAGTGAGAACACACGAAGAATCAATAAAGAATTGAAACTAACATTAGAAATAGATTGGGAATCGATCTAATGTGTTCTATGAACTTGGAGAACGAATTGGGAGGCTTCTGGACGGCTAGGGTACGTCTGGAATCATGATTGATCAAAAAGCTCTTATTTTTCACGAATTTGGTTGTATTTATAGGTTGGTATTATTCAATCGTGCGACTGAACCATTAGCACGGTTCAGTCGTGCGATTGAACCATGCGGTTGATTCATCCGCATGACTGAGTGTTCAGTCATGCGACTGAGCCAATCTTATGTTACAATCATACGATTGATCCAGTCTCCTGGTTCAATCGTGCGACTGAGTCATTCGTATGAAGTTATTCATGCTTATGGTTCATTCGCATGGGCCATTCGCATGAGAACTTCATTAGGTTAAGTTTGAATGTATTAATTAATAAACATTATGTGTAACAATTCTAACAACCACAAACCTAACTAACCAATTTAATATCAACTCATTAATGAAATATTAGTCATTACAAATCACAAACAACCAAAATCATCATATCAAATTACATATCAGAATCAGACAAACAAGATCTATTACATTTCATATCATGATCTAGGGACATACATATATCAACAAATAAAGTGTTTACAAGTGATGACCATTGTGTTGCATGTCTGAAAAGGAAGTAACACAAAGTGTCTTACAAGCCAAATGAAAGGAACTTCATCACTACTCCCCAACACTTATTACATATGGATGTCTTTGTTCCCACTAGTGTAATATGGTTAGAAGGATCTCATATTGTTTGGTGATCATAGCTGAATTCACAAGATACACTTGAGTCTTCTTTCTTAGAATTAAGAATGAGACCCCTGAGATCTTGAAAAACTTTATTCAGAAAATTGAGAATCAATGTGATCACAAGGTCAAAATCATAAGATGTGATCAAGGAACTGAATTCAAGAACCAAGTGTGAAAGGTTCTGCTCCTGATTGGTTCGTTAATCTTGATTTAGTTACCAACTATATTAACAAATCTTGTGAAGATGTTTCAGGAACTACATGTAGCTTATTAATAGTAGATCCTGACCCAAGATTTGAGCTGAGAAGACCTAGTTAGAAAACTATTTCAGCTCTAGTGGTAACAAACTATTGGATCAAGTAAGGTTGGTGCAACCAAACTTAACACTTAGACAATTTTTGTTGCAACTGATGAAGGACTTCTGAAGGCAAATGCTAAACTTCCAAAGGCAAATGATGAGCTTCTAAAGGTCAAGTCTGATAGAGCTTCCAAAGAGAAACTCCAACTTCCGAAGACAAAGTCTTCATTCTTCTGAAGTTCGACACTGAAAAGAATTCAAGACAATGACTTCCGAAGTATGAAGGCCTGAAGAATGTCTCAAGCCTCGGAAGAATTAGCCTCCTTTCAAAGTAGAAGTGGCTTTGGAATAACAAGTTCTTCCGAAGCCAGATAACCTTTCGAAGAACCTACTAAGAACCAGTGGACATACGTATGGTCCTTCTGACGCTCCACTGCAAATCTCTAAGATACTACATGGTGCTTTCCATGCCCATATAGTTGACCATACTTTATTCCACTGTTTATTCATTATCAATTAGTACAGTTGCAAACTTTAGTTAGTGACAAAAGATAAGTCATAAACATGTCATGACTACAAAATCTTAAATAATATTTTATCTAAGATATCTTACCTTTACTAATGTAGTATTTTCTTTAGTAATAGGTTCCCAGATGGTATCAAAGTATATTCAACTGTAGGTAGTAGTATATATAGTTTCTCATTGTAACTCATGTAACATGCTTGTAAGAGTCTTGTAATACTTTGAGTTGAGAAGTAATATATAAAAGTATCTTGAAAATTATCTTCTTGTGCTTTGATTACTTAGTATATTATTATCAACTCTTAGAGGAATTATGCATCATCAAACCAAGTTTGATTTGGTGAGTTTGAGAGACAAAATTATTGTTGAGTGACCAAAATCGATCCTGCAATTGGTATCAGAGCTTCTTAGTCTCTTGATTATGAGATCTTACCATCCAAATCAACCTTTTCTTCATTCATTCTTTCACCACACTCAAAATGGCCATCAATTAGAAATACTCTAAAGGTGAAATGGGAAAAATGTCTAAAGCACCCATCATCAACCCTGAGAATTTCAGATCTTGGAGCAAACGGATTGAAGGTTTCATTAGGTATCAAGAAAGCATGATGTGGAAATCTATCACTAATGGCCCTTACAAGACAAAGGTTGCAGAACTGGCTAGAAATGGTGCTATGATAGAGAAGGCTATTGGAGACTATTCTAATAAGACCATAAGCGACTAGAGATTGAAAGAAAAGCAATGATTGTTCTTATGACTGCCATACCTAACTCCATCATGGTGGGTTTCGAGCATTGTCAGTCAGCCAAATAACTTTTTGATGCTTTGTCTCAGATGTATGCCAGCTCCAATGACTCCAAGAAAGATTCCCTAAAGCAACAATTTGAGAATTTCACTTTTATTGCTGGAGAGACCCTTAGCCAACAGTACTTCAGCTATATGGATCTTATCTCTTTCCTTCTGTCTGTGGGAATGGCTCTTGAATTTAGAGATCTATCAAGAAAATTCATGAGTGCACTCCTAAATGAGTGGACGTTCTACTGTGTCTTTATCAAAAGGACAGAAAACTTGAATTCTCTAACCATGACTGAACTATATGGCATCCTTGATGGATACCGTGTAGAAATGGAAAACAAGAGAGGCCACCAGGTGAGCAGACCCTGAGATTCCTCAAACCTTAGTAGTACCTGACTTACTCCCAGTAGCCATCTTGTTCTTCTGGGCCATACATCACATTCCCTGAGATTCCAAGGTCTCAATAAGCTCAGTCGAGTCCTTTCCAAGACAACTATGCCTTTGTCTTAGGAAATGGGCATTCTAGTGATTTTCAGTTCTGGTTTGATGATCTAGAATGTTTTAGCCCAAATGATGTCGAGTACATGGACATTGTCCAATAGATGGCTCTAATAACTTACAGGGCGAAGAAGTTCTTTAAGAGAATTGGAAGGTAGTTTCCCAAAAACCCAACTAACAACAAGTTTGGTTTGACAAGACAAAGGCCAAATGTTACAACTGTAACCAACTTGGTCACTTTGCCAGGGAATGCAAGGCTCCCAAATCAAATCTGGGAACCTCTCAAGCCTCCATATATCCTACTACACCTAAAGCCATCGGGAAGTCAACTAAGTAACATACAAGTGTTGTAGCTCAAGAAGTTGGCTGGAGCTTCATGGTGCAGGATGTGACTCATGCTCAAGCATTGATGGCTGGAACTGATGACAACAAGGTATTTGAACACCTCTGTACTCCAGCTTGTATTGCTAAAGTTAAACTGTATCAGGACTACAATATGGAAATAAAATCTGATATTGAGTCTTTAAATATCCTTAAGAGTGATTTTAAAAGGTTGAATATAACTATAAAATGAAAATAGAAGAGTTAGAGAAAATTGTGTACTTTTTAAAACATAAACATACCAACTATAAAACTAAAATCAAAGATTTAATTTCCAAATTGAGTGAGGCTCAAGCCCAGCTAGTCATGGCTGAGGCTCAAGCAAGGAAGCATGCTATTTCTAAGCAAATCTTCCAAGCCATTCTTGTATCATCCTCCCACTCAAAAATCTATTATCAAAACAAAGGTAGGTTGGGAACCAATGAAATTGCTCCACCACACTCTTTTGAGTTTATTAGACAACCAAGATATAGGACTGAAGAGCAAGAGGTTCTATCTACTGACCCACATTACCATGAGTTGAAGAGTGATGCAATTATGGAGACCATCATAGGGAAGAACAAGGTAAATCAACCCTCTCTCACTAGTGATGATCAACTCCTAACTACCAAATCCAAAAGAAGCAGGACTAAGGCAATCAGAAAAACTGCTTAAAAAGTGGTTGAGTCCAAGTTGAAAATAAACCCATAACAAAAGGGTGTGTTTATTTCAGCTGGATTCAAGGTGGTTGGAAACTCTAATCCTAGAAAGGTGTGTAGTACTAGCACACAATCCTATAGAAGGATCAGAATTAAAAAAGAAAGACTGTGGATGAAGACAAGAAAAGCAAGAAACAACTATCCTAAAATTCCTAAAAGATTAAGATTACATGCATAATGTATGGTCTGCAAAACCATATGGCTAAAGATTGTTACTACAATCCTGCAAGCACACATTATCCATATAATGTTAAGAAATAAGGAGTCAAGGAGGGTTTTACATTTGAACTTATCATATGGTCCAAATGATAAGGAATGGAAAGCCTATTTCTGAAGCAAAGTTGCTTTCGGGAAAAACTCATTCTTTCAAAGGGAAAATAGCTTCGGGAGATAAGACTATGAAAACTCAAAAGAACAAGAGAGTTCCTTTGAAACCTTCAGAGAAGAAGACTACTTCTGAAGAAAAGGTGGTGAAGGCTACTTTCAAGAAAAGAGAAGCTTTGGAAGAATGCTATACTGCTCAAGCTTCAACAAGCTCATCTACACTGATCAGATAAGAGATGGAATGGAAGATCAAAGAAGATGTTACGGCCGAAACCTCTTCTTCACAAACATCTATTGAACCCCCATGCATACATTTTGGTTCAATTAAATCCTCATCATTGGAAAAACCCAAGACCAACAAGGCTTGCGTTTCTAATAAAAACTAACTCTTTCACCTTTTGTGTAGGGACATCCACATGACAAAAATGACAATGTGTGAATTGTGGATAGTGGATACTCCACGCACATGACTGGGAACAAATCTCTTCTTTAAAAATTTCAACATTTTGATAGAGCACATGTTTAGATTGGAGGTGAAGCTGGAGGATACTTCTTAGATCTATTAAGTGTTTCTTAGCTTTGTGATCAAAAGCATCAAATGCTTTTCACAGAACATGAGTGCATTATCCTTAAACCCGAGATGACAATTCCTCAAGAATTGATGCTTCTTAGATCTTCCAGGAAAGGGGATATTTACAAGCTGGATATGAACAATGCTTTCCCATTGGGTGAAGTATCATGTTTTCTTTTCAAAGTTGATGGTGATGAGTCAACTCTATGGCATAAATGAATGTGTCATTTCAATTTTAAAACCATGAATAAATTGGTTAAAAATAACTTGGTACATGGTTTGCCTAAAAAGGAATTTTTCTACAAATTGTATGTCTAAAAGGAAAGCAACCTAGAGCATCCCATAAATTCAAAATAGTTAACTCTATCACCACTCCATTACACTTATTGCACATGGATCTTTTGGTCCTACAAATATAATGAGCATTAGAAGGAAATCATATTGTCTTGTGATTGTTCATCATTTTACTAGATTCACATGAGTATTCTTATTAAGAACTAAATAAAAAATTTTATTCTTAAAATAGAAAATCAAATTGATCACAAGGTTAAGATAATTGTGATCAAGGGACTGAGTTTAAGAATCAATTTCTTGACTCATTCTATAACTCAAAAGGGATTACCAGACAATATAGTGTTGTCACATTCGTCACTACTAGGTCCGTTAATTGACTCGAGCTCATTAACTTTCTTCGTGCATTTATTATTCTCGTGTAATTAATGCATTTTTGAATCGAATCTCTTCGTATTTCTATTCTGTATCAACCCTAATATTATATAGTATTAATAATAATATTTCTTTTGTTATTGTTATATTTATTAGTAATAATAATATCATTACTAATAATATTGTTATTATTATTATAATTAAAGTCCAGGCTTTAAATTGTAATTTAATTAAACTTAAGGGAATAATTAATTTAAAGTAAAGGGTCCTAAGTGTAAAAATTACTATTATATACATAAAATTTCACCCGGTCAACCCTAATTCCCACCGCCGTGACTCTACCAAAGTCCCCTTCACCGCTCGCATCGTCGGACCAACCTCTCATCCGCCGTGAGACGCCGCTAGCCGCCATTGGATGTCGTCGCCTCATCGTCCAATTGTTTCATAGGTAACCGATCGTCGTGAAACTTGTTTCATTTTATTTCGTTTCGTTTTGTTGGTCTGGTTCCACGCACTAGCTTGATGTGTATATATATATATATATGCGTATGTGTTTGTTGTTGTATGTATATATTTGTATGTGTGCGATGGGCATGTGGTTGTGAGGGAATATACATACATGTGCTATATACCTTTGTATATGTCATGTGCCAATTGTTGAAATTCAGCAGCCGGTTGTCAAAAGAATCGCTTTGGTTGTTTCGGCTATTTTGAAAGGAACCAAACACAACAGCCTTCGGCTGCTGTGTGTGCACCGCGTGTGTATGTATGCCGATCGGGTGTGTGTGTGTCGACCATATGTGTGTGTGCGTCCCAATCATGAGAAGCAAACGCAGCAGCCTTAGTATGTGTGGGTGTGCAGCTATGTGTAAATATATAGTATGGGTGTGTCTGGAGGATATATATATATATATATGTGTATATATATATATGTATGTATGTATGTATGTATGTATGTATGTATGTATGTATGTATGTATGTATGTATGTATGAATATGTATGTATGAATATGTATGTGTGTGTGATTTATGAGTGGTGGTGTGTGTTTTATGTGTGTTACGTGTGTGTATGTTTGTAATAGTGTGTGCTGGTTGAAAGAAACAAAGTGGTCATGTATGTGTGAGTGTAGTTTTTATTTTATTTTATTTTATTTTTATTTTATTTTTTTTGATCTCATGTGAATGTGTGTGATTATAAAATATACAAATATAGATATATACGGATAGTGTACCTAAACTAATCATATGTTTATAAGTATAAATATATATATATATATACCCTTGGCATATCACGCGTTGAACCCAAACCGACCCGAAACCGACCGAATCTATCTCTTCTCATTGAACATGTTTTAAGACCTAATTATAATTAGTTATAGGTGTTTGATCGTTTATTGTCCGCGCCTTTAGAAGCCTTTTGTTCACTTTATTTTCTTCACATTGCAAGGTGAGTTTCACGACCCTGTTTTCATTTTTAAATATTTACAAACTAGGGGAAAGTATTCACACCCTTTTTTTATGCTGTAAACTTAATCAATTCTTGGGACTGTCGTGTTTACTGTTTTGTAAATAATTATCTGGTATATGCATGAGTTGTCTGTGTGGTTCTTTATTCACAACTATTTAACTCCGGTGTTGGAGCCGACGGACAGGTATTGATAGTACTATTGGGTTGACACCCCCACCCTTGTTTGTTAGTATACTAGTTGGGACTAACAGTGGCCAGGAACGGCCCTAGGGTGAATATATTCTGACAAATTCTGTGTGTACGTCATAGGTTTAGTTGTGATGCTCATGTTTACATGTGATATTACTTGTTTATAAATGTATGCACTCATGTCCTGCCAAACCATTACACAACATCTAGTTTTGACTATTATTTAAACCTGCAAACTCACCAACAATATGTTTACCATTTTGAGCATATCTTTTCAGGTAACAATTATTGAGGATTGCTAGGGATGCTACCTTAGCGATGACCTTAGTCTTACATTATTTAAACTTTGGATGTCTTTGACAACTGCATTGACTTTTATTTGTTATTCACATTTTGATCACTTGCTCCCGGGTTGTGGGATTGATACTTATTTTGTTTGTATGACTATGTTTTTCGTGGAATTGACTAACTACGACACAAGTCTCCATTTGTGTTGGGTGACGTCATGACACGTTGACTTTCATCATTTATTGCATCTCTATTAATTACAATGTGTTATGACGATCCCATCTGAAGAGATTCGATTCGAAAACGCATTAATTACACGAGAATAATAAATGCACAAAGAGGGTTAACGAGTTCGAGTCAATTAACGGACCTAGTAGTGACGGATGTCACAGTATCCCCCAGTTGAGAGAATTTCGTCCCGAAATTCAGCTGGAGTTAGATCCCGAAACTCTATCCGTGAACAAATACGGATATTTGGATTTCATCTAGTCTTCCTGTTCCCACTGAAATTCAGGCCCTCGCTTTGAGTTCCATATCACTCTGACAATTGGAATTTTACTGCGCTTCAGTTGTTTCACCTCTCGGTCCATAATTTCTATTGGTTCTTCCAGAAAATGTAGTTTCTCATCAATCTTGATTCCTCAATCGGTTCATGAAGGGATCCATCGGCTAAAACACTTCTTAAGGTTCGATACATGAAATGTATCATGCATGCCACTAAGTTCTTGAGGTAACTTTAATCGATACGCTACGGGACCAATTCTTTCTGTGATCTCGAATGGTCTAACATATCTCGAAGCTAATTTCCCTTTCTTTCCAAACCTTACGATTCCCTTCCACGGGGAAACTCTCAAAAAGACACGATCACCCATGTTAAACTCATCCAAAGTCATGGCCATTACAACCTCCATACCTCAAACTAGTATTTAGCATTCTAATACGTTAGTTTTTCACCTACTGATGAACTGACAACACAGTTTACTTTTTGATTCTCAGCAAAGACCTCGATATCCACATCCATTCCTATTTTCTCAATGCAAAGGGTCATGGTTGTTGCTCTAACTTTCCTATCGTACTCCTTTGGCTTACACGTCATGAACTCCATGTGCGTACAACCAATCCTACCTCTAGTGTCATTTCCTTCGATGTTACAAGTCCATGTCCAACTCCAACCATAGGGATCATCACATAACCCAATTGAAGCACATCCTTAGTATATCAACGATGTTTATATATAGGGTTTCCCACAACGTTCCCACCACACCAACGATATCCAAGAATGACACTTAAACTGATTACATGACATCCACTTATTGCACCAAGAGTAATGCTAGATTATCCAAATAACCATTAGCCCAAGTCTAAATATCAGTCTAAATAAGGCAACATAGGTACAGGGAGTCTTACCTCAGTATTTTAACTCTTCAAAGACCAAGTACATCTTGAACAAACAGTTGATTTCCATGATCACGGAAACAAAAGTGGGATCAACATCTCAAAGTGTAACACCCGGCTATTTTTAGACGAGAAAGAAGAATAACGTGAAGAAAAAGAAAGAAAAGGAATAAAACCCAAGTCCAGGGGTAAAAAGTGTCCAAAAGGACAAAATGTTTGAAAAGTGGGTGTAAAAGGTGGTATGGCCGCCCATATGTCACATACACTACTGATTTTCGGGTTTAGAGAGAGAGAGAGAGAGAGTAGCTGGGAGCAGCAAATTCTCGGTTTTGAAGGAAGAACAAGGAAGAATTCGAACTCAAGGTAAGAATTCATGTTTTTATGGTGTTCTTAACCGGTTATATCCTCGGGTTTATGCTTATGTGTGTTTATATGTGTTCAGGTATGTTTTAGTGGGTTTCTAGGCAGTTGAATTCAATTTGCAAACGAGTTTTGAAGAAGCCATACTCAAGAGCTACAAAGGTGAGTTCTAGGACCCCTCTTTTACCTGTTTTAACTAATTTTAAAGCTGGAAATGGATGAATGTATGTTTTCATTAAACTAGGTTTCGGACCCGTATGTTTGAATGTGTGTATGATGATGTTATGACATGATTTATGATTATGTTCATGCTTGATGAGGTAGGATGATGTTTCTAAGACTTAGGATGTATGATTTAAGCTTAGAACATGATGAATGGTGATTTGAGATTAAAACCTGATGTTTAAGGCTCATATGTTAAGTTTTAGAATCTGCATAAGTGTGAAAACTCAATGCGGATGAGCATTGACTAAGTATGGAAATATGGATGAAAGTCAATGCGGCTGAACATTGACTGAGCCAGAGAAGTGCGGATGAGTATGGACTAAGGGGAAATGCGGATGAGTAATGGGAAGAAATGTGGATGAACAGTTAATGCGGATGAGTATTAACAGCTAAGTAAATGCGGATGAACAGTTAATGCGGATGAGGTCATGCGGATGAGCATTGACTAAGTATGGAAATGCGGATGAAGTCAATGCGGATGAACATTGACAAAGTATATGAAATGCGGATGAGTAAGACAAATGCGGATGACAAATGCGGATGAAGTAAGTCAATGCGGATGAGCAAATCAAATGCGGATGAACAATAAGGTCAATGCGGATGAACACTTAGTAAAATTCTAACTTTTTGGAAAAAGGGTTAATGTAGGCTTTGACTTGAGATGTTCCCGGGGATTCATGTAGTTTGACTTTTGAGGTCATAGATGGTATGATGGGCATGTAGTGATGTGTGATTGATGCATATGCACGATGTTGATGTATGATGTTGTATGATTATAGATGATGTATGTTATGAATGTATGATAATACCCTGTACGATGATGATGACTGAATGTTATGTTGCTTGTGATGTATGTTTATCTTTCCGTGGCTTTACGTATTATGTTAATGAATGAACTGAAAGTATTATGTAACGTAAAGTGAAAGATAATGAAAGAGGAACATGATGAATGAATGCATGCATTAATGAACGGATGAATGTAAGAAGGCTTGCAAGAAAATGTATGGAGGTGCACACCCAATGAAGGTGTTAGCTCAATGGTGTGCGGGTTAGCTACCCCTAAGGATGCATACTGGGGTCCAATCTTTGTGATTGACTATATGAATGGGATCATTGCCGCTTGCCCTAGGTACTAGAGTCAGCTTCGTGCACAACGTTCGAGGTCTATGAAAGACCCTAGGCCTAGTTACCCGCTTCGTGCACAATGTTCGGGATATAGCATATGGAATTGATCCGGAATGAAAGAGAAAAGGTAAATGGTGAATGTACTTGCCCTAGGTACTAGAGTCAGCTTCATGCACAATGTTTGAAGTCTATGAAAGACCTCAGGCCCAGTTACCCGCTTCGTGCATAATGTTCGGGGTATGTACATGTCACTGGAAGTAATGAATGAACGAATAAAAGTAGGAATGTAAGAAAGAATGAAAGCTAATGAATGAACAATGAAGATAATAATGATATTATCTGTGTATACGTATGATGTATGATCGCATGAAAGTAAAGAAAGGTTTTAATGAAAATAAAGTATTGTTTTATTATAAAACTAGAACTCACTCAGCAACGCTGACTTTTATGCATTTTCTAGTTGGTAGGTGAGTATTGCCGAGGATAGCACGGAACAGCTACTTGGAATTTTGAATGGCATTCTTTTGTTAATGTTTTTGCATTGTAATGCGAACGAATGATGTTTTGAAATGAACGCCCGTATTAACTTGAAAAAGCATTTGTAATGATATGAAAAATTAGTTTTATGTTCTGCTGCAATGTTTTATGAATGATTAAATGTAAAGTATATGTTTTATGTGCAATGAATGACCAACTATGAGGTGCCCGGGAACGGGGTCTTACAAGTTGGTATCAAAGCCAAAGTTTAAGTGAAATGGGTAAATTTTCAAACCAAACCTTAACTTAAATGGAGAATGGGATGGAAAGGGAAGAGATGCCAATCTGAGTAGCTACGTGCCATCAGGTGTTTTCATAAAGTTAACCGGTATTATGTGCGTATGTTATGTGGTTATGTGTTGCTGGTCGAATTAGATACTGATGTAGTGAGGAGGTAATGCTTGGGGTATGAAGAGTAAAGTAAGTGGCTAATCATAACTGGCCACTGTAATTAGGGACTTATTATACTTGACATAAACAGAGCCGTTTCCTTGAATGACCATGTTGGTGTTTGAATCTTTCAGTGTGTGTGTGTGAGGATGGTCGGTGGTAGATCATCTAAAGCTTTGCGTGGTGGTGGACGTGGTGCTAAACCACAGGTTACAAGAGGAAGGCCTAGGGCCAAAAAGGTGGTTCATGAAGAACCAGAAACCCCTCATCCAGAGGGCGGAGATGAGAGTGCTAACCTGAGAGCCTCAGTGAAGGAGGCGGTTGTGGAGGAAGTGCATCAAGTCATGCAGATGATCCTACCGTCTGTGGTGACCGAAGTGATAAAGGTAGTTAGAGAGGGGGAGAGAAGGGAAAGGAGCAGACCTACGGGCGAAAAAAGACAACCCGAGACTGAAACGGTTCTGTCTGATGACGAAGACGAAGAGGGAGAAGAGAGCATGTGCAGGAGGCGACATGAGGCTGTAACTACGGGGTGTTTATGAGATGCAAGCCCCCTACTTTTGATGGTAACGACACTGCGGCAACAGCTCACCGGTAGGTGAGGGAAATGGAAGTTGTACTTGATATCAGCGAGTGTCGAGAGAACCAGAAGGTGAAGTTCGCTACCCACTCTTTTGTGGACTTAGCTCCATGTTGGTGGGACAATATTGTCAAAGCTGAGGGCAGCAGGGCCATTGGGAGAATGAGATGGTCCAAACTAAAAAGGTTGGTGATTGAGGAGCTTTGTCCTCACCGGGAAATGGACAAGGTTGAGAGGGAGTTTTTGAAATTAGAGGCAGGAACGATGACACGCCAAGAGTACACCACAAAGTTCAATGAAATGGCACGTCTGGTGTCGGATCAAGTGACGCCTCTGTCACGGAAGATTAAAAGGTACATCCAGGGATTGCCAGCGGACATTCGCAGGCGCATGATCGCCGCTCGATCGAGCACGTTTAGGTCAGCGGTGGATTTAGCAGGGAGATTGTATGATGAGAGGACTGTGGTGGTGGTGGCTGAAGGTAGTCGGAAGGGTGAAGGTGATAGAAACTGGAATGGGAAGAGATTTGGTTGCGGTGGTTCCTTGACGAGTAACAAGAACGCTCGAGTGGATGACCACCGTGTGGTCACCTCAAGTGCGGGGTCGAAAAATTGTGGCAAGTGTGGGAAGGAGCACGGTGTCGAGTGTAGATGGGGGTTGAATGTTTGTTTTAGGTGTGGGAAGCCTAGTCATATGGCTAGAGATTGTGGAGGTATGAAGTGTTTCAACTGCGAAGAAAGTGGTCATATGAGTAGAGATTGTAAGAAGCCAAGAGCTGAGGGTTCTGGGGTGAAGAAAACCGGAGGTGAAGGACCAAGGGCGAGCGCCAGGGCATTCACTATGACACAGGAGGAAGCTAGGATGGACCCTAATGTCGTGTCCGGTACGTTTCTGGTGAACCAAACTTTAGCTTCTGTGTTATTTGATTCGAGTGCCAGTAAAAGTTTTATTTCTGCTGCTTTCTGTGCTAAGCTGCTTGTTAGTAGTAGATGTGTTGATGCGCCCTTCGATGTAGAAACTACCATAGGTAAGTCTACTAGGATCTCTAAGATGATAGAGGGTTGTGATGTGGAGCTAGAAGGTCATAAGTTTCCTGTTAAACCGTTTGTGATGACCTTAGGTGGTTTTGATTTGGTTCTTGGGATAGATTGGTTGGCGGACTCCGAGGCGAACATTGTGTGTCGAAAGTAGATAATTCGTTTGACAGCGCCTGACGGGAGTTTGGCAACTGTTTATGGGGATCGGGTACTACGATCCTGAAAGTAATCTCAATGGCGGTGGTGGGAAAGTGTATGAGGAGTGGATGTAGCGCCTACTTGGCTTATGTAAAGGATGTGGATACGCCCACGCCATAACTGTCTAATGTACCAGTTGTGTGTGGCCTTCCGGACGTGTTCCCAGAAGACTTACCAGGAGTGCCACCTGATAGAGAGATTGAGTTTCAGATTGATCTGATACCGGGTGTCCAACCTATTGCCAAGGCACCGTATTGGTTGGCTCCGACTGAGATGAAGGAGTTGAGGTAGAGCAGTTGCAAGAGCTGCTAGATAACGGGTTCATCAGATCGAGTATCTCTCCTTGGGGTGCTCCGGTCCTGTTCGTGAAGAAGAAAGACGGTAGTATGAGGATGTGTATTGACTACCATGAGCTGAACAAGTTGACAGTCAAGACCGATACCCCTTACCGAGAATCGATGATTTGTTTGATCAGCTTCAAGGTGCCAATTGGTTCTCAAGAATAGACCTTCGATCTGGCTATCATCAATTGAAGGTGAAAGAGCAGGATGTTCCTAAAACAAATTTTTGCACGCGCTACGGTCACTATGAGTTTCTTGTCATGTCTTTTGGTTTGACCAATGCGCCAGCTGCTTTTATGGATCTGATGAACCGTGTGTGTCGGCTTATGTTGGATAAATCAGTGATTGTGTTTATTGATGATATCCTGATTTATTCAAAGAGGGAGATTGAGCATACTGGTCATATTTGGGAGGTTTTGGAGACGTTAAGAAGGGAGAAATTGTACGCTAAGTTCTCCAAGTGCGCATTCTGGTTGCGTGAGGTTCAATTCGTGGGTCATGTGGTGAATCCTGATGGGATCATGGTGGACCCAACAAAAGAGGAGGCGGTTATGAAATGGAAGTCACCAAAGACGCCATTCGAGATTCGTAGCTTCTTGGGTTTGGCGGGCTATTATAGAAGGTTTATCCAAGACTTTTCCAAGATTGCTTCTCCACTAACCAAGTTGACCTGGAAAGATGTGAAGTTTGTATGGGGTCAAGCTCAAGAGAAGGCATTCGAGGAATTAAAGGGGAGGTTGACCCAAGCTCCGATTCTGTCATTACCCGATGGGAGTGAAGATCTGGTGGTTTATTCTGATGCTTCTTACTTGGGGTTGGGGTGTGTACTAATGCAGAGAGGAAAGGTTATAGCTTATGCATCCCGACAGTTGAAGGTTCATGAGGTCAACTACCCTACTCATGACTTGGAGCTGGCAGTCGTGGTCTTTACGTTAAAGATTTGGAGGCACTATCTGTACAGGACGGAGTGCACCATTTTCACTGACCACAAGAGCTTGAAGTACTTATTTGAGCAGAAGGACCTGAACATGAGACAAAGAAGATGGTTGGAGCTCATAAAAGCCTATGATTGCGAGATCCACTACCATCCGGGCAAAGCCAATGTGGTTGCGGATGCCCTTAGCCGAAAGGAGAGGCCCGAACCGATTCAGGTGAAAGCATATCAGCTGATCATGACCTCTAATGTGATGAAGCAAGTCAAAGAGTTTCAAGATGAGGCACTGAAAGAAGATCATCTTAACTCTGAGCGAATGAGAGGTCTAGTTGCAGAATTGGGTGAAAATACACTTGGTGTTAGAACTCGATTCGGGAGAACGTGGGTTCCTCGTTTTGGGGATCTACGGGTGAAGATTTTGGATGAGGCTCACAAGACTCGATACTCTATTCATCCAGATGCCATGAAAATGTATCAAGACATGAAGAAATATTATTGGTGGCTGGGTATGAAGCGCGATGTGGTGGAATATGTGAGTACGTGCCTTACTTGTTTACAGGTGAAGGCCGAGCATCAAAAGCCGTATGGGAAAATCCAACCGTTGGACATACTGGAATGGAAGTGGGAGCACATCACCATGGATTTCATACAAAGTTGCCATGTACTCCGAAAGGGTATGATACCATATGGGTGATTGTGGACCGTCTAACGAAGAGTACTCACTTCCTACCGATTCGCGAGACATATTCGTCCGAGAGGTTGGCTGATCTATTCATAAAAGAGATTGTAACTCGTCATGGTGTGCCGATATCCATTGTGTCTGATCATGACACCCGGTTTACATCTAAATTCTGGAAGAAATTCCACGATGCCATGGGAACGAGGTTACATATTAGGACGGCTTATCATCCTCAGACTGATGGTCAGTCAGAAAGGACCATTCATGTAAGGTCCCGTTCCCGGGACGCTTACAGTTGGGTTCTCATCGCACATAAAACATATAATTACATTTGCCTCATGAAAATTTTGCAGCGGAAACATTCAAAAATAACATCTCATTTCATTATAAAAACTTTTGCCAAATAATACAGCGTTAATCAGTTACAAAATACATTGTTGCATTACATCACAAAAGTATTAAATAAATGGATGACATCCCAAAAGAGCCGAGTAGCCGCCCGTGCCATCCTCAGCAACCATTACCTGCTAACTAGAAACACATCAAAGTCAGCATTGCTGAGTGAGTTCTAGTTTTATAAAATAAAACATACTTTTCTTTCGTTAAAACCATCCTTTTCTTTCATGCGATCATACATCATACGTACACATAAATAATAGTTATATTATCTTCTTCATTCGTTCATTCATCTTTATATCTTTTCTTGTGCATCGGATATCTTCCGTACCAATACCATATGCTACACCCCGAACTATTTAGCTACTGGGCCGAAGTCAATAAATGAACAGCTGAGCGTATGCTGCAGTACTAGAGGTAAGCGGTAGAGGTTCTATATAAATGGTCGATCATAAAGAAGGACCCCGATATCCACTTTACGTTACATAATACTTCATTTCATTTATTATCATAACACGTAAAGCCACAGGAAAGATAAACATACATCATAATAAGGAACATTAACATGCATAGTCATCACGTCATACAGGGCAACAACATAAATACATAACATGCATCATGCATAAACATGCAACATCATCATCATCATCATCATGCCCTACATGCACTCTAAGGCCTCAATCGTCGCCCTACATGAACTTACGGGAACCTTTACATCAGAACTTACATCTGCACTTTAACCCTAAGGTCAGAAGTTAAACTACACTTCTCCTCGGGTGCAACAGCCCTATTCGGGCGTATGGACACCCTTCAGTCACATGGCCTCCATGCGACTGAACATTATGCGAATGAACACCCAATCGTGCGAATGGACTAATGCGGATGGACCTCATGCGAATGGGACTAAAGCGGATGAGCACTTATGCGACTGGACCTTCAATAGCATAAACTCCATGCGACTGGCCTTTCAATCATGCGAATGGATCCCAATCGCACCCTATTCGGCTGTATGGCCTCCATTCGGTCTCCAGTCGGTCGCCTAGCCCTAGCTGATGAATGCAGTTCATCCCGACTGCAGCCGAGGGTTTTTGGCCTCCAAACTTATCTAAACCCATTCTAAGCCCAATCAACCATCCTACACCTCAGGGGTGCATACCACAACACCATTCAAGCACACATAAGCTCACAATCAAGACTCAACGCATCATACACACACATACTCATACACAAACGGGTCAAGCATACATACACACCTGATTTCAGATGTGTTCCAGCCCCAAAATCATTTGAAAAAAAGTAAAAGAGGGATCCTAGAACTCACAAAAACGACCACGATGACAAGGGCTTCGATTTGACTCGCTCCTCAACTATTTGGCCACTCGAACCAACCCAAACCAACACTTTTTCCTCTTTTCTCTTCTTTCTCTCTTCTCTTCTTTGATGGCTGATTCTGGTGGGTGTAGGGAGAGGCTAAGGGTTGCCCTCTCCCTTAAATAATCCCACTTCCCCAACTTTCTCTCAATGGCGAGTATGGTCCCTCGACTTTGGACTTTATTTCTTTTCTTCTTTCCTCGGTTTCAAAATAAACAAATAACTGGGTGTTACAAGTCCACCCCCCTTAAATAGGTTTCGTCCCCGAAACCTGTTATTCTTTGAACAAACGTGGATAATGTTGTCTCATTTCTTCCTCAGTCTCCCACGTTGACTCGGATCCCTTCCTGTGCTTCCACTGCACACGCACAAGAGGAACCATTTTATTTCTCAGCCTTTTCTGTTTTCGATCGATGATTGCCACTGTTTGCTCCACATAATTGAGTCGTTCGTCTACTTCGATATCCTCCAGTGGAACAATCATGCCTTCATCAGCTAAGCACTTTCTCAGATGAGATACATGGAATGTCGGGTGAATTCCACTTAACTCATCCGTAACTCCAATCTATAGGCCACCTCTCCTACTCGAGCGATGATTCGGAAAGGGCCTATATACCTTGGGCTCAACTTGCCCCGCTTCCTGAATCAGATGATACCCTTCCAAGGTGAGACCTTCAACATAACCCGGTCATCCATCTGGAACTCAATTGGCCTGCGTCTTTTATCAGCATACGACTTCTGTCTATCTTTGGCTGCCTTTATAAAGGCTTTAATCTTCTCAAGCTTCTCAATCGTAGCCTCGATTACCTCGACGCTCCCCAATTCCTTCTGACCAATATCACCCCAACAAACGAGTGTTCTGCATCTCCTACCATATAACAACTCATATGGTGGCATACCAATGCTAGCATGGTAGCTGTTGTTGTATGAGAATTCGGCTAACGGTAGGTGGTCATCCCAACTTCCCCCTAAATCAATCACACATGCCCGAAGCATGTCTTCCAATGTCTGAATGGTTCTTTCTGACAGACCATCATTTTGGGGATGATAAGCCGTGCTAATATGTAACCTCGTCCCCATAGCGTCGTGGAATTTCTTCCAAATTTTAGATGTAAACCGGGTGTCGCGATCAGACACAATAGACACCGGCACACCATGATGAGTTACAATTTCCTTGATGAACAGATCAGCCAACCTCTCAGATGAATATGTCTCGTGGATCGGTAGGAAGTGAACACTCTTCGTCAAACGGTCAACTATCACCCATGTGGCATCGTACCCTTTCGGGGTACGCGGCAGCTTCGTAATAAAGTCCATGGTGATGTGCTCCCACTTCCATTCTGGTATATCCAAAGGTTGGATCTTCCCATACGGCTTTTGATGCTCGGCCTTCACCTGCAAACAAGTAATGCACTTACTCACATACTCCACTACATCGCGCTTCATACCCGGCCACCAGTAATCCTTCTTCATATCTTGGTACATTTTTGTGGCACCTGGATGAATGGAGTATCGAGTCTTGTGAGCTTCATCCATTCTTCACCCCTAGATCCCCAAAACGAGGAATCCACACACGACCGAATCGGGTTTTAACACCAAGTGTGTTTTTCACCCAATTCCCCAACCAGACTTCTCATTCTTTCATAGTTAAGATGACCTTCTTTCATGTCTCATCTTTAAACTCTTTGATTTGCTTCATTACATCAGAGGTCATGATCAGTTGATATGCTTTCACCCGAATCAGCTCGGGCCTCTCTTTTCGCTAAGGCATCAGCCACCACATTGGCCATGCCCGGATGGTAGTGGATCTCACAATCATAATCCTTTATAAGTTCCAACCACCGTCTCTGCCTCATGTTCAGATCCTTCTGCTCGAAGAAGTACTTCAGGCTCTTGTGGTCAGTGAAAATGGTGCACTTCGTCCCGTAAAGATAGTGCCTCTAAATCTTTAGTTCAAAGACCATGGCTGCTAGCTCCAGGTCATGAGTAGGATAATTGACCTCATGAACCTTCAATTGTCGGGATGCATATGCTATAACCTTCCCTCTCTGCATTAACACACACCCCAACCCTGAGTAGGAAGCAATAGAATAGACCACCAGATCTTTGCTTCCGTTGGTAATGACAGAACAGGAGCTTAAGTCAATCTTGTCTTCAATTCTTTGAATGCCTTCTCCTGAGCCTGACCCCATACAAACTTTACATCTTTCCGGGTCAACTTAGTCAGTGGAGAAGCAATCTTAGAGAAGTCTTGGATAAATCGTCTATAGTAGCCCGCCAAACCCAAGAAACTACGAATATCGGATGGCGTCTTTGGTGACTTTCATTGCATAACCGCCTCCACTTTCGTCGGGTCCACCATAATCCCGTCGGGATTCACCACATGACCCAAGAACTAAACTTCACGCAACCAGAATGCACACTTGGAGATCTTCTCCCTCGTCAGCGTCTCCAAAACCTCCCGAATGTGACCGGCATGCTCAATCTCGCTCCTCGAATAAATCAGGATATCATCAATAAACACAATCACTGATTTATCCAGCATCGGCCGACACACACGGTTCATCAAATCCATAAAAGCAGCTGGCGTGTTGGTCAAACCAAAGGACATGACAAGAAATTCGTAGTGACCATAGCGCGTATGGAAAGCTGTTTTAGGAACATCCTGTTCTTTCACCTTTAGCTGATGGTAACCAGATCGAAGATCTATCCTTGAAAACCAACTGGCACCATGGAGCTGGTCGAACAGATCATCTATTCTTGGTAAGGGGTATCGGTTCTTCACCGTCAACTTGTTCAGCTCGCGGTAGTCAATGCACATCCTCATACTACCGTCCTTCTTCTTTACAACAGGACCGGAGCACCCCAAGGAGAGAACTTGGTCTAATGAACCCCTTATCAAGCAGCTCTTGCAACTACTCCATCAATTCCTTCATCTCCGTCAGAGCTAACCGATACGGTGCATTGGCAACAGGTTGGCACACCCGGTATCAGATCAATCTAAAATTAATCTCTCTATCAGGTGGCACTCCTCCTGTAAGTCTTCTGGGAACACATCTGGAAAGTCACACACAACCGGTACGTTAGACAGTTTTGGTGTTGGTGTATCTACATCCTTTACATAAGCCAAGTAGGCGCTACATCCACCCCTCATACACTTTCCCGCCACCGCCGCCACCGCCTTGAGATCATCTTCGGGATCGTCGTGACCCGATCACCATAAACCGTCACTAAACTACCGTCAGTGCCGTTAAGCGAATCATCTTCTTGTGACACACAATGTTCGCCTCGAACTCCGCCAACCAATCCATCCCAAGAACCAAATCAAAAACTCCTAAGGTCATCGCAAACGGTCTGACAGGAAACTTATGACCTCCAAGTTCCACATCACAGTTCTCTATCATCTCAGAAATCCTGGTAGACTTACCTATGGCAGTTTCTACATCAAAGGACGCATCAACATGTCTACTACTAACAAGCAGCTTACCACAGAAAGTAGCAGAAATAAAACTTTTATTGGCACCCGAATCAAATAACACGGAAGCTAAAGTTTGGTTCACTAGAAACGTACCGAACACAACATCAGGGTCCGTCCTAGCCTCCTCATGTGTCATCGTAAATGCCCTGGCGCTCACCCTTGGTCCTTCACTCCCGTGTTCTTTACTCCTGACCATCAGCCCTCGGCTTCTTACAATTGTTGCTCATATGACCAATTTCACCACAGTTAAAACATTTGCCCGCAAGGCAATCCTTTGCGATGTGCCCCATCGTCCCACATTCTAAGCACACGTTCAATCCCATCCTACATTCCTTCGCATGCTCCCTTCCACACTTGCCACACCTCCTTGACCCCGCACTGGATGTGGCCCCACGACGGTCATCCACCCGTACCTTTTTGTTACCCATCGGGGCATCACCCCGACCAAACCTTTTCCTGTTCCAGTTCCGATCACCACCACCCTTCTTGCTCGTTTCAGTTACCACCACCTCCCGCTCATCATATAGCCTTCTTGCCAAATCGACCGTCGAACTAAACGTGCTCGGCCGGGCGACGATCATATGCCTGCGAACATCCACCGGTAAGCCCTGAATGTACCTCTTGATCTTTCGAGATAGAGGCGTCACCTGATCAGGCACGAGCCGTGCCATTTCATTAAATTTGGTGGTAACTGCTGGTGTGTCATGGTTCCTGCCTCTAGCGGCAAGAACTCTTTCTCTATTTTATCCATCTCCCTATGAGGACAAAACTCCTCAATCACCATTTTCTTCAACTCCTCCCACCTCATCCTTCCTATCACCCGGTTACCCTCGGCTTGGTTTATGTTGTCCCACCAGCACAAAGCCGAGTCCACAAAAGAATGGGTCACGAACTTCACCTTTTGGTCCTCCTAACACTCACTGATATCAAGAACAGCCTCCATCTCCATCACCCACCGATGAGCAGCTGCAGCAGTGCCGTTACCGTCAAAAGTAGGGGGCTTGCATCTCATAAACGCCCCGTAGTTACAGCCTCGTGCCGCCTCCTGCACGGCTCTTCTTCTTCCTCCTCATCATCAGTTAGAACCGTTTCGAGCTCCGGTTGCTCCCGTCCTCCCGAGGATCTATTTCTCTCCTTTCTTTCCCCTTCTCTTACAGCTTTGATCACTTTGCTCACCACAGACGGTAGGATCGTTTGCATGACCTGATGAACTTCTTCCACCACAGACTCCTTTACTAAGGCTCTCAGATTGGCGCTCTCGTCGCCACCCTCCGGATGAGGGGTCTCTGGTTCTTCATGAACCACCTTCTCAACTTTGGGTCTCCCTCTCTTCGGTCGCGGTTCAGCACCGTGACCTCCACCCCTTGAAGCTTTCGAAGATCTACCACCAGCCATTCACACGCACACTGAAAGATTCAAACACCAACACGGTCATTCAAGGGAACAGCTCAGTTTATGTCAAGTATAGTACGTCCCTAGTTACAGTGGCCAGTTGGGATTAGCCACTTACTTTACTCTTCACACCCCGAGCATTACTTGTCCTGACTACATCAGTATTTAAATCTACAAACAACACATAACCACATACCATGCGCACATAAAACCGGTTAACTTTACGAAAATACCTGATAGTACGCAGCTACTCAGATTGGCATGCCATTCCTATTCCGTCCCATTCTCGGTTTAAGTTAAGGTTTATTTTGAAAATTTACCCATTTCACTTAAACTTTGGCTCTAATACCAACTTGTAAGGCCCCGTTCCTGGGACGCTTACAGTTGGGTTCTCATCGCACATAAAACATATAATTACATTTGCCTCATGAAAATATTAAAGCGGAAACATTCAAAAATGACATCTCATTTCATTATAAAAACTTTTGCCAAATAATACAGCATTAATCAGTTACAAAATACATTGTTGCATTATATCACAAAAGTATTAAATAAATGGATGCCATCCTAAAAGAGCCGAGTAGCCGCCCATGCCATCCTCAACAACCATTACCTGCCAACTGGAAACACATCACAGTCAGCGTTGCTGAGTGAGTTCTAGTTTTATAAAATAAAACATACTTTTCTTTCGTTAAAACCATCCTTTCTTTCATGCGATCATACATCATACGTACACATAAACAATAGTTATATTATCTTCTTCATTCGTTCATTCTTTTTTTTTTTGCGCATCGGATATCTTCCGTACCAATACCATATGCTACACCCCGAACTATTTAGCCCTACATGCACTCTAAGGCCTCAATCATCGCCCTACATGCACTTACGGAAACCATTACGTCAGAACTTACATCCGCACTTTCACCCGAAGGTCAGAAGTTAAACTACACTTCTCCTCTAGTGTAAAAGCCCTATTCGGGCGTATGGACACCCTTCAGTCGCATGGCCTCCATGTGACTGAACATCATGCGGATGAACACCTAATCGTGCGAATGGACTAATACGGATGGACGTCATGCGAATGGGACTAATACGGATGAGCACTTATGCGACTGGACCTTCACTCGCATAACTCCATGCGACTGGCCTTTTAATCGTGCGAATGGACCTCAATCGTGCGAATGGACCCCAATCGCACCCTATTCGGCCGTATGGCCTCCATTCGGTCTCCAGTCGGTCGCCTAGCCCTAGCTGAGGCAGAATGCAGTTCATCCCGACTACAGCCGAGGGTTTTCGGCCTCCAAACTCATCTAAACCCATTCTAAGCCCAAATCGACCATCCTAAACCTTAGGGATGCATACCACAACACCATTCAAGCACACATAAGCTCACAATCAAGACTCAAACGCATCATACACACACATACTCATACACAAACGGGTCAAGCATACACACACACGAAAACCTGATTTCAGATGTGTTATAGCCCTAAAATCGTTTGAAAACAAGTAAAAGAGGGGTCCTAGAACTCACACAAACGACCACGATGACAAGGGCTTCGATTTGACTTGCTCCTCAACGATTTGGCCACTAGAACCAACCCGAACCAACACTTTTTCCTCTTTTCTCTTCTTTCTCTCTTCTCTTCTTTGATGGCTGATTTTGGTGGGTGTGGGGAGAGGGAAAGGGTTGCCCTCTCCCTTAAATACTCATACTTCCCTAACTTTCTCTCATTGGCAAGTTTGGTCCCTCGACTTTGGACTTTATTTCTTTTCTTATTTCATCGGCTTCAAAATAAACAAATAACCGGGTGTTACAATTCAGACCTTAGAGGGCATGCTTTGGGTGTTTTTTTATGGGATGACCACTTACCGTTAGCTGAATTCTCATACAACAACAACTATCATGCCAGCAATGGTATGCCACCATATGAGATGCTATACGGTAGGAGATGCAGAACACCTGTTTGTTAGGGTGATATTGGTCAGAAGGAATTGGGGAGCATCGAGGTAATCGAGGCTACGACGGTGAAGCTTGAGAAGATCAAAGCCTTCATGAAGGCAGCCAAAGTTAGACAGAAGACATATGCCGATAAATGATGCAGACCGATTGAGTTCCCGGTGGATGACCGGGTTATGTTGAAGGTCTCACCTTGGAAGGGTATCATTCATTTCCGAAAGCGGGGCAAGTTGAGCCCGAGATACATAGGCCCTTTCCGAATCATTGCTCGAGTAAGAGAGGTGGCCTATAGACTGGAGTTACCAGAAGAGTTAAGTGGAATTCACCTGACATTCCATGTATCTCATCTGAGAAAGTGCTTAGCTGATGAAGACATGATTGTTCCACTAGAGGATATCGAAGTAGACGAACGGCTCAATTACATGGAGCAACCGGTGGCAATCATAGATCGAAAGGAAAAGAGGCTGAGAAATAAAGTGGTTCCCCTTGTGCGTGTACAGTGGAAGCAGAGGAAGGGATCTGAGTCAACGTGGAAGACTGAAGAAGAAATGAAGCAGCATTACCCGCGTTTGTTCGAGGAATAACAGGTTTCAAGGACGAAACCTATTTAAGGGGGGTGGAGTTGTAACACCCGGCTATTTGTAGACGAGAAAGAAGAATAAACTGAAGAAAAAGAAAGAAAAGGAATAAAATCCAAGTCTAGGGGGTAAAAAGTGTCCAAAAGGACAAAATGTTTGAAAAGTGGGTGTAAAAGGTGGTGTGGCCGCCTATATGTCACATACACCACTGATTTTCGGGTTTAGGGAGAGAGTAGCTGGGAGCAGCAAATTCTCGGTTTTGAAGGAAGAACAAGGAAGAATTCGAACTCAAGGTAAGAATTCATGTTTTTATGGTGTTCTTAACGGGTTATGTCCTCGGGTTTATGCCTATGTGTGTTTATATGTGTTCGGGTATGTTTTTAGTGGGTTTCTAGGCGGTTGAATTCAATTTGCAAACAAGTATGGAAGAAGCCATACTCAAGAGCTGCAAAGGTGAGTTCTAGGACCTCTTTTTTACCAGTTTTAACTGATTTTGGGGCTGGAAATGCATGAATGTATGTTTTCATTAAACTGGGTTTTAGACCCGTATGTCTGAATGTGTGTATGATGATGTTATGATATGATGTATGATTATGTTCATGCTTGATGAGGTAGGATGATGTTTCTAAGACTTGGGATGTATGATTTAAGCTTAGAATATGATTAATGGTGATTTGAGATTGAAAACTGGTGTTAAGACTCATATGTTAAGTTTTAGAATCTGCATAAGTGTTGAAAAGTCAATGCGGATGAGCATTGACTAAGTATGGAAATACGGATGAAAGTCAATGCGACTGAACATTGACTGAGCCTGAGAAGTGCGGACGAGTATGGACTAAGGAGAAATGAGGATGAGTAATGGGAAGAAATGCGGACGAACAGTTAATGCGGATGATTATTAACTGCTAAGTAAATGCGGATGAACAGTTAATGCGGATGAGGTCAATGCGGATGAACATTGACTAAGTATGGAAATGCGGATGAAGTCAATACGGATGAAGTCAATGCAGATGAACATTGACTAAGTATATGAAATGCGGATGAGTAAGAAAAATACGGATGACAAATGCGGATGAAGTAAGTCAATGCGGATGAAGCAAGTCAAATGTAAATGAAAAATAAGGTCAATGCGGATGAACACTTAGTAAAATTCTGACTTTTTGGAAAAAGGGGTAATGTATGCTTTGACTTGAGATGTTCCCGGGGATTCATGTAGGTTGACTTTTGAGGTCATAGATGGTATGATGGACATGTAGTGATGTGTGATTGATGCATATCCACGATGTTGATGTATGATGTTGTATGATTATACATGATGTATGTTATGAATGTATGATGATTCCATGTACGATGATGATGACTGAATGTTATGTTCCTTGTGATGTATGTTTATCTTTTCGTGGCTTTACGTATTATGTTAATAAATGAACCGAAAGTATTATGTAATGTAAAGTGAAAGATAATGAAAGAGGAACATGATGAATGAATGCATGCATTAGTGAACGAGTGAATGTAAGAAGGCTTGCAAGCAAATGTATGGAGGTGCACACCCAATGAAGGTGTTAGCTCAGCGATGTGCAGGTTAGCTACCCCAAAGGATGCACATTGGGGTCCAATCTTTATGATTGACCATATGAATGGGATCCTTGCCGCTTGCCCTAGGTACTGGAGTCAGCTTCGTGCATAATGTTCGAGGTCTATGAAAGACCCCAGGCCTAGTTACCCGCTTCGTGCACAATGTTTGGGGTATAGCATATGGCATTGATCCGGAATGAAATACAAAAGATAAATGGTGAATGTACTTGCCCTAGGTACTGGAGTCAGCTTCGTGCACAATGTTCGAGGTCTATAAAAGACCTCAGGCCCAGTTACCCGGTTCGTGCACAATGTTCGGGGTAATGTACATGTCACTGGAAGTAATGAATGAACGAATGAAAGTAAGAATGTATGAAAGAATTAAAGTTAATGAATGAATGATGAAGATAATAATGATATTATCTGTGTATCCGTATGATGTATGATCGCATGAAAGTAAAGATAGGTTTTAATGAAAGTAAAGTATTGTTTTATTATAAAACTAAAACTCACTCAGCAACACTGACTTTTATGCATTTTCCAGTTGGCAGGTGAGCATTGCTGAGGGTGGCACGGAGCAGCTACTTGGCATTTTGAATGGCATTCTTTTGTTAATGTTTTTGCATTGTAATGCGAACGAATGATGTTTTGAAATGAATGCCTGTATTAACTTTCAAAAGCATTTGTAACGATATGAAAAATTAGTTTTATGTTTCTGCTGCAATGTTTTATGAATGATTAATGTAAAGTATATGTTTTATGTGCAATGAATGACCAACTGTGAGGTGCCCGAGAACGGGGCCTTACACAAAGTATGTTTCCCGTGAAGGCTTCAATCGATTTGTACTTATGTCACGATAAAGGAGATAGGTGTTTCCACACCACTGATTATAACAAGAACAGGGACTCCAATCGAGGGCTTGAATTTACATGGGAATGGGTAGACCAGATGAAATCCTAATATCTGTATTTGTTCATGGATCGAGTTTCGGGATCTAACCCCAGCTGAATTTCGGGATGAAATTCTCTCAACTGGGGGATACTGTATGCACTCATGTCCTGCCTATCACACCCCGACCGACGGCCTAATCATCAGGGCGGACAAATGTGGAATGATTGTTCATAGCACATGGAACTAATTAAGTTTAAATAATATTAAATGTCATTATTCATTGAACATTACAAGACAAATAAGTCATTACATAACAATCAAGATACAACCAACATCATAAGATTTTCAATTAATCTAAGTCCAAATCCTATATGAACACGAAGAGGTCTTCAAGTAGTAAACCTAAAACATGTTAAAAATAAAAGGTCAACTTTGAAAGTTGGTGAGATTTTCATAGTTTTCAATACATAAGTATATAAAAGATGGCAATTCATGTCATAGATTAGTGAACAAAGTAACTAGGGATGTAAGATAGAATGCACAATCAAACCTTGACAGTTTACAAGTCTCAAACATTTACAAGTATATACGATTAGGTAAGTGTACTTGGATCAACCAAGCAGGCTTGTCTGGCCCATAGATCTATGACATCGTCAGGCTAGCAATAGTTAATGATTTTACATATAATCGACATTACATGGTAGCTACAAAGATCAACTAACCACAACATACAAGTGAATTGCCATAAGTTTACAAGAATAAAACGTTTTACAAATGCAATGGTTATAAGGTAACATGTTTCACCTCAAAGTGTGAAAATATGTAAAAGGGGTATAGAAATACTCACATGATATTTATAAGGTGATGATAAAAAATTAAACGAGGCTCTAACGATTTCTTTTACAAGTTACCTAAACGTATTGATTCTAAGATGAGGTTCAATAATAAGATTAACGATTAGACGTGAACTAGGATTTCAATTGGAAATTTTGGGGGTTCAAAAAATTAGATAAAATAATGAACCGTTTAGGTTTTGATTTAAAAAAGATAGTATAAATCAATTAAGACCAAAATAATTAAAAATGATTTAATAATTTAATTTATTGATGAATTAGAAATTAAGTATAATGTGTGAAAGGAAATAATTAATTAATAATTAATTATTTAAAATTGATAAAGATGATTTATTGAATTCTTAATTATATGACTTGTAAAATAATATTAAATTATTTAAAGTTATTTTATAAAGTTTTTAAATGTTTTAAATAATCTTTATATGGTCTTATAATATCAAAACACAAAATAAAGAATAATAGGAATTATATTGTTTTATAAGTTTCAAGAATTTAATTAATTGTTTAAGGAATAAATTTTATAAACTACTTATGATATAACATGAATTAATTATTTAAATAATTATTTAACTAACTATTTGAATACTTATTAATTTAACATATAGATTTATAATATTTTAAATAATCTACATTTGAACCATAAAAACTTTATAACATTTAAATCACATAAATATTATTTTTTATAACCCTTATTATCCTTTATAAGGTAATTAGATTTAAAATCATAAGCTTTTAAAACCTTTAAAATTAATTTAATAATTTTAGAAATGTTTTAGTTAATGAAATAATTTTTATTTTGATTTTATAATATGATTATACTTTTCTAATTTATAAAATGTTAAAAAAACTACTTAAAAACAAGGATGACGGAGGCCCGGTTCGAACCCGAGACCTCTCGGATGAAATGTGTACAATGAAATAGTAAACCAAGGCCTCGGCCGTCGTTTATATCGTGTTTTAATTCATAAAAACAACATTTTAAACAAACCCCCAAATTCTTATAAACCCTAGATTGATATGAACCAAAATTGAACATCAGATTGATGTTGTTAACGGAATTAAACTTAGGGTTTTCATTGCCCATATGAAACCGAGTGTATATGAGGATTTAATTACCAGAATGATGATCGAAATGGGGTTACAAGATAAGTGTCTAGTCGCGGCCATGATTGAACATGTTCAAGATGCAAACGTTGCTGGAAATCAAATTATCTTTGTATGAAGCTTCGGATGTTGATTCTAAGTAAAAGCCCGCAACCAATTTTGTGTAACAGAGCTTCGAACATGGTTCTCAATTAAGTTGCAGTTTGAAATAGAGACGATGTTCGATGATAGGTATTGTTGTTTTGCAGATGAAATTGATAGTTCTATTAGTTTAAGGGTACTATTCGATCAGTTTCAAGTTGAATGGATTAAACATTTAATTCGGTGTTCGGTTTCATTTGCATAAGCTTTAATAGTAAGGATATTTGAATTGGAACGGTCCTTGAGTTCGAAACCGATGTTGCGAAAGTCAAGAGCCGGCTTAATTGAGTTTTAGTGAAGCTTTTTGGGGGTTTCGGTGATTGCCGGAGATAGTAGCCGAAGTTGTGTGTCCGACGGGTTGGGGGGCGGTTTGGGTTGCTTTGAACCAAATTACCATTTTGGTCCCTGTGATTTTAATAGTTAATATTTTATGACCAAACTTTTATTTTAAGTTTCTGAAATTACAAGTTAGACCCTTGACTTATTAAAACTAATTTAAATAATAAATCAACTTAATTATTTGTTAAACTTTTATAAACTTGTAAACTTCATAATTTAATTATTTACTTTTAATAATAAAAATTCATAACTACTAATAAAACTTTATGAGTTATTAAAATTCATTTTATAACTTAATAAATTTTAAGTAAACTTTTTCATTTAATTATTTATTGTAAAATGATTAATAACACTTTATAACTATACAAAAATAATTATTTATAACTCTATAAATTATTAAAAGTTGTTTTAAATAATTAGTAAATAAATAGTTCACAATGTAAGTTGCGTTTAATCCACTAAAACAATTAAAATAATTTAATGACGGAAACTCAAAATGAGTTCGGGTTCGGATTATAATTTGAAAATTGGCGAATGTTACAATCTCCCCTACTTTAAGAAATTTCGTCCCGAAATTTAATCACGAGAAGATTAATTTCAAAGATAGGGGGAGACTTGAGTTTCATCTCATATTTTCTAGTGAACTTCTTAGAAGGTTTAATTTCAACAAGTTTAACTATGATGATTTCCTATGCTTAAGTTTGTTCAATTTGTTCAATTTCATAATTCATGATTTCATGTTTTCCTTGGCAAAGGGTACAAGATTATTAATTTAGAAATTTTTTTTGATAAATGTTTGTATGTTAAATGGTTCAAGACAATTGGGAAGGTTTTGTCACGAGGGAAACACTAAGTATTAGTGTCACACGAGACTCAGAGATAAGTTCAGGATGCTTTTGGATGGGATATAGAATTTATAAGAGCTTCTCAAGGAAACAACTTTATACGGGGTTTCTAGATGATCGTTTTTTGTTTACTTATCTCTTTGAGATTTCAAAATTTTATTGGCTTAAAGTTGATACGAGAATCGTGTTTGTTATAATTAAGTATTCAATTTAGAATGAGAGCATCGTTGTAATAGGTTTTCAGGATAAGTGCGGTTTTGAGGGAATGCGTTTAGAAAGATTTTTAAGGGTCATTAAGAGAAATGGGATAATGAGTTTTAAGGTTCAAAAGGACAAGATCAATGATGAAACGATTCAAAATAACACAATGTTTCGAGTCTAATGTTTGGTTTACAAACCAAAACAATACATTGACTTATCAAAGTATTAGGTCAACTACAACCTTAACGAAGACATGCATACCTATAAGTAGACACTCACCCCAAGGGTTCCCAGGTAAGGTAAACGAATCCATTGGTTGATTTGGATTTATATGATTACCTTGCCTAGACAGAACACCTCGAGATACAGGCATCACACTCTTCCAGCATTATATGTTTCAAGTTGTACGACACAGACTTTGACGAGACTTGAAAACCACGAATAACAATTCAAAGCTTATTTTGAGAACCATTTGATTTAGGCACATAATGCCTTAGAATATGATTTAAGATACGTGTGTCCATTGATAAGATTCAAAGTATAAGAATAAGAACATAAGGCATATAATCACATAATCAAGTAAAACACATAAGACACGTAAAATCCTATCTAAGCGTATAAAATACATGAGAGGACTCACGTGTAAGGGTACTTAGTTATAGTCTAGGTCATTCTGTTTCTAATAACCTAAATCCCTATAGCCATGGCTCTGATACCAATCTGTCACACCCCGACCGACGGCTGAATCATCGGGGCGGACGAATGTGAAACGATTGTTCATAGCACATGGAACTAATTAAGTTGAAATAATATTAAATGTCATTATTCATTGAACATTACTAGACAATAAGTCATTACATAACAATCAAGATACAACCAACATCATAAGATTTTCAATTAATCTAAGTCCAAATCCTATATGAACACGAAGAGGTCTTCAAGTAGTAAACCTAAAACATGTTAAAAATAAAAGGTCAACTTTGAAAGTTGGTGAGATTTCCATAGTTTTCAATACATAAGTATATAAAAGATGGCAATTCATGTCATAGATTAGTGAACAAAGTAACTAGGGATGTAAGATAGAATGCACAATCAAACCTTGACAGTTTACAAGTCTCAAACATTTACAAGTATATACGATTAGGTAAGTGTACTTGGATTAACCAAGCAGGCTTGTCAGGCCATAGATCTATGACGTCGCCAGGCTAGCAATAGTTAATGATTGTACATATAATTGACATTACACGGTAGCTACAAAGATCAACTAACCCAACATACAAGTGAATTGCCATAAGTTAACAAGAATCAAACGTTTTACAAGTGCAATGGTTATAAGGTAACATGTTTCACCCCAAAGTGTGAAAATATGAAAAAGAGTATAGAAATACTCACATGATATTTATAAGGTGATAATAAGAAATTAAACGAGGCTCCAATGATTTTTTTACAAGTTACCTAAAAGTATTGATTCCAAGATGAGATTTAATAATAAGATTAACGATTAGACGTGAACTAGGGTTTCAATTGGAAATTTTGGGGGTTCCAACAATTAGATAAAATAATGAACTGTTTAGGTTTTGATATAATAAAGATAGTAAAAATCAATTAAGACCAAAAATAATTAAAAATGATTTAATAATTTAATTTATTGATTAATTAGAAATTAAGTATAATCTGTGAATGAAAATAATTAATTTAATAATTAATTATTTAAAATTGATAAAGATGATTTATTGAATTCTTAATTATATGACTTGTAAGATAATTTTAAATTATTTAAAGTCATTTTATAAAGTTTTTAAACATTTTTAATAATCTTTATAAGGTCTTATAATATCAAAAACACAAAATAAAGAATCATCAAAATTATATTGTTTTATAAGTTTCAAGAATTTAAGTAACTATTTAAGGAATAAATTTTATTAACTAGTTATGAGATAACATGAATTAATTATTTAAACAATTATTTAACTAACTATTTGAATACTTATTTATTTAACCTATAGATATATAATATTTTAAATAATCTACATTTGAACCATAAAAAGTTTATAACATTTAAATCACATAAATATTATTTTTTATAACCCTTATTATCCTTTATAAGGTAATTAGATTTAAAATCATAACTTTTTAAAACCTTTGAAATTTATTTAATAAATCCAGAAATGTTTTAGTTAATGAAATAATTTTATTATGATTTTATAATATGATAATACTTTTCTAATTATAAAATGTTAAAAAAACTACTTAAAAACAAGGATGATGGAGGTCCGGTTCGAACCGGGACCTCTCGGATGAAATGTGTACAATGACCCAGTAAACCAAGGCCTCAGCCGCGGTTATATTGTGTTTTAATCATAAAAACAACACTTTAAACAAACCCCCAAATTCTTATAAACCCTAGATCGATATGAACCAAAACTGAACATCAAATTGATGTTGTTAATGGAATTAAACTTAGGGCTTTCATTGCCCATATGAAACCGAGTGTATATGTGGATTTAATTACGAGAATGATGATCAAAATGGGGTTACAAGATGTAAGGACCCGTTCCCGGGCACCTCACAGTTGGTCATTCATTGCACTTAAAACATTTTAAAACGTACATATATCTTGCAGCGGAATTTAAATCTTTCATTAATAACTAAAAACATATCATTTACAACGTTCGTTTTCATCTCAAAATACAATGACATGTCAAAATACGGATGCCAACCTCAAAATGCTCCTAGTAGCTTCTGCATCCATGCCTGCAACTCCTCAACATCAACAAATACCTGCCAACTATCATGCATACAAAAGTCAGCGACGTTGAGTGAGTTCTAGTTTTATAATAAAATATACTTTTCTGTATTAAAACCGTTCTTTACTTTATTTCAAAACATACTATACTTTACAATCGTTCGTGATCATGCATCATACGTACATACAGATAATATCATTATTATCTTCAACATTACGTTCGTTAACTTTCGTTCATTCAACGTGCGTCATTATCTTTCACTTTTCTCGAGATCCAGTCAGACTTTACCCTCTTCGTGGCACTCAGCCACAATTACTGAGGTCGAACGAAAAGGATCCGTATCGCACATTATTATGATAATTCAATAACGTTCGTTACATACATAGCGCACGTTCGCACATTTCATACTTGATCTTTCGTTCATTACTCTTTATTACCCGAATCTTGTCTCGTGCAATATCTCATGCTCGAAAGCTGATGTTATGCTGGGGCCTGCTCACAAACCCCCGACTCATGTCCGAAGACTGACACAGCACCGGGATACGCGACAAAGATCCCATACGAGTCAATCACAGGGATTGAACTCTATCCGAGTCTGTTACAACACAAAGTCACTCATCTCATTATCTCGTCTCATGGACAAAGACCTCTGTCGAGTCTGTTGCAACACAGAGTCACTCACCTCTTATCTCGTCTCATGGTCAAAGACCTCTGTCGAGCTGTTGTAACATAGAGTCGCTCACCTCATATCTATGCTTGGCTTTATGCCACACCCCCGAAGTTATACGTAACTCGGGTAACAACAACCCCACCGAAGTGGTAACACCCCTACTGAAGTGGGTAACAACACCCCCACCGAAGTGGGTAACACCCCCATCGAAGTGGGTAACAACACCCCCACCAAAGTGGGTAACACCCCCACCAAAGTGGGTAACAACACCCCCACCGAAGTGGGTAACACCTCTGAAGGTCAGTCACAAAAATTGGAACCCTTGCGTGCACACTTTAGGATTTGCTGAACCTCACGCGGTAGAGCTTAGGGCATTTAGAGCTGTGCACATCTGTACATGCTGCTTGCCAGCCTCACTATACTTTCTTTTATTCATTTATTCATGCATGCATTCTTTCATTGCGTTCCTCTTTTCATTATCTTCCACTTTACGTTACATAATACTTTCATTACATTCATTAACGTTCAACGCAAGCCAAGGGAAGACATACATACATAATAAGGAACATACATAATCATAAACATACACCATACAGGCAACATCATACATACATAACACACATCAAACATAAGCCATCACATCATAACCAGGCCTATCTCCCCATAATACCCCCTTAAAACCACTTAGAAAACCTCAAGTCCAAATTGGGCGCGTGGGACCTTCCAGGCGCATGAGCATAAAAATTCTAAGTGTAAAACTGTCTGGGTGCATGGGCACTGTTTGGGCGTTTCTATCCTGTTCAGGCGCATGACACCTGTTCAGGCGCATCACCAACACTTAACTGTTTCAACCACTTGGGCGCATGGGCACTATTCAGGCGCATGGCCAACACTTAGACATTTCAATCACTTGGGCGCATGGGCACTATTTAGGCGCATGGGTAACACTTAAACGCATTGCCAACATGTTGGGCGCATGGGCCACTGTTTAGGCGCATGGCCCACCTTAGGCGCATGGCCAACACTTAGGCGTCTGGCCACTCATGCTGGACGCATGGACAACTGTTTGGGCACATGAGCCACCTCTGGACGCATGGACCACTGTTCATTTCATCAAAACATTTTGAAATCTTTTCTATGCCATCAACATCACCCGATTGCCATTCTAAGCATACCCAAACACAGATCTAACATACTAAGGCCATCGAAGCATGCTATACACATCTCTACCCCATAATCAACACTATACCATACATACATGCATACATCATTTCGAACATAAAGTTGTAAATCCACAGTTTCTTTCAAAATGTTTACTTAGTATGCATAATAGCCCCAAATCAATTGAAAATTAGTAAAAGAGGGGTTCTAGAAACTCACCTTGAGCAATCTTTGAGCAACAGTCTTCTAGTTCAAGACCCACTTTGATTCAGCTCTTGAATCCCGAAAACAAACTCTAAACAACAAGAACTTCGGTCAAGAACTCGAAACCCAGCTGAAACGAGCTCATAGAAGAGAAGACTTACCTTTTTCAGCTTCTTCTTCCTCTTTCTCTCTCTAGAACTGAGAGTCTCTCTCTCTCTTCTTCTTTTCAGCCATGAAGAAGAAGATGAAGAAGAAATAATAGGCACCTATGCCCTTAAATCCTTAAAATAATAAAAGTGTACTTTGTACACTTTTCCCCTTCCAATTGTGCACAATTTCTATTCTTTCTATTTACTTTTCTTTTCCTTTCGTTTAAATAGAAATTCGGGGTGTTACACAAGACGAATGTCTAGTCGCGACCATGATTGAACATGTTCAAAATGCAAACGTTGCTGGAAATCAAATTATCTTTGTATGAAGCTTCGGGTGGTGATTCTAAGTAGAAGCACTCAACCAATTTTGTGTAACAGAGCTTCAAACATGGTTCTCGATTAAGTTGCAGGTTCGAAATAGAGACGATGTTCGATGATAGTGTATTGTTGTTTTGCAGATGAAATTGATTGTTCTATTAGTTTAAGGATATGGATTTGATGATTTACCCTCAGTTATTAAGGGACTATTCAATCAGTTTTAAGTCGAATGGATTAAACTTTTAATTCGGTGTTTGGTTTCATTTGCATAATCTTGAACAGTAAAGATATTCGAATTGGAACGGTCCTTGAGTTCAAAACCAATGTTGCGAAGGTCAAGAGCCGGTTTAATTGTGTTTTAATGAAGCTTTTTGTAAGGCCCCCTTCTCAGGATGCTTACAGCTAATCGATCATCACACATAAAACGTACATTTTCATTTATTTAACGTAAACATTGCAGCGGAAACATTCAAAAATGACATTTCATTGCATTATAAAAGCTTTTGCCAAGTAATACATCGTTAACCAGTTACAAAATACATTGTTGCATTACATCACAATAGCATTTATAAATGGATGCCATCCCAAAAGAGCTGAGTAGCCACCTCGTGCCATCCTTAGCAACATTACCTGCCAAGTGTAAACACATAAAAGTCAGCATTGCTGAGTGAGTTCTAGTTTTATAATAAAACATACTTTTCTTTGTTAAAAAGCATTCATTACATTCATGTGATCATACATCATACGTACACATAGATAATAGAATTATTATCTTTTTCATTTATTCGTTCATCATTACATCTTTCCCCCTCGTCAAAACCATGAACTTTACCCTTCATGCTCATGGTACTGGGCCTAAGCCTATCATAGACCTTCATTCACGGTGCACCGCACCTCTGGCCACAATACCTAAGAAAAAGTTCAGGTATACCATTGTCATGTGCTATGCCCTTCATGCTCATGGTACTAGACCTAAGCCTATCATAGACCTTCATTCACGGTGTCCAGCACCTCTGGCCATAGTACCTAAGGCAAGCAACAATGGTTTCATACCAATGGTCAATCACAAAGAAAGACCACAATGTGCATCCTCCCGGGGTAGCGAACCCGCACACCGTTGGGCTACCACCTTTTAATGGCGTGTCCCGACATACAAGGCATGCAAGACTTTATTTACTTTCATCATTTATTAATGCATGCATTCATCATGTTCCTCTTTTTATTATCTTCCACTTTACGTTACATAATACTTTCAATTCATTCATTAACGTAACACGTAAAGCCATATGAAAGATAAACATACATCATAATAAGGAACATCAACATACACAGTCATCATCATCATACAGGGCAACATCATACATAAGATATATCATGCATAAACATGCAACATCATCATGCCCAACAGAGCTCTAAGACCTCAAAAGTCATCTACGAGAATCTTCCACGTCAAAACTTACATCTGCACTTTCCCTCGAAAGTCAGTACATAAAATACGTTTCCTCGGGCACACCAGCCCTACTTGGGCGTATGGAAACCCTTCAGTCGCATGGCCTCCAGGCGACTGAACATCATGTGATTGGACCAATGTGGATGAACACCTAATCATGCGAATGAAACTAATATGAATGGACTCAATGCGGATGAGTCCCATGCGAAGGGACCTAATGCTGATGGAACTAATACGGATGAGCATTTATGCGAATAGGCTCTCAGTCGTGCAAATGAACCCTCAATCATACGAATGAACCCTCATTCATGCGAATGAACCTCAATCGCACCTCAATCGGCCGTATGGCCTCCATTCGGTCGCCTAGCCCTAGCTGATGCAAAATGCAGTTCATCCCGAACCCAATCTGCCATTTGTTGACCTTCAAGCTCATCTAAACCCATTCTAAGCCCAAATCAACCATCCTAAGCCTTAGGAACGCATACCACGACCCCATTCAAGCACACACAAGCTCAGAAACAAACTCCAAACGCATCACACGCAAACACATACAAATGGGTCAAATACACACACATACAAAAATGGGTTTTCACTATGTGTTCTAGCCCCAAATCAGTTGAAAATGGGTAAAAGAGGGGTCCTAGAACTCACACAAACGACCACAACGAGAAGAGCTTCGATTACACCCACTACACGATGATTTTGCACTATTGAATCTACCCGAACCAACCTTTTTCCCTTCTTTTCTCCCTTTTCTCTCTCCTCTCTTTTCTTTGCTTAGTTTTTGGGTACGTGGGGAGGGTGTGGGCTGCCCTCTCCTCTTATTCCCCTTCTCTTCCAAACTTTCTCGCGTTTTGGCAAGTTTGATCCCCCGACTTTGGACTTTATTTCTTTTCTTCTTTCGTCGGCTTCAAAGAAAAATATTCGAGCGTTACAAGTCCACCCCCCTTAAATAGGTTTCGTCCCCGAAACCTGTTATTCCTCGAACAAACGTGAGTAATGTTGTCTCATTTCTTCCTCAGTCTCCCACGTTGACTCGGATCCTTTCTTGTGCTTCCACTGTACACGCACAAGAGGAACCACTTTATTTCTCAGCCTCTTCTCTTTTCGGTCGATGATTGCCACTGGTTGCTCCGCATAATTGAGACGTTCGTCTACTTCGATATCCTCTTGTGGAACAATCATATCTTCATCTGCCAAGCATTTCCTGAGATGAGATACATGGAATGTTGGGTGAATTCCACTTAACTCATCCAGTAACTCCAGTCTATAGGCCACCTCTCCTACTCGAGCAATGATTCGGAAAGGCCCTATATATCTTGGGCTCAGCTTGCCCCGCTTTCTGAATTGGATAATACCCTTCCAAGGTGAGACCTTCAACATAACCCGGTCACCCACCCTGAACTCAATTGGTCTGCGTCGTTTATCAGCATACGACTTCTGCCTATCTTTAGCTGCCTTCATGAAGGCCTTGATCTTTTCAAGCTTCTCAGTCGTAGCCTTGATCACTTCGATGCTCCCCATTTCTTTTTTTACCAATATCACCACAACAGATGGGCATTTTGCATCTCCTACCCTATAGCATCTCATAAGGTGGCATACCAATGTTGGCATGATAACTGTTGTTGTATGAGAATTCAGCTAACAGTAAGTGGTCATCCCAACTTCCCCCAAAATTGATAACACATGCCCGAAGCATGTCCTCCAATGTCTAAATGGCCCTCTCCGACTGACCATCAGTCTGGGGATGATAAGTCGTGCTAATATGTAACCTCGTCCCCGTAGCATCATGGAATTTCTTCCAAAATTTAGAAGTAAACCGGGTGTCACGATCGGACACAAAAGACACCGTAGACCATGGCGAGTTACAATCTCCTTGATGAAAAGATCCGCTAACCCCTCAGATAAATATGTCTCGCGAATCGGTAGGAAGTGAGCACTCTTCATCAAACGGTCAACAATCACCCGTATAGCATCATACCCTTTCGGAGTATGCGGCAACTTTGTAATGAAATCCATGGTGATGTGCTCCCACTTCCATTCCGGCATATCTAAAGGTTGGATCTTCCCATACGGATTTTGCTGCTCGGCCTTCACCTGTAGACAAGTAAGGCGTTTACTCACATACTCCACTACATCACGTTTCATACCCGGCCACCAATAATCCTTCTTCATGTCTTGATACATCTTTGTGGCACTAGGATGAATGGAGTATCGACTCTTGTGAGCCTCATCCATGATCTTCACCCATACATCCCCAAAATGAGGATCCACACCCGTCCAAATCATGTATTAACACCAAGTGTGTTTTCACCCAATTCCCCAACCAGACCTCTCATTCTTTCCAAGTTAAGATGATCTTCCTTCAATGCCTTATCTTGAAACTCTTTAACTTGCTTCATCACGTCAGAGGTCATGATTAGCTGATACGCCTTCACCCGAATCAACTCGGGCCTCTCCTTTCGGCTAAGGGCATCAGCCACCACATTGGCTTTGCCCGGATGGTAATGGATCTCACAATCATAATCCTTTATAAACTCCAACCATCGTCTCTCTGCCTCATGTTTAGATCTTTCTGCTCAAAGAAGTACTTCAAGCTCTTATGGTCAGTGAAAATGGTGCACTTCATCTCCTAAAGATAGTGCCTCCAAATCTTTAGTCCAAAGAGCACGGTTGCTAGCTCCAAGTCATGAGTAGGATAATTGACCTCATGAACCTTTAACTTTCGGGATGCATAGGCTATAAATTTTCCTCTTTGCATTAACACACATCCCAACCCCGAGTAGGAAGCATCAGAATAAACCACCAAGTCTTCACTTCCCTCAGGTAATGACAGAATAGGAGCTTGAGACAATCTTGCCTTCAATTCATCGAACGCCTTCTCTTGAGCTTGACCCCACACAAACTTCACGTCCTTCCGGGTCAACTTAGTCAGCGGAGAAGCGATCTTAGAGAAGTCTTGGATAAATCTTCTGTAGTAGCCCACCAAACCCATGAAACTACGAATCTCAGATGGCGTCTTTGGAGACTTCCATTGCATTACTGCCTCCACCTTCGCCGGTTCCACCATAATCCCGTCGGGATCTACCACGTGACCTAAGAACTAAACTTCGCGCAACCAAAATGCACACTTGGAGAACTTGGCGTACAACTTCTCCTTTCTCAACGTCTCCAAAACCTCCTGAATGTGACCGGCAAGCTCAAGCTCGCTCTTCGAATAAATCAGGATATCATCAATAAACACAATCACTGATTTATCCAAAATCGGCCTACACACCCGATTCATCAGATCCATAAAAGTAGCTGGCGCATTGGTCAAACCAAAAGACATGACAAGAAACTCGTAGTGACCATAACGTGTGCGAAAAGCTGTTTTAGGGATGTCCTGCTCCTTCACTTTCAACTGATGGTAACCAGATCGAAGGTCTATCCTTGAAAACCAACTGGCACCTTGAAGTTGATCAAACAAATCATCTATTCTTGGTAACGGGTATCGGTTCTTCACCGTCAACTTGTTCAGCTCACAGTAGTCAATACACATCCTCATACTACCGTCTTTCTTCTTCGCAAACAAGACCGGAGCACCCCCAGGAAAGATACTCGGTCTGATGAATCCCTTGTCAAGCAGCTCTTGCAACTGCTCCATCAACTCACTCATTTCCGTCAGAGCCAATCGATACAGTGCCTTGGCAACAGGTTGGGCACCCGGCATCAGATCAATCTGGAACTCGATCTCCCTGTCAGGTGGCACTCCTGGTAGGTATTCTAGGAACACGTCCGGAAAGTCACACACAACCGGTACATCGAATAGTTGTGGTGTTGGCATATCCACATCCTTTACATAAGCCAAGTAGGCGCTACATCCATGCCTCATACACTTTCCCACCACCGCCATTGAGATTACTTTCAGGATCGTCGTGACCTGATCACCATAAACCGTCACCAAACCACCATCAGGAGCTGTCAGACAAATCATCTTCTTGCGACACTCAATGTTCGCCTCAAAGTCCGCCAACCAATCCATCCCAAGAACCAAATCGAAACCACCTAACGTCATCACGAACGGTCTAACAGGAAACTTATGACCTTCTAGCTCCACATCACAGTTCTCTATCATCTTAGAAATCCTGGTAGACTTACCTATGGTAGTTTCTACATCAAAGGGCGCATCAACACATCTACTACTAACAGGCAACTTAGCACATAAAGTAGCAGAAATAAAACTTTTACCGGCACCCGAATCAAATAACACAAAAGCTAAAGTTTGGTTCACTAGAAACATACTGGACACAACATCAGGTCCGTCCTAGCCTCCTCCTGTGTCATAGTGAATTCCCTAGAGCTCACCCATGGCCCTTCACTCCCTGTCTTATTCGCCCTAGAGCCCTCCGCCCTCGGCTTCTTACAATCCTTACTTATGTGACCCTCTTCACCACAATTAAAGCACCGGACCGTACGTCAGTCCCTTGCCATGTGCCCCGCCTTCCCATATTTAAAGCACAAATTCAACCCAAACCTACATTCCCCACTATGCTCTCTCCCACACCTACCACACTTCTTCATACCCACACCCGACACGACCACACGGTGGTCATCCACCCGTGCCTTTTTGTTACCCGTCGAGGCATCACCCCGACCAAACCTCTTCCCCTGCCAATTTCAATCACCTCCACCCTTCCTGCTACCTTCAGCCACCACCACTACAGCCCTCTCATCATATAACCTCCCTGCCAAATCCACCGCCGATCTAAACGTGTTCGGTCGGGCAGCGATCATATGCCTCCGAATATCCGCTGGCAAACCCTGAATATACCTCTTGATCTTTCGAGACGGAGGTGTCACCTGATCCGACACCAAACATGCCATTTCGTTGAACTTCGTGGTGTACTGCTGGTGTGTCATGGTTCCCACCTCCAATTGTAGGAACTCTCTCTCAACTTTATCCATTTCTCTATGTGGACAAAACTCCTCGATTACCAACTTCTTCAGTTCAGACCAACTCATTCTCCCAATGGCCCTGCTACCCTCGGATTGGACTATATTGTCCCACCAGCACAGAGCTGAGTCCATAAAAGAATGGGCAGCAAACTTTACTTTCTGGTCCTCCCAGCACTCACTGATATTTAAGATGGCTTCCATTTCTCTCACCCACCGGTGAGCAGCAGCTGCAGTGCCATTACCATCAAAAGTAGGGGGCTTGCACCATTGAAACGCCCCATAATTATAGCCTCGTGCCGCCTCTGGCGCAGGCTCTTCCTCTTCTTCTTCATCATCAGATAGAACTGTTTCAGGCTCTGGTTGCTCTCGTCCTCCCGTGAACCTGTTCCTCTCTTGTCTTTCCCCTTCTCGTATAGCCTTGATGATTTCGGTCACCACAGACGGTAAGATTGTCTGCATGACCTGATGGACTTCTTCAATAATAGCCTCCTTTACTGAGGCTCTTAGATTGGCGCTCTCGTCGCCACCCTCTGAATGAGGGGTCTCTGGTTCTTCATGAACCACCTTTTCAACTCTGGGTCTCCCTCTCTTGGGTCACGGCTCAGCACCAAGCCCATCACGACCACCTCCATGAGAGGCTTTTAAAGATCTACCACCGGCCATTCACACGCACACTGAAAGATTCAAACACCAACACAGTCATTCAAGGGAACAGCTCAGTTTATGTCAAGTATAGTAAGTCCCTAATTATAGTGGCCAGTTATGATTAGCCACTTACTTTACTCTTCACACCCCGAGCATTATCTATCCTGACCATCAGTATTTAATTCTACAAGCAACACATAACACATAACATGCACACAAAATACTAGTTAACATTAAAAAAATACGTAATGGCACGCAGCTACTCAGACTGGCATCCTTTCCCTTTCCGTCCCATTCTCAGTTTAAGTTAAGGTTTAATTTGAAAATTTACCCATTTCACTTAAACTTTGGCTCTGATACCAACTTGAAAGGCCCCATTCCTGGGACGCTTACAGCTGGTCGATCATCGCACATAAAACGTACATTTTCATTTATCTAACGTAAACATTGCAGCGGAAACATTCAAAATGACATTTCATTTCATTATAAAAGCTTTTGCCAAATAATACATTGTTAACCAGTTACAAAATACATTGTTGCATTACATCACAAAATCATTATATAAATGGAGGCCATCCCAAAAGAACTGAGTAGCCACCTCATGCCATCCTCAGCAACATTACCTACCAACTGAAACACATAAAAGTCAGCGTTGCTGAGTGAGTTCTAGTTTTAAAATAAAACATAATTTTCTTTGTTAAAAACCATTCATTACTTTCATGTGATCATATATCATACGTACACATAGATAATAGCATTATTATCTTCGCCATTCATTCGTTCATCATTACATCTTTTCGTTTCATCAAAACCATGAACTTTACCCTTCATGCTCATGGTATTGGGCCTAAGCCTATCATAGACCTTCATTCATCTCTGGCCACAGTACCTAAGATAAAGTTTAGGTATACCATTGTCATGTGCTATGCCCTTCATGCTCATGGTACTTGACCTAAACCTATCATAAACCTTCATTCATAGTGCCCAGCACCTCTAGCGACAGTACCTAAGGCAAGCAACAATGGTTCCATACAAATGGTCAATCACAAAGAAAGACCCCAATATGCATCCTCCTAGGGTAGCGAACCTGCACACCGTTAGGCTAACACCTTTTAATGGCGTGTCCCGACATACAAGGATTGCAAGAATTTCTTTACTTTTATCATTTATTAATGCATGCATTCATCATGCTCCTCTTTTCATTATCTTCCACTTTACGTTACATAATACTTTCAATTCATTCATTAACGTAACACGTAAAGCCATAGGAAATATAAACATACATCATAATAAGGAACATCAACATACGTAGTCATCATCATCATACAGGACAACGTCATACATAACATAAATCAGGCATAAACATGCAACAGCATCATGCCCAACATAGCCTCTAAGACCTCAAAAGTCATCTTACGTGAACTTACGGGAAACTTCCACGTCAAAGCTTACATCTTCACTTTCCCCCGAAAGTCAGTACATAAAATACGTTTCCTCGGGCTCACCAGCCCTACTTAGGTGTATGGACACCCTTCAGTCGCATGGCCTCTAGGCATCTGAACATCATGAGATTGGACAATGTGGATGAACACCCAATCGTGCGAATGAAACTAATGTGAATGGACTCAATGCGGGTGAGTCCCATGCGAATGGACCTAATGCGGATGGAACTAATACGGATGAGCATTTATGTGAATGGGCTCTCAGTCGTGCGAATGAACCCTCAATCGTGTGAATGAACCTTAATCGCACCTTAATCGGCCGTATGGCCTCCATTCGGTCGCCTAGCCCTAGCTGATGCAGAATGCAGTTCATCCCGAACCCAATCTGCCATTTTCGACCTCCAAACTCATCTAAACCAATTCTAAGCCAAAATCAACCATCCTCAACCTTAGGAATTCATACCACGACCCCATTCAAGCACGCACAAGCTCAGAAACAAACTCCAAACGCATCACACGCAAACACCTACAAATGGGTCAAATACACACACATACAAAAACTGGTTTTCACTATGTGTTCCAGCCCCAAATTAGTTGAATATGGGTAAAAGAGGGGTCCTAGAACTCACACAAACAACCACAACGAGAAGAGCTTCGATTAGACCCGCTACACGACGATTTTGCACTCTTGAATCTACCTAAACCAACCTTTTTCTCTTCTTTTCTCCCTTTCTCTCTTCTCTCTTTTCTTTACTGAGTTTTTGGAGATGTGGGGAGGGTGTGGGCTGCCCTCCCCTCTTATTCCCCTTCTCTTCCAAACTTTCTCGCATTTTGGCAAGTTTGGTCCCCCAACTTTGGACTTTATTTCTATTCTTCTTCCGTCGGCTTCAAAGAAAAATATCCTAGCATTACACTTTTTGGGGGTTTCGGTGATTGCCAAATATAGTAGCCGGAGTTGTGTGTCTGACGGGTTGGGGGCGGTTTGGGTTGCTTTGAACCAAATTACCCATTTGGTCCCTATGATTTTAATAGTTAATATTTTATGACTAAACATTTATTTTAAGTTTTTGAAATTAGAAGTTAGACCCTTGACTTATTAAAACTAATTTAAATAATAAATCAAATTAGTTATTTGTTAAACTTTTATAAACTTGTAAACTTCATAATTTAATTATTTATTTTTTAATAATAAAAACTCATAACTACTAATAAAACTTTATGAGTTATTAAAAGTCATTTTATAACTTAATAAATTTTAAGTAAACTTTTCCATTTAATTATTTATTGTAAAATGATTAATAACACTTTATAGCTATACAAAAAGAATTATTTATAATTTTATAAATTATTACAAGTTGTTTTAAATAATTAGTAAATAAATAGTTCACAATGTAAGTTGAGTTTAATCCATTAAATAATTTGATGATGGAAACCTCAAAATGAGTTCAGGTTAGGATTATAATTTGAAAATTAGCTAATGTTACACTGCCAAACCATTACACAACATCAAGTTTTGACTATTATTTAAACTTGCGAACTCATCAACAATGTGTTGACTATTTTGAGCATATTTTTCCAGGTACAATCGTTTAGGATTGCTAGGGATGTTGCCTTAGCGATGACCTTAGTCTTACATTATTTAAACTTTGGATGTCTTTGACAATTGCATTGACTTCTATTTGTTATTCACATTTTGATCACTTGCTCCCGGGTTGTGGGATTGATACTTATTTTGTTTGTATGACTATGTTTATTGTGGAATTGACTAACTGCGACACAAGTCTCCATTTTTCGAGTGACGTCATGACATATTGACTTTCATCATTTATTGCATCTCTGTTAATTAACAATGTGTTATGACGATCCCGTCCGTTACATCCTCGTGTTTCCGCTATAAGCGGGGGTGTGACAAGTGCTCCTAGAACTTCTCAACAAAATGGTGTTACTAAGAGGAGGAATAGGACGCTTATTGAGGCTGCTCGAACTATGTTAGCTGATTTAAAGCCGCCTCTAATATTCTAGGAAGAGGCAGTCAGCTCTACATGCTATGTGTAGAACAGAGTTCTTGTAGTTAGGCCACATGGAAAAAACCCTTATGAGCTATGGAACAAGAGGCCACCGTTCATTGGATTTCTTAGGTCCTTTGGTAGCAGGTGTACCATACTTAACACAAAAGACAATTTGATAAAATTGTTGAAAAGTCGAATGATGTTATCTTTGTTGGATTTTCCTCCAACTCTATTGCCTATAGAGTTTATAACATTAAGAATCAATAATTTGAGGAATATTCTAACATTGTTGTCAATGAGCACACTCCTTGTGATAGGGGGAATGACACTGATCATATTTTTTATTTTGAATTATTTTCAAACTATTCTAAACCTTCTTGTGAGAATGTTTCAGCTGGAACAGGTACTTTAAAGTGATTCTAATAACGATCAACTATTTGAGTTACCCAGACCTCTTTCAAGTTCTCCAAGAGTTGCTAATAATCAAGTTTCTACAATTATCAGATCTGATAGCATAACTATCTCAAGAGATAGTAGAGCTTCAACAATTTGTCAACTTAGCGAGCCTTAAAACTCATCAGGTGACAATGGACAACACCAAGCTGATGGAAGTAGCATTCTGAAGGAACAAACAACTGTCAATGCTACCCCACAGTCAATTGAAATTGATGTTGTTTCTCATTCATTCAATCAGTCCTCGTTGAATGAGTATGACACAACAGCTGGTCCAAGTGTTCAAGTTCTAGAGTAAAACATGTCCAATTTGGATCTATCTTTGGAACTAGATATGATCCCAAGGCTTAGGATTCACAGCACTCATCTAGATGAGAACATCATTAGAGATGTCTCTAAAGGTGTGAAAAAATAGGACAAACTCACAATGGGAATGTCTACCTGTACTCATGCTTCTTATCTCATATGGAACCCAAGAAAGTAGAAGAAGCCTTGAAAGATAGTGGATGGGTTAAATCAATGCAAGAAGAATTGCTTCAATTCAAAAAGACAAAAGGTTTGGAACCTATGTCTGCTACCATACGGTCAAGTACCAATAGGCACCAAAGAGGTTTTTAGGAACAAGAGAGATGATAGAGGCTTGATTATCAAGAACAAGCAAGACTGGTAGTTCAAGGATACACTCAAGAGGAAGAAATTGATTACACTGATGTCTTTACACCTGTTGCAAGACTTGAGGCAATGAGGATCTTTCTTGCTTATGCTCCATCCAAGAATTTTACTATCTACCAACTTGATGTCAAGTGTGCATTTCTATATAGGAATATAGATAGGGAAGTCTACGTGTGCCAGCCTCCAGGATTTGAAGACCCACAACACCCTAACTATGTGTGAAAGTTGGATAAAGCTTTTTATGGGATGCACCAAGCACCTAGGCAGTGGTATGAGACTTTGTCTCAGTTTCTCGTAAAGAATGGTTACACCAGATGTACCATCAAAAAGACTTTATTCATAAGAAAGTCTGGGAAAGACATCTTGCTCATGCAATTCTATGATAATGACATCATATTTGGTTCCTCAAATGACCAAATGTGCAAAGTCTTTGAGAGCATTATGAACAAAAAAATTTAAGATGAGTTCCATGGAAAAAATGGACTTTTTCCTTGGAATTCAGGTAAAGCAAATGATGAAAGGGTTCTTTATCAATCAATCTAAATATGTATCTGACATTTTAGAAAGATTTGATATGAAAGATTGTCAGCGAGCTAAGACACCTATACCCAGAAATCATAATCTTTGTCCTGACTCTAAGAGGGAGGATACTGATCAACATCAGTATAGGGCAATCATTAGTATTCTGATGTATCTTAGAGCAAATAGACCTGATATCATGTTTGTAACTTGCATCTGTGCAAGATATCCAAAGGTGTCTCACCTATTTGCTTCCAAGAGAATCTTCAGATACCTCAAAAGAGCACCTAAACTGGGTCTCTGGTATCCAAGGAACAACAATTTCAATCTTTATAGCTATTCTGATAGTGACTATGGTGGCGGTAATATTTACAAGAATCAACATCAGGAGGATGTCAATTTCATCGTGGAAGGATCATCTCATTGCAATGCAAGAAACAATCATTTGTCTCAACATCTACTGGAGAAGCTGAATACATTCCTGCTACTAGTTGTTGTGCTTAGTTGTTGTGGATTCAAAACCAGATGATAGATGTAAGGCCCCGTTCCCGGGACGCTTACAGCTGGTAAATCATTGCACATAAAACATATAACTTTATATTTCTCATTGATAAAACATCGCAGCGGAAACATAAAAATAACTTTTCATATCATTACAAATGCTTTTTCAACTTAATACAATCATTCATTTCAAAACATCGTTCGTTCGCATTACACTGCAAAAAACATTAATCAAAAGAATGTCGTCCAAAAGAGCTGAGTAGCCGCCCCGTGCCATCCTCAGCAACATTACCTGCCAACTGGAAACACATAAAAGTCAGCGTTGCTGAGTGAGTTCTAGTTTTATAATAAAACATACTTTTCTTTCGTTAAAACCGTTCTTTACATTCATGCGATCATACATCATACGTACACATAGATAATATCATTATTATCTTCATCATTCCTTTGTTAACTTCCGTTTATGCATCGTACGTCATTATCAATCTCATTCGTTCATACTTCTTACATTCATCCGTACGTTCATTACTTTCGATGACATGTACATTACCCCGAACATTGTGCGCGAAGCGGGTAACTGGGCCTGAGGTCTTTCATAGACCTCGAACAATGGGCACGGAGCTGACTCCAGTACCTAGGGTATGTACATTCACCACTTATCTTTTCTCTTTCATTCCAGATCAATGCCATATGCTATACCCTGAACATTATGCACGAAGTTGGTGACTGGGCCTGAGGTCTTTCATAGACCTCAAACATTGTGCACGAAGCTGACTCCAGCACCTAGGGCAAGCGGCAAGGATCCCATACATATGGCCAATCACAAAGATTGGACCCCTATGTGCATCCTTCGGGCTAGCTAACCCGCACACCGTTAAGCTAATACCTTCATTGGGTGTGCACCTCCATACATTTGCTTGCAAGCCTTTCATATGTTCATTCGTTCATTAATGCATGCGTTCATTCATCGTGTTCCTCTTTTCATTATCTTTCACTTTATGTTACATAATACTTTTATTTCATTCATTAACATTTAATGTAAAGCCACGGGAAAGATAAGCATACATCATAACAAGGAACATATCATGCACAGTCATCATCGTCATACAGGGCAACATCATACATACATAACATACATCATGCATAATCATGCAACATCATCATGCCCAACATAGCCTCTAAGATCTCAAAAGTCATCTTACATGAACTTACGGGAACCTCCCACGTCAAAACTTACATCTGCACTTTCCCCCGAAAGTCAGTAATTAAACTATGCTTTCCTCGGGTACACCAGCCCTACTTGGGAATATGGGCACCCTTCAGTCGCATGGCCTCCAGGAGACTAAACATCATGAGAATGGACCAATGTGGATGAAACTAATGCGGATGAACACCCAATCGTGTGAATGAAACTAATGCGAATGGACTCAATGCGAATGAGTCCCATGCGAATGGACCTAATGCGGATGGAACTAATGCGGATGAGCATTTATGTGAATGGGCTCTCAGTCGTGCAAATGAACCCTCAGTCATGCGAATGAACCCTCAGTTGTGCAAATGAATCTCAATCGCACCTCAATCGGTCGTATGGCCTCCATTCGGTCCCCTAGCCCTAGCTGATGCAGAATGTAGTTCATCCCGAACCCAATCTGCCATTTTCGACCTCTAAGCTCATCCAAACCCATTCTAAGACGAAATCAACCATCCTAAACCTTAGGAATGCATACCACAACACCATTCAAGCACGCACAAACCCAGAAACAAACTCCAAACGCGTCACACGCAAACACATACAAATGGGTCAAACACACACACATACAAAAACGGGTTTTTAGATGTGTTCCAGCCCCAAAATAAACCAAAAATGTTTAAAAGAGGTGTCCTAGAACTCACACAATCAACATCGAGAATTAGAGCTTCGTTTAGACCCGCTACATGTCGATTTTCGAGCTCGAACCCACGCGAATCAAGCCTTTCTCTTCTTTTCCTCCCATTTTCTCTCTTTAGCTGAATTTTGGGCGTGGGGAGAGGGTAAGGGCTACCCTCTCCCTTTAAATACCCCCACTCACCCAACTTTCTCTCATTGGTGAGTTTGGTCCCTCGACTTTGGACTTTATTTCTTTTTCTTCTTTCGTCGGCTTCAAAATAAATAAATAACCGGGTGTTACAAGTCCACCCCCTTTAAATAGGTTTTGTCCCCGAAACTTGTTATTCCTCGAACAAACGTGGGTAATGCCGCCTCATTTCTTCTTCAGTCTCCCACGTAGACTCGGATCCCTTCCTATGCTTCCACTGTACACGCACAAGAGGAACCACTTTATTTTTTAGCCTTTTCTCTTTTCGAACGATGATTGCCACTGGTTGCTCCACATAATTAAGACGTTCGTCTACTTCGATATCCCCCAATGGAACAGTTATATCTTCATCTTCCAAACACTTTCTCATATGAGATACATGGAATGTCGGATGAATTCCACTTAACTCATCTGGTAACTCTAGTCTATAGGCCACCTCCCCTATTCGAGCAATGATTCAGAAAGGTCCTATATACATTAGGCTCAACTTGCCCCGCTTCCTGAATCAGATAATACCCTTCCAAGGTGAGACCTTCAACATAATCCGGTCACCCACCTGGAACTCCATCGGTATGCATCGTTTATCAGCATACGACTTCGGTCTCTCTTTGGCTGCCTTCATGAAGGCCTTGATCTTTTCGAGCTTCTCAGTCGTAGCTTCGATTACCTCGACGATCCCTAGTTCTTTTTGACCAATATCACCCTAACAGACGGGTGTTCGGCATCTCCTACCATATTGCATCTCATAAGGTGGCATACCAATGCTGGCATGATAACTGTTGTTGTATAAGAATTCAGCTAACGGTAAATGGTCATCTCAACTTCCCCTAAAATCAATAACACATGCCCGAAGCATGTCCTCCAATGTCTAAATGGTCCTCTCGGACTGACCATCAGTCTGGGGATGATAAGTCGTGCTAATGTGTAACCTCGTCCCCATGGCGTCGTGGAATTTCTTCCAAAATTTGGATGTAAACCGAGTGTCATGATCAGACACAATAGACACCGGCATACCATGACGAGTTAGAATCTCCTTGATGAAAAGATCAGCCAACCTCTCAGATGAATATGTCTCGCAGATCGGTAGGAAGTGAGCACTCTTCATCAAGCGGTCAACAATCACCCATATAGCATCATACCCTTTCGGAGTACTCGGCAGCTTCGTAATGAAATCCATGGTGATGTACTCCCACTTCCATTCCGTATATACAAAGGTTGGATCTTCCCATATGGCTTCTGATGCTCAGCCTTCACCTGTATGACAGGATCAATGATCACAAGTTTGATGGATTAGAGTGTAACGCAGCGGAATAAGAACAAGAATTAGACAAATTATAGCAAGAATTTGATATTCGTATACATTATGAACAAATACGGTTGTAAAGAGAGAATATATTTCTTTGAAAAGGAATGTTTCAATAATATCAAATGTTTCTGCTCAATCATTCACGATTACAATAAGGTTGACACTCCTTATATAGAGTGCAATCACTGCTGATATCACGGGATAGTGACATCTGGCAGATTTGTTACAAAAACAACTAAACTTAACAAACTACTGAAATGTTCACAACTACTGAGAACATATCAGAGTGCTAAGTATAAAACATAAAACTACTGAAACTACAACGACTAAAAAACAAGCTCTTCAGTCGTTTTACAAAACTACTGAAAGGAAACATAAAACTACTGAAAGAAAACCGTCACAACTACTGAAGAGACCTCTTCAGCTGTTGTGACAACGACTGATACTTGGTCTTCAGCACTTGTCTTCAGACTTTGTCTTCAGCACTTGTCTTCAGACTTTGTCTTCAGCACTTGTCTTCAGACTTTGTCTTCAGCACTTGTCTTCAGACTTTGTCTTCAGCACTTGTGTCTTCAGACTTTGTCTTCAGCACTTGTGTCTTCAGACTTTGTCTTCAGCACTTGTCTTTAGACTTTGTCTTCAGCACTTGTGTCTTCAGAATTTGTCTTCAGCACTTGTCTTTAGACTTTGTCTTCAGCACTTGTGTCTTCAGACTTTGTCTTCAGCACTTGTCTTCAGACTTTGTCTTCAGCACTTGTGTCTTCAGACTTTGTCTTCAGCACTTGTGTCTTCAGACTTTGTCTTCAGCTGTTGTGGACTTCAGCAGTTGTTGTGACGTCTGTGGGACTTAAGGTTTTTCTGATCCGGCTCATTGGTTCGTTTGGTCCAACAAACTCCCCCTGAATCAATGCAGCCAAAACCTTAACTTTATTGAGGTCCACTTATTGTTGGCAATAAGATTGGTCTTTTTCCTTCTTGATCAGCTAAGAAGATGACCAATTAAGCACTGGCCTGGGAATAGATTTTTGAAATTTGGTTGGCATAGTATGGATAGGAGCCCTGACTTTGGGGAACTGGACACAGGGCTGTGGTCCTATCCATGAAATCTACTTCCCATGTATAAGCCCGTAGGATTCTCTGGTGTATGCTCTGAGAAACATAATTTGTTCTCCATGGTAAGATTTTCAGCTCCACCATCAAACAATCCTTCACGCCCATACAGCTCTGAATGTACTTAGCCTGTTTGCCATTTTTGAGCTCAACTATTGTGATCTGTCTGTATGCAAACTCATCTGGGTGAGTCCCTTCAAGTAACAGACTGAGCTATTTTGTTTGAAGTTCTCAAGCCTCTTGTAGACTAACCCCTTTTTAATTACCCTGTTCTCTAACATCTTTGGGGTGGCTTTTTAGTTTCATAGGCCTTCTTGAAATCTTCTACAATTTCCCAGGGTGATACTACAAGGACCACTGTGATCTCTTCATCTACGATCCTTTTTACTTGGCCCTTGTATCTCGAAGGAATGTCTTTCTTCACAATTTTGTGAGCCACCCTAGGATCAGGCCATATTCTCACCTTTTCATTTTGATATTGAAATGTGTTAGCAAGGGTGTACAATCTCAGAGCTTCTTCTTCATACTGATTATTGATGAAGAAGCAGCATAAGTTTTGTCTATGCTTTTCAGCATCTCATCATCATGAAGCTTTGCTGCTGTTCTTCTTCTATCTTTACTCTCACAGCTTCCATCTGTGAGGTGGGAGTGATGGGCATAGGTTTGGCTTTAGGCAAAGTTAGGACTGCAGAAAGAGGCAGCCTATCTTCTTCCTCATCATCATCTTCTTCTTCTTCTTCTAGCCTCAACACCCTTCTCTTCTTCTTCTTGGGTGCATCATCGGCTGTTGGTTTTGAGGGTAAAGGAGTTGGTTTAGAGGGTTGTGGTAGTGGTGATTTTGAAGTGGGAGGTTTTGCAGGTTGTTCTAGCATTCTTGTAGTGAGTGAGGCTTTTGAGTGTTTTTCTAGTTCCTTTCTGTTCCCAGCACCTGCCTCATTTAGTGCTTCAATCACCAATCCCTTAGTGTATGCTTCAGACGAACAGATCTTGGTGGTTATTGCCAAGATACTGTCCCTGGTCCATGACTTAATCTCGATCAATGATCTCCCAAGGTACTTTGCAATGAATCTGATCATGATCTCTAGTCTTTCTCTTTCTAATGCATCATAACTTGCCCATCTTGAGTTAATTTCTTCAACTTCAAGTCTCCTAATCTCTGAGTCAAGCTGTGCAGTATCGAACCCCTGTCTATACAGTTGATCAATAATGGATTCCATTGATTTACTGTGTGTAGCATCCGCCATTTTGATCATCTCATCGAGTTCGAGTTCTTTTTCTTTTCCTTCAACCTTTCTCTTCTTATATGTGACATGAAATTCTTTGTTACTTTCACCCACTTGATCAATGTCAGCTCCCTTCACAAACTCCTCTTCCTTCTCAGCCTCCTTTTCTTTCTTCCCCTCTATGCTCTTCCTCTTTGCTTTCACTGACTGACACTCCCCCTTTTTGGTTGCATTGGTTGCAAGGGTTTGAGTAGCAGAAAGCCTTGTGCTCACAATCTCCTCCACCAGGGGTTGTATGATTGAGGGAAGCCTCTCATCCATGGTTTTGGTCACAATGTCTGTGATCATTGGGGTGATGAGAGGTAGGGATTGCTGAAAGATAGCAGCTGTTTGCTCAGAGGGGTTCTGTCCCTGAGAAGCAGTGCCAGAAATAGAGGCTGGTGGCTCGGAAATTTTGAGTGGCTGAGTGTGTGGGAGACCTTCAGGTGAAGGTGCCATATGTGGGTTTATGTTGGTGGCAGATGGACTTGCTTGTTGTGAGAATTGGTCAAGTAGTCTTTGTAGTCTACTGACTTCTTCCTCAAGAATTGTGTTCTGGGCCAGAACATCATAAAGGAAGCCCAGGTCATTATCAGCAGATGCTGAATCACCTGACCTCCTGTTTGTAGCAGGATGTACATGCACTGGGTGTAGACCAGTTGTAGCATGTGCCCCTTTTTCTTGGAACTGGGGACTTCCAGCCTCAGGACAATGTCCTTCATCAGCTGTTGCCTCTGGTGAGGTCTTAGCTATGTTACCAGCCTCAGTCTGATCATGTGCTGATTCAGAAGAGGTGGCAGCCTCACCAGATGTTCTGGTCTCCATATCCACACCAGGAGATAGAATTGTGAAACCCTCGTGCTGTGGGCTGTCAGGAGCATGTTGATCCTCTTCCTCAATTGTTGTGGTTTTCCCCTTTGTTGGTGTTTGTTGGGGAGGAGGAGAGGCATGCAGCTGAGTCAGCACGTTTGCAATAATGAGAGTAGGACTTTGTGGGGCGGTTGCAGTGGGAGATGGGGTAAAAGCAGTATGCACTTGGGGAGAATGGTGCTCTTCAATGGCAATCTCCTCAAATGAGGAAGATCCCAGATTAGTGGGTACCCCTTCTTTGGTTGTTGCAGGCTCTTTTGAGAGGAATCCTGAGCGGCTGTGGCTGGTGAAGTCCTTGTATCCACTAGGGGTTATAACCAGTGGATATAGCCTGCGTTTGTGTTGCAGGGGCATCCTCAGGGGACTCATTTCCCTGAGTAGCCTTTGTTGTCTTCTGTTTAGTGGGTTTGGTGGGGACTTTGGATTTGGAGGTGGTGGCTGTGGGTTCCAGCTGCGTGGGTTTGCGCAGCTTGGCAGCCATTTTGAGTGATTGGTCAGAGTTGTGTCAGGAGTATACTTCAGGCAATACAGCCGTAGCAGGGACTCCCAGGCCAACAAGTCCCTCAGCCTGAAGCTGGTTTTCAATTATGGCCATTATGAACCGAGGATATAATATCCAACGGTTAGCAAGTTGTTTTTGGGCCATATCCTTGAGCTCTAAAAATAGTATTTCAGAAAAATTTAAAGGTTGTTGCTCAAGGATGGAGTAAATTACCTGTTGCCACCTTGTGGATATTTGATCCCATGATGAAGTCTGGGGGCAAGGCAGACATTTACCAGGTGAAAGATGAGACGTTCGGCATCCTGAAATGTTTCTTCATATGGTAGATGCACTCAGGTTACCCTGGTATCCATGCTGGGCAAATGATTGATCGATTGTGCCCTTTGGATAACCAGTTGGGAAAGTGGCATCATCCAGATTAGGGTTTGGCGAAGAATGTCTGGAGTAATGACCACTTTTTGATGATGGACAAACGATTGAAGAGACTCTGTGTCATTCTCCTCAGAGACAAGAGTGACGTTTGTCCAGAATTGGTTAAGAGATTCGGCATATATGGTGGGATTTAACAGAAAAGCCGTTTTGTAAGGTGACTGAACCATTAAATCAATGGCGTTGTGAAACTTGGTCCAGTATGGCGATTTTGTGAGATGTGCGACACAGTTGTGTCGAGGTTTTAGTTGCATGGTCGCCATTGATGAAGAGAGGTTACAGAGTTTCTTTTTTTGAACGTTAGGTTTGAGAAGAGAAGAAAGTAAAAACTCTGAAGGTGGGATAAGGTATTTAAAGGGTAGGGTTAGAAAACAACTGAAGGTTTTGGTGTTAGTCATCAGTTGTTGAAACTACTGATGACGTGGTATTAACTTTCAGAGGTTTGGAATGACTGACCGTATTGGTGTGATCAGCAGTTATAAAACAACTGAATACTTGGTTTTAACCGTCAGACGTTGAAACAGCTGAAGTCTCTGATTTAGTCATCAGTAGTTATAAAACTACTGAGGATTTAGTCGTCAGTAGTTATAAAACTACTGAAGACAGTTTTGACTTCAGGTGAAGAAACAACTGAGGACTTGGTATAAGTCATCAGTAGTTGGGAAACTACTGAAGACTTTGGTTTTACCATCTGTTGTTGTAAACAATTGAAGACTTGGTGTTAGTCATCAGTAGTTGTGAAACTACTGAAGACATGGTTTTGCTTCAGTTGTTTAGAAAGAAACAACAGTTGGGAAACTACTGAAGACAAAAAGGCTCATCAGTAGTTGTCGTCAATTCATTGCTTTTCAGTGTTTCATACTGTCCTCAACACATACTCATCAGACGTTTCATCTGTTTTCAGATGTTTCATAAGACATCAGTACGTATTTGTATTTCTGACAACAGTAGTTGTAGCTACATCAGCTATTGTAACTACATCAATTGTTTTAACAAATAAAGTACTTGAGTACTGAGAAGTTAAGCTCTAGTAGTTTAAAGAAAACTTCCGGTGGGAAAATAACTTCAGTACTTATATATATGACACTAATAAACTAATGATCATCAGTACTTGTGAGCTGAGATCATCAGTAGTTGTCACTTATTCTAGCTGCAGCATACCAAGCCTTAACACTAGGTTTTGGAAAGTTGTGCTATCCAAGGGCTTAGTGAAAATGTCTGCAAGCTCATCAGCACTAGGAACAAATTTTGGATCAATCAGACCTTTTTCAAAACAATCTTTAATAAAATGGTGTCTGATTTCAATATGTTTAGTCCTAGAGTGCTGGACAAGATTCTTGACAATACAAAGAGCTGAAGAGCTGTCCATTAACAATGGGGTCTTAGTCTCTGTTATGCCATAATCCAATAATTGGTTTTGAAGCTAGAGTACCTGAGATGTATAGCTTGCAGCAGCAATGTACTCTGCTTCAGCAGTTGATGTAGCAACTGAGGTCTGCTTCTTACTCTGCCAAGAAATCAAGCAGTTGCCTAGGAATTGGCATCCTCCAGAAGTGGACTTTCTTGTCAACTTACACCTTGCATAGTCACTGTCAGAAAAAGCAACCAATTACCAGAATGTCTAGTAGAATACCATAAACCTAGAGATGGAGTGCCTTGCCATATCTAAAGATCATCTTGACTGCAATCAAATGAGACTCCTTAGGTGCAGCCTGAAATCTAGCACAAACACATGTAGCAAACATAATATCTGGTCTAGAAGCTGTTAAGTACATCAAGGACCCAATCATACATCTGTAAAGTGTTTCATCAACCACTTTACCTTTCTGATCTGTATCCAGTTGTGTGGTGTTGCACATGGGAGTAGAACAGGCTTACACTTTTGTAAATCAAACTTTTCCAAAAGATCTTTTGTGTATTTGGACTGATGAATGAAAATTCCATCAGCCTTTTGTTTGATTTGCAAACCCAGAAAGAACTGTAATCTCCCATGGCACTCATTTCAAACTTCTGTTTCATCAACTTTGTAAAGGCATCACACAACTGTGGATCAGAGGATGCAAAAATAATATCATCTACATAAATTTGAACAAGTAGATTATGTTGCCCAGCTTTCTTAATGAATAAAGTCTTATCTATGGAGCCTCTAGTGAAATTATTTTCCCAGAATAAAGTTTGATAATGTCTCATACCAGACTCTAGGAGCTTGTTTCAACCCATAGAGAGCCTTATCAAGCTTATACACCCAATTAGGATGTTTATTGTCCTCAAAACCTGGTGGTTGACATACATAAACCTCTTCTTTAATTTTCCCATACAAAAATGCACTTTTGACATCCATTTGAAAAACTTTAAGGTTGTGATAAGCAGCATGTTAGGATCAGTCATCTATGTTTGATTTATTGACGAGTATTGCAGCGGAATTCAACCAATGAATTAGTCGATTCACAAGAACAAAACGATATTCAATGAAGAACAAAGACGGTTATAGAGAGAGAGAATATCTGCAAATATATTTCATTCAATATTCGCTTTCGTGGTAACAGAATGTCACACTTATGATTAGGTCGACACCTCTTATATAAGAGATGTGACGCCTGCTGATGTCACTTGATAGTGACATCTAACAGATTTATTTCAACTGAAACACAACTACTGAAGATGTCAAAACAGCTAACATCTTCTTACAAAAAATGCTTAGTGTTATCAGTTGTTACAACTACTGAGAAATATAAAACTACTGAAACTACAACGACTGAAGAACAAGCTCTTCAGTCGTTTTACAAAACTACTGAAACTAAAAATATAAAACTACTGATATCACAACTACTGAAGAAGTACTCTTCAGCAGTTGTGACAAACTACTGACGCTTCAGTACTTGATCTTCAGACTTTGACCTTCAGATGTTTCATCAGCTGATGACTTCAGTAGATATCATCAGCTGATGTCTTCAGTCTTTGTCTTCAGACTTTGTACATCAGTTGTTGATCTTCAGCACTTGTAAACTCTTCAGCTGTTGTACTTCAGTACTTTGGTCTTTTAGCTTCAGCACTTGTATTCTTCAGCTGTTCAGCTTTAGTACTTGTGTTCTTCAGCTATTCAGCTTCAGTACTTGTGTTCTTCAGCTGTTGTACTTCAGCACTTTAGTTCTTCAGCTGTTGAAGTTTTCAGCACTTGATCTTCAGCTGTTGAAGTCTTCAGCACTTGTCAAACTGCTGATGAAGCTTTCAGCAGTTGTTGTGATACCATGTGGGACTTAGAGGTTTTCTGATCTTGGCTCATTGGTTCTTTTGGTCCAACAAACTCCCCCTGAACCAATGCAGCCAAAACCTCTAATTATTTATTATCCCACTTATTGTTGGCAAAAGATTGGTCTTTTTCCTTCTTGATCATAGAGAAGATGACCCATGTAAGCTCCGGCCTGGGAAGAAATCTCAGATATTTGTTTGGCAGGTATGAATGGGAACTCTGTTTTGGGGAACTGGACACAGAGTTGTTATCCCATTCATGAGATTTACTTCCCCATAATGATCTGTATGACTCTCGAACATAGGCCTCAAGGAGAACAACTTGTTCCTCCTGAGAGAGTTCTTCTACTCCTCCTTCGAAGAAGAACTCTGGACCATAGTACTCAGATAAGTACTTCATGGTCCTGCCATTTTTCAGCTCCACTGTAGTTACCTCCCTATAGACAAATTCATCAGGATGGTGCCTTCAGGAGTAACTGGAGCTCATTCTTCTGGATGTCTTCAAGCTTTTTTATAACAACCCCTTTTTAATCATCTTGTTTTCTAGTAAGGCTTGAGGGGTCATCTTTGCTTGATGAGCTTTCTTGAATTCATCATTATTTCCCAAGGTGAGACTACAATGGCCAACATGATGGTAGAATCTATTGTTTTTCTAACCTGGCCATTGTATCTGTGTGGAATAGTTCTTTTATGGATTCTAGAACTCACCCTGGGGTCTGGCCATACTCTCACTCTCCTCCTTCTGATACTGAAATGGTGCCTGAGAGTGTACAGCCTCTGAGCATGCCCTTTCATGGCTTGTATAGATGATGACTGAGGAAATTCCTTGTCAACCATCTTCATATTGCTCATCGTGTTGTTTCTGTTGTTCTTCATCTTCTATCTTGACTCTAACCATTCCCTTTGAGAGTCAGGTGATCATGGGTTGACTTCTGGGTTTTGTAGCTTTAGAACAGCAGAGAGTGGCAGACTATCATCTTCATCCTCTTCTTCTTCTCTTCCATCCTCAGCACCCTTCTCCTCCTTCTAGGTGCATCACTGGATGATGGTTGGGTTGGTAAAGGAATTGGTTTTGAAGAATGAGGATGTTTGGTTTTGGGCTTAGAGATTGGTTTGGAGATTTGAGGGGTAGGCTTGTTTGAGTGGGTGGAAGGGAAGGTTGATCCAGCATCTTTGTAGTAAGTTCGCCTTTGTAAGTTTTGCCATTTCTAACCTTTTACCAGCCCCAGCCTCATCAAGGCTTCAACAATAATCCCCTTGTGGAATTGCTCAGACAGACAGATTCTGGTGGCTATAGCCAGAATACTGTCCCTGGTCCACGCGCGAATCTCCATTAAGATCTTCCTAAGTATTTTGCAATGAAGCGGATCATGATCTCCAATCTCTCTTTTTCAAGAGCATCATACCCAGCCCATCGGGTTTGAATCTCTTGCACTTCCAACCTTCTGATCTCACTATCCAATGTGGCTGTATCAAACCCTTGCCTGAAGAGTTGTTCATTATTTTATCCATGGATCGGCTGTGTGTAGTATCAGCTTCTTTTACCAGCTCTTCCAAGGATTTGTCTTCAGCAGTAGGTTGATCCTCAGCACTTTTCTTTCGCTTGTAAGTGAGCAGTGTTGCTTTTCTTTCTCCTCCTCTTGGACTTGCTTCTCTTCCTTCTCTTCCTCTGTTCTTTTCCTCTTCTTTTCTTTCACTGCAGTACTCTCCCCCTTTTTGTGCATTGGTGGAAGGGGTTTGTACCGCAGAAGTGTCTTTTGCACAGCACATCAATCAGGGTTGTAAAGTTGAGGAAAGCCTCTCATCAATGGCTTTAGTCACAATATCAGTGATTATGGGTGTGATGAGAGGGAGGGAATTTTGAAGTACAACACCTATTTGCTCAGGAGGGTTCTGTTCCTGAGAAATAAGCCTGAAGCAGAGGCAGGTGGTTGAGTTTGGAGTGGCTCAGTGTTTGGGGAACCTTCAACTGAAGGTGCCATCTGTGGGTGGTGGAGGCAGATGGTCTTTCTCCTTGTGAGAGTTGGTCAAGTAGGTTTTGCAGCCTACTGACTTTCTCTTCAAGGATTGTGTTCTGGGCAAGAACATCGTAGAAAAAGCCCGGTCATCATCAGCCGAAGCTGAATCATCTGACCTCCTGCTTGGAGCAGGATTTACATGCACTGGGTGTAGACCAGTTGTTGCATGTGCCCCTTTTTCTTGGTACTGGGGACTTCCAGCCTCAGGACAATGTCCATCATCAGTGTTGCCTCTAGTGAGGTCTTAGCAATGTTACCAGCCTCATTCTGATCATGTGCTGATTCAGAAGAGGTGGCAGCCTCACTAGATATTCTAATCTCCTTATCTACACCAGGAGATAGAAGTGGTAAACCCCTGTGCTGTGGGTTCTCAATTGCACTGTGTTCCTCCCCCCTCATTGTAGAGGTGTTCCCAGTAGTAAGTGGTTTCTGGGGAGGGGGTGAGGAGTGCAGTTGAGTCAGCACTTGTGCAACTATTAAAGTTGGGCTGTGAGGGGCGGTTGTATGGGGTGAAGGGATAGAAGCAGTGTGCACCTGGGGAGGTTGGTGCTCTTCAATGGCAATCCCCTCAAGTGAGGAAGATCCCAGATGTGTAGGTACCCCTTGTGTGGTTGCTGCAGGCTCCTGTTGAGAGGAATCCTGAGCGGCTATGGCTGGAAGAGTCCTTATATCCACTAGGGGGTTTGGACCAGTGGATATCTCCTGCGTTGTGTTGCAGGGGCATCCTCAGGGGACTCAATTCCCTGAGTAGCCGTTTTGAGTTTCTTTTGGGTGGGTTTGGTGGGGACTTTTGATGTGGAGGTGGTGGCTGTGGGTTCCAGCTGCGTGGGTTTGCGCAGCTTGGCAGCCAATTTGAGTGTCTGGTCAGAGTTGTGCCGGGAGTATACTTCCGGCAGAACAGCCGTAGCAGGGACTCCCAAGCCAACAAGTCCCTCAGCATTAAGCTGGTTTGTAATGATGGCCATTATGAATCGTGGATATAGTATCCAACGGTTAGCGGTTAGTTTTGAGCCATATCCTTGAGCTCCGAAAATATTATTTTTGAAAAGTTTAACGGTTGTTGCTCAAGAATAGAATACATTACCTGCTGCCACTTTGATGACATTTGATCCCAAGACGAAGTCTTAGGAGCAAACATACATTCACCATGTGAAAAATTAGGCGTTCAGCGTCATGGAAGTGTTTCTTCATGATAGTGGAGGCACTGAGATTGCCCTGATATCCATGTTGGGCAAAGGATAGATCTGTAGTGCCCTTGGGATATCCAGCAGGAGAAATAGCATCATCCAGATGAAGAATTTGGCGGATTATTGCAGGAGTGATGACCACTTCTTTGTTGTTGACGACCGACTGGAGAGATGGCGTGTTTTTCTCCCCAGCGGTAATGGTGACGTTCATCCAAAACTGTTGGAGGGATTCGCATGTAGTATGGGATTCAGAAGAAATGCCGTTTTGTATTGGGACTGAACCATAAGATCGATAGCAGTATCGAACTTAGCCCAGACAGGCGATTTAGTAAGGTAGGCAACACAGTTGTGTCGCGGTTTAATTTGCATGGACGCCATTGAGAAGAGAGAAGTTTTGGAGAGGAACGTTAGGTTTGAAGAAGATGAAGCTTGAAGGATTAGGTCAGGGATATTTATAGGGTACGGGTAAGAAAACGACTGAAGGATGTGGTGTTAGTCATCAGTAGTTTTAAACGACCGTTGACATGGTATTATCCTTTCAGACGTTGAAACAGCTGAAGTCGTGGTGTTAGGCATCAGAAGTTAGAAAACTACTGAGAACCGTGGTTTTGATTTCAGATGATTGAACAACTGAGGACTTGGTGTTTGTCATCAGTAGTTGTGAAACTACTGAGACAGTGGTTTTGTCATCAGCTGTGTAAACAACTGAAGACTTGGTATTAGTCATCAGTAGTTATAAAACTACTGAAGACATGGTTTTGCTTCAGTTGTTAGAATGAAACAGCAGTTGTTGAAACAACTGAAGAGAAAGTTCTCTTCAGTAGTTGTCGTCAATTCATAGCCTTTCAGCTGTTTCATGCTGTCCTCAACACTTACTCATCAGACTTTGCATCTGATTTTCAGGTGTTTCATAGAACATCAGTACTTATCTGTTTATACTGATTTCAGTAGTTGTAACTACATCAGTAGTTTAACTACATCAGTAGTTTGGAACAGATAAAGTACTTCAGTACTTGTGAGGCATTTAGCCATCAGTAGTTATAAAACTACTGAAGGGAAAAGGACTCATCAGTACTTATATGTGACATGGGTACCAATGATTACCAGTAATTACCACTGAAATCATCAGTAGTTGTCACTTATTCTAGCTGCAGCATACCAAGCCTTAACACAAGGTTTTGGAAAGTAGAACTATCCAAAGGCTTAGTAAAAATATCTGCAAGCTCATCAGCACTAGGCACAAACTTAGGATCAATCAGACCTTTTTCAAAACAATCCCGAATAAAATGATGTCTGATCGCTATATGTTGGTCCTAGAGTGCTGGACTGGATTTTTGACAATACACAGAGCTGAAGCACTATCCATTAACAATGGAGTCTTAGTCTCTGTAATGCCATAATCCAGAAGTTGGTTCTGAAGCCAGAGTACCTGAGAGGTGCAACTTGCAGCAGCAATGTACTCGGCCTCAGCAGTTGATGTAGCAACAGATGTTTGTTTCTTACTCTGCCAAGAAATCAAACAGTTGCCTAGGAATTGACAACCAGCAGAAGTTGACTTTCTAGTTAACTTGCACCCTGCATAGTCACTATCTGAAAAAGCAACTAATTTGCAAGAGTGTCCAGTGGAATACCATAAACCCACATATTGTGTTCCTTGCAAATATCTAAAGATTCTCTTGACTACAATCAAATGAGACTCTTTAGGAGCAGCCTGAAATCTAGCACAAACATATGTAGCAAACATAATATCTGGTCTAGAAGCTGTTAGATACATCAAGGACCCAATCATACATCTGTAAAGCGTTTCATCAACAGCTTTACCTTTCTGATCAGCATCCAGTTGTGTGGTGTTGCACATGGGAGTAGAACAGGGCTTACAGTTTTGTAAATCAAACTTATTCAAAAGATCTTTTGTATATTTTGACTGATGAATAAAAGTTCCATCAGCCTTTTGTTTGATTTGCAAGCCTAGAAAGAACTGTAATTCTCCCATTGCACTCATTTCAAACCTCTTTTCATCAATGTTGTAAAATCATCACACAACTGGGGATCAAAGGATGCAAAAATAATATCATCAACATAAATCTGAACAAGTAGCTTATGCTGATCCACCTTCTTAATAAACAAAGTTTTATCAATGGAGCCTCTAGTGAAATTATTCTTAAGAAGAAAAGTAGAGAGTGTCTCATACCAGGCTCTAGGAGCTTGTTTCAACCCATAAGAGCCTTATCAAGTTTGTACACCCATTCAGGATGTTTATTATCCTCAAAGCCTGGTGGTTGACACACATAAACTTCTTCCTTTATTTTACCATATAAAATGCACTTTTAACATCCATTTGAAAAACTTTAAGATTGTGGAATGCAGCATAGGCTAAGAACAATCTAATTGCCTCTAGTCTGGCTACAGGGGCAAAGGTTTCATCATAATCAATACCTTCTTCTTGTGAAAACCCCTGTACAACCAGTCTAGCCTTGTTCTTAACAATAAGCCCATTTTCATCGGTTTTATTCCTAAACACCCATTTAGTGCCTATTGCACACTTACCTGGGGGAAGGGAACAAGTTCCCACACTTGCTGTTTCTTGAACTGAAGTAGCTCAAGCTGCATAGCTTCAACACCCATCCATTATCTCTCAAAGCAACATGGTAGTTCTTTGGCTCTAGCTGACTGATAAAGAGAGCATAGAAGCAGAAGTTAGACAATTGACTTCTGTTGAAACACCAGCATTGATATCACCAATAATCTGAGTCATGGGGTGATTCTTCAGTTCTTGATAAACAATGAGATCTGTGCAAGTGTTTGTAGAACCTTCAGCAGCAGCAGATGTTGATGTAGACTCTTGAAACCAAGATTTGATGGTAACTCAAAAGATGTAGAGGAAACAGAGATCTCATCAGCATTTGTGTGGATGGAACTGCTGAAGCTACAGGAACATCAAGTTTAGCAGACACAGGCAGTTGGTCAACTAAACTTGAATAGGTGAGTATTGATATTATCATCATCATCATCAATACCACCAGGTGGAAGACATGCTGCAGAAGATGATTGAGCCACACGATCTGCAACAGCTGGAGGTTGATAAGGAACATATTGCAGTATGTCCAAATCAAACAACTCCATAGGGTTTGTGGAATCTTGTCCAAAGGAGATTCATTAAACTTCACATGCAGAGTCTCTTCAACTATCTTTGTTCTGCAGTTGAAGACTCTGTATGCCTTGCAAGTAGATGAATAACCAACAAAATACCCAGCATCCACCTTAGGATCAAATTTATGGAGTTGATCCTTTGTGTTGAGAATAAAACAGGGACATCCAAATGCTTTGAAAAATGAAATCAGAGGAGCCAAATGATGGAGAACTTCATATGGAGTCTTCATCACCTCTGATTTACTAAAACTCTATTCTGCACATAGCAAGCTGTGTTGACAGCTTCAGCCCAAAAGTCAGTGGCAAACCAGAGTCAGCCAGCATGGACCTTGCAGCTTCAATGAGGGTCCTGTTCTTTCTCTCCACTACTCCATTTTGTTCTGGAGTCCTTGGGATGCTAAACTGCCTTTTGATTCCCTTTGAGAGATAGAAGTCATCAAGTGTATGATTCCTGAATTCAGTTCCATTATCACTCCTGATACACTTGACTGGAAGGGAATACTGCTTCTCAATATACAACACAAAGTTAATAAATTTCTGAGCAACCTCATCCTTTGAATGTAGAAAGAAAGTCCATACAAATCTGGAGTAATCATCCACAATTACCAGACAGTATTTCTTCTTTTCCATGCTCATCACTCTCACAGGACCAAATAGATCCTTATGCAGCAATTGCAAGCAGGCAGTGGACTTAGGCTCTTCAATAGGAGGGAATGAGACTTTGTGCTGTTTTCCTTTTAAACAAGCAGTGCAGGTTTCATCATAGTGGAACTCCTTTATTGGTAAGCCTCTGACTAAACTATTGTGGATAAGCTGATTCATGTTTCTGAAATTAACATGACCCACCTTCTGTGCCACAGTTTAGATTCTTGAGAAGAGGCTTTGGAAAATAGGCAAGGATTTCCTTTGAGATCTATTTTCTTGGAAAGATCTAAGGCATACACTCTTCCTGTCCTGTTGGCTCTCAGGAGAGTGTGATCATCCAACACCTTGTCAATCAAATGCAAAACTTTGGATGACAGAATCCTACAGTTCTGACTGGTGAAAAGAGCAACATGGCCTTTATCATACATTTGACTGACACTCAAGAGATTGTACTTGAGATTTTCCACATGATTAACATCATCAAATTTGATTTCTCCATTGGAGACAAAGCCATTACCAATGATGTAACCCCTAGCATCATTTCCAAAAGAAACAAATCCCTCCTTTCCTTGAGAGTAGTCATGAAGAAGAGAGAGTTCCCAGTCATGTGCATAGATCCCCCACTGTCTACATACCAGATGCTACTTTGGCACATTGGAGAACCCTGCAAAAATAAACATCAGTTAGTTTTGGAGAACCAAACCTTTTTGGTTTTGGCCTGGTCTCATCAATAGATGGTAAACTAACAGGTTTATTAGAAACAACAGCCTGAGAGGAAGAAGATGGTGAAGAAGAGGAATCCTTTGGCTTGGATCTCCTTTTCTATGATTTCAACATAGGAACATCTAGTTGGTTAACTCTACCCAACAGATGTTGAACCATCATAACCAGCTGTGTCTGATTTTGTGATAATTTCAGCTCATCAGACACTTGCCAGTGGAGTTTGATAAGTTCCTATGTTGCACCTCTTCTTCTGAGCACTCTCATCTGTCACCTGTTTAACCCCTTCCTTTTTGGATTTCTTTGAGGACTTAAGGGTTACAGGATTTGATGTTGCTGATACAAATGTGTCTCAACTCAGTTTTCATTTTTACCATTTTCTCTATATTTCTTCTTCTTTTGTTTGAGTTTGGACCTCTTTGGAAGCATTGTTTGCTTTCTTGACTGCCTCTTTAGTAGTCTTCAAACTCTTTCTACTGACAGTTTTCTTCTCTTCAGTACTGACATCAGTTGGAGTTTGAACTTCAGGTGTTAAATTCTGCTCTCTAATCCTTTCAGGACTTTCAAAATTAAATCCTAAGTTGATCAACTCATTGATCATGTGAGTGTCAGCATTTGAACCATCAACATCAGCTGATAGGTTCAGAGAGGGCTTGATGCTGACTTCTACTTCTGATTGTGCTGTATCAGAAAGTAGATCACATGATGAGATGGATTGGTTATCACTCTCACCATCAGATTCTACCTCTGCTCTTGGAGTAAAATCTGTAGGTGGAGCAGTGTGATTGTAACCAATGCCAAACTTCACATTGGAAGCAGATTGCTTACTAAGAAGCATTTCAAAACCTTTGCATGATTGTACCCATCTATCACACTCTACCTGGGTAACTACAAGGGTTTCTTTGAGATCTTTATACTTCTCTAGAAGTATCTCTTCCCTAGCCTTATCATCAGTTATTTGGCATTTCAGTTTGTAAATCTCATTATTTTTATCATTAAGCACGACTCAAATTCAGCTTTGTTTTTGGAAATTATTTGTTCTAGCTCAATGTTCTTGTTGATTAAAGCTACATTTGCTTCTCTAATAGATGCAAATGCTGCTATGCATGTGTCAGAACATAATTTGGCTTTTGCCTCAGAGGATACCTGTGATACCTTTGGTGTAGAGGCATTAGAGGATGAAGTATCAGCATCAGAATCCAAAGCCATAAGAGCTAGATTTCCAAATGGACTTTCACCACCATGTTGACCAGCACTTGAGAACAGTTGTTCATGACCAGACATGTCATCTGGTAAACTGCTCCAGTCAACAACTCCTGGGTGAAGAAGCTGGTTGTTGAGGTTGAGTTTGTTGATGAGATTGGAAGGCTGTGGTTCAGGCAATGCTTGTGGTTGTTGTACAATTGGAGCTTGAACAGAATTTGGTTGAGACACATAATAGCAGGGATAAGGATATGACATTTGACCCTGGGGAACAAAGTATGCAGGAGATCTAGATGTGAATATGACCAGAACAGCAGGCATGTTTTGCCCTCTGTTTTGTGGACTAGTACTAGGAAAAGTCACAAAGGGTGCAGAAGAGTTAGATCCAATTGATCTACACTCTCTTGCAAAGTGTCCTAGCTTTGGCATTTGTGACACCTCACTTACTCTTGTCAAAACCAACTTTGGTTTTGCCAGAGAGTCCAGGAAATTTCCTGCCAGTTCTCTTGTAGAACTTCTGAGATCTGATATTAATCAGTGCCATCTGGCTCAGAATATCCATCTCTTCTAGATCATCATCAGCAATTCCTTTCAGATCATCCATGATAAAGCATAAATTGTCACTATTACTGCCAGAATGACTCTCAATACCAACAAATGCATGATCAGAACTATCTGAAGAGAAATCTATATGCTCATCATAATTGCTTTCAGATGCAGCATATTCTGACTCATGACCAACCAAGGCAGTATGCCTGGTACAAAGTCATCAGTGAGCTTTCCTGATGAGGACAGTTTCCTCTTCTGCTCTATCTCTCTTTCAAATGTAAGCAGTTTCCCATGAAGTTGGGTGAGAGATAGGCCTTCTAGATTTGCATTGGAGCGTAGGACAATAGTGTATGTGTCCCATCTCTCAGGCAGTGATCTGAGGAATCTGTTGTTCATCTGGCTATTGGGTATCCTGTTTCACCATTTTCAGCTCAAATATCAAGCAGGAAAAGTGCTCAAACTGTTGAGTCAGTGTCTCACCCTTTCTATGAGAGAATGTCTCATATTGTTGGGCAAGGATCTCTCTATTGTTTGCTAAGACCTCATCAGTGCCACCGAATTGTTCTCAGGGCATTCCAGAGATCATGAGCAGTTTCATGATGCATAAGCCCTGAATAGATTTCATAGGCAGTGCCATGGCCAGAATTCCATGGGCTTTAGCATTAATCTCGAATAGTTTCCGATCTTCATCAGAGTATTGTTCCTTCTTCTTCGGAACCATTTGATTGGTTTCCGGATTGTTCACCATAGGCTTATGTGGTCCATGTACCACAGATGTCCAACAACCTGAACTGTTAACAGACAGGTGATGAAGCATTCTTCGTTGCCATATGTTATACTCGGTCCTAACCAGCATCGGAGGCTTGGTTGAGGAACCGGTATTGTGAGGATCATTAGAAGGATTGTCATCATCTCGGATTCAATCAAATTCGGTTAAACTAAAACAGATTTAGAACAAAAACGCAACAACCAATTGAACCAGAAGATCTCAAAATAAATAACGAAAGCGCAGAAATTCAATAATCTATAACCAGTTCTTGCAAATACACTAATTCAATCAAACACAGATATCAATTAGCGTTTCAATGATCAATTGTTAGATCGATCAATGATTAACCTTGCTCTGATACCACTTGTTAGGATCAGTGATCTAGGTTTGATTGATTGACGAGTATTGCAGCGGAATTCAACCAATGAATTAGTCGATTCACAAGAACAAACGATATTCAATGAAGAACAAAGACGGTTATAGAGAGAGAGAATATCTGCAAATATATTTCATTAATATCAATATTCGCTTTCGTGGTAACAGAATGTCACACTTATGATTAGGTCGACACCTCTTATATAAGAGATGTGACGTCTGCTGATGTCACTTGATAGTGACATCTAACAGATTTATTTCACTAAAACACAACTACTGAAGATGTCAAAACAGCTGACATCTTCTTACAAAAAATGCTAAGTGTTATCAGTTGTTACAACTACTGAGAATATAAAACACTGAAACTACAACGACTGAAGAACAAGCTCTTCAGTCGTTTTACAAAACTACTGAAACTAAAAATATAAAACTACTGATATCACAACTACTGAAGAAGTACTCTTCAGCAGTTGTGACAAACTACTGACGCTTCAGTACTTGATCTTCAGACTTTGACCTTCAGATGTTTCATCTGATGACTTCAGTAGATATCATCAGTCATCGCTGATGTCTTCATCTTTGTCTTCAGACTTTGTACATCAGTTGTTGATCTTCAGTACTTGTAATCTCTTCAGCTGTTGTACTTCAGTACTTGGTCTTTCAGCTTCAGCACTTGTATTCTTCAGCTGTTCAGCTTAGTACTTGTGTTCTTCAGCTGTTCAGCTTCAGTACTTGTGTTCTTCAGCTGTTGTACTTCAACACTTTAGTTCTTCAGCTTTTGAAGTTTCAGGCACATTGATCTTCAGCTGTTGAAGTCTTCAGCACTTGTCAAACTGCTGATGAAGCTTTCAGCAGTTGTTGTGATACCATGTGGGACTTAGAGGTTTTCTGATCTTGGCACATTGTTCTTTTGGTCCAACACAGCATAAGCTAAAAACAATCGAATTGCTTCCATCTGGCTACAGGGGCAAAGGTTTCATTATAATCAATGTCTTCCTCTTGTGAAAACCCCTGTAAAACCAGTCTGGCTTGTTCTTAACAATAAGCCCATTTTCATTAGTTTTGTTCCTAAACCACCATTTAGTGCCATTGCACACTTACCTGGAGGTAGAGGAACCAGTTCCCACACTTGCTGTTTCTTGAACTGAAGAAGCTCAAGCTGCATGGCTTCAACCCATCCATTGTCCCTTAAAGCAATGTGATAGTTCTTTGGCTCTTGCTGACTAATGAAGAGAGCATAGAAGCAAAAATTAGACAATTGACTTCTTGTTGAAACGCCAGATTGATATCACCAATGATTTGAGACATAGGGTGATTCTTTAGATCTTGGTACACAATAAGATCTGTGCAAGTGTTTGTAGCAGGCTCAGCAGCAACAGATGGTGATGGTGAAGCATTTCCTTGAAACCAATCAGTAGATGGTAATCAAAGGAAGTTGAAGTTGTAGATATCTCATCAGCATTTGTGTGGATTGTGCTACTGAAGCTACAGGAACATCAGGTCTAGCTGAATCAGGCAGTTGATCACTAAACTTGAAAACGTGATTGCTGATATCATCATCATCATCAGTAACACCAGATGGATGACTAGCTACAGAAGATGATGGATTCATATGATCTGCAACAGCAGGTGGTTGATAAGGAACATATTGCAGAATGTCCAGATCAAACAACTCCACAGGGTTTTGTGGAATTGTATCCTTAGGGGATTCATTGAACTTCACATGCAGGTTTCTTCAACTATCTTTGTCCGCCAGTTGAATACTCTATAAGCCTTGCAAGTGGATGAATACCCACAAAATACCCTGCATCCACCTTAGAATCAAACTTTTGGAGTTGATCCTTTGTGTTGAGAATGTAACAGGGACACCCAAATGCTCTAAAGAATGAAATCAAAGGGGCTAAATGATGTAAAACTTCATAAGGAGTTTTCATCAACCTCTGTGATTACTAAGGCTCTATTCTGTACATAGCATGCTGTATTGACAGCTTCAGCCCAAAAGGTCAGTGGCAGCCAGAATCAGCCAACATGGACCTTGCAGCTTCAATGAGGGTCCTGTTCTTTCTCTCCACTACTCCATTTTGCTCTGGAGTCCTTGGGATGCTATACTGCCTCTTGATTCCTTTTGATAGTAAAACTCATCAAGAGTGTGGTTTCAGAATTCAGTACCATTGTACCATCACTCACACCACTAACTGGTAGGGAATACTGCTTTTCAACGTGTAACACAAAGTTCATAGTGGACTGAGCAGCCTCATCCTTTGAATGCAAGAAGAAGGTCCATACATATCTAGAGTAATCATCCACAATTACCAGACAGTATTTCCTTCTTGCCATACTCATTACCTTCACAGGACCAAAAAGATCCATGGCAGTAGTTGTAAGCAGGCATTAGACTTGGATTCTTCTATGGTTGGGAATGAAACTTTATGTTGTTTCCCTTTTAAGCATGCAGTGTAGATTTCATCACAATTGAACTCCTTTATTGGAAGACCTCTCACTAAACTCTTGTGGGTCAGCTGATTCATGTTTTTGAGATTAACATGACCCAGCCTTCTATGCCACAGTTTAGATTCTTGGAGAGAGGCCTTGGAGAACAAGCGTGGATGGCCTCTTAACTCAATTTTCTTTGACAGATCCAAGGCATACTCTTCCTATCCTGTTAGCCTTCAGGAGAGTATTATCATCCAGTACTTTGTCAATCAGGCTCAGAACCTTGGAAGACAGAATCCTACAGTTCTGGCTTGTGAAAAGAGCAACATGTCCTTTGTCACACATCTGACTGACACTCAACAGATTGTATTCGAGATTCTCCACATGGTTGACATCATCAAATCTAATATCTCCATTAGACACAAATCCCTTTCCAATGATGTAACCTTTAGCATCATTTCCAAATGAGACAAATCCCTCTTTCCCTGAGAGTAATCATGAAGAAGAGAGCTGCTCCCAATCATGTGCATGGATCCTCCACTGTCCACATACCAGATGCTTCTTTGGCATGCTGAAGAACCCTGCACAATCATAAGAAACTAGTTAGATTTGGAGACCTAAACCTTTTTGGTTTTGGGACTGACTTTATCAACAGATTTAACCATAGCTGGTTTCTTATGATTAATAGCTGATGAAGATGAGATGGTGCTGAATTGGATTTGGGCCTGGAATTCCTCTCTAGTGGTTTGATCACATGGGTTTCAAGTTGGTTAACTCTCCCCAACAGATGCTGAACCATCATAACAAGCTGTGTCTGATTCGAAGCTCGAGCTTTCAGTTCATTTGACACTCCAGAGCTTGTTTTTGATGAGTTCCTGTGACCCACCATTTCCTCCTTCTTAGACTTCACAGACTTAGTCTTATGTTTATCATGAGGAACAATATCAGCTGTCTTCTGATAAACCGCATCCTTCTTAGTGGATTTGGGTAAGGCCTTGGGTTTATCAGGTTGAGATGATTGTGGTACAAACTTGGTCTCAAACTCAGTTTTCATTTTATTTATTTCTAGTTTAATGAGCTCATCCCTTTGGAGCTTTAAACCCTTTTTGTACCAACATTCATCAGATAGATGATTGAATTTACCACAAATTCACATGGTTTATTCTTCATCTTGGACATCTTTACTGCTGAAGTGGAAACTACTGAAGGTGTGATCTTCAGTACTTTCCTCCTATCAGTACTAGGTACTAAAGGATTTGTAACAGCTGAAGACTGGTAATTCAACTGTTTTCCATCCATCCTAATAGACTATTTGATGGATTCCTCAGCAGTTGTTAGTCCTTGTATTTCAACTGATTTGAAATGCTTTTCAGATGTTGGGTCTCTTTTAGTACTTGAGGTACATTGAGGAACATCATCTGAAGTACTCAGCTTCATATGAGTCTCAGTAGTTAGACCATCAGTCAATTTATTTGTTGAGATCTTAACACTGATTTCATTCTCTGATCTTAGATTATCATTGGAGAATGACTCACACGATAATATGGTTTGGAGATTGCTTTCACTTTCAGACTTAACTATGGAGTTAGGAGTAAAGTCTGTTGGTGGAGCAGTATGGTTGTAACCGATGCCAAACTTCACATTTGAAGCAGTTTGCTTGCTAAGAAGCATTTCAAATCCTTGCATGATGAGACCCAGCGTTCACACTCAACTTGGGTCACTGCAAGTTTTTCTTTGAGACTCCTGTGGTCTTCCAGAATAACCTCTAGCTTGGCCTTTTCATCATTTAATTGGCATTTAAGCTTATAAATCTCATCACTTTTACTGTTAAGAGCAGACTCATGCTCAGCTTTTCTTTTGAAAATGGTTTTCTCAAGCTCAAGTTTTTGATTTATTAATGCTACATTTGCCTCTCTAATAGAGACAAAGGCAGCTATGCATGATTCAGAACATAACTTGGCTTTAGCCTCTGAAGATACCTGAGTTACCTGTGAAGATAATGCATTTGAACAGGAACCCTCAGTAGACTCCAGGGCCATGAGAGCAAGATTTCCAAAAGGGTGTTCACCACTATGTTGACTAGCACCAGCATAGTATTGCTCAGTGTGACCAGACAAGTTATCAGGTAAGCTACTCCAGTCAACACTCTAGGTGTGAAGAAGCTGTGATGAGGTTGTGATTGAGATGGAGATGGTTGAGGTTCTGATGATGCATGAGACTGTGGTACAATAGGAGCTTGAACTTGATTGACTGTGGCATATAATAGCAGGGATAAGGATATGGCATTTGACCCTGAGGAACAAAATATGCAGGAGATTGAGGGTGTGATGAATGACTAGAACCAGCAGAGTGTTGCCCTTTGAATTGAGAATTTTTATTTGGAAAAGTCAAAAAGGGTGCAGAAGTGTTAGATCCAGTTGATCTACACTCTCTTGCAAAGTGTCCAAGCCTGTGGCATTTGTGACACTTCAACTTGCTCTTGTCAAAACCAACTTTGGTTTTATCAGAGAGTCCAGGAAATTTCCTGCCAGTTCTCTTGTAGAATTTCTGAGATCTGATATTGATCAAGGCCATTTGGCTCAAAATATCCATTTCTTCTAAATCATCATCAGCAATGCCCTTCAAATCATCCATGATAAAGCATAGATTGTCACTATTATTACCAGAATGACAATCAACACTCACAAAGGCATGATTAGAATTGTTTGAGGTGAAATCAATATGCTCATCATATTGGCATTCTGATCCTGCATACTCTGACTCATGACTTACCAAGGCAGTGTTTCCTGGTACAAAATCATCAGTGAGCTTTCCAGATGATGATAGTTTTCGTTTCTGTTCTATCTCTCTCTCAAATGTGAGCAATTCCCATGGAGCTGGGTGAGAGATAGTTTGTCCAATTTGCACTAGAGCGTAGGACAATAGTATATGTGTCCCATCTCTCAGGCAGTGATCTGAGAAATCTGTTATTCATCTGGCTGTTTGTGTACTCATGTTTGACCATTTTTAATTCAGAGATCAAACAAGAGAACCGCTCAAACTGTTGAGTCAGTGTCTCACCCTTCCTATGAGAGAATGTCTCATATTGTTGGGCAAGGATTTCTCTATTATTTGCCAAGACCTCATCTGTTCCTCCAAATTGTTCTTTCAAGGCATTCTAGAGGTCATGGGCAGTTTCATAATGCATTAGCCTAGAATAGATTTCATTGGGCAGTGCCATGGCCAGAATTCCATGGGCTTTTGCATCGATCTCAAACAATTCTTATCCTCATCTGAGTATTGCTCCCTCCTCTTCGGAACCATTTGATTGGTTTCCGGTTATTCACCATAGGCTTGTGTGGACCATGTACCACTGATGTCCAACAACCTGAGCTGTTAACAGACAGGTGATAGAGCATTCGTCGTTGCCATATGTTGTACTCATTCCTAACCAGCATCGGAGGCTTGGTTAGGAACCAGTATTGTGAGGATCATTGGAAGGAGTAGTCATTTTAGGTCCAAATACAATTTAATTCAAGCTTTTAAAAGGTTTTACATAGACCACAACAGACTCAATGAAAACCAAGAATAAATCTCAGGATGAATGACCAAAAACACAGAAAATTCAATCTCTATAACCGTTTCTTGCAACAATGCTAATTCAATCAAACTTGGATCTTGGATAGTAGTTTCAATGATCAATTATTAGATCGATCAATGATGAACCTGCTCTGATACCATTTGACAGGATCAGTGATCACAAGTTTGATGGATTAGAGTGTAACGCAGCGGAATAAGAACAAGAATTAGACAAATTATAGCAAGAATTTGATATTCGTATGCATTATGAACAAATACGGTTGTAAAGAGAGAATATATTTCTGTGAAAAGGAATGTTTCAATAATATCAAATGTTTCTGCTCAATCATTCACGATTACAATAAGGTTGACACTCCTTATATAGAGTGCAATCACTGCTGATATCACGGGATAGTGACATCTGGCAGATTTGTTACAAAATAACTAAAACTTAACAAACTACTGAAATGTTCACAACTACTGAGAACATAACAGAGTGCTAAGTATAAAACATAAAACTACTGATACGAAACTACTGAAACTACAACGACTGAAGAACAAGCTCTTCAGTCGTTTTACAAAACTACTGAAAGGAAAACATAAAACTACTGAAAGAAAACCGTCACAACTACTGAAGAGGACCTCTTCAGCTGTTGTGACAACGACTGATACTTGGTCTTCAGCACTTGTCTTCAGACTTTGTCTTCAGCACTTGTCTTCAGACTTGTCTTCAGCACTTGTGTCTTCAGACTTTGTCTTCAGCACTTGTCTTCAGACTTTGTCTTCAGCACTTGTGTCTTCAGACTTTGTCTTCAGCACTTGTGTCTTTAGACTTTGTCTTCAGCACTTGTCTTCAGACTTTGTCTTCAGCACTTGTGTCTTCAGACTTTGTCTTCAGCACTTGTCTTCAGACTTTGTCTTCAGCACTTGTGTCTTCAGACTTTGTCTTCAGCACTTGTGTCTTTAGACTTTGGTCTTCAGCTGTTGTGGACTTCAACAGTTGTTGTGACGTCTGTGGGACTTAAGGTTTTTCTGATCCGGCTCATTGGTTCTTTTGGTCCAACACTGTAGACAAGTAAGGCACTTACTCACATACTCCACTACATCGTGTTTCATACTCGGCCACCAATAATCCTTCTTCATGTCTTGATACATCTTTGTGGCACCTGGATGAATGGAGTATTGAGTCTTGAGAGCTTCATCCATAATCTTTACCCGTAGATCCCCAAAATGAGGAATCCATACTCATCCAAATCAGGTTTTGACACCAAGTGTGTTCTCACCCAACTCCACAACCAGACCTCTCATTCTTTTAGAGTTAAGATGATCTTCTTTCAATGCCTCATCTTGAAACTCTTAAACTTGCTTCATCAGATCAGAGGTCATGATTAGTTGATACGCTTTCACCCGAATCGGCTCGGGCCTCTCTTTTCGGCTAAGGGCATCAGCCACCACGTTGGCTTGCCTGGATGGTAGTGGGTCTCACAATCATAATCATTTATAATTCCAACCACCATCTCTACCTCATGTTCAAATCCTTCTGCTCAAAGAAGTACTTCAAGCTCTTCTGATTAGTGTAAATGGTGCACTTCGTCCCGTAAAGATAGTGCCTCAAATCTTTAGTGCAAAGACCACGGCTGCTAGCTCCAAGTCATGAGTAGGATAATTGACCTCATGAACCTTCAACTGTCGGGATGCATAGGCTATAACTTTTCCTCTCTGCATTAACACACACGCCAACCCCGAGTAGGAAGCATCAAATTAAACCACCAGATCTTCACTTCTATCGGGTAATGACAGAACTGGAGCTTGAGTCAACCTCGCCTTCAATTCTTCTAACGCCTTCTCTTGAGCTTGAACCCATACAAACTTCATATCTTTCGGGTCAACTTAGTTAGTAGAGAGTGATTTTAGAAAGTCTTGGATAAATCTTCTGTAGTAGCCCGCCAAACCCAAGAAGCAACAAATCTCAGAGGGCGTCTTTGGAGACTTCCATTGCATCACTGCCTCCACCTTTGCCGGGTCCACCATAATCGGTCAGGATTCACCACATGACCCAAGAATGAACCTCGCGCAACCAGAACGCGCACTTGGAGACCTTAGCGTACAACTTCTCCTTTCTCAACGTCTCCAAAACCTCCCGAATGTGACCGGCATGCTCAATCTCGCTCTTCGAATAATCAGGATATCATCATAAACACAATCACTAATTTATCCAACATCGGTCGACACACACGGTTCATCAGATCCTAAAAGCAGCTGGCGCATTGGTCAAGCCAAAAGACATGACAAGAAACTCATATTGACCATAACGTGTGCGGAAAGCTGCTTTAGGAACATCCTGCTCTTTCACCTTCAGCTCTTGATAGCCAAATCGAAGGTCTATCCTTGAAAACTAACTGGCACCTTGAAGCTGATTGAACAAATCATCTATTCTTGGTAAGGGGTATCGGGTTCTTCCCCGTCAACTTGTTCAGCTCACGGTAATCAATACACATCCTCATACTACCGTCTTTCTTCTTTACGAATAAGACTGGAGCACCCCAAGGAGAGATACTCAGCCGAATGAACCCCTTATCAAGCAGCTCTTGCAACTGCTCCATCAACTCTTTCATCTCCGTTGGATCCAACTGATATGGTGCCTTGGCAACAGGTTAGGCACCCGGTATCAGATCAATCTAAAACTTGATCTCTCTGTCAGGTGGCACTCCTGGTAAGTCTTCTGGGAACATGTCCGGAAAGTCACACACAACCTGTACATCGGAAAGTTGTGGTGTTTGCGTATCCATATCCTTTACATAAGCCAAGTAGTGGCTACATCCACGCCTCATACACTTTCCCGCCACCGCCATTGAGATTACTTTCGGGATCGTCGTGACCCGATCCCCATAAACAGTTACCGAACTTCCGTCAGGCGCTGCCAAACGAATCACCTTATTGCGACACACAATGTTCGCCTGGAAGTCCGCTAACCAATCCATCCCAAGAACCAAATCGAAACCACCTAAGGTCATCACAAACGGCCTAACAGGAAACTTATGACCTTCAAGTTCCACATCACAACCCTCTATCAACTCGATAATCCTGGTAGACTTACCTATGGTAGTTCTACATCAAAGGGCGCATCAAAACGTCTACTAGTAACAGGCAACTTAGCACAGAAAGCAGCAGAAATAAAACTTTTACCGGAACCCAAATCAAATAACACAGAAGCTAAAGTTTAGTTCACCAGAAACGTATCGGACACGACATTAGGGTCCGTCCTAGCTTCCTTTTGTGTCATAGTGAATTACCTGGTGCTCGCCCTTGGTCCTTCACTTCCCGTCTTCTTTCCCTAGAACCCTCAGCCCTCAGCTTCTTACAGTCTTTACTCACATGACCAATCCCATAGTTGAAACACCTTGTACCCCTGCAGTCTCTAGCCATATGACCAGGCTTCCCACACTTGAAACAGACGTTCAACCCCCACCTAAACTCACCACTGTGCTCTTTCCCACATTTGCCACACTTCTTCGATCCCGTACCCGGTGTGACACACGACGATCATCCACCCGTGCCTTCTTATTACTCGTCGAGGCATCACCCCGACCAAACCTCTTCCCATGCAAGTTCCAATCACCACCACCCTTCTTGCTACCTTTAGTCACCACCATTGTTCTCTCATCATACAGTCTCCCCGCCAAATCCACCGCCTACCTAAACGTGCTCGGTCGGGCAGCGATCATGTGCCTGTGAATATCCACCGGCAAGCCCTTAATATATATCTTTTAATCTTTCGTGACAAAGGCGTCACTTGGTCCAACACCAGATGTGTCATCTCATTGAATTTGGTGGTGTATTGTTGGTGTGTCATGCTTCCCGCCTCTAGTTGCAGGAACTCTCTCTCAGTTTATCCATTTCTCTATGAGGACAGAACTCCTCGATCACCAACTTCTTCAGTTCAGACCATCTCATTCTCCCAATGGCCTTGCTACCCTTGGCTTGGACTATATTGTCCCACCAACACAGAGCCGAGTCCATAAACAAGTGGGTAGCAAACTTTATCTTCTAGTCCTCCCGGCACTCGCAGATATTTAAGACGGCCTCCATTTCTCTCACCGATCAGTGAGCAGTAGCAGCAGTGCCATTTCCATCAATAGTAGGGGGCTTGCATCATTGAAACACCCCATAATTACAGCCTCGTGCCGCCTCCGGCGCAGGCTCTTCCTCTTCTTCTTCATCATCAGATAGAACCGTTTCAGGCTCTGGTTGCTCTCATCCTCCCGCGGACCTGTTCCTCTCTTGGCTTTCCCCTTCCCGTACAGCCTTGATGACTTCGGTCACCACTAACGGTAAGATTCTTTGCATCGTTCGTTTGCATTACACTGCAAAAAACATTAATCAAAAGAATGTCATCCAAAAGAGATGAGTAGCCGCCCCGTGCCATCCTCAGCAACATTACCTGCCAACTGGAAACACATAAAAGTCAGTGTTGCTGAGTGAGTTCTAGTTTTATAATAAAACATACTTTTCTTTCGTTAAAACCGTTCTTTACATTCATGTGATCATACATCATACGTACACATAGATAATATCATTATTATCTTCATCATTCCTTCGTTAACTTCCGTTTATGCATCGTACGTCATTATCAATCTCATTCGTTCATACTTCTTACATTCATCCGTACGTTCATTACTTTCGATGACATGTACATTACCCCGAACATTGTGCGCGAAGCGGGTAACTGGGCCTGAGGTCTTTCATAGACCTCGAACAATGGGCACGGAGCTGACTCCAGTACCTAGGGTATGTACATTCACCACTTATCTTTCTCTTTCATTCCAGATCAATGCCAATGCTATACCCTGAACATTATGCACGAAGTTGGTGACTGGGCCTGAGGTTTTCATAGACCTCGAACATTATGAACGAAGCTGACTCCAGCACCTAGGGCAAGCGGCAAGGATCCTATTCATATGGTCAATCACAAAGATTGGACCCCCAGTGTGCATCCTTCGGGGTAGCTAACCGCACACCGTTGTGCTTAACACCTTCATTGGGTGTGCAATCCATACATTTGCTTCCAAGCCTTCATATGTCATTCGTTCATTAATGCATGCATTCATCATTGTGTTCCTTTTTTCATTTCTTTCACTTTACGTTACATAATACTTCAATTCATTCATTAACATTTTTAACGTAAGCCATGGAAAGATAAGCATACTCATAAGAAGGAACATATCATGCAAAGTCATCATAGTCACTACCGGGCACATCATACATACAAACATACATCATGCATAATCATGTACTCATCATGCCCCAACTAGCCTCTCAGATCTCAAAAAAGTCATCTACATAAACTTACGGGACCCTCCCACGTCAAAACTTAAATCTGCACTTTCCCACGAAAGTCCAGTAAATAAACTACGCTTTCTCGGGTACCACCGCCTAATTAGAAATGGGCACCCTTCAGTCGCATGGCCTCAGGCGATTATGAACATCATGCGATGGACCAAGAAGATGAACTACTGTGGATGAACACCAATCGTGCAGGATGAAGCTATGCAAATGGACTCAATGCGGATGGTCCCATGCCAAATGGACCTCCTAATCCGATGGAATGGAAACTAATGCGTATAACTCCTGGTGACCATCATTGTTGTTGGACCAAAAGAACCAATGAGCCAAGATCAGAAAACCTCTAAGTCCCACACGGTATCACAACAACTGCTGAAAGCCTCATCAGTAGTTTGACAAGTGCTGAAGACTTCAACAGCTGAAGATCAGTGCTGAAGACCTTAACAGCTGAAGAACCAAAGTGCTGAAGTACAACAGCTGAAGAACACAAGTGCTGAAGCTGAAAGACCAAAGTACTGAAGTACAACAGCTGAAGAGTTCACAAGTGCTGAAGATCAACAACTGATGTACAAAGTCTGAAGACAAAGACTGAAGACATCAGCTGATGATATCTACTGAAGTCATCAGCTGATGAAACACCTGAAGGTCAAAGTCTGAAGATCAAGTACTGAAGCCTCAGTAGTTGTCACAACTGCTGAAGAGTACTTCTTCAGTAGTTGTGATATCAGTAGTTTTATTTTCTATGTTTCAGTAGTTTTGTAAAACGACTGAAGAGCTTGTTCTTCAGTCGTTGTAGTTTCAGTAGTTTTATATTTTGTACTTAACTTGCTGATATGTTCTCAGTAGTTGTGAACATTTCAGTAGTTTGTTAAGAATTAGTTATTTCTGTATTGGATCTGCCAGTTGTCACTTTCCGTGATAACAGCAGTGACTGTTGCACTCTATAAGGAGTGACAACCTATTGTAATCATTGAATGAAATGAGGAATTGAATGGATGATTGATTGATTCGATTAGAAATATTCCTCATCTATAAACATTCCTAGAAATCAGAAATACATATTCTCTCCCTATAACCGTATGCGATCTTAATGCTTACATATATCGTTGCTTGCTACAATTTGTCTAATTCGTGTTTGTATTCCGCTGCTTTATATTCTGAACATCAACACTTGTGATCACTGATCCTGTCAAATGGTATCAGAGCAGGTTAATCATTGATCGATCTAATAATTGATCATTGAAACTGCTATTCAAGATCCAAGTTTGATTGAATTAGCTTTTGTTTTTGCAAGAAACGGTTATAGAGATTGAATTTTCTGTATTTCTGCTCATTCATCCTGAGATCTTTTCTTGGTTCTCATTGAGTTTGTTGTGGTTTGTCTAAAACTTTTTTAAAACTTGAACTAAACTGTTTTTGAACTGAAAATGACCACTCCCTCCAATGATCCTCACAATACTGGTTCCTCAACCAAGCCTCCTATGCTGGTTAGGAATGAGTATAACATATGGCAAAGACGTATGCTCCATCACCTGTCTGTTAACAGCGCAGGGTGTTGGACATCAGTGGTACATGGTCCACACAAGCCTATGGTGAATAACCCGGAAACCAATCAAATGGTTCCGAAGAGGAGGGAGCAATACTCAGATGAGGATAAAAAGTTGCTTGAGATTGATGCAAAAGCCCATGGAATTCTGGCCATGGCTTTGCCCAATGAAATCTATTCTGGGCTAATGCATCATGAAACTGCCCATGACCTCTGGATTGCTTTGAAAGAACAATTTGGAGGAACAGATGAGGTCTTGGCAAATAATAGAGAAATTCTTGCCCAACAATATGAGACATTCTCTCATAGAAAGGTGAGACACTGACTCAACAATATGAGCGGTTTTCTTGTTTGATCTCTGAACTAAAAATGGTCAAACTTGAATACACCAATATTCAGATGAATAACAGATTTCTCAGATCACTGCCTGAGAGATGGGACACATATACTATTGTCCTACGCTCCAGTGCAAGTTTGGACAAACTATCTCTCACCCAACTCCATGGGAAATTGCTCACTTTTGAGAGAGAGATAGAACAGAAGAGAAAGCTGTCTTCATCTGGAAAGCTCACTGAAGACTTTATACAAGGCAACACTGCCTTGGTGGGTCATGAGTCAGAATATGCTTCATCTGAATGCCAGTATGATGAGCATATTAATTTCTCTTCGAGCACTTCTAATTCTGCATTTGTAAGTGTTGATGGTCAGTTCACTGGAGTAATAATGACAATTATGTTTCATTATGGATGATCTCAAGGGGATTGCTGATGATGACTTAGAAGAGATGGATATTTTGAGCCAAATGGCCTTGATAAATATCAGATCTCAGAAGTTCTACAAAAGAACTGGAAGAAAATTCCCAGGACTCTCTGGCAAAACCAAAGTTGGTTTTGACAAGAGCAAGTTGAGGTGTCACAAATGCCAACGGCTTGGACACTTTGCAAGAGAGTGTAGATCAACTGGATCTAACTCTACTGCACCCTTTGTGACTTTTCCTGGCAATAGTCAACAACACAGAGGGCAACATCCTGTCACATCTAGTCATCATCCTCAACAACAATCTCCGGCATATTTTGTTCCTCAGGGTCAAATGCCATATCAGTACCCTTGTTATTACATGCCACAGTCAAATCAAGTTCAAGTTCCTATGACACCACAACCTCATGCATTACCAGAACCTCAGCCTTCCCTATCTCATCAACAACCTTCATCTCAACAACACAGCTTCTTCACCCCAGGAGTTGTTGACTGGAGCAGTTTACCAGATGACTTGTCTGGTCATGATCAACTGTTCTCAGGTGCTGGTCAACATGGTGGTGACAGTCCCTTTGGGAATCTAGCTCTTATGGCTTTGGAGTCTGCTGATACTTCATCTTCCAATGCCTCTACACCTCAGGTATCACAGGTATCCTCTGAGGCAAAAGCCAAATTATGTTCTGAACAATGCATAGCAGCATTTGCTTCCATTAGAGAAGCAAATGTAGCTTTAATTAATAAGAACATTGAGCTAGAACAAATAATTTCCAAAAACAAAGCTGAGTTTGAGTTTGTGCTCAAAGATAAAAATGATGAGGTTTATAAACTGAATTGCCAAATAATTGATGATAAGGCTAGAGAAGATGTACTTCTAGAGAAGTACAAAGATCTCAAAGAAACCCTTGCAGTTACCCAGGTCGAGTGTGATAGATGGGTATGGGTACAATGTCAAAGTTTTGAAACTTCTTAGTAACAATCTTAATGTGAACAATTACAATGCTCATCACACTGCTACCTACAGATTTTACCCCAAGAGCAGAGTAGAATCTGATGGTGAGAGTGATAACCAATCCATCAAATCATGTGATCTACCTTCTGATACAGCACAATCAGAAGTAGCAGTCAGCATCAAGTCCTCCTTGAACCTATCAGCTGATGTTGATGGTCCAAATGCTGACATTCACATGATCAATAAGTTGATCAACTCAGGAGTTAATCCTGAAGGTCCTGAAAGGACTGGAGAGCAGGATTTAACACCTGAAGTTCAAACTTCAACTGCTGTCAGTACTGAAGAGAAGAAAACTGGCAGTAGAAAGAGTTTGAAGACTACTAAAGAGGCTGTCAAGAAAGCAACCAATGCTTCCAAAGCATTGAAGAACAAGTCTTCTGTTGCTTCACCATCTTTAGTTGATGATCAACCTAAGATGAAGAAGAAACCATGTGAAGTATGTGGTTTGTTCAATCATCTTACAGATGATTGTTGGTACAAAAGAGGTTCCAAACTCAAACAAAAAGAAGAAATTAATGAGAAAATGGTAAAAATGAAAACTGAGTTTGAGACCACATTTGTATCAGCAACATCAAATCCTGTAACCCTTAAGTCCTTAAAGCAATCAAAAAGGAAGGAGTTAAACAGGTGACAGCTGAGGGTGCTCAAAAGAAGAAGGTGCAACATAGGACCTTATCTAACTCCACTAGCAATGTGTCTGATGAGCTGAAAGCTTTATCACAAAATCAGACACAGCTGGTGATGATGGTACAACATCTGTTGGGTAGAGTTAACCAACTAGATTCTCCTATGTTGAAACCACAGAAAAGGAGGTCTAAGCCAAAGGACTCCTCTTCTACACCATCTTCTTCTTCTCAGGCTGTTGTTACAAATAAACATGTTAGTTTACCATCTATTGATGAGACCAGGCCCAAAACCAAAAAGGTTTGGGTCTCTAAAACTAACTGATTGTTTATTATTGCAGGGTTCTTCAACATGCCAAAGTAGCATCTGGTATGTAGACAGTGGGGGATCTATGCACATGACTGGGAACATCTCTCTTCTTCATGACTACTCTCAAGGAAAGAAGGGATTTGTCTCTTTTGGCAATGATGCTAGGGGTTACATCATCGGTAAGGGCTTTGTCTCCAATGGAGAAATCAAATTTGATGATGTTAATCATGTGGAAAATCTCAAGTACAACCTCTTGAGTGTCAGTCAAATGTGTGATAAAGGCCATGTTGCCCTTTTCACAAGTCAAAACTGTAGGATTCTGTCATCCAAAGTTTTGCACTTGATTGACAAGGTGTTGGATGATCACACTCTCCTGAAAGCCAACAGGACAGGAAGAGTGTATGCCTTAGATCTCTCTAAGAAGATAGATCTCAAAGGCAATCCTTGCCTATTTTCCAAAGCCTCTTTTCAAGAATCTAAACTGTGGCACAGGAGGCTTGGTCATGTTAATCTCAAAAACATGAATCAGCTTAGCCACAATAGTTTAGTCAGAGGCTTACCAATAAAGGAGTTCCACTGTGATGAAACTTGCACTGCTTGTTTAAAAGGAAAACAGCACAAGGTCTCATTTCCTCCTATTGAAGTGTCCAAGTCCACTGCCTGCTTGCAATTACTGCATATGGATCTATTTGGTCCTGTGAGAGTAATGAGCATGGCAAAGAAGAAATACTGTCTGGTAATTGTGGATGATTACTCCAGATTTGTATGGACTTTCTTTCTACATTCAAGGATGAGGCTGCTCAGAAGATTATCCACTTTGTGCTGTACATTGAGAAGCAGTATTCCCTTCCAGTCAAGTGTATTAGAGTGATAATGGAACTGAGTTCAGAAATCATACACTTGATGACTTCTATCTTTCAAAGGGAATCAAAAGGCAGTTCAGCATTCCAGGACTCCAGAACAAAATGGAGTAGTGGAGAGAAAGAACAGGACCCTCATTGAAGCTGCAAGGTCCATGCTGGCTGACTCAGGTTTGCCATTGACCTTTTGGGCCGAAGCTGTCAACACAGCTTGTTATGTGCAAAATAGAGTTTTAGTAAATCAGAGGTTGATGAAGACTCCATATGAAGTTCTCCATCATTTGGCTCCTCTGATTTCATTTTTCAAAGCATTTGGGTGTCCCTGTTTTATTCTCAACACAAAGGATCAACTCCACAAATTTGATCCTAAGGTGGATGCAGGATACTTTGTTGGTTATTCATCTACTTGCAAGGCATACAGAGTCTTCAACTGCAGAACAAAGATGGTTGAAGAAACTCTACATGTTAAGTTTAATGAATCTCCAAAGGACAAGATTCCACAAAGTCCTGTGGAGTTATTTGATCTGGACATACTGCAATATGTTCCTTATCAAACTCCTGCTGTTGCTCCTGTCAACAGTTCACCACCTGGTGGTACTGCTGATGATGATGATGATTGCAGTACTCACCTCTTCAGGTTTAGTGATCAGCTGCCTGATTCAACTAGACCTGATGTTCCTGTAGCGCCAGTAGCACCATCCACAACAAATGCTGATGAGATTTCTTCGAATTCAACTTCCTTTGAATTACCATCCACTGATTGGTTTCAAGGAAATGATTCACCATCACCATCTGTTGCTGCTGAACCGGCTACAAAACTTGCACAGATCTCATTGTGTATCAAGATCTGAAGAATCACCCATGTCTCAAATCATTGGTGATATCACTGCTGGAGTATCAACAAGAAGTCAATTGTCAAATCTGCTTCTATGCTCTCTTCATCAGTCAGCAAGAGCCAAAGAATTATCACATTGCTTTAAAGGACAATGGATGGGTTGATGCCATGCAGCTTGAGCTTCTTCAGTTCAAGAAACAGCAAGTGTGGGAACTGGTTCCTCTACCTCCAGGTAAGTGTGCAATAGGCACTAAATGGGTGTTTAGGAACAAAACTGATGAAAATGGGCTTATTGTTAAGAACAAGGCCAGACTGGTTGTTCAGGGGTTTGCACAAGAAGAAGGTATTGATTATGATGAAACCTTTGCCCCTGTAGCCAGACTGGAAGCAATTCGATTGTTTTTAGCTTATGCTGCTTATCAAAAACTTAAAGTCTTTCAAATGGATGTCAAAAGTGCATTTTTGTATGGAAAAGTTAAAGAAGAGGTTTATGTATGTCAACCTCCAGGCTTTGAGGACAATAAACATCCTAATTGGGTGTATAAGCTTGATAAAGCTCTTTATGGGTTAAAACAAGCTCAGAGCCTGGTATGAGACATTATCAAACTTTCTTCTGGAAAACAATTTCACTAGAGGCTCCATAGACAAGACTTTATTTATTAAGAAAGCTGGGCAGCATAATCTACTTGTTCAAATTTATGTAGATGATATCATTTTTGCATCCTCTGATCCAAAGTTGTGTGATGCCTTTACAAAGTTGATGCAACAGAAGTTTGAAATGAGTGCCATGGGAGAATTACAGTTCTTTCTGGGGTTGCAAATCAAACAAAAGGCTGATGGAATTTTTTCATCAATCCAAATATACAAAAGATCTTTTGCAAAAGTTTGATTTACAAAACTGTAAGCCCTGTTCTACTCCCATGAGCAGCACCACACAACTGGACTCAGATCAGAAAGGTAAAGTGGTTGATGAAACACTTTACAGATGTATGATTGGGTCCTTGATGTTTAACAGCTTCTAGACCAGATATTATGTTTGCTACATGTGTTTGTGCTAGATTTCAGGCTGCACCTAAAGAGTCTCATCTGATTGCAGTCAAGAGGATCTTTAGATATCTGCAAGGCACTCCATCTCTAGGTTTATGGTATCTACCAGACATTCTGGTAAATTAGTTGCTTTTTCTGACAGTGACTATGCAGGGTGTAAGTTGACCAGGAAATCAACTTCTGGTGGATGTCAATTCCTAGGCAACTGCTTGATTTCTTGGCAGAGCAAGAAACAGACCTCAGTTGCTACATCCACTGCGGAAGCAGAGTACATTGCTGCTGCAAGCTGTACATCTCAGGTACTCTGGCTTCAAAACCAACTTTTGGATTATGGCATTACAGAGACTAAGACTCCATTGTTAATGGATAGTGCTTCAGCTCTTTGCATTGTCAAAAATCCAGTCCAGCACTCTAGGACCAAACATATAGAGATCAGACATCATTTTATAAGGGATTGTTTTGAAAAAGGTCTGATTGATCCTAAGTTTGTGCCTAGTGCTGATGAGCTTGCAGACATTTTTACTAAGCCTTTGGATAGTTCAACTTTCCAAAACCTGGTGTTAAGGCTTGGTATGCTGCAGCTAGAATAGGTGACAACTACTGATGATCTCAGTAATTCATACTGATGATCATGAGTGCCTGTCACATATAAGTACTGATGAGCTCTTTTAACCTCAGTAGTTTTTATAACTACTGAAGGCTAAATGTCTCACAAGTACTGAAGTACTTCATCTGCTCTAAACTACTGAAGTAGTTACAACTACTGATGCAGTCATAACTACTGCAATCAGTAAAACAGATAAGTACTGATGTCCTATGAAACAACTGAAATCAGCCATAAAGACTGATGAATGTGTTGAGGACAGTTTGAAACAGCTGAAAAGCTAAGAATTGACGAAAACAGCTGAAGAGAACTTTCTCTCAGTCGTTTGTACCACTGCTGTTTCATTTTAAACAACTGAAGCAAACCACGTCTTCAGCAGTTTTATAACTACTGATGACCAATACCAAGTCTTCAGTTGTTTACAACAGCTGATGACAAAACCACTGTCTTCAGTAGTTTCATAACTACTGATGACAAACACCATGTCCTCAGTTGTTTCAATCATCTGAAGTCAAAACCACGGTCTTCAGTAGTTTTCTAAACTACTGATGCCTAACACCACGACTTCAGCTGTTTCAACGTCTGAAAGGATAATACCATGTCAACGGTCGTTTAAAACTACTGATGACTAACACACATCCTTCAGTCGTTTCCTCACCCGTACCCTATAAATACCCTTAACCTGAGCTCTCCATGCTTCATCTTCTTCAAACCTAACGTTCCTCTCCAAAATTTCCATGGCGTCTATGCAAATTAAACCGCGACACAACTGTGTTGCCTACCTCACAAAATCGCCGATCTGGACTAAGTTCGATACTGCTATCGATCTTATGGTTCAGTCCCAATACAACAAGGCATTCCTTCTGAACCCCGTTTTACATGCCGAATCCTTGAACCAATTTTGGATGAACATTACTGTTACAACTGAGGAGAGCAACACACGATCCCTCCGGTCAGTCGTCAACAACAAAGAAGTAGTGATTACTCCTGCAACAATCCGTAAAATTCTTCAACTGAGTGATGCTACCTCTCCTGCTGGATATCCGAAGGGCACCATAGATCTATCATTTGCTCAGCATGGATATCAAGGTGATCTCAGTGCCACCACCATCATGAAGAAACACTTTAATGACGCTGAGCGCCTGATTTTTCACATGGTCAATGTATGTTTGGCCCCTAAGACATCGTCTTGGGATCAAATGTCCACCAAATGGCAGCAGGTAATGTATTCTATCCTTGAGCAACAACCACTAAACTTTTCAGAATAATATTTTCAGAGCTCAAAGATATGGCTCAAAAACTAACTGCCAACCGTTGGATACTCTATCCACGGTTCATAATGGCCATTATTATAGACCAGCTTAATGCTGAGGGACTTGTTGGCTTGGGAGTCCCTGCTACGGCTGTTCTGCCAGAAGTATACTCCCGGCACAACTCTGACCGGACACTCAAACTGGCTGCCAAGCTGCGAAAACCCACGCAGCTGGAACCCACAGCCACCACCTCCAAATCCAATGTCCCCACCAAACCCACCAAAAGAAACCCAAATGGCTACTCAGGGAATTGAGTCCCCTGAGGATGCTCCTGCACCACAAACGCAGGATATATCCACTAGTCCAACCCCCTAGTGGATACAATGACTCCTCCAGCCACAGCCGCTCAGGCTTCCTCTCAACAGGAGCCTGCAGCAACCCAGGGGCACCTACTTATCTGGGATCTTACTCACTTGAGGAGATTGCCATTGAAGAGCACCATCCACCCCAGGTGCACACTGCTTCTAACCCCTACCCCAAACAACCGCCCCTCACAGCCCAACTTTAATAGTTGCACAAGTGCTGACTCAATTGCACTCCTCACCCCCTCCCCAGAAACCACTTACTACTGGGAATTCCTCTACAATTGAGGGGGAGGAACACAGTGCACCTGAGAACCCACAGCACAGGGGTTTCCCAATTCTATCTCCTGGTGTAGACAAGGAGCTTAGAATATCTAGTGAGGCTGCCACCTCCTCTGACTCAGCACATGACCAGAGTGAGGCTGGTAACATTGCTAAGACCTCCCTAGAGGCAACAGCTGATGATGGACATTGTCCTGAGGCTGGAAGTCCCCAGTACCAAGCACAAGGGGCACATGCACCAACTGGTCTACACCCAGTGCATGTAAATCCTGCTCTAAGCAGGAGGTCAGGTGATTCAGTATCAACTGATGATGACCTGAGCTTCTTCTATGATGTAGTTGCTCAAAACACCATTCTAGAGGATGAGGTTAGCAGACTCAAAGAGCTGCTGGCCAAGATGTCTCAGGATGCAAGTCCATCTGCCACCCTCATACACCCACAGATGGCACCTTCCCTTGAAGGTTTCCCAAACACAGAGCCACCCCAAAATCAACCACCTGCCTCTGCTTCAGGCCCTACTTCTCAGAACAGAACCCTCCTGAGCAAATAGGTGCTGTACTCCAAAATTCCCTCCCTCTCATCACCCCCATAATCACTGATATAGTGATCAAAGCCCTTGATGAGAGGCTTTCCTCCACATTACAGCCCCTGGTTGATGCTGCTGTCCAAAAGACTCTTTCTGCGGTACCAACCCCTTCCTCCAATGCAACAAAAAGGGGGAGAGTACTGCAGTGAAAGAAAGGAAGAGGAAAAGATCTGAGGAAAAGGAGAGAAGCAAGTCCAAGAGGAGGAAAAAGAAAAGCAACCTCTGCTCACGTACAAGCGAAAGAGAAGTGCTGATGATCACACTGCTGAAGACAAATCCTTGGAGGAGCTGGTCAAAGAAGCTGACACCACACACAGCCGCTCCATGGATAATAATTGAACAACTCTTCAGGCAGGGGTTTGACACAGCCACACTGGATAGTGAGATCAGAAGGTTAGAAGTACAAGAGATACAAACCCGATGGGCAGGTATGATGCTCTTGAGAAAGAGAGGTTGGAAATAATGATCCGCTTTATTGCAAAATACTTGGGAAGATCATTAATGGAGATCCGCGCATGGTCCAGGGACAGCATTCTGGCTATAGCCACCAGAATCTGTCTGTCTGAGCAATTCAACAAAGGGATTATTGTGGAAGCCCTTGATGAGGCTGGGGCTGGCAAAAGGTTAGAGATGGCTAAACTCACAAAGGCGAAATTAACTACAAGGATGCTAGATCAACCTTCCCTTCCACCCACTCAAACAGATCCTATCCCTCAAATCTCCCAACCAACCTCTAAGCCAAAATCCAAACATCCTCTTCTTCAAAACCAATCCCTTCACCAACCCAACCATCATCCAGTGATGTACCGAAGGAGGAGAAGGTGCTGAGGATGGAAGAAGAAGAGAAGAAGAGGATGAAGATGATAGTCTGCCACTCTCTGCTGTTCTGAAGCTACCAAACCCCGAAGTCAACCATGATCACACCTGACTCTCAAAGGGAAATGGTCAGAGTCAAGATAGAAGAAGAAGAACAGCAGAAACAGCACGATGAGCAACTGTTGAAGATGGTTGACAAGGAATTTCCTCAGTCATCATCTATTCAAGCCATGAAAGGGCATGCTCAAAGGCTGTACACTCTCAGGCACACCTTTCAGTATCAGAAGGAGAGAGTGAGAGTATGGCCAGACCCCAGGGTGAGTTCTAGAATCCATAAAAGAACTATCCCACACAGATACAACGGCCAAGTACGAAAAACAATAGAATCTACCATCATGTTGGCCGTTGTAGTCTCACCTTGGGAAATCATTGATGAATTCAAGAAAGCTCACCAAGCAAAGAAGACACCTCAAGCCTTACTAGAAAACAAGATGATTAAGAAGGGGTTGTTATATAAAAAGCTTGAAGACATCCAAAAGAATGAGCTCCAGTTACTCCTTGAAGGCAACCATCCTGATGAATTTGTATATAAGGGAGGTAACTACGGTGGAGCTGAAAAATGGCAGGACCATGAAGTACTTATCAGAGTACTATGGTCCAGAGTTCTTCTTCGAAGGAGGAGCTGAAGAACTCTCTCAAGAGGAACAAATTGTTCTCCTTGAGGCCTATGTTCGTGAGTCATACAGACTCATTATGGGGAAGTAAATCTCATGAATGGGATAACAACTCTGTGTCCAGTTCCCCAAAACAGAGTTCCCATTCATACTCTGCCAAACAAATATTTGAGATTTCTTCCCAGGCCGGAGCGTACATGGGTCATCTTCTCTACTGATCAAGAAGGAAAAAGACCAACATTTTGCCATCAATAAGTGGGAGTATAAATAAGTTAGAGGTTTTGGCTGCATTGGTTCAGGGGGAGTTTGTTGGACCAAAAGAACCAATGAGCCAAGATCAGAAAACCTCTAAGTCCCACACGGTATCACAACAACTGCTGAAAGCCTCATCAGTAGTTTGACAAGTGCTGAAGACTTCAACAGGAAGATCAAGTGCTGAAGACCTTAACAGCTGAAGAACCAAAGTGCTGAAGTACAACAGCTGAGACACAAGTGCTGAAGCTGAAAGACCAAAGTACTGAAGTACAACAGCTGAAGAGTTCACAAGTGCTGAAGATCAACAACTGATGTACAAAGTCTGAAGACAAAGACTGAAGACATCAGCTGATGATCTACTGAAGTCATCAGCTGATGAAACACCTGAAGGTCAAAGTCTGAAGATCAAGTACTGAAGCCTCAGTAGTTTGTCACAACTGCTGAAGAGTACTTCTTCAGTAGTTGTGATATCAGTAGTTTTATTTTCTATGTTTCAGTAGTTTTGTAAAACGACTGAAGAGCTTGTTCTTCAGTCGTTGTAGTTTCAGTAGTTTTATATTTTGTACTTAACTTGCTGATATGTTCTCAGTAGTTGTGAACATTTCAGTAGTTTGTTAAGAATTAGTTATTTCTGTATTGGATCTGCCAGTTGTCACTTTCCGTGATAACAGCAGTGACTGTTGCACTCTATATAAGGAGTGACAACCTATTGTAATCATTGAATGAATGAGGAATTGAATGGAATGAATGATTGATTCGATTAGAAATATTCTCATCTATAAACATTCCTAGAAATCAGAAATACATATTCTCTCCCTATAACTGTATGCGATCTTAATGCTCACATATATCGTTAGCTTGCTACAATTTGTCTAATTCGTGTTTGTATTCCGCTGCTTTATATTCTGATACATCAAACTTGTGATCACTGATCCTGTCACTTGTTGACCCCACAGGTGTTGAACCCGCACAGCAGTGACCCCCCACAATGCCAAATATAGCTTTCAACCCCATAATTGACCTATCAGAGACAATCCAAACAACACTTGTTCAACTCCTTGAAGAAATAAGGTCCCCCTTTCAATCCGAAAAGGCTAGAGTGGAAACATGGGCTCCCACTCAGTCTGAGGTCTCACCTTCCTTCATAATCGACCTATATGGGTATTAAGTCTCCCCAGTCTCAATCCCATGAGCCCGAAACCAAGCTGAAACCCTTAGGATGAGTCACTATACTCTCTTGAGTAGCCAAAAAGGGACAACTTCTATAGGCTCATGCCATTAGACATGATCAAGGGCCGGGTTCATTAAGAATAACTCCATATCCTTCACTAACCTTTTAATAGGATCTGATGAGGAGATTATGTCTCTTCAAGGCCATGAGGTGATCACAACACCCACTAAGGATCAATTGAGCCTAGAGAGACCCCTGATCTCTAGGCCCTATCAAGAGCTCAATTAAGGTTAGTCCCACTAATATGGAGGGGACTCATGTAGATTAATACCACTATTGAAGAGCCTCATGGATCCCGAAATAGTTGTAACATTTCTGAGACTAAATCTACGGGCAACCGTGCCATTTTGATGATTTTGAAAGAGACATCATTAGGCAGGGGAAACCAGGGTGCCAAGAAACAAATCTTGTGGTGAGGATGCACATACTCCATATGTTACCTCATCTCCCCATGATTCATTAAAGAAGATGAGGGAAGTCTGCAACTCACCATAAGAGACCTACTTTCTGAAGTCTAATCCTCGAATCCAAGGTTAAGACTTTAGAAGATAGGTATGCTACTCAGCAACTTGAGATTGAAAGTCTCAAGGCCAAACTAGCTGTGAAATAGACTGAGAAATCTATTAGGCATGTACCAATTCAAGTCTCCTTGACCTCTTCCTCTAGCTCATCAAACTCTCAGATGATGCTACCAAAAAGGGAAGAGTGTTCAGAGATAAACACATGAGGAACCACAAAGTTTAGCTCTTTCTACATTGACTTCAAGATATCCTACTCAACAAGCAATAGTTTCCTGAGCCTCCTATAATCATTCTCCAAGTGGACCCAAGGATGCTTAAAGATCTAAACAGGTTCTTTCCAAGTTCCTGATAAGATCTTCCATTGAACAACCAAGTCCGGATGTTGATGTGGCATACTTTGGAGCTATAGAGCTTCAAAGGTTGAATGCAGCTTCTACAACTATCTAAGAAGTTTGTCAACCTAGGTCTACATTGAACCCGAGATGTGTTTCGAAGGGGATATAGAGACTGATGGCCCAGAAACTGAAACGGTTGGGACAGATAGTGCATTCCCACAAACTTTCGAAGCTAAGTCAAAGCCTTGGAAGGATCATTTCAATCTTCCGAAGCTGAGATGCAAGCTATGGAATGGTTATTTTCTCTATCCGATGACTTAATTATCACATATGTAATTCTTGAACTAGCATCTGAGGTAAATAGTAAGGACTTTCTTAACTTACCCCTCACTCAAAAACTATCATCACCTCTTGCTCCAATCACCACCTCCCAACCTGAAACCTCTACCAAGAACCTCCCAAGTCCCAATCTCAGAAGACATTAAAGGAGAGAGGAAGATGACTATGGAAGAACTTCTAGAGGAAGAAAGGCTAGAGAAGCTGAAAAGGAAAGGTAGACTCCCTACTAGGAAGCTACTAGCGGCAAGTAGCAAAGTAGCTATAGCCAACCAAGAGGGTATCAACAATAGAAGGAGGATGGAGATCATTGACAGGCTTGTCAATCTTGGAGTTGTTAGTGAATATGTGCTCTTGCTAGCACTAGGAGCTAATTGAACTAGAAAAGGCAACCTTGCTGAAGATTGAGCAAGAAGAAGAAAAAAGGTTGGCCTTAGAGGAAGAAAAGTTGAGAAAGAAAGAAGAAGTTGACCAGCAGCTCAGGAGTGAAAGGATAGCTTTCCTAAGCTCCAAGGGATTCTCTTTTGAGGAATTAACTCCTCACAACAATGATATGACCTTATGGCTTTTCAAGAAAGAACAAGATCAAATGAAGAAAGAGAGAAAGAAGCCAGCTAGGGAGAAGCTGAAGAGAGGAAGAAGAAAGAGGAAGAAGCTGAACTTGTTGCCGTCAAGAAGATGGGTGATAAAGCTTGGATGAAAGACTATCTCAGGGTCCATGGCTTCTCTGGAAGACAAGTGGGTCCCATGTATGAAAAGACCCTGCAGCGACATGTCAGTGACATCAAGGTTGACATTCGTTTAGAAAGAAGGAAAGAGAGTATGGAAGAGTACAGGGATGACCTCAAAACCAGCAACTCAACCTCAACCCAAACCTATCCCTCTCTTTTTCCCTATTAAACTAACCACCTCTAGCCATACCTCCTGAACCCACACCATCAACCTTACCCTCTTCCTCGCCACTTAATCACAACAACCACCTTAACTACCCATCCTTAAACCCGAAACACTCCTTAGAACCCAAACATCATTACCTGCCTAACAACCACCCAAGTCATCCTCTCAACCTTCAAACCTCTTTCCTTAGAAGAATTCAAGGAGATCAAGACGAAGTTCATCAAATTTACCACCCTGAGCGATATCTCTTGTGAGGAGTGGTCTATCAAACTAACCTATGTTGATGGCTCCTCATGTTCCCTCACTAGAGAGAAATTCCTTGATCTGCCAAGAGGAACACTAGACCAGGCTCTCAAACTCTTTGGCTTCAACTCTGACTCTTTAAATGAAGAGAATAAAGAAGCTAATAAGAAGACTGGTGACTCTACTGGATTCAAAGAAAGGGACAAGGTACCAAGTCAGTCTTTTGTGCCTAGGAAGAAAATAATTCAATAGAGGTTCAAAGATTCTTCTCACAACTTTGCTGTGGAAAGAGAGAATGGTGAAGTCAACAGGCTCAATGCCTTCTCTCTGCTACACTTAAGCAGATTTGATATTGTTGAGTTAGCATAAAAGTCATTCTCTAATCCCTCTAACTCTGAGATAGCTGCTCACATCAGAAATCATTTGGGTAGTCTTCATCTGGCTGAGCTGACTGCAAGGGCCAAGATTGAAGAAGAGTTGAAGGTGAGAGAGAAATATGAAAAAGAAGGATCAACAACCAAAGGCAAAGCCTTTCTTTAAATGGTTGAAGGTCCTAAACTAGAGTCTATAGTTAGATAGGAGTATGAGTACAGCTCCCATCAACTAACTCTCTTCAAAGGGACACAACAGAGAGTGCATATCATTCAAAGTGATAGACTACATCTCTTGTCCATAAATGATTTGTACAAACTTCTTAGCACCACCTCTAGGAAGAACAAACAGATAGATAAATATCTTCTTTCCCTGGTGCTAAAAGTTTTGAGAAGCAGAAACAAGTGAGGTTTTGGTAGCATCAGCCTAGTGGGAGTTTGTTGGATCAAATATGGCTGGTGCAACCAAAACTAACACTTAGACAATTTTTGTTGCAACTGATGAAGGACTTTTGAAGACAAATGTTGAACTTCTGAAGACAAATGTTGAACTTCTGAAGGCAAATGATGAGCTTCTGAAGGTCAAGTCTTGTAGAGCTTCCAAAGAGAAAATCCAACTTCCAAAGACAAAGTCTTCCCTCTTCTAAAGTTCAACACAGAAGAATTCAAGATAATGACTTTCGAAGTATGAAGGCCTGAAGAATGTCTCAAGCCTCGGAAGAAGTAGCCTTCTTCCGAAGTATAAGTGGCTTCAGAAGAACAAGTTCTTTCGAAGCAATTAACCTTGGAAGAACCTACTATGAACCAGTGACCATAAGTATGGTACTTCTAACACTCCGCACAAATCTCTGAGACACTGCATGGTGCTTTCCATGCCCATGTAGTTAACCATACTTATTCCATTGTTCATTCCATATCAGTTAGTATAGTTACCCACTTTAGTGTGTGAAAAAGGTAAGTCATGAACATGTCATGACTACCAAACCTTAGATAGTATTTTATCTAAGATACTTTACCTTTAGCAATGTAGTATTTGCTTTAGTAATAGGTTTCCAGCTGGTATCAAACTATATCCTTCTGTAGGTAGTGGTATATATAGTTTCTCATTGTAACTCATATAACATGCTTGTAAGAGTCTTGTAATACTTTGAGTTGAGAAGTAATATGTACAAGTATCTTGAAAATTATCTTCTTGTGCTTTGATTACTTAGTATATTATTATCAACTCTTAAAGGGATTCTACATCATCAAACCAAGTGTGATCCAGTGAGTTTGAGATACAAAATTAGTGTTGAGTGATCAAAACTGATCCTTCATAAGCCTTGCAGTTGGAATCCTGCCAGCACAACAATGACAAACTCTTTAGCTGACACATCTGAGATGCCTACTAATTCCAGCACTGAGGCATAAAACTCAAATGAAGGGGTTTCCAATAAAAGAGTAGATGGAAGTAGTGATATTGATCAAAAATTTCTTGATGTTGATAACCACTCCATAGAAAACAACATCAATGATGTCACACACTCAATAGATCAAATTTCTCTTGATAAGTGTACCGATGTTGTGGGTGATACTCAATCACCATGATCTAAATTTCACCAATTTAGATCTATCAAACCAACTTTCTGGGATTCTTCAACTGAGAATCCACAAGTCATATCCCACCAAAAACATCATTAGAGATGTTGAGACAGCGGTGAGAACAAGATCATAAACCCATGATAAATATGTTTGTCTACAATCTTGTTTCTTGTCTTAATTTAAGCCAAAGAAGGTTGAAGAGGCTCTGAAGGATTGAAGTTGAGTTAAAGAAATGCAAGAGGAGTTTCAATTCAAAAGATAAAAAGTTTGAAACTAATGTCCTCTTACTCAAGGGAAGACCACAATAGGTTATAAGTGGGTTTTTAGGAATAAGAAAGATAATAGAGGACTTTTCATAAAAAAATAAGGCAATAGTAGTTGTTTAAGGGTACAAACAAGAAGAAGGGATTGACTTCATAGATGTTTTTGATCTTGTAGCAAGACTTGAAGCTATTAGGATATTCCTTGCTTTTGCTGCATCCAAGGATTTCAAGATCTACCAACTTGATGTCCAGTTCCTTCTTATATGGGATGATAGATGAGGAAGTGTATATCAAACAACCACCTGACTTTGCAAACCCTGATCATCCTAATTATGTTTGCAAGCCTGACAAAACTCTCTATAGGCTGAATCAAACTCTAAGGAAGTGGTATATGACACTGTCATTAAAGAAACAGAAAATGACTTGATACTGGTTCAAGTTTATGTAGATGACATTATCTTTGGATCAACTAATCCAAAGCTCTACAAAGATTTTGAAAAGCTGATAAAGAATGGATTTGAAATGAGTGTCATAGGGGAACTCAATTTCTATCTAGAAACTTATATGAAGCAAGTTGATAATGACATCTTCATAAACCAGTCAAAGTATGTGCAAGAAATACTTACTAGATTTCATCTGATTGAATGTAATGTTGCTAAGACACCCATAGCCAGAAACCATTCTATAGGACTTGATCTTGAGGGGGAGTGTGTTGATAAACATCTCTATAGGGCTATGATTGGGTCTCTTATGTACCTCATAGCCAGCAGGCCTGATATCATGTTTGCCACATATATTTGTGCAAGATATCAAGCCAACCTGTAACACCCGTTTATTTTAACCAAAGAAAGAAGAAAAAGAAAGAAAAGATATAAAGCCCAAGTAGAGGGACTAAAGGTGTGAAAAGGTACAAAATTTATTTATTTTGGTATAAAAGTGGCATGGCCGCCCATGCCATGCTACTTTTCACCTTTTGAAGATCAGATTTAGAGAGAGAAAGAAGCAGAGAGAAGCTTTTGGGTTTTTGAAGAAGAACCAGAAAAGTGCGAATTCAAGGTAAGAATTCGTGTGTTTATGATGTTCTTAACTGGTTATATCCTCGGTTGTATGCTTATGTGTGATTATGTGTGTTCAGGTATGTGTTTCAAGTGGGTATCTGGTGAGAACTTGTAGCAAACGGGTTTTGAATGAAGTCTTACCCGAAGAGGCTGCTAAGGTGAGTTCTTGAACCCCCTTTTTACATGTTTTAACTACTTTGGGGCTGGAAATGCATGTATGAACTTTTTATGAAAGTTGGGTTTTGTACCTGTATGTATGTATGTGTGTATGTTGCGGGTGGGGTTTGATTTTGGGTTATGTATGTGTTTGAGGTTGTTATGAATATGTTTCTGAGGTTGTTATGAATATGTTTCTGAGGTTGTTATGAATATGTTTCTAAGGCTTAGTATGCATGATTTAAGCTTAGAATAAGTTTGAGCATGATTGGGGACTAAATTATGATGTTTAAGTGTGAAATAGGTTGCTCATGCGCCCAAATAGGGTTCATGTGCCTAGTATGGAAATCTGCCTAAGTGTCCTCATACGCCCGAAACCTCATGCGCCCGAATAGTACTCATGCGCCTAGAATAGGCAAAATTTAACTAAGTGTTCATGCGCCCAGGATAACTCATGTGCCTAAGCACTCATGCGCCTGCATAGTGCTCATGCGCCTAGAATTTGCCCAGAATAGACTAGTGTTGCTCATGCGCCCCAATAGTGCTGATGCGCCTGAAAGTGGCCCGTGCGCCTAAGTGTTCCTCATGCGTCTGAGAGGTCATGCGCCTGCATAGTGCTCATGCGCCTGCATAGTGCTCATGTGCCTAAAGACTTAGAATATTTTTTGACTTTTCGAGGAAAAGTGAAATGAAGGCTTTGACTTGGGAGGTTCCCGGGGGCTATATAAGTTGACTTTTTGAAGTCATAGATGATGTGATGGGTAATGTAGGTATGATTTGATGTATGATTGATATATATGGATGATAGTATGTATGATGTATGTTATGTAGGTATGATGGTGCCTTGTATGGTGATGTTTGTATGTTCATGTTCCTTATTATGTATAATTATTTTCCCATGGCTTTACGTTGAATGTTAATGAATGAAATGAAAAGTATTATGTAACGTAAAGTGGAAGATAATGAAAAGAGGAACGTAATGAAAGAATGCATGTATTATTGAACAAATGAAAGTAAGAAAGGCTTGCAAGCATATGTATGGAGGTTCACACCCAATGAAGGGTGTTAGCTCAACCATGTGCGGGTTAGCTACCTCAGAAGGATGCACACTGGGGCTTGATCCGTGTGATTAAACATATGTATGGAGGTTCACACCCAATGAAGGGTGTTAACTCAAATGTGTGCGGGTTAATTACCCCAGAAGGATGCACACTAGGGTCCAATCCTTGTGATTGACCATATGTATGGGACCCTTGCCGCTTACCCTAGGTACTGGAGTCAGCTATGTGCATAATGTTCGGGGTCTATGAAAGACCTCAGGCCAGTACTGGCTTTATGCATGACAGTGGGGTGAAGCACATGGCATTGGTCTGAATGAAAGTAAAGATTTAATGACGAATGTACAGAATGAACGAACGAGTGATGAAGATAATAATGTTATTATCTATGTGTACGTACGATGCGTGATCATGTGCAAAAGTATAATATGATTTTGAAAGAATGTAAAGGACGGTTTTAAACGAAAGATAAAGTATGTGTTATTTTAAAACTAGAACTCACTCAACAACGCTGACTTTTATGTGTTTCCAGTTGGCAGGTAAAGGTTGCTGAGGATGGCATGGGGCAGCTACTTGGCTCCTTTTTGGATGGCATCCATTTTTATAATGTTTTTGTGATGTAATGCAACAAGTATATTGTAATGTGATAACGATGTATTATTTTGCAAAAGCCGTTATAATGAATGAAATGTCATTTTTGAATGTTTCTGCTGCAGTGTTTATTTAAGTTAAATGTAATTATATGTTTTATGTGCAATGATTGACTAGCTGTGAGCGTCCCGGGAATGGGGCCTTACACAACCCTAAAATGTCACACTTAGTTGCAGTCAAGAGAATTCTTAGATACCTCAAAGGACTCCCAAACTAGGACTTTGGTATCCAAAGAATTCTGACTTCAATATGTATGTTTATAGAGATAGCGATTATGGTGGCTTCAACATGACTGTAAAGTTTACATCTGGAGGGTGTCAATTCCTTGGTGGAAGGATAGTCTCATGACAATACAAGAAACAATCCTATGTGTCTACATCAACTGCTGAAGCTAAATACATTGTTGCTGCAAGCTATTGTGCTCAACTGCTTCGCATTCAGAATCAGATAATGGACTATGATTTCAACTTCAAAGAGATTTCTAACCATATAGACAACAACAGTGCTATCTCTATTACAGAGAATCATGTACAACACTCAAAGACAAAGTACATTAACATCAGGTATAATTGATAAGCGATAATTTTGAAAAAGTATTGATAGTTGATCTGTTCACAAAAGTTTTAGATGAACAGAGATTTAGGTAAGTTATATCAGCTATTAGCATGATTAAATTTTAGTATATTTTCTTAAATTAATTTTCAAGATCATTTTTCAAATATGTGTGTCTTAAGTTCTTTATATAAGCCTACTTTACTTTGAAATAAATTTTTCAAAAATATATTCCTTAAATTTTGAAAATTTAAAATATGTTTTTTTTGGAAGAAATTAAATTGACATCGGAAGAAAATTTTGTCTTCAAAACTAGTAACTACTTACTATAAAATTTACCTTGTGAAGAATTTTATGATATATCTTCTGAAGCTTAAATGTGCTTCTAAGTACTTTTATGTTTTGAAGGACAATTAAGTCTCGAAAACTATATTCATTCTTTGAATAAAACTTTTGAATCTTAATATCTTCCAAAACCAAATATATATCATAAGCAAAATACTCTAAATATTTTTCTTCTGAATCAAATTTTTATCAAGTTAAGGAATATCTTTTAAAGTCAAACTGGCTTTGAAAGTTTTGAGAAAACTTTTGAATACAAATTACCTTCGGAAGATTTTATACTTCCAAGAAAACTATATTTTGGGGCACTTTTTCAGAGGTGGGACTGTTCAGAGGTGGGACCGACATCTGCATTTCAAAGTTTATCCTTTTGCATTAACTTTGTCTCAAATCCTATCATATACATATACCTACAACGGTTCCCCAATCTTTCTTCTTCCTCTTAATCTGCAAAAGTTCTAACCCTAAATTCATCCACAAACATGCTTTGTTCATAGCTTTCTTCACTTTAAATCTTTCTAAAATGGCCAACCCTGAACCCTGAACCCCGAAACCAACTAGATTTTTCCATACAACTTCATAGGCAACATAATCAAGTTGCTCTATTGTCATCTAAGAAATATCCAGGTTTCTCAGATGTTTTCCACTACCATTTTTAATCAAACTAAATCACCGCACTAATAATAGACCCTCCACTGTATAAAAAATAACTCTTTGAGTTCAGGAGGACCTGCTAAAAGACGATCTTGGACGATGAGTAGGCACAGTTTGCTATAGTGTAGGGGATGACTGTTTTCATCACTACAATCATAATCTACTCTCATCTAATGCTGGATGATGAAGAAGGCGAGCTATCCTTCCCCAAATTTGTTGTTAATGACTCATTCCGGTAGATGGGCTACGAAGGAGATTATACAATAATAACCTTCATGAAGGGTAAGGTCTCCTCTCAATATAAGTACCTCCTCCATGTCATTATCCACTCTCTATCTAATAAACATGGATGATGTGACTAGATTCCGGAGGATTTATCCTATATAGTCCATCGAATGGTTCAAGTGGTCAAGTTCAAGTACTCCCAGTTTGTCTACACAAACTTACTTGCTAATTTGGACCCCTAGATATGTTCAACATATTCTTAACTGTGAGCTGGGATTACAGTTAAGGAGACGGGTAATAATATTAATTGGGACATATGAAGCCCAGAATCTTCAAAATAATACGAAAGACTACTGCTGGCTTCTCAGGGGTAGAAACAGCACTGGTCCAAAAAATGTTAGAGCTCATTGCTCAAGGTCATAACTTGGCAGCACCAACCAATGTTGAACCCATACCTTTTACATCTGAACCACCTTCACAACCACAAATAACTGTCACCTATACCAAAACAACCAAACGAGCTCCTGCTCAATCTACTCAGGTTGAGTAGGCCCCGATACAACCACCCATGTAGGAGGAGTGGAACCAAGAGCTCATATTTCCTTGAGAGCAGACCACTGCTATTACTTCTTTGATTAGTGTTTAGTTTTATCATGTCCAGCTTGATAAGCTCATAGCCTAAGCCTTAAGACATCACTTTGAGTCTTAAAACTCAAGTGATCAACATTTAGGGGAAAGCTACCATCTCCATCCATTAGACTTAAACCAACCAATCACTAACCTTCAAATCTATAAGACCATTTTAAAATTTGAGGCTTTAAGAAAATGATGTCTAAAAACATTGGTTTAGGGCTCATTGGGCTGCCTTTGAATTTCACAAAGTGGCAACGTAATAGTGGTTTATTAGAAAATAAAGATGCTAAAGTTGGACAAAGTTTCATAGATTATGCATGATGCGGTTCTTTATCATATATAATGCACATTCAGTAGAAATTTAAGGCTTATTATGCATATAAGTTTTTGAGTATTGAAACATATAAATGATATTTTATCTTATATTGTATATGAGAAGTAATTAAGTGGATTCAATCTTGAAAAAAGGGGAGAAGGATCAAATTAGTTTTGCTAAGTATTTTACTTGTATAACTTAATTTGATAATTGACTTTATCACTTTCTCATTTGATTACAGCATCTCTTTTTTAGATGATTTGAATTAACTTTAAAAGAAAGATTCATTTCATCAATCTTTAACGAAGGATTTAAAATTTTTCATAAAAATTTTCTTATTTTATAGAAACATTCAAATTCTTAATTTAATTTAACGAATATATTTGTAAGAATTCCAATAAGTCTGATGCAGTTAAAACATTCAAAGCATTCAAAGTCTCTCTGCATGCATGCACTGAAGTACTGAAGTAGAAATGCTTCGGAAGTTTACATCTTGCACAAAAATATTCTAAGTGTAAAATCTTGCAAAACCAAGACCAATATCTTCCGAAGCCAAATATGAAGTATTCCGAAGCTTCAAAGACAAAGTCTTCCGAAGCCAGTTTATGAAGACGTCTTCCGAAAAATTTTATGTACATGCTATTATCTTATGTACTTCTCCATAAAGTTGGACCACCTTTCCGCTGCAACTCTGTTTGACTCACCAACTTTCACAAGTTGGTGAAAAGGTCTATGCTTTTGGTAAACTATACATTGAGGTCTTGAGTCTGAGCTTTCTACTTTATATACTTAATCCTTTTTGTAATATATTAGGATGTAAGCTATGGCATGTCACAGTCACAAGTCAAAAGGCAATCTGCATTTTGACTCTACATTTGATTTTGTTGTCTAGTCTTATGTATCCAGCTGGCTTTCAAAATATGGTCGGTTGTAGGATGTAGTATATGTATCTCAAGTACTTGTAACTTTCCATAATGCTTTGTAACACTTTATAATAAAACTTGAGAAGCAATATACAGCATTCTTGAAAACCAAATACTTGTGTTATTTCCTATTTTGTTATGTCTCTCATTTACTTATGTCTTTAGCATTCTTTTTTCTTTAGTCAACTAGTTCCCTATTTGATCTGTTAAGTGTTCTAAAGAATTCTCCTTAGTTGTGTTGTTGTGTTGTAAAATGCATCATCCTTTCTAACGGTCCTGCAATATTATTTTTATAAAAATGTTTGAAGTACTAAGTAATTTTAGGGCAAATAACATAAAAAACCAACATAATTTCAATTTTTTTATCACAAAAGTCACTATATAATTTTTATACGTAAAAGACCAACATACTTTCTGTTTTATCACATAAAAGTCACTCAACAATTCTTTCACATAAAAAACCAACATATTTTCTGTTTTTTCACATAAAAACCCCTCAATAAGTATTTATACATATACGTCATTTTATTTGTTATAACTTAAAAAAGTCAAGCTTGAGCTCCCATAACTTAAATAATCCGAACTTGGGATCATATAACTTAAACGAGCAATGTAGAGTGGAAAATGCACACAAACAAAACAACTGGTGCAAAAGTTGTTTTATTTTTTTTAGAATTTGCTCGAATCTAAAAAATGAAGTGACTTAAATGTTTAAATAATTATTGAGGAGTTTCTATGTGACAAAAACCAAAAAATATGTTGGTTTTTTATGTGTAAAAACTGTTGAGGGATTTTTACGAAACAAACATAAATTATGTTGGTATTTTACGTGCAAACAAATGTATAACTTTTATGATAAAAAACTGAAAATATGTTAGTTTTTTTATGATATTTGCTTATTTTTTATAAAAATTTGTTATACAAACCTTATTTAAATTTGTAAAACTTTTTTATAAACATTTTTGTTTTATAAAACTTTGTGTAGAAGTGTAAAGCTTAAGAACTGTCTAGTATCCTTTTATTGATTCCATTAAATTGCTAGCTCTGAATCAGTTTTGTTTGATTCATTTAAAACACATCCTAATGGTTTATTAACATCTTAATAGGTAAGTATAAAAAACATGTTTGATCTAAAGCTATTTATTCAGTCAAAACTCTTAATGACAAAGCACCAAATTGTTGAACAACGCCTTACTCAAGTCATATTTCATCATGTACCTTTTGTCAATCTTGCAGTGTCACTTGATATGTTCATTACATGTTATTGTTGAAAAAATTGTTAAATGGTTAGACAATTGATTCACGGTTGAATCACGACAACCACCATTAGGGGTGATCAACGGGACGGAACCAAACCGAACCAGACCAACCCACCCTTGACCCGAAATCGCGATAAACGATTTATATAAAGAACCGAGAACCGGACCATTTACATACGATTAGGGCCAAACCGAACCGGGTTAAATAGGTCGATCCAACATGATATGGTGGTCTAGACCGCGAATGTTTTTTAGGCTCGTGCTTTTTGTCGGAAGAAAAATGAAACTTGAAACAAAATAAAACCAATCAATGTGTGTTTCTTTACTCGTTATTGTAACATAGACATTGAAACCGTAAAAAATACAAACCATACATTAATTGTCGTCATGACCCCCTTTATGAGCTACTTTAGATTTAGATGTAGCATGTAATTAATCTTCATCTATAACCAAGTAATCAACTAAACATTTATTGACCTGACAACTTTTATATGTTAGTAAAACAATTTTTATATTTTGGATGTTTAAAGGCAACCCATTTTGACATCTAAAAACCAAAAACCATAGTTTTTAACCTATTGTAATCCGGCCAGACAATAACCAAGCCCTACCTGCGGGTTTGGACCGAAACCGACCCATAACTGTTTACACAAAGACAACAGAACCGTGGACACGGGTCTTAACCGGGTCGACCCACGAAGTGCACACCCCTAACCACCATGGATGACACTGATGTCTTGAGTTAACAAATACCTTGATCTTCAAATTTGCTTGTACCAGTCATTGTACTCCTTAGCATAGTATTGACAGTGGTTTTGCAGATGCAATTTAACCAGAATGTTACACCCAATCCCACCCATTAACTACAGTGCTTGTTTGAACTTTAGTGAGATCTTAAAGCTCTTTGATTGTTTATCAATCTTTTTGTTTGTTCTCATATGACTTTTTGCTTACAACATCACAAGGATAGATAATAGATTATCAAGATTAACACAAGTGATGTGTACAAAACAATCATACATGCAAATATTGGCTATAGTTTCTCAATAGATTAGAAAACATTATGTACATGTTCTGAATCGACAATTAAAGAATATGAACATCAAAAAACCATGAATTGTAAATTAGAAAGTGTAAGCATTGGTTGAGTAATCGTGTTACTTACCTATCAAAATAACTCTCAATTGGCACCTGTTTCGAGACTGCATTAGTCTATGCTTCCTTCTTCTTGTCATGATATGGATACTTCTGGTATATCGAAATGCTGGCCATCACGAGTGGAAGAGCCAAAAGGCAGAACAATGAAGGTGGTTTCCCATCAAACACAAATTGCAACAAGGCAGTAACAAGAAGTACCGAGACAATGACAAACCCCTGCAAAATTTTGTAACCTACTAAATTAACCAAAAAAGAATCTAGGAAGTTAATAATGTAAAAAATGGTGATGCCCCATGAAAGTTGCTGTAAAAGGTTGGATGGACCATGTATCTTGAATCGGTTTAAGTAAATATATTATCATTGTGATAATATACTCATTACTATTTGAAACATTCAAGAAAATAAAGACAGAAAAAGTTTGCAGGCCCTACCCGTCCACTAGATACCCGACCCATTTAGGCCCGTACAAAAAAGATTACCTGCTTTGACTTGAATCTACCCGCTCATTCTCCCATGTTTAGTAAGAAGTATCTTTAATATTAAACTTAGAAAATTGTTAAAAATAAATAAACAAAGAAATTGGAGTCCATCTATTCAGAATTTCCCCCCTGAAAACAAAATTATACGTAAATGCATAAGAGAGGGCAATTCAAACTTGCCTTCCGTACACCACCAGCATATGAAGTGACCAGTCCCACAAGAATCCCACCAACGGCATTGATAAAACAGGGATCTGAATAAAAATTAACAAACACAAAGACTCAAGACTCGACCCTGAATCATAGTTCTTATTAAAATGGCCTTAGCAAAATAAATAGTATGTCTATTGAAAAGAAGTTACTATTACCAATCTGGCTCATTAAAATAAAGGCATACAAACAAATAAGAGAAGCAAAGAACTGACATGTAAATGAAGCAAAAGAGTTCTTGAATTATGCTTACGGGTGAACCAAATCATGTTCTAGATCATAAATATTTAATTCCTCAAGAGCATAATAATAACAAATTATTTGCATGCATGTCAGGGCTGTCAGTTCAGCTTTCAGTTTCTTTTGCTGTAGTGTTTTAAATGAGCAAAAACCTGTCAGGGCCGTCAAAACGAAGAATTGAACTGGACCGGCTATAGTTCGAACTTGATTTTTAAACATGTACGCAGTTCTACTTTCGGTTTCTTTTCTAAAAACAATAAGAATTTGGTTTCATTCAAAATCGAGCTGATTTCACTTTTCCTTTTTGCAATTAGGTTAGTTTTTCCAGTTTAATCATTCTAAACCTGATGAACAGCCCCAAGTTCAAGCATAAACCATTTCATGTGTTAAGTTTTCAGTACAGCAATAACTCAGCAATACAGCGGGCATTTTACTGCTCAACGTAATGAAGTATTTTAGAGCTCAAAGTAATAAAAGTATAAAAGATAATTACCATTGTAAGTGGCGTCCACCCATAGAAGAACCCATGTTGTCTCATTGCTTCACCATCTGGAGATTTGTAAGTACTTGCCAGTAAGCAAAGGCTCCCAACCAATGACATTTCTACAGTCATCAAGTATGATGAGTGTTTCTTAACCTAAACATGAAAAGTGGGAGTAAAATTGTACATGATCAGTGGTCCCACCTTTTTCTAGATTAAGAGACAGCTTTTGAGTTATAAAAACCAGATATCTCAAAAGTCAAATCTGAAATGTGGATAGGTTTTTAATTGCTCAATGTCATCAATCTCGTCCATAGAATTGTCTCAAAGCTCCTAGTTAGAGGTTACAGTTTTAAACCACTTAATTATGAATGAGTTGATTTAGGTTGTGTTATATTTCAAACGAGATCATACAGAAAATGTAAATGTTGTTTCTAAGTATCACCCTTCTGCATACCTCAATCTTGACCAATGTCGACCACTTTTGAGTTTGAAGTGTATGAGGTGTGACTAAAGGCTCTGAGGCGTTTTCCTCAATGCCTTGAGCACCTCAGGCACGCTTATTAAAACCAAGATTATCATGCTAATATTGTTTATGTCATCATAATAAACTCTTTAATTGTTTAAAGAAAGGAAGCAAATGTTTTGCAGGTCAAAACAATCTCACACATTTCAACGCGTACTAAAAACAATCACTTGAGCACTCCCCTGTTTGGACTTGTTACCCAACCCATCCATCTTGCTACCTCTAGTTCTAGTTCATTTACCCTCAATCACCAATGAATATGACCATTCAATGTTGACCTATCAGTTTATTGGACTTTGAAACACCCAAATGCATCTCTTGTATCCCAATAGAGCAAGTATAGAAACACCTACGAAAGGAACCTTTGACAAACCTGAGATGCCCATTGGCACAAAGCAGAAGCAAGACCTGAAAGTACTGAACCGATCAAAACTGGAGTAATTCCATACAGAACAATTTCATCAGAATTATCTCTTCCATAATCTTTTCGCGAGCCTTCCCCAATGCTTAAAAGGACAGCTGCTAAGACAAGTATGAACAGGGCACCAATTTGTTGAATGGATTGTCTCTGCCTGCGGTCAACTTTTCTTTGTTATTTATAAACATGTAAAATGTGGGTAATTGGGTTTGCAGTAATATACTAATACGAGTTCTCAGAAGGTATATGACTGAACAAGAAGACTTACCATAAGAACTTACCTTAAAATAATATATGTAAACAATGCTGCGAAAATTAACTTTGTTTGATTCAACATCGAAAATGTGAGGGAATCAAGGTTCTTGTATGAAATCTGCAACAAGCTATTTTGTAGTGCATAGATAGCTGCAGGTAATCAACGAGCCAATCAAAGTCCACTCCTTCAATGCTTTATTTAGACTTCCATCTTTTGCCATGAGAACCAGTGCACAAATAACCTACCACGGGTGTATGTAAATATATAAATTAAAAAATATAGGAGACAAGATATGTGAAGAAGAACAGCTGAAGTAAAAAATATAGAACAATACCTTTACTATCTCACATGCCAAGACCGATGAAGTAACAATCACTTGTCGCCTGTAGGAATAGTAGACACAATTAACCTATAACCTCATAATTTTTCTCTTTTGTGTTTGTATGGGGTTCATAAGCCGGGGAGAAGAAGGGGGGGGCAGGAAAAAATAGTTGTTTACTAAGCCTTTTTGGATTGAAAGTAATGGTTGTCATGGAATTTATAATCATGTATCATAAAATAGGTTGTATTAATCTATATGAAACTTTACAAACTCCCCCTAGGCTGATGCTACCAAAACATTTGAAAACCTCAGATATTAACAGTCCTCATCATGATGATGACCATCCCTTTCTTCATAAGATGATCAGGATCACTCAGACTCTCATAGTGTCTTCTCATGTCAAAAAGATCATGCAGAGGCAGACTGAACATGTGTTGCTATGTGTAGACATCTTCAACATATTGATCTCTGATGAAATGCCATCTTTTTGGATTTGTAGTGTATGTCCAGGACAGGATGGTCTTCCTGATGCTATAGGAGCTACTTGGATTAGAGTTGACTGGGTTGCTCTTCATGCACTTCCTCAGGTTGATCTGACTCACCCTGAGGTATGGAGGTAGATGGTTTAGACTTCTTCTTCTTCTTTGACTTTGGTCTAGAAGCCATCATCTTCCTCCTCTTTGAAGACTTTAACTAAGAAGACTGGTCTGCAGCCTTGTTGATCAGTCTTGTCTTGCTTAGTTGGGCGTTCCTTCCTCACAGGTTCAGAAGGAGAGAGAGTTTGACCCGGTAGTGGATCAGAAGATGAAGCTTGCCGAGGCTCAGCAGGAGGTCCAGGTTGTGTTGTCTCAAAAGGTTCAACCTTAACCTCCACTTCTTGAGGGACCTGACTTGGTGGGGAGTGTAAGTCAACAAGTTCTCTTTTGTTCTTCTGCTTGATCTCCCTAATGTGCTCATCCATCATGGACAGAGACATAGGTCCAAGTCTCCTTCCGGAGAATCCATATAGCTTCAAAAAGCTCATCATTCTTTGTCTGATGGCCCTTGACCTTGCAGCATCTTCCCTTAATTTTCTCTTTGTTGCCTTATGTTCTTTGAGTACTTCAAGCTCAAGCTGTTTGAGATACTCAAACTCTATATACTCAAAGGACAAGGGAATAAGTGCAGATGCCTGAAATAGGCCTATGGCACTCAAGTAGTTGATCATATTGATCCTATCACTTTCTTTGTCTACTTGAGGTTCTTGTGGAGCCACAGCCTCTTGAGCAAGACTTTCTTGAACTGGGGAGAGAGTAAGAACATGCTTGTATAATCTCTTTTGTCTCTTCTCCTCTTTAATTTGGAGAAGTAACTTTGCATCCTCTACTTCCTTCCTCTCTCTTGATGTCAGCTAGTTCATTGAACTCTTCTAAGAGGAGAGATATAATCTCATCAATGTCATAGTTCCTGGTTTTCAAGTAAGTAATTCTGACTGCCCTCAACTCATCATCTTGAGTGTTTGGTCTAGAGGTAACCCTGAATGCAGCTTCCATGAATCCTGCAGACCATGAGGAACTTACTCCTCTCAGTTTCCTCTTCCTCTCTCTCTCTCTCCTCCTCAATCTCCTCAGGAGTCATTTTTCTTTTCCCTTTGTCACTCACATACCTTTGTGACTCTGTGTGGAAAGAGCTTTGACCTTTATTGCTTGGTGTAGCCTCCAAGCTCTGGCCAGAGAGAGGTTGTGATACACCTTCACCAGCAGGTGATTCACTAAGGGAATGAATTGCTGAAGTAGTTGTAGGTATGACAAGGCTCTCAGGCTCTACTGGGCCTTCAGTCAAGGTTTCCCCTTCGAAGCTAATCTTAGGGTCTGCCTCAACATCCAGTTGACCAAGAGCATTACCTGATTGCCTCTGTCTTCTTCTGAGACTGAACTCTTCAGGAATTCTGTCTTGAATCATTTGTGCCAGCCTGTCAGCTTGTCTAGATTGGCTTGGATTGATAAGTGGCATGTTGATCAGGTCAAGACCTTCATAGTAGTTCAAGGTCTAAAAATTGAAAACTTCTTGCTGCCCTTGAACTCTTTGAAGAATAAGGGCTCTTCTGTTTGTATCATACATTCACTCTATGATGTAATTGGAAGTTCCTTGAGATGGAGATGATACTGCCCTTGGTATACCTTCCTTAAAAAGACTCTGAATGGAGTCTATTGAGTCCACATCAATGTGAACTTGAGGAAATTGCTGAGTATAGACAATTGCAAGTGAGGATGGTGAGTTCTCAATGTCCATACTCTGTGAAGAACTCCTAGGTTCTGTGTTTGTGATGACTTTCTCCCCCTTTTTGGTAGCATTACCCACTTGCACAGGTGAGCTAGAGGTTAGATCAACCACATTCACGAGTTCTTGTGTTCCTGGTTGAGCTCTTCTTAAAGGTCTCCCAGCTAGTTTTTCCTTAAGATAAGATATTGACACACCCCGCTAAAAGCGGAAACACGGGGATGTAACGAGACAGGATCGTCATAACACATGGTAAGCAATAGAGATGCAAAATAAGTAATGAGGACAAGCGTGTTATGACGACACCCGGCACAAATGAGACTTGTGTCATGTTTAGTCAATATTCATGACAACATAGCCATAAGCATAACATGATAAATGATTCACATAATCAAATGAAGATAACATTGTATTGTAATTCGCACAACACGGGAATAAGTATCAAAAGAATGATATTACTTAATCAGACTACAACAATGTTCCAAAATGAATGTTTGTCAAGTATGTTTAGTCTCAAAAAATGCATCCTAGGGTCTCCACTAAGGCAGCACACCTTGATCTTCAATTAGCATTGTCACCTGAAAAGATATGCTCAAAATGGTTAACAAAATTGTTGGTAAGCTCGCAGGTTTAAATAGTAAATAAGTAATTGATGTTGTATAGTAATTGTGGTGGAATACCGTGAATACAGCTATAAATAAGCAAAATCACATGACAAAGAGCTTTACAACCAAACCTAATGGCGTACACACAGAATCTTGTCGGAATATATTCACCCAAGGGCCCGTTCCTGGCCACTGTTGGTACTAACTAGTATACCAACAAACAAGGGTGGGGGTGTCAACCCAGTAGTACTACCAATACCTATCCGTCGGTTCCAACACCGGAATGAAATGGTTGTAAAGAAAGTACCACACAGCAAACTCAAGCATGCATTAGATAAGTACTCACAAAACAGTATCACGTTGATTCCAAGTATGTAAATTGTATGTAAGTTGTACAGCACAAAGAAAATGGGTGAGCATATTTTTCCTCCATGTTTGTAAATGATTGAAATGTTGTATAAGCATAAAAAGGAGCCACGAAACTCACTTGTTAGGTGGTAAGTATGAATGATCAAAGTTTCCAGATGTAGTATACAATGAACGGTCAAACACCTATTGACAGTTATGTTAAGCATTAATGATATGTATAAAGTAAATAGCAACGTTCGGTCGGTTCGGGTTGTATTGGTTCGGTCGCGTGGAACACACACAAGCAAACATGCGTATTAGATCTTATGTATATCCAAGTACTAGAAATCGTTGCCATTGCCGATGATATTTGTGTAAAAGTGTCATTGTTATTAGAGAAGTATTTGGTAAATATTAGTAGTTACGAATCGGTTGTTGATAACTGTAAAATGTTAAGTTGATTTGATTTGGAATAACATTAGTAAGTTTGATAGTGTTGACTTTGACATTGTCATTAGCAATGGAAACCGTGTCGATGTCACCTTAACACCACACGACATACACACACTACACACAGGAAGGAATTCACACACAGCAACTTCAGTCGCACGATAGGACCAGACCCACGACTCAACACTCCATCCGCATGAATCAACCTTCATTCGTACGAATCAGCTTCATTCGTACGATCGAACCTTCATTCGTGCGACTCAACATTCAGTCGTACCACACAGCACCCAATCACACGACTCAACATCCATACACACGAATCAACCTTCATTTGTACGAATCAGCTTCATTCGTACGTCTGAATCTCCGTTCGTGCGACTCAGCATTCAGTCGTGCGATACACGCACAATCGCACACATTCATCCGTATATACTCAATCGCACGCATACACACAGTCGCACGAATTAGTTGCACGACACACGCAGTCACACAACTCAGTCGCCCGAGAGACACAGTCGCACGACTTAGTCGCACGACTTAGTCGCACGACTCACCCAGTCGTATGGCTCAATCGCACCGTAGACCCAGTCGCCAGAACAGCAGGTTCGTGACTGCAGAAGTGCAGAGCAGCCTTCAGCTGCTCCGTGCACGAGATTTACAACACAAGGACTTCCAGAAACACATTTCAAACACACCCAAACAAGAAGAACACGCAGGAAGAAAACACACGCGCCCACACGACCTCATGTACTCGGGTTGGCCCCGAGCACCCGAAACCCTAAAAGAACAGCAGTAAACAAGCAAGAAAAGGGACGACCAAGGTCGTCTACCTATAAGAAAGGAGTAGACTCAGTTGTAGCCGAGGTCTTTCCGGTGAAAACGCGAAGAAAAAGGGTGGTTTTGGTGCAACGAGGAGGAGGAATTGAAAGGAGAAGAAGATGAAGAAGAAGAAGAAGATGAAATGGAGGCTAGGGCTGGAATATGGGTATTTATACCTAGCCCTAGTTTGGAAAAATATCACATTTGGTCCCTGCACTTAGCCCCCGAGTTCCCAAATTTGTTTCGGTTGAAAACGACTTTAATACGCTAGTTATATTAATGATAAAAATGTAATTAATGATATTGGTAACTTAAAAATGGTTTTATTAATGACAATAATATTAAATAAAAATGGTATATTTAGTGATAACGATGATGAAAATTGTAAAAGTTTTAAAAATAGTATACGTTTACGATGAGAGCACAAGCATAAAGATGATAAAGCAAGAATGATATCCACACGAATAGTTTATAAGGATGAGGAATGAATGATCAAAGAGAAGTTAACGGAAGCCACATTAAATGACAGACCTTTCAGTGACAGATGTCACATTATCCCCTAGTTGAGAGAATTTCGTCCCGAAATTCAGCTGGAGTTATGTCCAAGAGTGTCATCCTCGAATAGGTGCGGATATTTAAGTTTCATCTGGTCTTCCCATTCCCATGTAAACTCTGGCCCTTGTTTGGAGTTCCACCTCACGCGGACAATTGTATTCTGCTGCGCTTTAGTTGCTTGACCTTTCGATCCATGATCTCAATGGGTTCCTCGACAAAATGAAGCTTTTCATCAATCTTGATTTCCGCAATCGGCACCTAAAGGATTTATCAGCCAAACACTTCTTGAGGTTCGACACGTGGAAAGTATCATGTACGCCGCTGAGTTCTTGTGGTAACCTTAATCAGTAAGCCACTAGACCGATTCTTTCTGTAATCTCGAATGGTCCTACGTATCTTGTGGCTAACCTCCCTTTCTTTCCAAACTGAACAATTCCTTTCCAAGGAGAGACCTTGAGTAGAACTTGATCCCCAACGTTAAATTCTTAAGGCTTTCGACGGTTGTCGGCATAGCTCTTTTGGCGATCTCTTGCAGCTTTTAGTCTATCTTTGATTTGGAAAATCTTGTCGGTTGTTTCTTGGATAATCTCTGGGCCTGTTAACTGGATTTCACCAATCTCCGCCCAACAAACGGGAGATTTGCATTTCCTTCCATACAATGCTTCGAATGGAGCACATCCAATTCTCGTATGGTAGCTGTTGTTGTAAGAGAACTCAATCAGCGGTAGATGAGTGTCCCAACTACCGCCAAAGTCGATTACACACGCCCTCGGCATGTCTTCCAATGTTTGTATAGTTCGTTCACTTTGGTCGTCTGTTTGTGGGTGATAGGCGGTACTCATATCTAATCGAGTGCCTATCGCTTTCTGTAGTGTCTGCCAAAATCGTGAAGTAAATCGGCTGTCACGGTCGGATATAATCGACACCGGCACTTCGTGCCTTGTCACGACCTCCTTTATGTACAATCTCGCCAACTTATCCATTTTGTAGTCTTCTCAGATCAACAAGAAATGAGCTGACTTCGTCATCCGATCCACTAAGACCCATATCGAGTCATGCCATTGCTCGTTCTAGGAAGTTTGATAATAAAATCCATGGCTATGTTCTCCTATTTCCACTCGGAAATCTCAGGATGCTGTAATAATCCCGATGGCTTCTGGTGTTCAGCTTTAACTTTCGAGCATGTTAAGCATCTGCTTACGTACATAGCAATGTCTTTCTTCATGCCTGGCCACCAGTACAGATCCTTAAGATCGTGGTACATCTTATCTGCACCAGGATGGACAGAATATCGTGTTTTGTGTGCTTCATCCATGACTAAGGTACGTATGCCTCCCCATCTGGGTACCCATATACGATCCATGAAGTACTGTATCCCATCATCCTTGCAACTCATTTGTTTATCCAACCCTCGAAACTCTTCCCCCGCAAAGTTTTCTTCTTTCAATGCCTCATTTTGTGCAATTTGGATCCGAGCTTTCAAATTCGTTTGAAGAGTCAATCCCAACGCTCGAGCACGTAGTAGTTTCACGCGTTCTTTGCGGCTTAAGGCATCAGCCACCACGTTCGCTTTCCCCGGATGATACCAGATTTCACAATCGTAGTCACTAAGTAGTTCTACTCAACGTCACTGACGCATATTAAGTTCCTTCTAATCCAGGATATGTTGGAGGCTCTGATGATTTGTGTAGATGATGCATTTGGTTCCATACAGGTAATGCCTCCATATCTTGAGTGCAAATACTACAGCGCCCAACTCCAAATCATGGGTTGTATGGTTCTTTTCGTGCACCTTAAGTTTTCGCGAAGCGTAGGCAATCACCTTATCCTTCTACATTAGTACACATCCCAATCCTTGATGTGAAGCATTACAGTATACCACAAAATCATCAATTCCGTCTGGGAGGGACAATATCGATGCGTTGCACAACTTCTCTTTCAACGTTTGGAACGCTTGTTCTTGTGCATGTCCCTAATCAAACTTCTTGTCTTTCTGAGTCAGCAGTGCTAACGGTTGCGCGATCTTTGAAAAATTCGCGATGAAGCGACGATAGTACCCGGCCAATACTAAGAATTGTCGTATCTCTGAAGGTGTCTGGGGTGCATCCTATTTCTTCACCGTTTTGATCTTGCCGAGATCTACATGAATCCCATCCTCTTTAACCACATGACCCAAAAACTTCACTTCCCGCAACCAGAATTCACACTTCGAGAACTTGGCGAAAAGTTTCTCTTCCCGTAATAGTTCCAGTATTGCCCGGAGGTGTCCTTCATGATCCTTTTTCGATCGGGAGTAGATAAGTATATCGTCTATGAATACAATCAGAAACTTATCTAGGTAAGGTTTACACACCTGATTCATTTGGTCCATAAACACAGCTGGTGCGTTAGTCAACCCGAACGGCATGACCAAGAACTCATAGTGCCCATAACGAGTTCTAAATGCTGTTTTGGTATGTCATCCTCGAAAACCCTTAGTTGATGATATCCAGAACGAAGGTCGATCTTGGAGAAATATGAAGCTCCTTGCAGCTGGTCAAACAGATCGTCGATCCTAGGGAGAGGATACCGATTCTTCACGGTTAACTTGTTCAACTCGCGGTAATTGATACACATTCGAAACGACCCATCTTTCTTTTTGACAAATAACACCGGTGCTCCCCATGGTGAGTGACTCGGCCGGATAAAACCCTTCTCCAGTAGTTCCTGTAATTGACTGGATAACTCTTGCATTTCTGATGGTGCTAACCGATAAGGCGTCTTTGCCACCGGTGTAGCTCCAGGAATCAAATCTATACGAAATTCCACTTGTTGTGGAGGAGGCAAACCAGACAAGTCATCAGGAAATACATCTGGGTAGTCCCGTACTACTAGAATATCTACCAATTTCCTCTCCTCTTCCTTCTTTTCTACTACGTGAGCCAGAAACACATAGCATTGCTTCCGTAAACTTTGGCGTGCTTTCATGCAGGAGATAAGCTTTACGTTTCTTCTCGGTCGTTCTCCTTGAATTCTGAGCACCTCCCCGTTTGGCATGGGGATTCGTACTACCTTATCCCTATAGACAATCTCAGCTTCGTGTTTCGACAACCAATCCATTCCCACAATCACGTTGAAACTCCCTAACTCCAAGGGTATCAAGTCTATATCGAAGGCATGGTCCTCCAATATTATCGAGCACTTTCTAATGATATTGGCCTGTACAACCCTACCATTGGCCATTTCTACGGAGTAGCTAGTTTTTAGCCTACTAGGACTCAAATCAAGCAATTGCACAAACTCAGAAGATATAAAGCTATTGTCTGCTCCAGTATCAAATAATATAGATGCGCAGTGATTATTGAGTAAATATGTACCCGTGACAACATTCGGGTCCTGGCGGGCATCATGGATCCAATGACAAATGCACGTCCCCGAGCTGTATTTCCTTGATTTGTCGGGCCTTGATTTCCAGCTATGGCCATCACCTGTTGTTGATTGTTCCCTTGCTGACCCGGTGCCTGATTCAATCTGGGGCACATGTTTCTGTAGTGGTCAGGGCTTCCACACTCATAACAAACCCTGGCATTCCCGGCGCGATTACCCGCGTTGAACGGTGCCACCAGATTTGGCGCCACTCTGCAGTCTCTCGCTAGATGCCCTGGGCGTCTATAGTTCACGCACACCCAGCACGACATTCCTGGGCATGATGGAAGTTGCACCTATGACACTTGGGGTGCGGCCCTACATAATCTCTCTTGCCCTGCGTCACGGCCACAAAATTTCTGGTTGTCTTGACCCTTTTGTCAAATTTCCTGGCACTCGACCGGCTCGTTTCCCCAACATCCTTTCTTTTCTCTGCTCCTCTTCCCAAGACCCATGTTCTCACCATCTCATCTGTTAGAGCGCCAACCTTCAGAATTGCACTCTGGATCGTAGAAGGAGTGGTTACTATTACCATCGCCCGGATTTGAGTCGCAAGTCCCCAATATACCTCTCGATTCTCTTGGATTCCGGAGTCACTAGATGTGGAACCAGTCTTGCCAGCTCGTGAAATCGATCGGTGTAAGTTGTGTGCCCGACCCCCACCATAGCATGATTCCAGAATTCATGCTCCAGTTTCCGCATCTCATTGAGGGGGCAGTACTCCTCAGTGATTAGGGCCTTAAACTCATCCCATGACATCTGCATCGTTGATTCTCTTTCCCTAGCTTGAACCTGGGTGGTCCACCAAGTTAGTGCCTTGTCCTGTAGTGAACACGTGGCATACTTGATTTTCTAGCTATCAAGGCACTCGTTGATATCGATCACTACCTCCATCTTCTCAAGCCATCTGATTAGGGCTATCGCTCTACCTTTTCCATCGAATTCTTTCTGTTTACAAGCCATAAATTCCTTGTATGAACATCCCCGTTTTGTACTAACAACCCTAGTCTCACTACCGGTCGTTCCACCATTCCCGGTTTCCTGATTACTCTAGTTCCCAGTCGGGTTCCCATCTCCCACTTCAGTTTCAATCCCACCTTGACCTCTTTCCCAATTATCCTCATTATCATTGCCACCATCCCCGTTGGGGTGGTGATTCTGAAGAGTATCGCTCACTTGGGCCGCTATAGTCGGGATCAACGCGGCCAACTATTGAGCGATCAGAGTTGCCATGTCAGAGTTTCCTGTTCCCTAAATTTTACTGGTAGGGCCATCACTTGCTCTTAGTGTTCTACTTCTGCCTCTGCCTCTGCCCCTCAGGGCTTCACTTTTGCTACTGTTGTTGCGGGTAACTCTTCGAGACAGCATTTTCTAATCATAAAAGTAGTAAACACATAAGCCTTAACCATTCCAAAGTATATCATCCATACCACTCATCAAAGTCCAGCATTCCAAGTTAATATCACACTTATTGTTACCACACATCACATGCAAGTCGTGTAGTTCTCACACCATGAATTGGTAATGTTCCAATAGTAGTCCAATCATAATAATTGCAATCCATGCATGTAATCACGTTTATTCTAGCGAAGGTTGTCTATCTCCTCCTCTTTCGAGGTTTCAGACATAACCTCCTTAGGGTCAATCCTAGTGTTCATGGTCAAGCGCAATCACATGATCTGTGAAGATCTCTTCGGGTTTAATACCCGAATTTGATAAAAGCAACTCGGTGCGCAGAGGGAATAGAAGATCCAGTAGAAGCATCCCATAAGGAGTGAGCATAAGGGCTCCCTCACAGGGTGAAAAGATCACAAGGCAGATAGATAAACGAACAAGTAACAAGGAACACACATGAGATATGGAATGCACACAAACCTAGCATGCAAATCTATTCCTAAGTTATAGTCTAGGTCAAGTGAATTGCCTAATTCTCTATAACCAATGGCTCTGATACCAATCTGTCACACCTCCGCTAAAAGCGGAAACACGGGGATGTAACGAGACGGGATCGTCATAACACATGGTAAGCAATAGAGATGCAAAATAAGTAATAAGGACAAGCGTGTCATGACAACACCCGACACAAAGGAGACTTGTGTCGTGTTTAGTCAATATTCACAAAAACATAGCCATAAGCATAACATGATAAATGATTCACATAATCAAATGAAGATAACATTGTATTGTAATTCCCACAACTCGACACAAGGGGCCACGAAACTCACTTGTTAGGTGGTACGTATGAATGATCAAAGTTTCCGGATGTAGTATGCAATGAACGGTCAAACACCTATTGACAGTTATTGTTAAGCATTAATGATATGTATAAAGTAAATTGCAACGTTCGGTCGGTTTGGGTTGTATTGGTTCGGTCGCGTGGAACACACACAAGCAAACATGCGTATTAGATCTTATGTAGATCCAAGTACTAGAAGTCGTTGCCATTACCGATGATATTTGTGTAAAAGTGTCATTGTTATTAGAGAAGTATTTGGTAAATATTAGTAGTTACGAATTGGTTGTTGATAATTGTAAAATGTTAAGTTGATTTGATTTGGAATAACATTAGTAAGTTTGATAGTGTTGACTTTGACATTGTCATTAGCAATGGCTACCATGTCGATGTCACCTTAACACCACACAACATACACACACTACACACAAGAAGGAATTCACACACAACAACTTCAGTCGCACGACAGGACTAGACACACGACTCAACACTCCATCCGCACGAATCAGCCTTCATTCGTACGAATCAGCTTCATTCGTACGATTGAACCTTCATTCGTGCGACTCAACATTTAGTCGTACCACACAGCACCCAATCGCACGACACAACATCCATGCACACGAATCAACCTTCATTCGTACGAATCAGCTCATTCATACGTCTGAACCTCCATTCGTGCGACTCGGCATTCAGTCATGCGATACACGCACAATCGCACACATTCATCCGTATATTCTCAATCGCACGCATACACACAGTTGCACGCATACACACAGCGCACGACTCAGTCGCATGACACACCCTGTCGCACGACTCAGTCGCATGACACACCCTGTCGCACAACTCAGTCACCCGAGAGACACAGTCGCACGACTCAGTCGCACGACTCACCCAGTCGCACGGCTCAGTCAGACGGCAGACCCAGTCGCAAGAAAAGCAGGTCGCGACTGCAGAAGTGCAGAGCGGCTGCTCCATGCATGAGATTTACACCACAAGGACTTCCAGAAAACATTTCAAACACACCCAAACAAGAAGAACACGCAGGAAGACAACACACGCGCCACACAACCTCATGTGCTCGAGTTGGCCCCGAGCACCCGAAACCCTAAAAGAACAGTAGTAAACAAGCAAGAAAAGGGATGACCAAGGTCGTCTACCTACAAGAAAGGAGTAGACTCAGCTTTAGTCGAGGTCTTGCCGGTGAAAACACGAAGAAAATGGGCGGTTTTGGTGTAAGGAGGAGGAGGAAGTGAAAGGAGAAGAAGATGAAGAAGATGATGATGAAATGGAGGCTAGGGCTGGAATATGGGTATTTATACCCAGCCCTACTTTGGCAAAATGTCACATTTGGTCCCTGCACTTAGCCCCCGAGTTCCCAAATTTGTTTCGGTTGAAAACGACTTTAATAGGCTAGTTATATTAATGATAAAAATGTAATTAATGATATTGGTAACTTAAAAATGGTTTTATTAATGACAATAATATTATATAAAAATGGTATATTTAGTGATAACGATGATACAAATTGTAAAAGTTTTAAAAAGATAGCATACGTTTACAATGAGAGCACAAGCACAAAGATGATAAAGCAAGAATGATATCCACAGGAATAGTTTATAAGGATGAGGAATGAACGATCAAAGAGAAGTTAAAAGAAACCATGTAAATGATGGACCTTTCGGTGACGGATGTCACAGTTATCTCAAGTTGTTGATCATTGTCCCTGTTTTGCAAGGTAGTCACTTGAGATTCAAGATGACTAACCTTGGAGACTAGATAAGTGCATATTTGTGATAGTTTTTGCACCTTTAGCCTCAGATTCCCCTCATCTTCATCAAAAGAATCATGGGAGGATGAGAGAATTGGACCGAAGTCTTCTCTCTCACCACCAGCATGAAGTTCTTGGCTGCTGGTTTTCCTCTGCTCAATGACAACTTCAGTTGAAGTGTCAATGGGCTGAGTTGCCTTGGTTGAGGTCTTAATGATGTAATCACATACTGAAGTGAGAGACTCTTCCATATGGATATCCTGAACAGGTTCAAAAGTATCCACCTCAGTGATAGGTGACTGATATGGGCTAGACATAGGTGACTCAAGAGCACTCATCTCTCTTTAAGTAGGGGAGGAGTAAAGAGACTCATGGTAATTACTGAAACCTAAATCTTCATCAGTGTAGAAGTCAAGGTTTGGGATTGGGTAATTTAAATGTAGAGGTTAGGGATGTTATATGTCCCCTAAAGGTTGTTCAATTGAGTGTTGAGACTCAGAGTGAAGGCTTAAGGTAGTTTGGCTTGTGAGCTCATCAGGCTGAGCATGAGAAACCTCAACACTGATCTTTAAAGTAATAAGAGGGGTTTCTCCTCAGGAGAAGTGGGAGCTCCAGTATCCACTTCCTCCTGTAGGGTAAGTATATGGGGGCCTGCATAGACTTAATAGCTTGAGCAGAGGTTTGTTTGGATTTTCTTTTGTAAGTGTAGGTGATTTGAGGTCTTTTTGGTGGTTAGAAGGTATAAGGTGTGGGTTCAACACTAGCCTGTGTTGCTAGGTTGTCATCTTGAGCAATGAGCTCTAACATTTTGGGGACAAGGGTTTGTTTCTACCCCTTAGAAGCCAACAGTTGGCTTCTTCAAAATTTTAAAGATGTCGGGCTTCATCTATCTCAATTTAAGGATATTACCTGTTTCCCTCACCTATGAGCCCAGTTCACAGTTGAGAATGTATTGAACATATCTAGGAAACATGTAATATTCTAAGGAGTCCAAGTTAGCAAGTAAATTTGTATAAACAAATTGAGAGTACTTGAACTTGATCCCTTGAACCATTCCATGCACTTTGAAGGAGAGATCTTCAGGGATCTGGTCCCACCCTCCATGCTTGTTAAACAAGCTGTGGATAACCACATGAAGTAGGTAATTCCACTAGGATGAGACCTTCCCTTTCCTAAAGGTCTTGACAGAGACATCTCCCTCATAGCCCATCTGCTCAAAGGAATGATTAACAGCTTCCTTTGGAAAAGACAACTCACCTTCTTCATTATCCAACTAAAGATGGGTGTTGATGATGGCTGGAGTGATGAAGATTGTCCTCCCCTGCACTGTGATAGACAGTGTCTTCTCCCCATCTAGAACAACCTCTTGACAGGTTTTCCAGAATTCAAGCAGATGATCCTCATAAAGAACAGGATCAATGGTAAGTGAGGTGAAGTAGTTGGACAGAGCCAGAAAACGACAAATCTCTGAGAAACTATTATATTCTCAGAGTTCAACAGGGCAACCTGGTTGTGTTGCTTGCGAAGTTGCATAGAGAAATTAGGGTTGTTTATGAGATTTAGATTGGCCATTTTGAGAAGCTTAGGGGTGAAGGAAGATGAAGAACAAAGGCGGTTTGGGTGAATTTAGGTTAGAGAAGAAATGCAGATGAAGAAGATAGTGAAAAAGAGGGGGAACCGTTGGGTTTATATGTGTAAAGGATCTGAGACAAAGTTAATGAAAGAGGATAAACTTTGAAATCCGGAAGTCGGTCCCACCTCTGAAAAAGTAGTTTTCATTTTCCATAAAAGTAGTTTTCTTGGAAGTCGAGAAATCTTCCGAAGGCGATTTTGCTTCGGAAGATCTTGGAGAAAAGCTTCAAAGGCAAATTGACTTCGAAAGATATTTCAAAGATTTTTGAGAATTTTGCTTCGGAAGAGAAATTTGCTTTCGGAAGAAAATTATTCTTGTAAAACATACAAATTCTTAAGTTGATTTTAAGCTTTGGAAGATATTTAAAAAATTTCTTCCGAGGGTAAATGGACTTAAGTAGATATTTGTTTGCTAAGACTTAAGTTTCTTCCAAGGTTAATTAAATCTTCCGAAGGATAAAGAGATCAAAAGTTTCAAAAATCTAAGGAATGTCTTTTAAAAAGATTTTACTTCCAAAGAGAACAAAGGGCTTATGAAGGTGATAGAAATAGACAACTTAGGACACAAAAGTTTTAGAAATAATATGATTAAGTTTTAAGAAAAGCTACTCAAAGTTAATCATCCCAATAGCTGATACAAGATATTTGAATCTTTGTTCATCAAAAGCTTTGGTGAACAGATCAGCATATTGTTCATTTGTGTTAACTTTGACTAGTTTCATTAATACATTTTCAAAGTTATCTCTAATTAAATGATACCTGATATTGATGTGCTTTGTCCTTGAGTGTTGCACAGGATTTTCTGTGATTAAGATAAGATTATCGTTGTCAATATGGATGGGAGTCTCCTTGAAGTTGAAACCATAGTCCAGCATCTAATTTTGAATCCAAAGTACTTGAGCACAGCAGCTTGCAGCAGTAATGTATTCAGCCTCAGCAGTTGATGCAAACACACAGGATTGTTTCTTACATTGCCAGGAAACTATCCTACCACCAAGAAATTGACATCCCCCTGATGTAGACTATACAGTCATATTGTAGCCACCATAGTCACTATCTGTATAAGCATATAGATTAAAGTCAGAGTTCTTTGGATACCAAAGGCCAAGTGATGGAGCACCTTTGAGTTATCTTAGAATTCTTTTGACAGTGATTAGGTGTGACATCTTGGGGTTGGCTGGATATCTTGCACAGATGCATGTAGCAAACATGATATCAGGCTTGCTAGCAGTGAGGTACATAAGAGACCCAATCATTGCCCTGAGTAGGGTCTCTACACTCAGATGAACAACCTTTAAGGGACAGCTACCATCCCCAGCCTTTAGATCTAAACCAACCAATTCCTAACCTTGACTTCTATACTGATGAAGATTTAGGTTTCAATGAATACCATGAGTCTCTTTTCTCCTCCCCTACTTAAAAAGAGATGAGTGCTCCTGAATCACCTATGTCTAGCCCACATCAGTCACCTATCACTAAGGTGGATACTTTTGATTTTGTTTAGGATGTCCATACGGAAAAGGCTCTCACTTCAGCAAATGACTACATCATTAAGACCTCAACCATGGCAACTCAGCCCATTGACACTTCAACTGAAGCAATTATGGAGCAGAGGAAAACCAGCAGCCAAGAATTTCATGCTGGTGGTGAGAGAGAAGACTTTGTCAATCTCTCATCCCCCCATGATTCTTCTAATGAAGATGAGGGGAATCTAAGGCTAAAGGTGCAAAAACTATAAAAAAAACATGCACTTACCTAGTCTCCAAGGTTAGTCATCTTGAATCTTAGGTGAATACCTTGCAAAACAGGGTCAATGATTAGCAACTTGAGATATTTCATCTTAAGGAAAAACTAGCTAGAAGACCTTTAAGAGAGCCCAAACAGGAACACAAGAACCTGTAAATGTGGTTGATCTAACCTCTAGCTCACCTATGCAAGTGGGTGATACTATCAAAAAGGGGGAGAAAGTCAACCACAAACACAGAACCTAGGAGTTTTTCACAGAGCATGGACATTGAGGACTCACCATCTTCATTTGCAACTATTCATAATCAGCAACTTCTCAAGTTCACATTGATGTGGACTCAATAGACTCCTACATTCAGAGTCTTTTTGAGGAAGGCATACCAAGGGTTGTATCATCTCCACCTTTAAGAAACTTTCCACTACATCATAGGGTGGATGTATGATGCAAACAGAAGAGCCATTATTCTTCAAAGAGTTTAAGGGCAGCAAGAAGTCTTCAATATTCAGACCTTGAACTACAATGAAGGTCTTGAACTCATCAACATGTCACTTGTCAATCCAAGCCAATCTAGACAAGCTGACAGGCTGGCACAAAGGATTCAAGATAGAATTACTAAAGAGTTTAGTCTTAGAAGGAGACAAAGGCAATTAGGTAACACTATTGGTCAACTGGATGTTGAGGCAGACCCTAAGATTAGCTTCGAAGGGGAAACCTTGACTTAAGGCCCAGTAGTAGAGCCTGAGAACCCTGTCACACCTACAACTACTTCAGTAATTCATTCCCTTAGTGAAGCACCTGTGGTGAAGGTGTATCACAACCTCTCTCTAGCTAGAGCTTGGAGGCTACACCAATCAATGAAGGCCAAAGCTCTCTCCACCCTAAGTCACAAAGGTCTGTGAGTGACAAATGAAAAAGAAAAATGACTCCTGAGGAGATTAAGGAGGAGGAGAGAGAGGAAAAGGAAGCTAAGGGGAGAAAGTTCTTCTTGGTCTGCAGGATTCATGGAAGCTACAATCAGGGTTACCCACAGACCAAACACTCAAGATGATGAGTTGATGGCAGTCAGGATTACTTACCTGCAAACTAGGAAATATGACATTGATGAGATTATATCTCTTCCCTTAGAAGAGCTCAATGAACTGGCTGACATGGAAGTGTCAAGAGAGAGGAAGGAAGCAGAGGATGCAAAGTTACTTCTCCAAATCAAAGAGGAAAGGAGACAAAAAAGATTATACAAGCATGTTCCCACTCTCTCCCCAGTTCAAGAAAGTCTTGCACAAGAGGTTGTGGCTCCACAAGAACCTCAAGTAGACAAAGAGGCTGATAGGATCAATATGATCAACTACTTAAGTGCCACAGGCCTATACCAGGCATCTGCACTTCTCCCCTTGTCCTTTGAGCACATAGAGTTGAGTATCTCAAACAGCTTGAGCTTGAAGTACTCAAAGAACATAAGGCAACAAAGAGAAATTTAAGGGAAGATTCTGCAAAGTCAAGGTCCATCATAGAAAAGAGTGTGAAGAAGTCTGCTGGCAGACAGAGAATGATGAGCTTCTTGAAGCTGTATGGATTATCCGAAAAGAGACATGGCCCTATGTCTCTATCTACTATGGATGAGCACATCAGGGTGATCAAGCAGAAGATCAAAAGAGGTGAACTTGTTGACTTACACTTCCTACCAAGTCTGGTCCCTTAAGAAGTGGAGGTTAAGGTTGAACCTTTTGAGACAACACAACATGGACCTCTTGTTGAGCCTCAACAAGCTTCATCTTTTGATCCACAGCCAAGTCAAACTTCCTCTCCTTCTGAACCTGTGAGGGAGGAACACCCAACTGAGCAAGACAAGACTGATCAACAAGGTGCTGTAGACCATTCTTCTCAGTTAAAGTCTTCAAAAAGGAGGAAGAGGATGGCTTCTAGACCAAATTCAAAGAAGAAGAACAAGTCTAAACCATCTACCTCCAAACCTCAGGGTGAGTCAGATCAACTGAGAAAGTGCATGAAGATGCAACCCAGTCAACTCCAATCCAAGTGGCTCCTCTTGCTTCTGAGAGACCCATCTTATCCTGGACCTTCACAACTAATCCAGAAAGAAGGCATGTGATTAGAGATCAAGGAGGTGAAAATGTCTATACATTGCAAGACTTATTCAATCTACCTCTGCTTGATTTATTTGACATAAAAAGATACTACAAAAGTTTGAGTGATCCTGACCATCTAATGAAGAAGGGCATGGTCATCATCTTGATGAGGACTATCACTGATGAAAAACTTCAAATGTTTTGGTAGCATCAGCCTAGGGGGAGTTTGTAAGGATTCCAACAAGTCTGATGCAGTCAAAACTGACAGGATCATCGATCACAAGTTTGATGTATTAGAGTTCAAGGCAGCGGAATAAGAATAGGAATTCGACAAATTGTAGCAAGAAGTCGATGCTTGTATGCATTAAGAGCACATACGGTTATAGCGAGAGAATATATTTCTGATTCAAGGAATGTTTATAGATATCAAATCATTCAAATCATTCCTTCATGTTACAATAGGTTGACACTCCTTATATAGAGTGCAATCGCTGTTGTTATCACGGGAAGTGACAACTGGCAGATCTAATACAAAAATAACTAACTCTTAACAAACTACTGAAATGTTCACAACTACTGAGAACATATCAGAGTGTTAAGTACAGAATATAAAACTACTGATTAGAAACTACTGAAACTACAACGACTGAAGAACAAGCTCTTCAGTCGTTTTACAAAACTACTGAAACTAGAAATATAAAACTACTGATATCACAACTACTGAAGAAGTACTCTTCAGCAGTTGTGACAAACTACTGACGCTTCAATACTTGATCTTCAGACTTTGACCTTCAGCTGTTTCATCAGCTGATGACTTCAGTAGATATCATCAACTGATGTCTTCAGTCTTTGTCTTCAGACTTTGTACATCAGTTGTTGATCTTCAGCACTTGTAAACTCTTCAGCTGTTGTACTTCAGTACTTTGGTCTTTCAGCTTCAGTACTTGTGTTCTTCAGCTGTTGTACTTCAGCACTTTAGTTCTTCAACTGTTGGAGTCTTCAGCACTTGATCTTCAGCTCTTGAAGTCTTCAGCACTTGTCAAACTGCTGATGAGGCTTTCAGCAGTTGTTGTGATACCATGTGGGACTTAGAGGTTTTCTGATCTTGGCTCATTGGTTCTTTTGGTCCAACAAAAACATTCAAAGCATTCAAAGTCTCTCTGCATGCATGCACTAAATTACTGAAGTAGAAATGCTTCGGAAGTTTTACACCTCACATCAGAAATACGCTAAGTGTAAAATCTTCCGAAGCCAAGACCAATATCTTCCGAAGCCAAATATGAAGTCTTTCGAAGCCAATTTTATGTAGACAGATTTCCTCCGAAGAATTTTATGTACATGTTATTATCTGATGTACTTTGCTATGAAGTTGGACCACTTTTACGCTACAACTCTGTTTGACTCACCAACTTTCACAAGTTGGTGAAAAGGTCCATGCTTTTGGAATCTGTACATTGAGGTCTTGAGTCTGAACTTTCTACTTTATGTACTTTATCCTTGTTGTAATATATTAGGATATGAGCTATGACATGTCATAGTCACTAGTCAAAAGGCGATCTGCTATTTGACTCTACATTTGATTTTGTTGTCTAGTCTTATGTATCCAGCTGACTTTCAAAGTATAGTTGGCTATAGGATGTAGTATATGTATCTCAAGTACTTGTAACTTTAGAAGAATGCTTTGTAATACTTTGTAATAGAACTTGAGAAGCAATATACTGTAATCTTGAAAACCAAATACTTGTATTGTTATCTTGTTCAGTCTCTTTTTTACTTGTGTTCTTAGCATCTCCCATAATAGTTAAACCAGTTTCCTATTTGATTTGCTAAGTATTCTAAAGAACTCGCCCCACTTGTGTTGTTGTATTGTAAAAGTGCATTCCACCCTTCTAACGGTCCTACACTTCCCTAAATATCGCGCAACAGCCGTACCGCCGCAACGCGCGGGCATTTCCATTGGTGCATGTATTAAAAAGTCTAACACATAAACATCAAATCTTTAAAAAAACTGGATATATTAATCAAAGATTAAATGCATTGACAACATTTCTCGGTCGATATTTCTCCGTCAATATTTTTTTATAAAGAAGTTAAAGTGAATGCTAATAAACATATTAAAAAACAATAAAAGACCATTTTATAAAATATGACAATTTGAACAATTTTTTGATATTTAGAAAGATTTTTCTTTAATTTTATTAGATAACACTATTTTAAATAGGTATTTTTTTTTTCCAATAAGAATGAGTGAGGAAAAGTAAGTTTTTAAAAAAGACCTATTTAGGTCAATAATTTTCATATAATCTATTTTGATAAATAAAAATTTTTAATTGCATTCTATTGGAAAAAAACTTGATAAAACATTGTTCTCTGATTTAAAAGTTCTTATAACTCTATTCAAATTTTCAAATGAATTATCTCCGATTCTCCGGTATGGGAAAGTCAAAATTTCAAACACAATCATATGCTTCATCATTTGCAAAGTATCGGATTTACCGAATGAGTGGTATCAAAAAGTTACAAATCCAGTGAAGTTGTGAAGCCGACTAAAAATCACAAGTTAAATTCATAATAGATTTGTAAGTTTACAAATTACAACATTAATTCATTTTTAGCATTTTTTTCCACATTTTAAATAGTCTCATATAATGGGTAGTCGGCTTACGTAATTATTACATGTAGAGTTGCACAAAAAAACCGGGTCCATACCCGACCCGGCATACCCGACGCGTATCCGGGTCCGGGTACAACCCGATACCGGGTGTACCCAGTTCGTACCCGGAAAAAACCGGGGGGTTGTACTCGGTTTGGGGTTTTTTGAAATTTTCTGGACCCAGACCCGACCCGGACCCGACCCGTACCCGAACCGTTGAACCCAGGTTTTTTGACTGTTTTCTTTAAAGTAGCCGTTTTTAACGGCTATATAGCCGTTGGGGACCAAATTTGATCGTTTTTTTGTTGTTTTTGCCCCTAAAATAAGTATAAATAGGTGTGGGTTGATACCCAAGCTTCAAACACAAAAAAAACATACGTAAAAAACGCAAATAATACTCTCGTTTACTCTCAAATCTCAATATGGCTCATTCTCAATCTTCCGTTGGTCAAGGTTCATCGAACTCTCCAACCGTCATTCGTGTTCTTGCACACAATCGTAACATGGATGTTTGGTGCAATTGGGATATGAGTGAGTTAGTGACGGATCTGTAAAGGCTCGTTGCAAGTTTTGTGGAGCTTTGCTTGCTAAAGATTCTAACACGACTTTAAACAAACACATTAGCAAGAAGTTTTGTTAGTCATTGAAAAATAATCCGGATTCACAATAAACACAATTGAGTGGAGACGGTGGAATCTTTAATTACAACGTTAATGAGGTTCGAGATCGAATGGCAAAGTTCGTGATTCAAGAAGCTTTGCCTTTCAATCACTTCGACAACCCTCGGTTAACCAACTTAATTCGAGAGACGACCTCGTTACACTCACGTAAGTCGTACTACACTTAAACGTTATTGTTTAAAATTATGGAAGCAAGCAAAAAATAATTTAATTGTATTATTTGAAAATATAAATACCGATGTAAACTTAACTAGTGACGTTTGGTCGGCGCCACACGGTTTGCCCGAATCGTACCTTTGCGTCACCGCTCATTGGGTAGATCCCAGTTCATGGCAAATGATGAAACGTACGATTGCATTTGATCTATTTCCGTATCCACACACCGGAGAGTTTTTATTTTAATTTTTGGATAATGTAATAACTACTTTTAATTTACAAAATAAAATATTTTCAATGGCATTTGATAACGTTTCCAACAACACACCCGCGATTGAAAAATTAAAATTAAAATATCTTCCGATTGCAAGCGGTGATTTTTTTCATACTCGTTGTGTTGCACATATTATTAATTTAGTAGTGCAAGATAGCCTATCCATACCATTTGTTAATGACTTTATAAAAGCTTTTCGATTTATGTTACACGACATTTTTTAAAAAAGTAGAAAAATATATTAAGATTATAAACAATTTTGTAAAGATATAAAATCTAGATTTTTAGGGCCTAATTGTGATGTACCTACTAGGTGGAATTCGATTTGTCATATGCTTGATTGTGCTTTAAAACAAAAAGGCACTTTAAAAGCTTTTCATAATAGTCTTTCGGATAATTGCAAAGCCGACTTGTTTCCGGATTTGGGTTGGAAAAATATTAAACATTTATCCGAATTTCTTGAGGTGTTTAAAAACTTAACTACAAAATTACCGGGAGTTTATTATCCTACTAGTTATTCGGTGTTTCAAGAATTATATTTCATGGCTTTGAATTTTAAAAATTTTCAAAATAAAAATAATATGTTTAGAGAAATGATAGAACCATTGAAAGACAAGTTTAAAAAATATTTTCTTGAGTTACCACCCGTTTTTACTTGTGTCGTTGCTTTAAATCCTTTTTTAAATGTTGTAGGGGTAGAATGTTTAATAGACGAGATAAATGACAATTTAGATATACAAGACGAAAACCCCAATTTTTCAACCGGGGCAAAAGAAGTTTTTAATAAAAGTTTGAAAATTATTTATAATTTTTATTTAAATAAATATGGGCCTAACGTAAATATAACTACGCCAAGAGAATCAACCTCAAGTGCTAATACCTCGTTTAAAGACCCCGTTATACTATGTTGGATGTTGTTCAGGATGTGACGGCTAAACGTCAAAGGGATAATGCCCCAACAAGCGAACTTCGTATATATAGTACGACGAATTTTATTTTAACTATAAGTACTCAAGATTATCATGCATTTGATATTTTGGCTTGGTGGAAAGGAAAGGAATCCCAATTTCCAATTCTTTTCGCTATGGCCCGTGATTTACTAAGCGTCCAAGCTTCTACGGTAGCTTCGGAGTCTGCGTTTTCTCTTAGTGGCAGGGTAATATCATTACGGAGAACAAGATTAACTCCGAAAACGGTGGAGATGTGCATTTGTTTAAAGGACCACTTAGACGCGATGGATCGTATACAAAACAAAACAAATCTTGAAGACGAAATTACAATCGAATCTAAAGTACATGATGAAGAGGTAGAAGAAGGAGTATCCTCTGGTATATCCGACGAAAAATTAACATTTGATGAAACCTCTCGAAGAAAATAGACGAGTAGTTAAATAAAAATTTTATATTATTTTTTATTGATTCGTTAATGTCTTTTTTAATTTGTTTTAATAAATAAATAATAAATTAATGAGTTATAAATGTTTTTTAATGTTGTTATAATAATAATAATAACAATAATAATAATAATAATAATAATAATAATAATAATAATAATAATAATGTAATAATAATAATAGTAATAACAATCATAATAGTAATAATAATAGTAATAATAATAATAATAGTAATAATAATAATAATTAATAGCAATCATAATAGTAAAAAAAAAACCGGTTGTACCCGGTTCTGGAACCGACCCGATCTGGACCCGACCCTAACCGGGTAGGCGGGTAGGGTTTTACGGGCCACCAACCCTACCCGGGTTCGTACCCGGGTTCTCCAATACCCGAGTACCACAAAAACCGGCCAGCCCGTACCCGGTTCCGGGTCCGGCCCAATACCCATTTTGTGCAAGTCTAATTACATGGTTGGAGGATTTCTTGAATAGGCTTTGTCACAAACTCTGCTGAGTCACGATTTTTGTCAGCATTGATTATCGACGTTATTTAATGGCAAACTCTCTCGACTCACGAACTTTACCAACCTATCCTAAACCACATTTGCGTTGAAACCCCTTATACGTACAGCATTTGACGTTGTCACTTGAACTCGAACCAGATTGCCTTTCACCACCTTGCAATACTTTTAAACATATCATTTTGAAGTCAAGTTCAATTTTGGTTTTAAAAAAAACGTACGACATTGCTTGCATCAAGCTTTGTTTAGGCCCTTGACATTTGACACAAATCAAAATATCACCAACCGTTCTGGTTCCACATTATAGGTAGAACCACACGACAGTTGCATTGCTTGACGATGACTCAACACCAACAAAAGATCGTCTGTTTTCAGAAGCCATATATGAGCATTTTAAGATTTTAGAAAGTTGAAAACATATTTGAGTGTTGGGTTTTGAACCAACAAATCTACTACCTATTCATGCTGCTAATATATGGCGCAACAGAGTAAAAAGTTGAAAGAAAAAAAAAACAGTCCAAACAACTATATAACCGTTAACTAACGGGTAGTTTTTTTATCAAACGTTCCACCCAAACCAGTTCCCAAGAACACGGTTCCTAGCCTAGAAATCACAAACCGATCACAATTCATACCAATTCTAGATATCGATTTCAGTAGGGTTATGACCCGGTTCTAGCCCTGCACCGGTATACTTACACATCAATATGTCCAAAATTCACACCTCTAAGTCCATGTGTTATATATAATCTTACAAGGTTTCAAGATAATTAACAATAAATTTAAGAGAAGATGCTATTTAGGGATTGATAATTACTATACAAATTGAAAATGCAATATAATTTCATAAAAAGCTTCAAAAAAAGAACTTGTTTTCCTCAAATACTCACTTTAGTTTCTCATGAGATCTATCAATTGTGATACATCATTAAGATCACACAAAAACAAGCAAGCTTCAATGTCAACAATAATGATGCAAGAACATCCCATTACTTATTAAAGTGATAAAAAAGTAACCTCATTAATCAAACCAAACATAACAAAATGTTGTCTAGTGATGAATGTTCTGCCTACCTGACGATCGCATACTACTCCAAGGAAACTTGGATGTTGCAGAGGCGTTGCTACTGCCGCCACTCCCCTGGCGGTCAGCCACTCCATGCCGAACCCTGCCACCATAACCAGTCGGCTTCTTAACACCACTGCCATCAAGCCAATGAGTCCTCTTAGCTTCATCACCTTCAACAATGGTGGATTTCGACTGTTTGCTCTGTTTACTCATGTTCTCGCGGTTCTCTTCAATCAGACGAATCGGGTACAAATCTGGTGATATCGAAAGAGGGTTCCTCAAAGTAACATATGCTTTCTTGTAATCAGGTTTTGCGATCAAAAGCCCGCCCCTTTTCTTCTTCTTCCCATCCATATTTAGGGTTCTAACCTCATCTACTTCAAACCCATATAATGATTCCAAAACCCTCTTGATTTCAATCTACAAACAAAATAAAAATGCAACATAAACATCAAATAGGTAGAATCTGCAACAAAATATGAAGAATTTATGCTGAAAATATACCTTAGAAGCAGAAGGGATTGTTTTGAGGGCGATTTCAGTGATGTTAGAGAAAGAAGTGGGCATCAGAAGCTTAATTGGAATATTAGCAAAGTTAACCACTCTTCTTCCCAATCTACTCCCCATGTTTATAACTAGAAACCCTAAAAATTAACTGCAGAAAACACATAAATGAAGAAGTAATTAGTTACAAACAGCATCACAATTGAGTAATAGCTAATGATTTCTGGCGAAAATGGAACAAATTCGGAAGTGAATCGAGTAAACGGGGAGATGAACAGACTGAAGCATCATGATACAAAATCGAATACGGAGATGAACGGCGATAACAAATGGAAATGATCAAATGCAATGAAGAAATCGTTACCAGTGAAAGCAGTAATTTGAGAGGCTCGTGACGTTGTTGGAGATTGATCGAAGCAGGTTTTGGAGATTAGGGCTTTTCTGAAGGGTAGAGTATATTATTTCTAGAACTTTGAGTTAGCTGCCTGATTTAATTCAGTGAAAACAAATAAACAATAATAATTTTATTCATAGCAAAGTTATTGTTGTTAAGGTATGAAAAATATATGATGGAATGATGGAGGCGCATCTCTTTTATAACCCGAACGATAATGAAAATGTTGTTGTAAAAATCACGGCTTCAAAAGGCAATAACCATGAGTTGACGTATCTAAACAGATTAATGTAATGTGATACTGGACGTTACCATTATGCATACCAAGGATCAACATAACAACAAACACGGCAAAAGAATAATACATGCTAATAACACAAAGCAATGAAAGAATTCTAGTAACACAAGTAATAGCACAACAAGGGCATGAAAAATGTGACATACATGATCGACCCAATAAATCATTTTATGAGACTAGAAACTTTTTAATCCAAAAATCTATATATCTATACCTACGTCACATCTATCCGCCTAGGCCGCACTAATGCAAACCTAGGCTAAGACATCCAAAAATGTAAGAATACTAAATTTTCAAGAAAGAATAAGATGATTTTATACACTCTACTCCTATGACACTTATTCATTTAACGGTCACATTAATGCAATGCCAACTAAAAATGTAAGAAAAACTAAGTCTGGAGTAAGAATTAAGATGACTTGTACACTCTTACAAGTGTATGTAACGTTTTTTCCAACAGGCACGAACTTCAATCTTAATAAAAAAAATGCAAGTCTAATAAACCTTATTTAATTTGGTAATCTTAAATAAGTTTAGGTATGGCTCTTCTCATCCTACCTTCCACAGTAATATTTGATGGTTATTATCAATGCTGGCATTTGTCTCTCCACATGCACAAACTATCCCACTCTCCCCTCCTTTGTCGTATCCAAGATGCAAGCCATCATCGACTTTCCTGAACAACTTCATTTCTTATATGGTCAAACCTTTAGTTACCCCACACATCCAACATAGCATCCTCACTTGTGTTATTTCTACCTTTCACATTTGTTTCGTCTTCACAACCAATTTATAAGGAGATGGGTGGTGTGTGTTGGTGGAGGTGGTGGTGGTTGAAATTGGGTTGAATGAGGAAAAAGAATGACAAAATAGTCATTTTACAACTAATTAACAGAATAAATTAACGGTCGTTTGATCCAGGAACGAAACATCTAACGTTTTCTCAAACCTTAGAACTAAAACTGTGATTTTTCAACCACACTAGCAAAAGGTGAAATTTGAATAAATCTCAGAAATGATCCGTATAATTCACTATATTTGTATTCATATCAACCCTATAGTATTTATATACATGAGTTAGAGTGGTTATACCTCAATTTCATTATTCTTATCTCTACATTAGTTAGAGAGATTGTAATCTTCATGAATGATATTATCAACTATAATTTGAATTTTGTTAAGATAATTTAGAATAAATATTTATTTTTATTTATTGTTCTTTATCTTTTGAAGTACAAAATTTTTAGACATCGATAATTATCTCATGTTGTATTTTCTATAAAGTAATATTTTACACAAAGTAACATTCAACACCAAAACATTTTTTTTTTCAATTTCTATCATGATATACACATCAAAAAGCTTGTTTTTTTTCCGTCATGTCGAGCAATCATGTCCATTCTCAAATGATAAACACCAACATCACGCATTTGTATAGAAATATATTCTATGTATCAATGTTCCTATTATACTGTCACCATGAATCATGAATATGTATTTTCCATGAATCAAGTCTTTGACCCAATAATCCACACAAGTACACAACTATTAAAATTATATAAGTGGAATGAAATATCTTAATATTAAATAGTTGAGAGAGAATAAATGTGCTAGATAGTAAAAAACTAGAATTAAACCTTCCGCGTTGCGACAGGGGGCGTAAATCCGTGCAAAGTTGTATCAATGTCAAACCATTGTCAACAACAACCAACACTAGAAAAACTCGTATAAAAACATAAAACCGAATGTAATACATATATAAAAACTATAAACTACACACGTGAAACGTTAAACATTAAAAACAATAACGTAGTCAATCTAGGACTCATGTGTAGTGACAGGGTTGTTAAACGGGAAAATTCAATGTAAAACGTTAAACCACATGCGTATGTTGCGGTATATGTTAACTCGTTAAATTTAGACCGAAATGTAAAATGAAAATTTGTTAAAGATAAAAATTAAGGGGACAAAAGTTTAAAGTGAAAAAAAGTAAGGGTTAAACTTGAAAAGATGTAAAGAAGTTGGGATTAAAAGTCAAAGTAAAGATTAAAAAACACACAAAAAGAAGTATACCCACAAAGCTAAATGTACAACTCATAATTGCAGGATCGGTATGATCACTCAACATAAGTATTCTCTCTTGAACTCACTAAGTCACACTCGAATGATGCAGTAGAATCCTTTAAAAGTTAATGATAATATATTAAGTAATCAAGACACAAAAAATGGTTTTCAAAGTACTTGTATATATTACTTCTCAACTCAATGTTTACAAGACCCTTACAAGCATACAAAATGAGTTTACAATGAGAACTATATATACTACTATCTACACCAGGTTATACTTAGATTACCAGCTGGGAATTACTACTAAACAAATACTACATTGCTAATAGTAAGGTATCTAAGATAAAATATTATCCTAGATAAGATAGTCATGACAGATCCATGACTTACATTTTTGTCACAAACTAAAGTTGGTAAGTGTACTAACCGATAAAGAATGAATAGTGAAATAAAGTATGATTAACTACATGGGTGTGGAGAAACGCTATGCAGTTATCAAAGGTTGCAGTGGCTCGTTAGATGGACCATACTAATAACCACTGGTTCATAGTAGGTTCTTCCGAAGGTTAACTGGCTTCGGAAGCCACTTATACTTCGGAAGAGTCTACTTCTTATAAGACTCTACTGATCTTCAAGTCTTTATACTTCAAAAGTCTTTGTCTTGAAGTCTTCTAAGTATTTGTCTTTGGAAGGCAGAGCTCCTTCTTCAGAAGTTATTCTATTTTAACCTTCGGAAGTGCAGCTTTACCTTTGGAAATCTTTGTCAGTTGCATCAAAAATTATTCTAAGTATTGTTGTGGTTGCACCAGACCCAACAATAATGCATAAAGAAGTTGATAATTAGTAATATACTAGTAATAAGTCCCCCGCGTTGCGACGGGGGTGTAGAACCGTTTCAAGTAACACAAATGTCTCACCACCATTAGTGACCACATATACCAAAAAATGTTGTATTAAAAGGATATAAAAAGCAAAAAAATAAAACTGACGGGGAGTTGACATAAAACGTTAAACAACCTATGTGAAAGATAAAACATTAAAAACATAACAAAATAGATCTAGGATTCGCACGTTACAACACGACCGTTAAATGGGAAAAATAAGCCCAACAATGTTGAACTACACGCGCACGTTACGACATATTAATTTTTAAATTTTAAACCGAAATGTAAAATGAAAATTTTGTAAAAGATGAAAAATATAAGGGACTAAAGTTAAAAATAAAATGTTGTACAGGTTAAATCGTAAAAGATATAAGAATATTAGATTTAAAATAAAAATCTTAAAGGGAGGAAAAAAACAAAAACATGTACAATCCTTAATGCTAATTGTATGCATCACTAAGTTAAAAATTAGTAATATTTAAATACGTGACTTTGATGTTAACCCATCTATGTGATCGTGCTTTGCATGAAGGAAAATAACAAGAGTGTGATGTGAGATAGAACAAGATAAGCAATAAAGTGAATGGAAAGGGAAGAGAAGTTTTAATTTATTAAATGAATTTTAATCCAGAATACTCAAAGAAATTCACAAGGTAGAGTGGGTTTTTCATGAGTTGTAAGAGTGATGGTGGGTATATTTTTGTTAAGTTTATATGGTGTTATTGATGTTATCTCATATATTACTCACTCTAGTTATTGCTATTAATATTGCTAGTTTTTTCCCATGTTATGTGGTAGAAGTTTTGTCATTTTCCCCGGTGCTACGTAGTGGGAGTTTGGTTATTTTTCTCTTGCTCTAGGCGGCATAACTATAGTCGGTATCAATTCAATTATCGAAAACCATACAAATAAAAATCAATACCAGTTTCGATAATACCAATACCAACAACAATGAAGTTCACTCATAATCGGTTCGATACATCACGATATCACAAATAGTAACAACAATTGTTATAATTGATATATCATAATCGATTTTAAACACAACTGTAGATACATATGTACCTAGTTTATGAGTTTAATGTAAAATGTCTTTCATGTCTTACATATATGTAACAAAATGGGTATGAATGAAATATATTATGTTTGTGATGCTTATAATGTTTAATATTTCATTGATTATTGTGTGTTAACACATATTGAACTAACTATATAGGTTTGTGGTTGCTTACATAGTTCTTAGTCAATAATGATTCAGAAACGTGCTTAAACTTAATCGTGTGAAGTTCTCATGCGAATGGACCATACGCATGAATACTTCATACTAATGAACCAGTCGCACAACTGAACCAGGAGACTGGATCAGTCGCACGATTATAACATTATATTGACTCAGTCGCACGACTGAATCCTCAGCCGTGCGGATGGATCAACCGCATGCTTCAATCGCACGACTGAACCATGCAAATGGTCAAGTCGCACGAATGGAAAATCCAAACCTATAAATACCACTTAATTCGTGGAAAAACAAAACAATTCAAATACCTACGCACTAGATCGTACCCTAACCGTCCAGAGACCTTACAACACCTGTTCCAAGTTCATAGATCGCAGTAAATCATCCTACTATCGTTCTTAACGTTTACTTTCATTCTTGGATTGATTTTACTCGCGTTCTCACTGATTGGGTCGCCAATTAAATAGGATTCCGCACTATTTGGTTTGGTACACACGTTAATCAATTAGTATTCCTTACCGAAAACAGTCCTAACAAGTGGTATTAGAGCTTTGGCTCTTGATTTGCGTGTGATTCAATCGATTTTGATATCAAATCACGTTTTTCACTCAAAAACGTAATCTTTTTGTGTCAAACAGTGTTTTCGACGTCTCCAGGTCAGAAAGTTAACGTTTTTCCGGCATACAACAATTAGGGTTAGTGAAAAATTCGTGGTTTTGCGTCAAAGTACCTAAAACCCTCGAATTTTCAAAAAAGCAGCGGCTCCAGTCGCCCGATTGACTCAATCGCACGACTGAACCCATTCGCACCACTCATACGCATGATTGGCTCATTCGTCCATCCATTCGTACGACTGAAGATCTTTGTTCGCATTGTTCAGCCGCACCTGTCCAATCGCCCAATTGAACCTTCTGCATTAGTTCAGTCGCACGATTGAATCATTCGCATTGTTCAATCGCACGAATAGCCCAATCGCATTCTTCCATTCGCACACGTACAAAAGTTTGTTCTAAAATCAAAAGTAATAACAATGGAAGATCAGTATTCAACATTCACCGCAGGTAGAGATTCACGGATCCAGAATCTATTGCATCTGGAAAATGAAGTGGGGAATCACAATAAGCCTCCTAAGCTCATAACATTAGATGATTACCCACAATGGAAGCAAAGGTTCGAGATTTACCTAAATGGCGTAGACCCAAATCTGTGGGAATCAATAGAGACATGGTATAGCATGTTGGTTGTGTAGATGGAGTTAAACGTACCTTAGGAGGGATGACTGATGGACAAAAGGTTAAGTATAATGCAGAGAAGAAGGTGTACGCTCTGTTAACTCGGTCCATTCCTAAGGATATATTCCATCAGTTCTCTAAGAACAAGCAAACAAAGAAGCTATGGGATGCTCTGGAAAAACGGTATGAAAGGAATGCCTTATTAAAAGCTCTAAAGGCTAAAGTGTTGAAAAAGGAGTTTGATAACTTCTCGTCGATGGGAAAAGAGAGCTTGGATGATTTTATCGACCGTTTCTACCACTTGATGAGTGAGTTGCACACTCATGGAGTTGTTACATCCATGGAAGACAAGGTATCGAATTTCACAGATGGATTGCCAGAAAAGTGGGTCTCCTTTGTGTCAACCTTAGGCAGAATGATATGCTGGTGAAGTTGGATATCAACGACTTCATTTTGAAGCTGAGAGAGGAAGAGGTGAGGATGAAGTATAGGTCTGAAAAGACGTCATATGATCAGAACCCGTCACTTTACAACTCCACTCCTCAAGCAAAAACATCTGGAGCTCCACTTCAAACGATGTTCATATCTAGTTCAGCCGCTCCATCTCAAGCTACTACTTCAGGATCTGAGACGTTAGGGTCATCGTGCACCCAACTCATAGCACCTGAAGCCGATGCTACCAGATTGAAGACCGAGAATCTCGGTAATGTGACCATAGAGGTAGCAAAGGAGCATATGGATCTCCTAGCAACTATCGTTCATTCCTATGACGGTCTAGTCGTGGGAAAGACTGGAAACTACCATCTGGCAGATGAAGACTATGAACAAGTAGATAAGACTGCGCTGGAAAGAATGGATATCATGTGAGCATTGGCAAGTGCCGTTCGGAGAGCTGAGAAGTTTTTTAAAAAGACCGGACAGAACTTAATTGCCACAAAAGATACAACCTTTGGTTTTGACAAAACCAAAGTGACCTGTTTTAACTGTGGAGAGAAGGGGCATTTCAAGCGTGAGTGTGTGAAGCCCAAGAAGACAAGAAATGGTAATCCGTTCTCATCCTTCAATCATCAAGAAAACCCACAAGTAATTCTGCATCATCCAGCAAGGATCCTAAAGCCTTGACGGCTCACGATGACGAAGGGCAAGATTGGAGCTTTCGGTTTGTTTCTCCGGGAGAATCCAACATTGCATGCGTTGAGGATTTGGATGACGATTCTGCAAGCGAAGGAGATATAGCAGTTGAACTCGCGATGTCAATAATGAAGAAAATGCAAATGTGGTAAATCACCTGAATGATGAAGGCCAAAGTTCAACATGTTCAGAATCCCCTGCACCAGAAAAGTCAGTCTCTACGATGATGGCTGATTCAACAGAACCTTCTCAGGTAAGTTCCACTAACCAACTTTTCAATAATCATGCTTGTTCTGATTGTAATAAAGTTAGGGAAAGCATAGATTTGAATATTCTAGGTTATTAGATCACAATGATAGCCTAGTAAAGGACTTGCAACTGTGCACTGAAGCAAATCGTATTTTAAAATTAAATGAGCACATTAGAAAAAGAAAATAGAACTGTTAAATAAACAACTTAGGGATACTGAAGTTGTGGCTTTTAACCAAGCTAATGACATTAAGTTCTATCTAAACTCCCTAGAAGAAGCTAAGAAACAAGAAGCGGTTTTGAAAGTCGAAGTAAATTCATTAAAACAAAAACTGCATAGTTGGACTAGTTCTTCGCACATAGTTCAGCACTTAGTGAGAGAACGTAACAACGGGGAGTGTTTGGGTTACAAAGTGGTACCACCACCACATGAGACCTTATTGAATGCTAAAATCAAACCAATTAATAACAACCCAATCAAGGATCATGTGGTATCCACTCCTCTTGTAAGTGATCCAGATTCCACAAGTAATCCCATTGAATCTATCACTAAACAAAAGGAGACCACTTTAAAGCAAAATGTAAAATGCCTATTGTTAATCTGGATGATCAGATTGAGAAGGTTAGGTAAAGTCTGGTTCAAATACGTCTACTTCAGAACCCAAAAAGACTAAACAAGTTAACCAAACATGTGCATCATGTCTAAGTCCGGATAAACAAAGAGTAAAGATGTTAAGAAGGTTCAAACAATTAATTTTGTTAAACAAGATAAAACATCTAAACAAGAAGTGTCAAAACTCAACCAAGTCAAAGTCACACGAGTGTCATATATTTCTCCACAGAAACATCCATACTAGCATGTCGAAAGTAGATCTTGCTACAACTGTGGAAAGTATGGACACATCACGTCTAACTGTCCTTACTATCAGACACCTAGGAAGAAAGTTGAATTTCATGATCCTAAACCTAGTTCTTCTAAAAGGAGCTCCATGACTACACCAAGAAGAGTTAGTGAACATAAAGTTCAAACCATAAGCCACTCGTCTGTTTATCACAAACAGGCCTTACACAAAACTGGCTTATGGAAAGAAAAGTCTAGTTCAATGTCTGGTAATGAGAACAAGAAGACGAATGATCTTCCCTCACCCTCTAATGGACAATGGGTGGAATTTATGATGTATGATGCCTCTGGGACACCCAAGCCAGTTAAGGCTTGGGTCCCTAACCTTAACTAATGTTTTCAATTGAATGTGCAGGGTATTCGCTATAGTGCTGAAACAAACACTTGGATTGTAGATAGCGGAGCATCCAGGCACATGACTGGGAACCGGGCACTCCTGTCAAACGTCAAACAAATAAAAGGATGTCATGTTTCATTTGCTGGAAACAAAGGAGGTTATATCACAGCTCAAGGGGAATTGGGAATCAGAAAGTGAAGTTTGACAAGGTAAACTATGTTCAACAACTTCAAAATAATTTGCTTTCTGTCTCCCAAATCTATGACAAAGGATTTAAAGTAGTATTCGACAACAAGAAATTCTATGTTCTGAAAAAGGACTACGTGATCCTGGAGGACCAAGTCTTAATGTCAGCTTCAAGATATAACAACCTTTATGTCTTGGATCTTTCAAATGCCTCCCCTACGGATCATCAAGTTCAGTGCTTTTTGTCCAAGGCTACTGAGAAAGATTCGATCTTCTGGCATAGGAGAATGGGACACATCAATCCACAGAGGATGAACCACTTGATCCAGAATGACCTAGTGCGAGGAGTAAACGTCAAAAACTTCCAACTACCGGATTTTTGTGTCGCCTGCAAGAAAGGCAAACAAACTAAGAAGTCTCATAAGGCAAAGAAAGTTCATTCCATAGAACTGCCTCTTGAGCTTCTTCACATGGATATGTTTGGTCCAGTTAGCACAAGGAGCATCGCCAGAGACTTGTATTGTTATGTCGTTACAGATGACTACTCAAGATTCTCTTGGGTAATGTTTCTGAAATCTAAATCTAAGAAATTTGAGTCATTCAAAGAGTTAGTAACTACTTTAGAATCTCTCTACAAGCTAAAGGTAAGAAAAGTACACTCAAACAATGGTACCTAGTTCAAGAATTAGTGGATGGAGGATTTCTGCAAAGAAAAGGGAATTGTGCACCAGTTCACTTCTGCCTACACCCCACAGATGAGCGGGGTAGCTGAAAGGAAGAACAAAAGCTTAATAGAGACTGCCAGGACAATGCTCGTAGACTCGAAACTGCCTCTTCAATTCTAGAACGAGGCAGTGGCCAATGCATCTTACACTTTGAATCGAGTCTTGGTGGTTAAACGACATGGAAACACGTGTTATGAGTTGCTACAACGACGTAAGCCAAATCTAGAGTACCTCGAACCATTTGGCGCACATTGCACCCTTTTAAAGAAAACTCAGGAAGGCAAGTTCTGGCTGAAGAAGGAATCTTCCTAGGATACAACATACCGAAGAAGAGGGTTTACAACAACTCAACGGGTCAAGTAGAAGTGTGGTGTAATGTCGATGTTCAGAGATACACCAACCCTCCTGCAGGAAAAGGACCAACCTTCTTTTTTGATTATGAGGGATTCTTCAAGTCCTTCGACATTCCTCTCACGCCTTCTGATGATGAGATATCTACAAAGATGATGTATGATGTCTTAAACACACCACCCCTAGACTCAACTACATCGGATTCACAAGGCCAATCTTCTAGCAGTTCAGGGGGAGTACCAAAAGTTAGTGACTCCTCCTCTAACGATGAAGATGTGGAAAATGTTTCGGTGGAACACGAGGAACAGGTTCCTGCTACAACAAGTACACATGCATCCGATGTTGATGCCTCTGACACTTCGGAACCTCAAACTCCAACAGCTACAGATTCGGACTTTAGAACTCATAATCTAGGTCAGGATGTAGCTGTTCCCACCACTCCCAGGTCACGACTTAATGTTTATAATCCTCTGGAAAATGTCATAGGGAATGTACAATCGGGAGTACAGACATGAAATCAGCTATATTCAGCTGATTATGCCTCAGTCATGGAAAAAGGATACCTTCACGACGGAGCTTATCAATGTTTTGTGTTTCAATTTGAGCCAAAATATGTAAGTGACGTCTTGAATGATGAGGCTTGGGTGAGTGCCATGCAAGAAGAACTTCTTCAATTCAAGAAGTTAGGTGTGTGGACTTTGGTGGATAGACCTAAAGGTGCTAAGGTCATTGGCACGAAATGGGTCTTAAAATGCAAGAAGGACGACCAAGGGGTCATTATAAGTAACAAGGCTCGACTTGTAGTTCAAGGATTTCGACAAGTCGAGGGTATTGATTACAACGAATTGTTTGCACCCGTGGCAAGAATGGAAGCCATCCGTATCTTCCTAGCCTATGCATCGTATATGAAGATTAAAGTTTATCAACTTGATGTGAAGAGTGCATTCCTTCATGGTGAAATCTGAGAGACAGTGTATGTTAGTCTACCCGAGGGATTTGGGGATCCATATCATCGGGACAGAGTTTACAAGCTAGACAAGGCTCTATACGGGCTTCATCAAGCCCCCAGAGCATGGTACGAGAAACTCTCAACTCACGTTGTGAAACACGGGTTTCGAAGAGGAGTGATTGATTGTACATTGTTTATCAAAGAAAAAGATGGTGACTTGCTGCTTGTACAGATCTATGTTGCTGACATAATCTTCGGATCCAAAAACGAAGAGTTATGTAAAGAATTTGAAGCAGTAATGAATGCAGAGTTTGAAATGAGTGCTGTTGGATCTTATATGCCCAAGACACATATAATATTGATGTGGTTAGTACGTTATGATCCAAGTCAGGTCATACCCAATAACAAGTTATACAAACACCAATAAATATTTGCCTATTGATAGGATCATACAACAAATAAAGTCACCTAATTTAGAAAATGGTTTTCTAAATATTGCTCTTATGTTAGAACAAAATTATATGGATGATTTTGTTCAAGAGATTATTTAAAATGGTTAGATAATGACTTATAAAAGAGTGTTATGTTATAAAAATTACAACAAGGTTTTAATTTTTATAACTTGAATGGATGACATAATGTTAAAAAAAAGGGAATTAAATTGAGTGGGAAATGCATTTCAAATGCATTCCCACGGCCAAAACAAGTGGGCTTGGGGAAGCCAAATTTTCTTGATTATTGTAAGACTTAACTAAACACACACTCATCCATCCATTCAAGCTAACATTTTTTTTCTCTCTCACACATGCAAGAGTAATTCTCTCCTTCTTCTCTCTTCAAAATCTCGAAAATCTTGGCTGTTTTTAAGAGTTTCTTGGCTGAACTTCAAGCTAATTGTTGGCTGGAAATCGAGTTCAAGAAGAGGTTCAAGGTTTGGTGTAACACTACCTAGCAAGTAGGTGTTTGCAAGACTTGTGGGTATCGAGATTTGAGGTCCTCCACCTTGAAGGATTGCTGCTCAAATAACATCATCATCTTCAAAGTTTCGACCCCCTTCGCTGCTGAAAGGTAGTATATGGAAGCCTCTATATGGCTGTCCATAATGCACGTTTTATGCTTTCATAGCTTGTCTATTCACATAAAAATGATCCTTGTAATATGGGTTTGTTTTATACATTTATATGGTCACCTAAAGAACATTTTATTCAGCTTATAAACAAATTATAAGCTATATATATCCGCTGCGTTTTTCAAAAGTTCAAATGGTTAAACTTTGATTTTTATGTTCTAACAAACCTATCAATGGCATCATGAGCCGGTTATGTGGATAACTTGCTTGTTCTTGTCCTTTAAAATTGGTTTTAAAGGAGAATTATCCACTAATTATAGGCTGGTTTTGGATGGTTCAATAAACCCCATGTCTTTCAAAGTTATATCTTCATGCAAATGGTTAAACTTTGAAAGATAGTAAAATCAATTGGTTGACATGTTTGGTTATTGTTTGTTTGGACAAACAAACCCAAATTTTCAGTTTGTGTTGGCTGAAAATTTAGGGTTTGATGGGGGTTTATTTAATTTGTTGAATGATGAATGTGATTGTTCTTTGATGGTGCATAACCTAGCCTTTGGCCTTGTGTTGTTTGGATGATTGGAATGGTTGTTTTATTCATTCAATTGGGTTGTAATATTTATGTTTATTCATTTGGTCATGTAATTAATAGATTAGGTGCATTTCTTTTATTAAAAAAATGTATTAGGATACAATTTTGTAAAAGGAAGATGCACAAGATCAAGACCCAAAGATGGACATCAAAGACATGGACCTTGAAGTATTCGAATATGGATTCAAGTGGGAGTCCATGGACACATATAATGCGTCATTACAAACCCTTAGGAAAGACCAAATGACCACACTTGTGATGGCAAACAAGTGTGGTCACAATAGTTGCTATGGTTATGCACATATGGATGTTTATTTTTTATGCTTGGTTGAATGTTTGTTATTTGATTGTAAGGTTGATATTTTGACATGCATTACAAAGTAATTAACAAACTTAACAAGCTAATAATGACGGTTCTTAATCATTAAAAGTTAATAAAAAGTTGTTAAAATGATTAATGATTTTAAAGATTAAAATAGGTTTTAATCAAAGGACCATAGGGTACCTTGTATTTGAAAGCATGCAAATACAAGTACATAGAGCTTTCTAAACTAGAATTGTGAAAATGTAAATCTCTTTGAAAACAAGTTTAACACCATCCTTTGACACAACACTTAGGTTACTTGCAAACTCTTAGTGGGATAAAGGTCACCTAACCATTTTGTGGGAACTTGTAACTTGAGGTGAGAATACCATGTTTGTGGGATAAAGGTTACCTAACCACTTATGTAGTAAACTCACACGTGTGTGTAAGTAGGACGACTTGATTTGTAAAATATATTAAATGGATCACCTAAAATATGTTTTACAAAAGGTGTTGATGGGATAAACATGTCGATATAAACATAAGATGTTCAAACGATCCCATACCACTAGAAGTTGCAATAGGTTGCAATTGTCATTCATGACTACCTTGTTAATTTAAATAATGGGATAAAGGTCACCTAACCAAAATTTAAATATAACATTGGATTCTAAAATTTTATTTATTAATCGTCTATGAGACATAAAAGGGTATTAATAAATGAAATATAATTATATCAACGAATACTAAAATGGAACTTTGTAAAATCTTGTAGATGGCCGACAACAACAACGCTAATAACGATGTACCAAACCAAAACAACCAATCTCTAAGGGCGATCCTTCAAAGGGATCGTCTAACACCTAACAACTTCATGGATTGGTACCGCAACTTGAGAATCGTTCTCAAGCAAGAAAGGCGGGCCTACATCCTTAATGATCCCATCCCCGATGAACCTATCGAGGAGGATGTGGAGGCCTATAATGATTGGGTTAGATATGTGGAAGACTCCATCCAAGTCTCTTGCCTAATGTTGGCAAGTATGACACCCGACCTCCAAAAGGAGTATGAGCTCCATGGAGCTTATGACATGATCACTCAGTTGCGGGAAACGTTCCAGCAACAAGCTAGGGTGGAGCGCTTCGAAACGGTTCGAGCGCTTCATGCATGTCGGATGGAGGAATCCCAATCGGTTTCATCTTATGTTCTTAAGATGAAAAGCCACATCGACCGCCTTCAAAGGCTAAATTGTCCTGTCTTAAAGGAGTTGGCCACGGATTTGATCCTTAATGGCCTAACTGAAAGATTTGAGGCATTCGTCATGAATTACAACATGAACGGATGGGACAAGAGCATAAATGAACTTCATTCAATGCTCAAATCAGCCGAGGCGGGAATGGGTAAAAGGGTTTTACCCGTTCTCACCATTAATGAAGGAGGGAGAAAGAGAAGGTCTCTACCCCCTCCTAGGGCAATTGTTGCCAAAAGAAAGGGACACGTTTGGGGAAAAGGGAAGATGGTTGTTAGGGCGAAACCATCGAAGCCCAAGGAGAAGAAGCAAAAGGTTGCTATAAACGATCCATGCTTCAAGTGTGGTGAGATAGGGCATTGGATGAGAAATTGTTCAGTCTATCTCAAAGAGTTGAAAGAAAAGAGGGATGCAGGGCAAACCTCAGGTACAATTTACATGATTCATATTGATCTTAATGTTATATCTTCTAACACATGGGTATTGGATACCGGATGTGGAACTCATATTTGTAATTTGTTGCAGGGGTTCAAAAGAAGTAGGGACTTCAAACAAGGGGATGTTAGCCTCTTCATGGGCAATGGAGCCAAAGTCAAAGTTGAAGCTCGTGGGGAGTACATCCTAAAACTTCCAAATGGTTTGGAAGTAACTTTGAAGAATGTTTTGTATGCTCCTAGTTTGACTAGGAACATTATCTCTGTATCCCAATTAAGACATTATGACTATGTATTATCTTTTGTTGAAAATGATATTCATGTTTCTTTAAATGATATGTTCTATTTTAAAGCTATTCCCATTAATGGTATTTATGAATTGGTTCATGAAAATACTTTAAATAGTTCATTGTACCAAACTAACACCAAGAAACTCAAGTTGGATTTGAGTGATACCTATCTTTGGCATTGTTGTCTTGGTCATATAAACAAGAAACGTATACAAACACTTCAAAAGAATGGTCTTTTAAAAACAAATGAGTATGATTCATTTGATGTATGTGAATCTTGTTTACAAGGAAAGATGACTAAGGCACCCTTTAGTGGGACTAACGAAAGGGCAAAAGATTTATTAGGTATCATACATTCGGATGTATGTGGTCCTTTTAAGCCAATGACTAGGAATGGTGAAAGATACTTCATTACCTTTACTGACGATTATAGTCGCTATGGGTATGTGTACTTATTAAGGCACAAAGATGAAGCTTTTGAAACGTACGAAATCTTCAAGAATGAAGTAGAAAATCAACTCAACAAGACAATTAAAGTTCTCCGCACCGATAGAGGTGGTGAATACCTAAGTGATGTTTTTCAAGATCATCTTAGGAGTTGTGGGATTGTCTCACAACTCACTCCACCTGGAACACCACAACATAATGGTGTTTCTGAGAGGAGGAATCGAACCTTATTGGATATGGTTCGATCTATGATGGCTAGAAGTGCATTGCCTCTATCATTTTGGGGTTTCGCTTTGCTCTCCGCGGCCCGTATTCTGAATATGGCCCCAACCAAAAAGGTGGAAAAGACACCTTTTGAGATATGGCATGAAAGAGTTCCATCTCTATCATACTTAAGGGTCTGGGGTTGTGAGGCTTATGTTAAGACTCCCACCCTAAACAAATTGGAAGTACGATCCACCAAGTGTATCTTTAATGGATATCCTAGAGATTCTATGGGATATTATTTCTATGATCCACTGGAACAAAAGGTGTTTGTTTCCAGAAAGGGTGAGTTCTTAGAAGCAAAGTTCCTTACGGAAGGAACTAGCAGTAGAACAGTGGATCTTGAGGAAGATCAAGAACCACAGCCCGATACACGTTGGTCGAAACTAGCACTCAACATGAGGATGTTGAAGATGATCAAGCGGTTGATCGATACACACAAAACGTTCGCAGAAGTGGTAGAACTAGTAATCCACCTGAAAGATATGGATTTTTCATGCATGGATGCTATGTGGTAGATTCAGATGAACCAACCACATACCATGATGCAATGTCCGATTTGGATTGTGACAAATGGCTTGAGGCCATGAACATTGAGATGCAATCCATGTATGACAATCAAGTTTGGGAACTTGTTGTACCACCTCTTAATTCCAAGGTAGTTGGAAGTAAGTGGGTTTTCAAGAAGAAAACTGATATGCATGGAAACTTGGATACTTATAAAGCTAGACTTGTAGCAAAGGGTTTCACTCAAACTCAAGGGGTTGATTATGTTGAAACTTTCTCACCTGTTGCGATGCTAAAGTCTATAAGGATATTGTTTGCCATAGCTGCTCATTATGATTATGAGATTTGGCAAATGGATGTCAAAACCGCTTTCCTACATGGATATCTTGAGGAAGATGTCTATATGGTTCAGCCTGAAGGTTTTGTCGATCCAAAACATCCTAATAAAGTATGCAAGTTAAAGAAATCAATCTATGGATTGAAACAAGCATCGAGAAGCTGGAATCACCGTTTTGATGAGGAGGTAAGAAATTTGGCTTCATAAAAAACGCTGATGAGGCTTGTGTGTATAAGAAGGCTAGTGGGAGCAAAATAACCTTCCTAGTATTATATGTTGATGACATATTACTATTTGGAAATGACATTCCAACCATGGAAGGTGTAAAAACCTGGCTTGGAAGTTGTTTTTCCATCAAGGATCTTGGTGAAGCCGCCTGTATTCTGGGAATAAAGATCTATAGGGATAGATCAAGGCGGCTGATTGGTTTGAATCAAAGTGCATACATCGACAAAATCTTGAAAAGGTTCAAGATGGAGAACTCTAAGAAAGGTACTGTACCTATTCAGAGAGGGACAATATTGAGGACGACTCAATGTCCAAGCTCAAAGGAGGAGCAGAATTGAATGAAGGCAATCCCATATGCATCTGCTATAAGATCCATCATGTACGCAATGATATGCACTAGACCGGGCGTGTCATACGCTTTAAGCATGACGAGTAGATACCAGCGAAATCCTAGTGATAGTCATTGGATGGCTGTCAAGAACTATCTGAAGTACCTAAGGAGGACTAAGGACATGTTCTTGATCTACGGGTCTGGTGAAGAGGAACTCGTTGTAAAAGGTTACACGGATGCGAGTTTTCAAACCGATCGAGATGATTCACGATCTCAATCGGGGTACATCTTTATTCTGAATGGAGGAGCTATTTCTTGGAAAAGCTCAAAGCAAGAAGTCGTAGCGTTGTCCACTACAAAGTCAGAATACATCGCCGCTTCAATGGCAGCACAGGAAGCTGCATGGTTGAAGAAATTCATAGCCGATCTAGGGGTAGTCCCTTCCATTCAGGATCCTCTGGAGATTCTTTGTGATAACGAGGGTGCGATTGCTCAAATCAAGGAACCTCGTGCTCATCAAAATACTAGGCACATTGAGCGGAGATTCAACTACATACGAGATGAAGTTGCAAAAGGAAAGATATGTATTCGCAAAGTTCACACGGATCAAAACATAGCGGATCCTCTCACGAAGCTTCTTGACAAGGCAAAGCATGAAGGTCATACTTGTGCCATGGGACTTCGATATTCTAGTGATTGGATTTGATCTATAAATTTTGTATTTGGATATGCAGAACTCTTTATTAGTTGAATAAAATTATTTGGTTATAATCTTTCAATTAATGTTCCAATTTAGTATGTTTAATCCATGAGTGAAATGTTTACTCTAAATGTCCGTAGTCGTTCAGACTTGTGGGAACAAGTGTGAGGGTAAGATTATTATGAACTTGGATTGGTTGATATTCATAAGGATGAATATAGAGCAATGGGTTGCTACCAAGGTTCATAGATATTTGTGGGATGCAAATATTGGATAGACCTGCATCTCAAAATTACTACATGGAATCTTGCTGACTGATCATAAGTAATTTTGAGTAAAGGCGAACATCATTTGGTATCCTCTGACCTGTGATACATATTGGGTCTTGATATTTACCAAATATTATATTTTGGCTCAGTTCTTCACTATTCTGAAATATGACAGTACAAAAGTCTGAATTCAAGTATAATATAAGGTAATTGTGAGAGACGTATGTAGTCAAGATGGGATTTGTCCCTCTTATTCGTTGAGAGTAAGATGTCTAAGGCCTGATAAAGTTAAATCAATGAGAATGATCACTCCGTGTCTCTAGGATTTAACATGACATCTATGATAAAAGGATAGATGATTGATTCACCTAAAACATTTCAAGTATGGTACTTGAAGAGGATGATGTTATTGAATGGCACTTAGTCATACGTATTAAGGGTAGTAAACCGTTGCTAGGCGGTATTTACTGCTTGCATCAATCTTCTATGAATCTTGTGAAAGTGGGAGATTGTTGGATCTTATATGCCCAAGACACATATAATATTGATGTGGTTAGTACGTTATGATCCAAGTCAGGTCATACCCAATAACGAGTTATACAAATACCAATAAATATTTGCCTATTGATAGGATCATACAACAAATAAAGTCACCTAATTTAGAAAATTGGTTTTCTAAATATTGCTCTTATGTTAGAACAAAATTATATGGATGATTTTGTTCAAGAGAGATTTATTTGTTTCATTATTTAAAATGGTTAGATAATGACTTATAAAAGAGTGTTATGTTATAAAAATTACAAAAAGGGTTTAACTTTTATAACTTGAATGGATGACATAATGTTAAAATAAAGGGGAATTAAATTGAGTGGGAAATGCATTTCAAATGCATTCCCACGGCCAAAACAAGTGGGCTTGGGGAAGCCAAATTTTCTTGATTATTGTAAGACTTAACTAAACACACACTCATCCATCCATTCAAGCTAACATTTTTTTTCTCTCTCACACATGCAAGAGTAATTCTCTCCTTCTTCTCTATTCAAAATCTCGAAAATCTTGGCTGTTTTCAAGAGTTTCTTGGCTGAACTTCAAGCTAATTGTTGGCTGGAAATCGAGTTCAAGAAGAGGTTCAGGGTTTGGTGTAACACTACCTAGCAAGTAGGTGTTTGCAAGACTTGTGGGTATCGAGATTTGAGGTCCTCCACCTTGAAGGATTGCTGCTCAAATAACATCATCATCTTCAAAGTTTCGACCCCCTTTCGCTGCTGAAAGGTAGTATATGGCAGCCTCTATATGGCTGTCCATAATGCACGTTTTATGCTTTCATAGCTTGTCTATTCACATAAAAATGATCCTTGTAATATGGGTTTGTTTTATACATTTATATGGTCACCTAAAGAACATTTTATTCAGCTTATAAACAAATTATAAAGCTATATATATCCGCTACGTTTTTCAGAAAGTTCAAATGGTTAAACTTTGAATTTTATGTTCTAACAAACCTATCAAGTGCAATGGGAGAAATGAAGTTCTTCCTCAGATTACAGGTGGATCAGACACCTAAGGGAATTTTCCTACATCAAACCAAGTATGTAGGCGATATCTCAGTCGGGTTGATATGGAGAATGCTTCGGCAGCTGAACTCCTCTTGCTACAAACCACGATGTAGCACCCGACGATAGTGGCGATCTGATTGATGCCACCATGTACCGAGGCATGATCGGATCCCTCATGTATCTCACAGCCTCACGACTTGATATCATGTACGCGACGTTCTATGCTTCAGATATCAGGCGAAATCGAAAGTCAACCATCTTATTGGGGTTAAAAGGATATTTCGTTATCTGAAGGGTACACCAAAATTAGGGTTGTGGTATCCTCATGATGATGACTTCGAGCTTACGGCGTATAGTGACTCGGATTACGGTGGTTGCAAAATGAACTACAAGTCAACATCAGCAGGATGTCAATTCTTTGGGGGGAGATTAGTGACCTGGCAGTGTAAGAAGCAGACCTCGGTTGCTCTATCAACCTGTGAAGCCGAATATGTTGCTGCTGCAAGTTGCTTTTCACAAATCATCTGGATTCAATAGCAAATGAGGGATTATGGTTTGCAATTCTCCAATACTCCTATATATGTCGATAACTCTGCTGCGATAGCTATAACTAAAAATCCGGTCCAACATCCTAAAACCAAACACATCGGGATTAAATATCATTTTATACGTGATTGCTTTGATAAACATTTAATTAATGTGGTTAAAATTAATATGGATTTTCAACGCGCTGACCTCTATACAAAAGCTTTTAATAAACCGAGATTTCTATATCTCTTAGAGGTTAATGGTGTGAAAAAGAAAAGTGACGTAATCTCAGAAGATAAAAACGTGTAGTCCGACACTGTGTTTATTTTCCTTTTATTTTAATTTTAATTTTTTTTATTTATTTCCCGTATTGTAAAATTCAAAAACGGAAAAAAGATTTTCGGTTTTAGAATTTTAGGGGAAGAATAGGTTAAGAAGTTAGTGTTAATTTTAGCTGTTCTAGTTTCAGTATGAAAAAAACCGAGGGAGGAGGACAGGCTAGCTGATAGAAATGAGATCGTATCTGTGATACCGATTCAATGACTATGGAAGATGATAGTATACAAGAACAAAGAATTTGGAAATTTAAAAGATTTAAATTGAATTAGATGTGAAATTCAAAGTATAAGTCTGAGCAGTCTGAGCAATATAACAGGAAAATTGATAGTAAAACTAACTACTACTAAGGCAACACAAAGAAAGTAGATCTAGAGGTTGTTAGACCACTACATGATGTGTCGGTCGATTCAACACAATAGATGATTAGACCTCATTGGTGACTTCAGTTCAAACTAAGTTGTTCAACTAGCTGTGGGTCTCCATCTTATCACTGGTTAACACAATCAATTATTTCCAATAAGGGGTGACGAGCAAGTAAATGCCACAAATGTGTGCGGATGACCACAAAAAGAGAAAAGCACGGAAAAAAATTGAAACATAAATGCAATCAAGCTAATAACAAATGCTTTTGGTGTGTTATGTGCAAAAAGAAAAAATATATATGCTCTAACAAGAAGATATGTTGTGTGCCTCTCTGCTATGCGGTGGCACTGACCTGAGGATAAGAATAACCTAGATATTCTAGAATTCATTATTGTTTGCCGCCTCTCTGTTGTGTGGTGGCACTGACTTGAGGCTTGGCTTCTCTTTGAAATCTCTAAGAATAGTTTTATTCTTGTCAAAATACCTGTAGACCGCTCAAAAATCTCCTGAGGAATGTTAATTATCATATAAGCGTGGGATCCACAAATGCTGGTTGAAATAATTAAACCTAATGTATCACCAATCTGTGTCAAAAGTTTGTGTATAGATTTAAGTGGACAAGTATACTGACAATCATCGTGGCAGCAATTCTTGAAAGTCCAAATCAATGTGTGCATCTTATAGTAATAGTATGATTTCCTAAACTTGCTAATGACTCTCAATGAAAACACGAATCCAGCATCAAAATATTTTGGTAACACGTCCTGAATGATTTGATTACTTGTATGATTCCATAATGAATCGTTCCAGTTATGGTCACAACAACTTGAAGCTGTACTGTTCAAGAAAGAAATCTACTAGATATCTGTCGTAAAATTTCCACCTCACACAAAATCACAAAAATACGTTCAATTTTTAGTTACAGTTGTTTTATTTTGTTTCATTTTTTAGTCAAATTTAGTTTTAATCGTCGGACTATATAGTGGAATTGTATCTGGGATTTAATCACGTAAAAGGGTCACGTCTGAGTGACCACACGTGGTTTCAAATGTCAAATGGGTCACGTCTGAGGTGACAAAATGTTCTAATGTTAAAAGGATCACGTCTAAGGTGATCAAAAGTTTTCGAAGTTAAAATGGTCATGTTTGTGACAATAGGATGCTCAAAATGTTTTATCTATAGTTAAAAGGGTTAAGCATCAAATGATCATAAAGTCAAAATCATAAGTAGAGGCCATTCGCACGACTGGACCATGAGTATGGACCAGTCATATGATTGGACCATACTTATGAACCAGTCAACCGAATGGAGCATAAGTATGAATCATTGACACGACTGGCTTACAAGAATGACCCAGTCGCCTAAATGGGGTTGACTGAATGAGTTAGTCGCCGACTGAAAGCCAATCGGCCGACTAAATGTGACCGACTGAACCAATCGCACGATTGAGATCCAATCGCGCGAATGAAAAGAGCGAATGGATCCTGTCGCACGATTGAAACCGATTCAGTATAAATAGGGCTAAGTCGGTCGCATATATTCATCACTCCTCATTCGCCCTAAAGTCACCCGATAGTGCCGTTACTCTGCCCGATTTTCATTTGACCTTTCTTGACTACAATTGTTGTGTTCTGACGATTGCCAGTGTTTTGTACAGGTACATTGCGGTGTAATCTACTTAAATATGAATCGATTTGTGCCTAAATTACTGAATCAGCCCCTAAAATAGAACCGAGACTTAGGTTGACTATAACCTAATAAAACTAAGTATTTTGTGAAATTGAAAGTTATTAGGTGTTATATCGGTCACTTGCGAGTCTAATGAGCCAAAACCACGACGTCTAACATTAAGTTTTGCTCAAAATTTGAATTTGAATTGAACAGACAATCTGTCATGCGAATGGACACCCTGAAGAACTTCAATCACACGACTGAGCTGGGCAAATGACTCAGCGGCCGAATGAACGAAGCGAATGAGCTCAGTCGCGAGACTGAACTCAGTCGTGGCTCAGTCGCCCGACTAAACCCAGTCGCATGCTAAGTTGCCCGTTTGAAGTCAGTTGCTACCTGTTGGGACCTGGTATTTGACCGAAATACCTGGAGATTAACGTGTAAACCAGATCAAATAGTGCGGAATCCTATTTGATTGGCGATCCAATCAGTGAGAACACACGAAGAATCAATCAAGAATTGAAACTAACGTTAGAAATCGATTGGAATCGATCTAATGTGTTCTGTGAACTTGGAGAACGAGTTGGAAGGTTTCTGGACGGCTAGGGTACGTCTGGAATCGTAATTGATCAAGTTTTTCTGTTTTCACGAATTGAGTTGTATTTATAGGTTGGCACTATCCAATCGTGCGACTGAACCATTAGTTTGGTTCAGTCGTGCGATTGAACCATGCGGTTGATTCATTCGTACGACTGAGTGTTCAGTCGTGTGACTGAGCCAATCTTATGTTACAATCGTACGACTGATCCAGTCTCCTGGTTCAGTCGTGCGACTGAGTCAATCGTGTGAAGTTCTTCATGCGTATGATTCATTCGCATGAGCCATTCGCATGAGAACTTCATTAAGTTAATTTGAATGTTTTAATTAATATAACATAATGTGCAACCATTCAAGCAATCATCAACCCAATCAATTCATCACAACTCATTAATGAACTATTAAACATCACAAGTAACAAACATTTATGTCATTTCATTAATCAATACAGATTACATCATACTCAGACAGACAAGATTCATTACATTTCAAATCATGATCTAGGGACATATACATGCATCAACAAACTCCCCTTGGACCTAGATCTCTCTAATGTCTTGTTTTCTTCATTACCTCCTCATATTTCTTGTACTTTTCCTCTTGTGTGACTCCTGCGTGAATATCAAACGCGAAGCAAAGTCGTATAACATTTTGGAACTGGAGGGCTTGTACAATGTCTTTTGTGTCATAGAACAGTGGCCACTTGTATAATGTATAGACATCATAGCAGACAAGTTGGTTAGCCACATTGGGTCGAATACCCTGATAGTATCCATTTGGTCCTCTTTGTTCAGAACTATGACAGCTTCAGCAGTTCTCCAATCATAGTACCACTACTTAAAGTGTGGTGTGAAATCCTTTGTCATTTCCCGAAGTGGGATTCTTGACATTGTGCGCGGAGGATTCCACTTCAACACAATCTTTGGTTTTCCAGTAATGGCATCCATCTCAGACCTTCTAATATACCTTGTAGGTTGTTGAGGTCTGAAGTTAATCCACCTGGTGTGGTACTCTTTCTTTAGGGCAGCCTCAAACCAGCCTGACATCTTTCTCGGGTCAGCATACACAAGCTTCAATTTGGCCAGCTGGTTGAGCTCAAAACTTGTAGAGTCTTTAGATCATGTGGAAATCTAAAGTACTCTATGCCCTTCTCCCTCTTAACGGCATAGACGTTAAGATCATCAAAATATGCCCATGCTATAATCCTGCCTGACACCGTAAGATGTTTCTTGACGCTGTAGAACTTGGTATAGGCATCCCTCTTCGGTGCAGCACGTTGGGCTCTAACTTCTTTAAAACATTCAGCCACTCAGCCTTTCGAAGTCTACGTCATCATTTGAGGCTTGGGCTGTTCCTTCGGTCTTTCCTGTTTCCTGCTCCATCTTGTCTAGTACCTCAACATATCACTGACTAGGGACTCACTCAGATTGGGGACCATTACCCTCGTTGTCAGCGTACTGAGGGTACTCTTCTGCAGTAATATCTTCAACCTCAACTTCATCAACGTCATTTAGTTCTTCGTCACTGGTTGAATCAACTGTTGGAGCATCCTTGACAATCTCATCAGGATTGAGTCTGAACATCTCTGCCAGTTGCTCGTTAGATAGGTCATGAATTATTTCACCTTCTTCAGGGGTATAACTCACTGACCTTCTGACAATCCCTTGCAGATCAAGAATCATTGTGAGTTGAGACTTGACCTGTTGAAGGGGAGTAATATCAAACTCATCTCTTTTGTACTTTGGATCTGTTTGATTTACACATTTCACACTCAAATCATTACTAATTTATCAAACAAAATGCATTCACTTAATATAAACATTTAGTACATGGTTTTTTTTCAATACAGAATACCAAAGTAAATAAATACATAAACATCTACTATTTACTTTTATCCTGAATACTCGGCTCTTCACGTGAAGGTGCAGAAGTAGAAGCTGACTGATCTTGTCTGTTCGTTGATCTTTTCTCTTGCCCTGGAGCTGAGACAGATTCAGCTGCTTCTCCTCCGTCAGTGTCTTCATCTTCACACCATTCTTCGGTTTTCTCTTCATCAGTATCACTCTCATTATCATCATCGTCTTCATCATCTTCATTATCATCATCATTTCTGTCCCCATCCCTTATCTTTAAAGGTTCCTGCTTTGATCCTTTCAATTTTAGCAAAATGGTCCTCTTAGCCTTTTCCAACTCCTCTATTTGCTTACTTGCTGCGACACTTTGAGCTTGGAGTTGGTCTATCTGGGTGCTCTGAGCAACCAATTGCTGGGCCTGCTCCTCAATTACTCGATCCTGCTCTGCAATTTTATGCGATTGTGCAGCAGTCAGGTCAGTAAGCTGGCGGATCTGAGTTGTCTTTTCCTCATCAGCCGCCAGCAATCGCAACACCATTCTATTTAACGCCGACAACTGTTCCTCTACCCCGATTGGAGGTAGAGGAGATCTATAGGTGTGTGAGGGATGGGCTGAGGGCATTGATTGGGGTGACGTGGTGGTGGCGGTGGCGGTAGTGAAGATAGGTCTGTATAGTGGTGGAGGTGATGAGGGAGTAAAGAATGTAGTGGTGGAGGGAAACGGTGCTGTGGTGGAAGGTATGGTGGGGGCTGTGATAGATGTGGTGGATGTGGTGGATGTTGTGGATGTGGTGGATGTGGTGGATGTGGTGGAAGTGGTAGATGTGGTGGAAGTGGTAGTCATAAAGGTCACCCTACGCTTCTTCTTTTTCTGGCCATGGGGTTTGGCCATTCTCTTCCTCCTTGATCCAGTTGAGGAGGAAGCTCCCCCTACAATCCCGCCTGAGGACCCCGGAGCATAAGTTGGGTCAGTTTCTGTATCTCCGGAGCCTCTCGGTTGTTCACCAACAACCCTTAACCATGTTCTGTGGGAACAACTTTCCTTCCCACAGTTCGGGTAAGTGGCTCTCATCCGATTCAGCCTCATCCTCCTCGTTAAGAACAAAATCTTGATGAAATCCCGCTGACTCAGTTACTTCAGCAGATGTGACAGACACAGGAGGTACAGAATCAGACACAGTGCCTCTGAGTGGAATAGCATCATCCCCACTATCATCCTCATCTGAGTCAAGAGTGGGTAGGGCTATCTGTTCCACATCAGAGTCACTGTCCTCGTGATGCCACTTTCTCTTTTCCGGAACTACATAGTCTTCTCTGGCAAGATGACCAAACAACCTCCTGAGCGGAGGCTTCACTTGCTTTCCCCGGTATACTTTCATCCTTCCAGGGTGGTGTCATCCATTACCTCCAATACTACCGAATCCTCTTGTTCTTTTGGCAGGGAAGGAAGCTTCTGATCTATTATCATTTGCATAAACCATGGGTACATACAGAAGGCTTCCTTTCCTTTCCCCTCGATGTTCTCCACGAGATAGGTGAAGATCATCTTAGAGAAGCTGAACGGATGGTTCAGCACCAACGCAACGTATGCGTTTTGCATCTGATCCGACAGCTCATCAAACCCACCTTTTCTTGAAGCCATGCACTTGAGCAGCACGTGTGCAAGGTATTTAAACTGGGGACAGAGGTTACTCTTGTTGAGTACCCCTGAATTGATGTCCCCAAAGTATTTGGCTCTGAGAAAACATCCTCTGACAGTGAGGGGGTGTAGACGGGTTGGGCAGTCACCGTCATCCCCCAATTGAAGTACAATCCTTAGATCCTCCTCAGAAACGGTAATATCCTCGCCAAATATGGTACTTCTTATGCAGTGAGGTTCAGATGATCTATCAACTGTAGCGCCTTCCCAGAAGGCTTGTTGAATGGATCGATATGGGGTGCAAGGGGTAGAGATGGCATGGCAATCCGTGATCTCAATAAACGTGATAATGCCAGAGAATTCTGTAGCATTTCTGGATGTTAAGTCCAGATGGGCACATATATTATGCTTTGTGCTCATAGTCCATCTACTCGCCATCTGTTACACAAAGATAGTAAACATTAGTACCATTTACTAAGAAAGTCATGAACTCATTAAGCTTGAAGAACATCTTTCTGTCATGCGATTGAAATTGTGCGACTGAGTTCAAAAGTGCGATTGAACTGTGCGAAAGGGGTTCAGTCGTACGATTGAATGGTACGAATGGGGTTCAGTCGTGCGATTGACCCCATACGTATCTCAGAGTGTGCGATTGGGCTCCTACGCATATACCTTCATGCGGTTACCTCAGTCATGCGACTGAACTTCATACGCATGGTTCAGCCATGCGTATGGGCAGTTTGAGCCCTTAGTCGTGCGACTGAAGTTCATCATGCTGTCCATTCGCATGAAGACCAACTGTTCGATTCACATTTTCTGTTTCACCATTTTTTTGTTTTAAACCTCTATATCTAGTTCATTGGACTCGCCATCTCGTCACTAATGACCTATTAAACTTAATTTTAACATTTAGCTTAGTTTATGTAGGTTATTAGGGCATTTTTCAATCCGATCAAAGTTTCATTCGAATAACCCAAATTGGACTCAAAATCTTCTGATTTCTATAAGGTTGAACTGCAATGTACCTGTATTCTTGTCAATCGAAAGTCAGAAGATGAATAGCAATGTGAACAACTATCTCTAAAATTTTGGCAGAGTAACGGGAAAGAAAGCGATTTGGGTGCGATGGGAGTGATGAGTGAGATGCGATCGACTGAGGCCCTTTAAATACTGACCCTAATTTCAATCGGCCGACTGGCCTCATTCGCTTAGTTCATTCGGGCGACTGAGGTTCCGTGCGATTGGTCCAGTCGGTCGCTTTCAGTCGGCCGACTGAGTCTCAGTCGGTCGACTGACTCATTCGGTCTCCTTTATTCGCATCTCAATTAACCGACTAAGTCTCAGTCGGTTGACTGACTCATTCGCACCCTGTCATTCGGTCGAAAGGATCATTCTTAAACGCCATTCGGTGAATGACTCAATTTCATGTCCAATCGTGCGAATGGGATCCATTCGCATGGTTGGTCCATATTCATGGTCCAATCGTGCGAATGGGATCCATTCGCATGGTTGGTCCATATTCATGGTCCATCGTGCGAATGGGTCACACTTGGTAGATTTTCTGCCATTTTGAACATTTTAACCTTTGAAATAGACATTATAAGCTCTTAACCAATTCAGTCACTTCAGATGTGACCTTTTAAAATTTGAACAACATGTGGCCATCTCAGACATGACCCTTTTAGGTAAGTTAATTCCCTTCTGATTTCCTGATGTAGTCCGACAGATACACACATTAAAAGATTAACATAAAAACTTAAACTAACTACACAAATAAAGTTTATTTTTGAACTTTTTGTGAGAGATAAAACCCTAAGATGGAAATCTAAGGGATTTGGTTTGGGAGTAGACAGCTTCAACTTAGATTGATCATATCTGGACCAATTCAATTTGGAATCATACAGGAACATCAAATCATTTGGGACTTGTTCTTAAACTTTTTGATGCTTAAATTCTCGGTGTTCATCCAGAGTCGTTAGCAACTTAAGGAAATCATACTGAACTCTTAGATTTTCACATTGATTTGAACTCTTGAGAATGTAGCCACTAAGATTGTCAGTATGTTTGTCCACTTAAATCCATACACAGACTTTTGACGCAGACTGGTGACTGTCTTAGGTTTAATTATTTCAGCTAACATTTGTGGATCCCACACTTATATGGTAATCAACATTCCTCAAGGTTTTTGAGCGGTCTACGGGTATTATTACAAGAAGAGACTATTCTTAGAGCTTTCAAAGAGAAGCCTGTCCTCAGGTCAGTGCCATCGCACAGAGAGAGGCGGCAAACAACAATGAATTCTAGAATATCTAGGTTATGCTTATCCTCAGGTCAGTGCCATCGCACAGCAGAGAGGCACACAACCTATCTCCTTGTTAGAGCAGCTTATTTTATTTTACACAATATGCACCAACAACATAAGTCATTAGCTTTATTGCATTTGTCTTTCATTTTTTCTTGCTTTGCTCTAATTATGGTCATCCGCACACGTTTGTGGCATTTAAATGCTCATTACCCCTTATTGAATATATTTGATTGTGTTAACCAGTGATAAGATGGAAGCCCACAGTCAGTTGAACAACTTAGTTTGATCTTGAGATCACCAATCAGGTCTAATTGTCTATCGTGTTGAATCTATCAACATATCATTTGTGGTCTAGCAGCCTCTAAGTCTACTTTCTTTGTGTCACCTTAGGAGTTGCTAGTTTTCTATCATCTTCCCTTTTTATTGCTTAGACTACACAGACTTATACTTTGAACTTTTGCATCTTTTCAAAACTTAAAATTTTAAAGTCCCTCTTGATTTGTTCCTGTGTACTATCATTTTCCAAAGGTATTGAATCGGTATCACAGACACAATCTACCTTATTTCAGCTAGTTACCCCTTCTCCTTATTTTTTTTAATGTTAAGTTGCTGACATATGCTCCCCCTAAAATACTAAAATCATTTCGGATTTAATTATTTTGGATTTTAATAACAGCAAAATAACATGAGTTTAAATACAACAGACAAAAAGAAAAACAGATAACATAAAATAAAATAAACTTTACGAAACTACATCGGACTACACATTATTCTCATCAGGAATTACCTCACTTTTCTTTTAACGCCGTTGACCTCTAGCAAATATTGAAAACGTGGTTTATCAAAGGCTTTAGTATAGAGGTCAGCACGTTGAAACAGTATTAATTTTAACCACATCAATTAAGTTCTTTTCAAAACAGTCTCTTATGAAGTGGTATTTAATACCGATGTGTTTGGTCTTAGGATGTTGAACCGGATTTTTGGTTACTGCAATTGCAGCAGAGTTATCAACAAAAATAGGAGTAGATGAGAATTTTAAACCGTAATCCCGCATTTGCTGTTGAATCCAAATGATTTGTGAACAGCAACTTGCAGCAGCAACATATTCGGCTTCACAGGTTGACAATGCAACGATGTCTGCTTCTTACACTGCCATGTAACTAATCTTCTCCCAAAGAATTGACACCCCGCTGATGTAGACTTGTAGTTCATTTTGCAGCCTCCGTAGTCCGAGTCACTATACGCCGTGAGCTCAAAATCATCATCATGAGGATACCACAACCCCAGTGTGGGTGTACCCTTTAGATAGCGAAAAATCCTTTTGACCCCGATCAGATGATTGACCTTAGGTTTAGCCTGATATCTGGAACATAAACATGTAGCATACATGATATCAGGTCTTGAGGCAGTGAGATACATGAGGGATCCAATCATTCCTCGGTACATAGTGGCATCTACAAGATCTCCATTCTCATCAGGTGCTATATCATGATTCGTAGCAAGTGGAGTCCCAGCAGCAGAAGCATTCTCCATGTCAAAGCGACTGAGAATGTCTCCTACATACTTGGTCTGATGTAGAAAGATCCCATTAGGTGTTTGATCCACCTGTAACCCGAGGAACTTCATCTCCCCCATAGCACTCATCTCAAACTCTTTCTTCATCACTGCTTCAAACTCTTTGCATAACTCTTCGTTCTTTGACCCGAAGATTATGTCATCAACATATATCTGTACGAGCAGTAGGTCGCCATCCTTTTCTTTAATAAACAGTGTACAGTCAATGACTCCCCTGCGAAAGCCGTGTTTCACAAGATGAGTCGAGAGTTTCTCATACCAAGCTCGAGGAGCTTGATGAAGCCCATATAAGCTTTGTCGAGCTTGTAAACTCTATCCCGATGATAAGGGTCTTCAAATCCCTCGGGTTGACTTACATAGACTGTTTCCCTGATTTCCCCATGAAGGAATGCACTCTTCACATCTAATTGGTAGACTTTAATCTTCATGTACGATGCATAGGCAAGGAAGATACGAATAGCTTCCATCCTTGCCACGGGTGCAAACACCTCATTATAGTCAATCCCCTCGACTTGGCAAAACCTTGAACCACCAGTCGAGCTTTGTTCCTGATAATGACTCCTTGGTCATCCTTCTTGCATTTTAGTACCCATTTGGTGCCAATGACTTTAGCCCCTTTAGGTCTATCAACCAGAGTCCATACACCTAACTTCTTAAACTGCAGAAGTTCTTCTTGCATGGCACTCACCCACCTCCTCATCATTTAGTGCTTCACTGACATATTTTGGCTCAACCTGCGAAACAAAACATCGATAAGCACCATCATGAATGTAACCCTTCTCCATAACTGAGGCGTAATCAGCTGAGTATAGCTGATTTCGGGTTTGTACTCCTGATCGGACATCTCCAATAACATTGTCAAGGGGATGATAGACGTTTAGTCGTGATCCTGGAGTAGTCGGCACAGTCACCTCCGAACCAAGATTGTGAACATTTTGTTCTGCATCTGAGGAAGGTGGAGTTTGAGGTTCCGAAGTCGAGGGTGCATCACTTATGGATGCTTGTGGACTTTCAGGAACTGGAACCTGTTCCTCCTGACTGTTCTGGTCATCTGCTTCAGTTTCATCTTCAGAGGAGGAGTCACTGTCATCGACTACCCCTCTGACTGAGTAGATGATTCTCCCTGTGTGGTAGATGGTGTATTTAGAATATCATACATCATCCTAGTAGCTAACTCATCATCCGAGGGAGAGAGAGGGATGTTGAAGGACTTGAAGAATCCATCATAATCAAAGAAGTATGCAGGTCCTTTGCCTGTAGGTGGTGTGGTATATCTCTGAACGTCGACATTACACCACACTTCGACAAGACCCATTGAATTATTGTAAACTCGCTTGTTCGGTATGTTGTATCCTAGAAAAATTCCTTCGACTGCCTTCTCGCTGAATTTGCCTTCTTGTGTCTTCTTCAGAAGTGTACACGGTGCGCCAAAAGGTTCAAGATACTCCAAATTCGGTTGCGTCTTTGTAGTAGCTCATAACATGTCTTTCCGTGGCGCTTGACTATTAGGACTCGATTCAGTGTATAACACGCATTTGCCACTGCCTCATTCCAGAATTGGATAGGCAGTTTCGAGTCTGCCAGCATAGTCCGTGCTGTCTCGATCAAACTCTGTTCTTTCTCTCAGCAACGCCATTCATCTGAGGTGTGTAAGCAGAAGTGAATTGATGCACGCGCAATTCCCTTTTCCTTGCAGTATGCCTCCATCCCTTGATTCTTGAATTCTGTCCCGTTGTCTGAGCGTATTTGTCTAACTTTTAGCTTGTAGAGGGATTCCAGTGTGGTTACTAATTCCTTGAATGTCTCCAAGGTTTCTGATTTGGATTTCAGAAACATTACCCCAAGTGAACCTTGAGTAGTCATCAGTGACCACAAAGCAGTACACGTCGCCTGCAATGCTCCTTGTACTAACTGGACCAAACAGATCCATGTGAAGAAGCTCAAGAGGAAGTTCTATTGAATGAACTTTCTTTTCCTTATGAGACTTCTTGTCTGTTTGCCTTTCTTGCACGCTACACAAAACCAGGAAGTTGGAAGTTCTTGACATTCACTCCTCTCACTAAATCCTTCTGAATCAAATGATTCATCTTCCTTTGACTAATGTGTCCCATTCTCCGATGCCAGGAGATTGAATCCTTCTCAGTAGCTTTAGATAAAAAACACTGAACCTCATGATCCGTTGTAGCAGCTGTTGACAGATCCAAGACATAAAGGTCTTTATATCTTGAAGCAGTCATCAGAACTTGGTCCTCTGGGATCATATATTCTTTCTTCAGCACGTAACACTTCTGGTTATCGAAGATGACTTTAAATCCTTTATCACAGATTTGGGAAACAGAAAGTAAGTTGTTCTGAAGTTGTTGAACGTAGTTCACCTTATCAAACTTAACTTTCTGATTTCCCACTTCTCCCTGAGCTGTGATATAGCCTCCTTTGTTTCCTGCAAAGGAAACATGCCCTCCTTTTATTTGTTTGACGTTAGATAAAAGGTCTCTATTTCCTGTCATGTGCCTGGATGCTCCGCTGTCTATAATCCACGTGTTAGTCTCAGCACTGTATCGAACACCCTGCACACAAAGTAAATGAATTAGTTTAGGTTAGGAACCCAAGCTTTGACTGTCTTGGGTTTCCCAGAGGCATCACACATCATAAACTCCACCCATTGACCTTAGAGGGTGAGGGTAGCTCAGGTTCCTTCTTGTTATCAGTATCAGACATGAAGGTTGACTTTTCTTTCCATAAGCCAGATTTGTGCAATGCCTGTTTATGATAAACAGTCGTCTGGCTTGAAAGTTGGACTTTAGGTTCACTAGCTCTCTAGGTGGAGTTAAAGAGCTCTCTTAGAAGACTTAGGTTTTGAGTCCTGAAGTTCAATCTTCTTCCTAGGTGTCTGATAAAAATTACAGTAGGAAGCAATGTGTCCATATTCTCCACAGTTGTAGCACGCTCTGCTATCAACTTTATGATTAAACTTTCTTTGTGGAGAGGTGCGCAAAACTCTAGTAACATCAATCACTTTAGGTTTTGACTCTAGTATGTTTGATGTTTTCTCTGGTTTAACAAAATTATTGTTTTAACCTGTTTAACATGTTCCATTTTTTGGTTAACAGGTTTTTGACTTGAAGCATGTGAGAAAGTAACATTTGAAGTCCTTTTTGGTTCTGATTTGACTTTGTTAGAACTTGACTTTACGTTAACCTTGTCAAACTTCTTTTCCAGATTAACACAAGGCAATTTTCCTTTGCCTTTGAAGTGGTCTCCTTTTGTTTGTTTCCAGTGTCAATAGATGAACATTGGGAATCTGGATCACTTACAAGAGGAGTAGTCACTACATGATCCTTGATGGGATTACTACTTAAAGGTCTAGACTTAGTGTTCATCAAGGTCTCAGGTGGTGGCGGAACCACTTTATAACCCAGTCCCTCCCCGTTGTTCCTTTCTTTACTAAGTGTTGGACTATGTGTGACGAACTAGTCCAACTATGCAGTTTCTGTTTTAGTGAATTGACTTCTACTTCTAGAACTGCCTTTTGTTTCTTAGTGTCTTCTAGGGAGTTTAGATAGTACCTAATGTCATTTGCTTGGTTAAAAACCACTACTTCGGTTTCCCTAAGTTGTTTAGTCAATAGGTCTATTTTTTCTTTAAAACTATGCTCATTTTGTTTTAGTACTCTATTAGCCTCAGTGCACAGACGTAAATCTTTTACTAAGTTATCATTATGATCTAATAACCTAGCAAATTTTTCATCTATGCTATTCCTAAAAGTATCACAATCAGAACAAGCATGATTATTAAAAATTTGGTCAGTGGTACTTACCTGAGTTGGTTCAGAAGAGTTAGCCATCAGTGCAGCATCAGATGTTTCTGCGTCTGGTGATTCTGACTTTTCTGTCTCTGACGTGGAAACTTCCTCAATTGGTTTGTAACTGACCTCGGCTGTAGTTGTTTCTTCACTATGTGACATTGCTATCTCAACTGCTAGATCACCTTCACTCGCAGAATCATCATCAATATCCTCAACACTGGCAATGTTAGATTCTCCTGGTGAGACAAACCTAAAACTCCAATCCTGTCCTTCATCATCATGAGCAGTTAAGGCTTTTGGATCCTTGTTTGATGAAGTAGAACTAGAGGCTTGCTTGTCTTGGCGAGTAAAGGATGAGAACGGGTTCCCATTCCCCGTCTTCTTTGGCTTGACACATTCTCTTTTGAAGTGCCCCTTCTCACCACAGTTAAAGCAGGTCACTTTACTCTTGTCGAAGCCAAAGGTGGTATCCTTAGTAGCAACCAAGTTCTGTCCAGTCTTTTTCACAAACTTCTTCGCCCTCCGGACAAACTTGCTAAGGCCCACATTATATCCATTCTTTCAAGCTCCATCTCATCCACCTGCTCGTAGTCCTCATCTGCCAGATGGCAGTTTCCAATCTTCTCGGCAACAAGTCCATCATATGAATGAACCACTGCTGCTAAAAGATCCATATGCTCTCGAGCTACTTCCACGGTCACATTACCGAGGTTCTCAATCTTCAGTTTGGTAGCGCTTGCTTCTGATCCAATATAATGGGTACATGATGACCCAGACGTGTCTGATCCAGAAGGAGAAGCATGTGAAGGACCTGATGAGCTAGACACAAAGCGTCTGGAGGGTGCTCCAAATGTCTTAGCTTGAGGCGTGGCGTTGATAAAGCTGGATTTTATGTGTACGAAGATTCTGAGCTCTATACTTATCCTTAGTGCTTCTTCTCGCAACTTAAGAATGAAGTATTTATTCCAGCTTTACAAGTTCCATTCTGTCTCAGGTTGAAACAAATGTAGCCAATTATCAGGCAATCCGTTTGATGTGAAGTTGCTTACCTTCTCTTCCATGGAAGTAGCCAATCATGTGTATGCACTTCAATCATAGTGGTAGAATCTGTCTATGACTTAGTCTAACCTTCATTAACAATTGATGAGAAGTATCGAATTCCTTCTTTAACTCCTTGCCTTGATTGCCTTCACTGATGCATTCCCATCATATCTCTTATTAGATAGTCCCAAAGTTTCTGGGACTGCTTGTTCTTGATACTGGGGAATAGTCTTGGGGGATAGATGAGTGATCAATGCATAAAACTTTTTTCTCTACATTGTGTACTTTACTTTCTGGCGTCGTATCCCGTTAATGTTAGCTTAACTCCATCAGCTCCCACCGTCTTTTGTAACTATAACCAATCTCAATGGCTTCCCACAGATTAGGATCTACCCTTAAGGTGATCTCAAAACGTTGGTTCCAGTGGGGAAACCTCGTCAAAGTCAAAAGATTTGGTGGGTTTATTCAGTGTTACCCACCTCATCTCAAGAAACAGCAGGTTCTGTAATGGACCTGGTCCTTCCCAGCAGTAGTATGTTGGACCAAAAGAACCAATGAGCCAAGATCAGAAAACCTCTAAGTCCCACATGGTATCACAACAACTGCTGAAAGCCTCATCAGTAGTTTGACAAGTGCTGAAGACTTCAACAGCTGAAGATCAAGTGCTGAAGACCTCACAGCTGAAGAACTAAAGTGCTGAAGTACAACAGCTGAAGAACACAAGTGCTGAAGCTGAAAGACCAAAGTACTGAAGTACAACAGCTGAAGAGTTTACAAGTGCTGAAGATCAACAACTGATGTACAAAGTCTGAAGACAAAGACTGAAGACATCAGCTGATGATATCTACTGAAGTCATCAGCTGATGAAACACCTGAAGGTCAAAGTCTGAAGATCAAGTACTGAAGCCTCAGTAGTTTGTCACAACTGCTGAAGAGTACTTCTTCAGTAGTTGTGATATCAGTAGTTTTATATTTTTATGTTTCAGTAGTTTTGTAAAACGACTGAAGAGCTTGTTCTTCAGTCGTTGTAGTTTCAGTAGTTTTATATTTTGTACTTAACATGTGATATGTTCTCAGTAGTTGTGAACATTTCAGTAGTTTGTTAAGAATTAGTTATTTTTGTATTAGATCTGCCAGTTGTCACTTTCCGTGATAACAGCAGTGATTGTTGCACTCTATATAAGGAGTGACAACTATTGTAACGATCATGAATGAATGGAATGAATGAATGATTTGATTAGAAATATTCTACATCTATAAACATTCCTTGAAATCAGAAATATATTCTCTCCCTATAACCGTATGCGCTCTTAATGCATACAAGTATCGATTGCTTGCTACATTTGTCTAATTCTGTTTGTATTCCGCTGCTTTGAATCCTAATACATCAAACTTGTGATCGCTGATCCTGTCAAATGGTATCAGAGCAGGTTAATCATTGATCGATCTAATAATTGATCATTGAAACTGCTATTCAAGATCTAAGTTTGATTGAATTAGCTTTTGTTTTTGCAAGAAACGGTTATAGAGATTGAATTTTCTGTATTTCTGCTCATTCATCCTGAGATCTTTTCTTGGTTCTCATTGAGTTTGTTGTGGTCTGTCTAAAACTTTTAAAAGCTTGAACTAAATTGTTTTTGAACTGAAAATGACTACTCCCTCCAATGATCCTCACAATACTGGTTCCTCAACCAAGCCACCAATGCTGGTTAGGAATGAGTATAACATATGGCAAAGACGTATGCTCCATCACCTGTCTGTTAACAGCGCAGGGTGTTGGACATCAGTGGTACATGGTCCACACAAGCCTATGGTGAATAACCCGGAAACCAATCAAATGGTTCCGAAGAGGAGGGAGCAATACTCAGATGAGGATAAGAAGTTGCTTGAAATTGATGCAAAAGCCCATGGAATTCTGGCCATGGCACTGCCAATGAAATCTATTCTGGGCTAATGCATCATGAAACTGCCCATGACCTCTGGAATGCCTTGAAAGAACAATTTGGAGGAACAGATGAGGTCTTGGCAAATAATAGAGAAATTCTTGCCCAACAATATGAGACATTCTCTCATAGAAAGGGTGAGACACTGACTCAACAATATGAGCGGTTCTCTTGTTTGATCTCTGAACTAAAAATGGTCAAACTTGATACACCAATATTCAGATGAATAACAGATTTCTCAGATCACTGCCTGAGAGATGGGACACATATACTATTGTCCTACGCTCCAGTGCAAGTTTGGACAAACTATCTCTCACCCAACTCCATGGGAAACTGCTCACTTTTGAGAGAGAGATAGAACAGAAGAGAAAGCTGTCTTCATCTGGAAAGCTCACTGAAGACTTTGTACAAGGCAACACTGCCTTGGTGGGTCATGAGTCAGAATATGCTTCATCTGAATGCCAGTATGATGAGCATATTAATTTCTCTTCAAGCACTTCTGATTCTGCATTTGTGAGTGTTGATGGTCAGTTTACTGGGTGTAATAATGACAATCTATGTTTCATTATGGATGATCTCAAGGGGATTGCTGATGATGACTTAGAAGAGATGGATATTTTGAGCCAAATGGCCTGATAAATATCAGATCTCAGAAGTTCTATAAAAGAACTGGAAGAAAATTCCCAGGACTCTCTGGCAAAACCAAAGTTGGTTTTGACAAGAGCAAGTTGAGGTGTCACAAATGCCAAAGGCTTGGACACTTTGCAAGAGAGTGTAGATCAACTGGATCTAACTCCACTGCACCCTTTGTGACTTTTCCTGGCAATAGTCAACAACACAGAGGGCAACATCCTGTCACCTAGTCATCATCCTCAACAACAATCTCCGGCATATTTTGTTCCTCAGGGTCAAATGCCATATCCGTACCCTTGTTATTACATGCCACAGTCAAATCAAGTTCAAGTTCCTATGGCACCACAACCTCATGCACTACCAGAACCTCAGCCATCCCAATCTCATCAACAACCTCAATCTCAACAACACAGCTTCTTCACCCCAGGAGTTGTTGACTGGAGCAGTTTACCAGATGACTTGTCTGGTCATGATCAACTGTTCTCAGGTGCTGGTCAACATGGTGGTGACAGTCCTTTTGGGAATCTAGCTCTTATGGCTTTGGAGTCTGCTGATACTTCATTTTCTAATGCCTCTACACCTCAGGTATCACAGGTATCCTCTGAGGCAAAAGCCAAATTATGTTCTGAACCATGCATAGCAGCATTTGCTTCCATTAGAGAAGCAAATGTAGCTCTAATTAATAAGAACATTGAGCTAGAACAAATAATTTCCAAAAACAAAGCTGAGTTTGAGTTGTGCTCAAAGATAAAAATGATGAGATTTATAAACTGAATTGCCAAATAATTGATGATAAGGCTAGAGAAGAAGTACTTCTAGAGAAGTACAAAGATCTCAAAGAAACCCTTGCAGTTACCCAGGTCGAGTGTGATAGATGGGTACAATCATGCAAAGGTTTTGAAATGCTTCTTAGTAAGCAATCTGCTTCAAATGTGAAGTTTGGAATTGGTTACAATCACACTGCTCCACCTACAGATTTTACCCCAAGAGCAGAGGTAGAATCTGATGGTGAGAGTGATAACCAATCCATCACATCATGTGATCTACCTTCTGATACAGCACAATCAGAAGTAGCAGTCAGCATCAAGCCCTCTTTGAACCTATCAGCTGATGTTGATGGTTCAAATGCTGACATTCACATGATTAATGAGTTGATCAACTCAGGAGTTAATCTGAAGGTCCTGAAAGGACTAGAGAGCAGGATTTAACACCTGAAGTTCAAACTTCAACTGCTGTCAGTACTGAAGAGAAGAAAACTGGCAGTAGAAAGAGTTTGAAGACTACTAAAGAGGCTGTCAAGAAAGCAAACAATGCTTCCAAAGCATTGAAGAACAAGTCTTCTGTTGCTTCACCCTCTTTAGTTGATGATCAACCTAAGATGAAGAAGAAACCATGTGAAGTATGTGGTTTGTTCAATCATCTTACAGATGATTGTTGGTACAAAAGAGGTTCCAAACTCAAACAAAAAGAAGAAATTAATGAGAAAATGGTAAAAATGAAAACTGAGTTTGAGACCACATTTGTATCAGCAACATCAAATCCTGTAACCCTTAAGTCCTCAAAGAAATCCAAAAAGGAAGGGTTTAAACAGGTGACAGCTGAGGGTGCTCAGAAGAAGAAGGTGCAACATAGGAACTTATCAAACTCCACTAGCAATGTGTCTGATGAGCTGAAAGCTTTATCACAAAATCAGACACAGCTGGTGATGATGGTTCAACATCTGTTGGGTAGAGTTAACCAACTAGATTCTCCTATGTTGAAACCACAGAAAAGGAGGTCCAAGCCAAAGGACTCCTCTTCTACACCATCTTCTTCCTCTCAGGCTGTTGTTTCAAATAAACCTGTTAGTTTACCATCTATTGATGAGACCAGGCCCAAAACCAAAAAGGTTTGGGTCTCTAAAACTAACTGATTGTTTATTTTTGCAGGGTTCTTCAACATGCCAAAGTAGCATCTGGTATGTAGACAGTGGGGGATCTATGCACATGACTGGGAACAGCTCTCTTCTTCATGACTACTCTCAAGGAAAGAAGGGATTTGTCTCTTTTGGCAATGATGCTAGGGGTTACATCATCGGTAAGGGCTTTGTCTCCAATGGAGAAATCAAATTTGATGATGTTAATCATGTGGAAAATCTCAAGTACAATCTCTTGAGTGTCAGTCAAATGTGTGATAAAGGCCATGTTGCCCTTTTCACCAGTCAAAACTGTAGGATTCTGTCATCCAAAGTTTTGCACTTGATTGACAAGGTGTTGGATGATCACACTCTCCTGAAGCCAACAGGACAGGAAGAGTGTATGCCTTAGATCTTCTAAGAAGATAGATCTCAAAGGCAATCCTTGCCTATTTTCCAAAGCCTCTTCTCAAGAATCTAAACTGTGGCACAGGAGGCTTGGTCATGTTAATCTCAAAAACATGAATCAGCTTACCCACAATAGTTTAGTCAGAGGCTTACCAATAAAGGAGTTCCACTGTGATGAAACCTGCACTGCTTGTTTAAAAGGAAAACAGCACAAAGTCTCATTCCCTCCTATTGAAGTGCCCAAGTCCACTGCCTGCTTGCAATTACTGCATATGGATCTATTTGGTCCTGTGAGAGTAATGAGCATGGCAAAGAAGAAATACTGTCTGGTAATTGTGGATGATTACTCCAGATTTGTATGGACTTTCTTTCTACATTCAAAGGATGAGGCTGCTCAGAAGATTATTCACTTTGTGCTGTATATTGAGAAGCAGTATTCCCTTCCAGTCAAGTGTATTAGGAGTGACAATGGAACTGAGTTCAGAAATCATACACTTGATGACTTCTATCTTTCAAAGGGAATCAAAAGGCAGTTCAGCATTCCAAGGACTCCAGAACAAAATGGAGTAGTGGAGAGAAAGAACAGGACCCTCATTGAAGCTGCAAGGTCCATGCTGGCTGACTCAGGTTTGCCACTGACCTTTTGGGCTGAAGCTGTCAACACAGCTTGTTATGTGCAAAATAGAGTTTTAGTAAATCAGAGGTTGATGAAGACTCCATATGAAGTTCTCCATCATTTGGCTCCTCTGATTTCATTTTTCAAAGCATTTGGGTGTCCCTGTTTTATTCTCAACACAAAGGATCAACTCCATAAATTTGATCCTAAGGTGGATGCAGGGTACTTTGTTGGTTATTCATCTACTTGCAAGGCATACAGAGTCTTCAACTGCAGAACAAAGATGGTTGAAGAAACTCTACATGTTAAGTTTAATGAATCTCCAAAGGACAAGATTCCACAAAGCCTGTGGAGTTATTTGATTTGGACATACTGCAATATGTTCCTTATCAAACTCCTGCTGTTGCTCCTGTCAACAGTTCACCACCTGGTGGTACTGCTGATGATGATGATGATTGCAGTACTCACCTCTTCAGGTTTAGTGATCAGCTGCCTGACTCAGCTAGACCTGATGTTCCTGTAGCTCCAGTAGCACCATCCACAACAAATGCTGATGAGATCTCTTCGAATTCAACTTCCTTTGAATTACCATCCACTGATTGGTTTCAAGGAAATGATTCACCATCACCATCTGTTGCTGCTGAGCCGGCTACAAACACTTGCACAGATCTCATTGTGTATCAAGATCTGAAGAATCACCCTATGTCTCAAATCATTGGTGATATCACTGCTGGAGTATCAACAAGAAGTCAATTGTCAAATTTCTGCTTCTATGCTCTCTTCATCAGTCAGCAAGAGCCAAAGAATTATCACATTGCTTTAAAGGACAATGGATGGGTTGATGCCATGCAGCTTGAGCTTCTTCAGTTCAAGAAACAAAGTGTGGGAACTGGTTCCTCTACCTCCAGGTAAGTGTGCAATAGGCACTAAATGGGTGTTTAGGAACAAAACTGATGAAAATGGGCTTATTGTTAAGAACAAGGCCAGACTGGTTGTTCAGGGGTTTGCACAAGAAGAAGGTATTGATTATGATGAAACCTTTGCCCCTGTAGCCAGACTGGAAGCAATTCGATTGTTTTTAGCTTATGCTGCTTATCAAAACCTTAAAGTTTTTCAAATGGATGTCAAAAGTGCATTTTTGTATGGAAAAATTAAAGAAGAGGTTTATGTATGTCAACCTCCAGGCTTTGAGGACAATAAACATCCTAATTGGGTGTATAAGCTTGATAAGGCTCTTTATGGTTAAAACAAGCTCCAGAGCCTGGTATGAGACATTATCAAACTTTCTTCTGGAAAACAATTTCACTAGAGGCTCCATAGATAAGACTTTATTCATTAAGAAAGCTGGGCAGCATAATCTACTTGTTCAAATTTATGTAGATGATATCATTTTTGCATCCTCTGATCCAAAGTTGTGTGATGCCTTTACAAAGTTGATGCAACAGAAGTTTGAAATGAGTGCCATGGGAGAATTACAGTTCTTTCTGGGGTTGCAAATCAAACAAAAGGCTGATGGAATTTTATTCATCAGTCCAAATATACAAAAGATCTTTTGCAAAAGTTTGATTTACAAAACTGTAAGCCTTGTTCTACTCCCATGTGCAGCACCACACAACTGGACACAGATCAGAAAGGTAAAGTGGTTGATGAAACACTTTACAGATGTATGATTGGGTCCTTGATGTATTTAACAGCTTCTAGACCAGATATTATGTTTGCTACATGTGTTTGTGCTAGATTTCAGGCTGCACCTAAAGAGTCTCATCTGATTGCAGTCAAGAGGATCTTTAGATATCTGCAAGGCACTCCATCTCTAGGTTTATGGTATTCTACCGGACATTCTGGTAAATTAGTTGCTTTTTCTGACAGTGACTATGCAGGGTGTAAGTTGACCAGGAAATCAACTTCTGGTGGATGTCAATTCCTAGGCAACTGCTTGATTTCTTGGCAGAGCAAGAAACAGACCTCAGTTGCTACATCCACTGCTGAAGCAGAGTACATTGCTGCTGCAAGTTGTACATCTCAGGTACTCTGGCTTCAAAACCAACTTTTGGATTATGGCATTACAGAGACTAAGACTCCATTGTTAATGGATAGTGCTTCAGCTCTTTGCATTGTCAAAAATCCAGTCCAGCACTCTAGGACCAAACATATAGAGATCAGACATCATTTTATAAGGGATTGTTTTGAAAAAGGTCTGATTGATCCTAAGTTTGTGCCTAGTGCTGATGAGCTTGCAGACATTTTTACTAAGCCTTTGGATAGTTCAACTTTCCAAAACCTGGTGTTAAGGCTTGGTATGCTGCAACTAGAATAAGTGACAACTACTGATGATCTTAGTAATTAGTACTGATGATCATGAGTACCTATGTCACATATAAGTACTGATGAGCTCTTTTACCCTCAGTAGTTTTTATAACTACTGAAGGCTAAATGTCTCACAAGTACTGAAGTACTTCATCTGTTCTAAACTACTGATGTAGTTACAACTACTGATGCAGTTACAACTACTGCAATCAGTAAAAACAGATAAGTACTGATGTCCTATGAAACAACTGAAATCAGCCAAAAAGACTGATGAATGTGTTGAGGACAGTTTGAAACAGCTGAAAAGCTAAGAATTGACGAAAACAGCTGAAGAGAACTTTCTCTTCAGTCGTTTGTACAACTGCTGTTTCATTTAAACAACTGAAGCAAAACCACGTCTTCAGTAGTTTTATAACTACTGATGACTAATACCAAGTCTTCAGTTGTTTACAACAGCTGATGACAAAACCACTGTCTTCAGTAGTTTCATAACTACTGATGACAAACACCAAGTCCTCAGTTGTTTCAATCATCTGAAGTCAAAACCACGGTCTTCAGTAGTTTTCTAAACTACTGATGCCTAACACCACGACTTCAGCTGTTTCAACGTCTGAAAGGATAATACCATGTCAACGGTCGTTTAAAACTACTGATGACTAACACCACATCCTTCAGTCGTTTTCTTACCCGTACCCTATATATATCCCTAACCTTAGCTCTCAATGCTTCATCTTCTTCAAACTAACGTTCCTCTCCAAAACTTCCCTCTTCTCAATGGCGTCTATGCAAATAAACCGCGACACAACTGTGTTGCCTACCTCACTAAATCGCCCATCTGGACTAAGTTCGATACTGCTATCGATCTTATGGTTCAGTCCCAATACAACACGGCATTTCTTCTGAATCCCATATTACATGCCGAATCCTTGCACCAATTTTGGATGAACGTTACTGTTACCACTGGGAGAACAACACACCATCCTCCAGTCGGTCGTCAACAACAAAGAAGTAGTCATCACTCCTGCAATAATCCGCCAAATTCTTCAACTGAATGATGCTAGTTCTCCTGCTGGATATCCGAAGGGCACCATAGATCTATCCTTTGCTCAACATGGATATCAAGGCGATCTCAGTGCCTCCACTATCATGAAGAAACACTTTAATGACGCTGAGCGCCTGATTTTTCACATGGTGAATGTATGTTTGGCCCCTAAGACGTCGTCTTGGGATCAAATGTCGACAAAATGGCAGCAGGTAATGTATTCTATTCTTGAGCAACAACCACTTAATTTTCAGAAATAATATTTTTAGAGCTCAAGGATATGGCTCAAAAACTAACTGCCAACCGTTGGATACTATATCCACGGTTCATAATGGCCATCATTACAAACCAGCTTAATGCTGAGGGACTTGTTGGCTTGGGAGTCCCTGCTACGGCTGTTCTGCCGGAAGTATACTCCCGGCACAACTCTGACCGGACACTCAAAATGGCTGCCAAGCTGCGAAAACCCACGCAGCTGGAACCCACAGCCACCACCTCCAAATCCAAAGTCCCCACCAAACCCACCAAAAAGAAACCCAAAACGGCTACTCAGGGAATTGAGTCCCCTGAGGATGCCCCTGCAACACAAACGCAGGATATATCCACTAGTCCAAACCCCCTAGTGGATACAATGACTCCTCCAGCCATAGCCGCTCAGGCTTCCTCTCAACAGGAGCCTGCAGCAACCACACAAGGGGTACCTACATATCTGGGATCTTCCTCACTTGAGGAGATTGCCATTGAAGAGCACCAACCTCCCCAGGTGCACACTGCTTCTATCCCTTCACCCAAACAACCGCCCTCACAGCCCAACTTTAATAGTTGCACAAGTGCTGACTCAATTGCACTCCTCACCCCCTCCCCAGAAACCACTTACTACTGGGAATACCTCTACAATTGAGGGGGAGGAACACAGTGCACTTGAGAACCCACAGCACAGGGGTTTACCACTTCTATCTCCTGGTGTAGACAAGGAGCTTAGAATATCTAGTGAGGCTGCCACCTCCTCTGACTCAGCACATGATCAGAGTGAGGCTGGTAACATTGCTAAGACCTCACTAGAGGCAACAGCTGATGATGGACATTGTCCTGAGGCTGGAAGTCCCCAGTACCAAGCACAAGGGGCACATGCACCAACTGGTCTACACCCAGTGCATGTAAATCCTGCTCTAAGCAGGAGGTCAGATGATTCAGTTTCGGCTGATGATGACCTGGGCTTTTTCTATGATGTTCTTGCCCAGAACACAATCCTTGAAGAGAAAGTCAGTAGGCTGCAAAACCTACTTGACCAACTCTCACAAGGAGAAAGACCATCTGCCTCTACCCACCCACAGATGGCACCTTCACTTGAAGGTTTCCCAAACACTGAGCCACTCCAAACTCAACCACCTGCCTCTGCTTCAGGCCCTACTTCTCAGGAACAGAACCCTCCTGAGCAAATAGGTGCTGTATCAAAATTCCCTCCCTCTCATCACACCATAATCACTGATATTGTGACTAAAGCCATTGATGAGAGGCTTTCCTCAACTTTACAGCCCTTGGTTGATGCTGCTGTCCAAAAGACTCTTTCTGCGGTACAAACCCCTTCCTCCAATGCAACCAAAAAGGGGGAGAGTACTGCAGTGAAAGAAAAGAAGAGGAAAAGAACAGAGGAAGAGAAGGAAGAGAAGCAACCAAGAGGAGGAGAAAAGAAAAGCAACCTCTGCTCACTTACAAGCGAAAGAGAAGTGCTGATGATCACACTGCTGAAGACAAATCCTTGGAGGAGCTGGTCAAAGAAGCTGACACTACACACAGCCGATCCATGGATAAATAATTGAACAACTCTTCAGGCAGGGGTTTGACACAGCCACACTGGATAGTGAGATCAGAAGGTTAGAAGTACAAGAGATACAACCCGATGGGCAGGTATGATGCTCTTGAGAAAGAGAGATTGGAAATAATGATCCGCTTCATTGCAAAATACTTAGGAAGATCATTAGTGGAGATTCGCGCATGGACCAGGGACAGCATTCTGGCTATAGCCACCAGAATCTGTCTGTCTGAGCAATTCAACAAAGGGATTATTGTGGAAGCCCTTGATGAGGCTGGGGCTGGTAAAAGGTTAGAGATGGCTAAACTCACAAAGGCGAAACTAACTACAAAGATGCTGGATCAACCTTCCCTTCCACCCACTCAAACAGATCCTATCCCTCAAATCTCCCAACCAATCTCTAAGCCAAAATCCAAATATCCTCATTCTTCAAAACCAATTCCTTCACCAACCAACCATCATCCAGTGATGTACCCAGAAGGAGGAGAAGGGTGCTGAGGATGGAAGAAGAAGAAGAAGGAGAGGATGAAGATGATAGTCTGCCACTCTCTGCTGTTCTGAAGCTACCAAACCCCGAAGTCAACCCATGATCACACCTGACTCTCAAAGGGAAATGGTCAGAGTCAAGATAGAAGAAGAAGAACAGCAGAAACAGCACGATGAGCAACTGTTGAAGATGGTTGACAAGGAATTTCCTCAGTCATCATCTATTCAAGCCATGAAAGGGCATGCTCAAAGGCTGTACACTCTCAGGCACACCTTTCAGTATCAGAAGGAGAGAGTGAGAGTATGGCCAGACCCCAGGGTGAGTTCTAGAATCCATAAAAGAACTATCCCACACAGATACAACGGCCAGGTACGAAAAACAATAGATCTACCATCATGTTGGCCGTTGTAGTCTCACCTGGGAAATCATTGATGAATTCAAGAAAGCTCACCAAGCAAAGAAGACCCCTCAAGCTTTACTAGAAAACAAGATGATTAGAAGGGGTTGTATATAAAAAGCTTGAAGACATCCAGAAGAATGAGCTCCAGTTACTCCTTGAAGGCAACCATCCTGATGAATTTGTATATAGGGAGGTAACTACGGTGGAGCTGAAAATGGCAGGACCATGAAGTACTTATCAGAGTACTGGTCCAGAGTTCTTCTTCGAAGGAGGAGCAGAAGAACTCTCTCAGGAGGAACAAGTTGTTCTCCTTGAGGCCTATGTTCGTGAGTCATACAGACTCATTATGGGGAAGTAAATCTCATGAATGGGATAACAACTCTGTGTCCAGTTCCCCAAAACAGAGTTCCCATTCATACTCTGCCAAACAAATATTTGAGATTTCTTCCCAGGCCGGAGCTTACATGGGTCATCTTCTCTACTGATCAAGAAGGAAAAAGACCAACATTTTGCCACAATAAGTGGGATAATAAATAAGTTAGAGGTTTTGGCTGCATTGGTTCAGGGGGAGTTTGTTGGACCAAAAGAACCAATGAGCCAAGATCAGAAAACCTCTAAGTCCCACATGGTATCACAACAACTGCTGAAAGCCTCATCAGTAGTTTGACAAGTGCTGAAGACTTCAACAGCTGAAGATCAAGTGCTGAAGACTCAACAGCTGAAGAACTAAAGTGCTGAAGTACAACAGCTGAAGAACACAAGTGCTGAAGCTGAAAGACCAAGTACTGAAGTACAACAGCTGAAGAGTTTACAAGTGCTGAAGATCAACAACTGATGTACAAAGTCTGAAGACAAAGACTGAAGACATCAGCTGATGATATCTACTGAAGTCATCAGCTGATGAAACACCTGAAGGTCAAAGTCTGAAGATCAAGTACTGAAGCCTCAGTAGTTTGTCACAACTGCTGAAGAGTACTTCTTCAGTAGTTGTGATATCAGTAGTTTTATATTTTTATGTTTCAGTAGTAGTTTTGTAAAACGACTGAAGAGCTTGTTCTTCAGTCGTTGTAGTTTCAGTAGTTTTATATTTTGTACTTAACATGCTGATATGTTCTCAGTAGTTGTGAACATTTCAGTAGTTTGTTAAGAATTAGTTATTTTTGTATTAGATCTGCCAGTTGTCACTTTCCGTGATAACAGCAGTGATTGTTGCACTCTATATAAGGAGTGACAAATTATTGTAACGATCATGAATGAATGGAATGAACGAATGATTTGATTAGAAATATTCTACATCTATAAACATTCCTTGAAATCAGAAATATATATTCTCTCCCTATAACCGTATGCGCTCTTAATGCATACAAGTATCGATTGCTTGCTACAATTTGTCTAATCCTGTTTGTATTCCGCTGCTTTGAATCCTAATACATCAAACTTGTGATCGCTGATCCTGTCAAGTAAAGGCTGACATCTGATTTCATGACCTATAAACTATAATCTAATCAAACAAACTTTCACCGATGCGACTGAAGATGCGAATGAGCTAATCGTGGTATAACATCACGATTGGTTCAATCGTGCTGGATGAAATGGGTGATTGTTCAGTCGTGTGAATGAATCTGTGCGTAGGAGATGATGCGAACGAATGTTGTCAGTCGGCCTCCCGATGAGGGTGCGACTATGCACATCGTGGCGTATACTGAGCAATGAGAATGGAGTACAGTCGTTGCGAATGAGTCAATCATCGACTGAAGCTGTGTTTGAGAAATTATTAGGTTTGGTGGGTTTCATCCGTAAAGATTCGAAATTTCACAAGTTCTATTCGCCTAAGTCCGTAGAAACCAAACTCGATGAGCAGGAAATTCCAAGATCACTTTTGATGCCAAAGATTGCATTTTTAGTGCAAAACCCAAACTTTTATGCAATTGATTTTGAATAAACAAGTAATCAAGAGCCAATGGCTCTGATACCACTTGTTGGGAACCTGGTATTTTGACCGAAATACCTGGAGATTAACGTTGTAAACCAGATCAAATAGTGCGGATCCTATTGATTGGGCAATCCAATCAGTAAGAACACACGAAGAATCAATCAAGAATTGAAACTAACTTTAGAAATTGATTGGAAATCGATCTAATGTGTCTGTGAATTGGAGAACGAGTTGGAGGTTCCTGACGGCTAGGGTTACGTCTGGAATCGTAATGATCGAGTTTTCTTGTTTTTCACGAATTGAGTTGTATTATAGGTTGGCACTATCCAATCGTGCGACTGAACTTGTTTTTGGTTCAGTCGTGCGATTGAACCATGCGGTGATTCATTCGTACGATGAGTGTTCAGTCGTGCACTGAGCCATCTTATGTTACAATCGTATGACTGATCCCGTCTCTGGTTCAGTCGTGCGACTGAGTCAATCGTGTGAAGTTCTTCATGCGTATGATCATTCGCATGAGCCATTCGCATGAGAACTTCATTAAGTTAATTTGAATGTTTAATTAATATAACATAATGTGCAACCATTCAAGCAATCATCAACCCAATCAATTCAATCACAACTCATTAATGAAATATTAAACATCACAAGTAACAAACAATTTATGTCATTTCATTAATCAATATAGATTACATCATACTCAGACAGACAAGATTCATTACATTTCAAATCATGATCTAGGGACATATACATGCATCAACAATACCAAATCAACAAACTGAACTCAATAGTATGATTCAATCACATGATTGAACAAGACTGATCTCAAATAGTTTAAAGTGAAATGGCTTCTGTTATGTGCTGATCTAATATGTATGTGTCTTGTGTTATAGATTCATGGCAGATCGGTGGATCATAAACACCAAGCACAATATTTGTGCTCACTTGGATGCCACCACGGAATGAACTGCGCGAGTTTGCTGGTATTATTGCATTCCTAAAGAGATCGAGGATATATCGAACGATATCTACACCCTGCACACTGTTGGACCAAAAGAACCATGAGCCTGATCAGAAAACCTCTAAGTCCCACAGACATTACAACTGCTGAAGAGAACACAACAGCTGAAGACATCAGTTGATTACAAGGTCTGAAGACAAGAACTGAAGACAAAGTCTGAAAGTAAAGAACTGAAGACAAAGTCTGAAGCCATCAGCTGAAGACAAAGTCTGAAAGTAAAAGTCTGAAGAACAAAGACTGAAGACAAAGACTGAAGACCAAAGTGATCAGTAGTTGTCACAACAGCTGAAGTTATCAACTTCAGTAGTTGTGATGGTTTCCTTTCAGTACTTATAATTTACTTTTCAGTAGTTATAGTTTCAGTAGTTTAGTTTCAGTAGTTTTATGTTTCTTGTACTTAGCATTCTCTGAGATGTAATCAGTAGTTGAGAACATTCTCAGTAGTTTGCTTATTTTCAGTAGTTTGAATAAATCTGTTAGATGTCACTATCAAATGACATCAGCAGACGTCACATCTCCTATATAAGGGATGTTGACCTAATTGTACGTGTGACATTTTGCCACCACGAAAGCATATGAATGAAATATTCTATTTGCAGAATTCTCTCTCTCTATAACCATTTTCTCTTACATTGAATATCAATGTGTTCTTGTGAATTGTCTAATTCATTGTTCGAATTCCGCTGCAATAATCTCTGATCAATCAAACTTCGATCACTGATCCTAACAAATGGTATCAGAGCCGCTTAATCATTGATTGATCTAACAATTGATCATTGAAACTGCTATTCGATATCTAAGTTTGATTGAATTAGCATATTTGCAAGAATTGGTTATAGATCATTGAATTTCTGCTGCTTTTGTTATTTGCTTTGAGTTTTCTCTTGGTTCATATTGAGTTTGTTGTGTTTTGCACTAAATCAGTTAAAACTTAATTGAATTTGGTTGAATCTGAGAATGACTACTCCTTCTAATGACCCTCATAATACCGGTTCCTCAACCAAGCCTCCGATGCTGGTTAGGACTGAGTATAACATATGGCAACGAAGAATGCTTCATCGCCTGTCTGTTAACAGTTCAGGTTGTTGGACATCTGTGGTACATGGTCCACACAAGCCTATGGTGAACAATCCGGAAACCAACCAAATGGTTCCGAAGAAGAAGGAACAATACTCAGATGAGGATCGAAAACTGTTTGAAATTGATGCTAACGCGCATGGTATTCTGGCCATGGCTCTGCCTAATAAAATCTATTCAGGGCTTATGCATCATGAAACTGCTCATGACATCTGGAATGCATTGAAGGAACAATTTGGTGGAACTGATGAGGTCTTAGCAAACAACAGAGAAATCCTTGCCCAACAATATGAGACATTCTCTCATAGGAAGGGTGAGTCACTGACTCAATAGTTTGAGCGTTTTTCTTGTTTGATCTCTGAGCTGAAAATGGTCAAACATGAATACACTAATAGCCAGATGAATAACAGATTCCTCAGATCACTGCCTGAGAGATGGGACACATACACCATTGTCCTACGCTCCAGTGCAAATCTGGATAGCCTATCTCTCACCCAACTTCATGGGAAACTGCTTACATTTGAAGAGAGATAGAGCAGAAAAGGAAACTGGCATCATCAGGAAAGCTCACTGATGACTTTGTACCAGGGAACACTGCCTTGGTGGTCATGAGTCAGAATATGCTGCATCTGAAAGTAATTATGATGAGCATATAGATTTCTCTTCAAACAGTTCAAATCATGCATTTGTTGGTGTTGATAGTCACTCAGGCTGGAATAGTGACAATTTGTGTTTTATCATGGATGATTTGAAAGGTATTACTGATGATGACTTAGAAGAGATGGATATTCTGAGCCAAATGGCCTTGATTAATATTAGATCTCAGAAGTTCTACAAGAGAACTGGCAGGAAATTTCCAGGACTCTCTGGCAAAACCAAAGTTGGTTTTGACAAGAGTAAGTTGAGGTGTCACAAATGCCAAAGGCTTGGACACTTTGCTAGAGAGTGTAGATCATCTGGATCTAACTCCTCTGCACCCTTTGTGACTTTTCCAAGCACTAGTCCACAAAATAGAGGACAACATCCTGCTAGTTCTGGTCATCATTCACAACCTGTATCTCCTGCATATTTTGTCCCTCAGGGTCCAATGTCATATCCATATCCCTGCTATTACATGCCTCAGCCAAATCCAGTTCAAGTTCCTACTACACAACAACCACAAGCCTTACTTGAGCCTCCATAATCTCAATCATCTCAATCACAACCTCATCACAGCTTCTTCACCCCTGGAGTTGTTGACTAGAGCAGTTTACCAGATGATCTCTCTGGTAATGAGCAATTATTTGCTGGTGCTGGTCAACATGGTGGTGAACATCCTTTTGGGAATCTAGCTCTCATGGCCCTGGAATCTACTGAGAGTTCATGCTCCAATGCATCTTCTTCACAGGTAACCCAGGTATCCTCTGAGGCTAAGGCCAAGCTTTGTTCTGAATCTTGCATAGATGTATTTGTCTCTATTAGAGAGGCAAATGTAGCTTTAATTAATCAAAATCTAGAGCTTGAACAAACTATTTCCAAAAGAAAAGCTGAATATGAGTCTATCCTTAAGGATAAAGATGATGAGATTTATAAGCTTAAATGCCAATTAAATGATGAAAAGGCTAAGCTAGAGGTCATTCTTAAGAACCATAGAGATCTCAAAGAAAAACTTGCAGTTACCCAAGTTGAGTGTGACCGCTGGGTGTCATCCTGCAAGGGATTTGAAATGCTGCTCAGTAAGCAATCTGCTTCGAATGTGAAGTTTGGAATTGGTTACAACCACATTGCACCCCCAACAGATTTTACTCCAAAACCAATAGTAAAACCTGAAGGTGAAAGTAATGTCCAAACCACATCATCATGTGCATCATCCACAAGTGATCACCCAAAATCACAAGATGAAATCAGTGTTGATACCTCAGCAAATCAATTGGCTGATGGGTTAACTACTGATAAGCACATAAAGCTGAGTACTTTAGATGTTGTCCCTCAAAGTACCTCAAGTACTAAAGGGCAAGTCACAACATCTGAAAAGCATTTCAAATCAGCTGAAATAAAAGGATTAACAACTGCTGATAGAGAACATCTGAAGAACAAGTCTTCAGTTGTTACAGATCCTTTAGTACTAAGCAAAAGTACTGAAAGGAGGAAAGTACTGAAGAGCACACCTTTAGTAGTTTCCACATCAGCAGTTGATCAATCCAAGATGAAGAATAAGCCATGTGAAATATGTGGTAAATTCAATCATCTTTCTGATGAATGTTGGTACAGAAAGGGTTCCAAACTCAACAGAGATAAGCTCATTAAAATCCAGATGGATTGAATGAAAACTGAGTTTGAGACCAAGTTTGTACCACAGTCATCTCAATGTGATAAACCCAAGCCTTCTACCAAATCCAAAAAGAAGGATAAGGTTTATCACAAAACAGCTGATGGTGCTCCTCATGACAAAAACCAGACTAAGTCTGTGAATTTCGAGGAAATGGTAGGTCACAGGAACTCATCAAACACAAGTACTGATATGTCACAAGAGCTGAAAGCTTTGGCTACAAATCAGACACAACTTGTTATGATGGTTCAGCATTTGTTGGGGAGAGTTAACCAACTAGATGCACCTGTGATCAAACCATTGAAAAGGCATTCCAAGCCCAAATCCAAGGAATCCATTTCAGCACCATCTCCTTCTTCATCAGCTGTTAATCATAAGAAACAAGTTATGGTACATCTGTTGATGAAAACAGACCCAAAACCAAAAAGGTTTGGGTCTTAAACCTAACTAGTTACTTTTGATGAATGCAGGGTTCTTCAGCATGCCAAAGGAGCATCTGGTATGTGGACAGTGGAGGATCTATGAATATGACTGGGAGCAGTTCTCTTCTTAATGACTACTCTCAAGGAAAGAAGGGATTTGTTTCATTTGGAAATGATGCCAAGGGTTACATCATGGGAAAGGATATGTGTCTAATGAACAAATCCGATTTGATGATGTTAACCATGTGGAGAATCTCAGTATAATCTGCTGAGTGTCAGTCAGATGTGTGATAAAGGGCATATTGCACTTTTCACAAGCCAGAACTACAGGATTCTGTCTTCCCAAGTTCTGAGGCTGATTGACAAGGTATTGGATGAACATACTCTCCTGAAGGCCAACAGGATTGGAAGAGTATATGCCTTGGATTTGTCAAAGAAGATTGATTTGAAGGGTCATCCATGCCTGTTCTCCAAAGCCTCTCCTCAGGAATCTAAACTGTGGCATAGAAGGTTGGGTCATGTTAATCTCAAAAACATGAATCAGCTGATCCACAATAGTTTAATGAGAGGTCTACCAATAAAGGAGTTCCACTGTGATGAAACCTGCACTGTTTGTTTGAAAGGAAAACATCACAAAGTCTCATTCCCTCCTATTGAAGAACCTAAGTCCACTGCCTGCTTGCAGTTACTGCACATGGATCTATTTGGTCCTATGAGAGTGATGAGCATGGCAAAGAAGAAAAATGGAGTAGTGGAGAGAAAGAATAGGACCCTAATTGAAGCTGCAAGGTCTATGTTGGCTGACTCTGGTTTGCCATTGACCTTTTGGGCTGAAGCTGTCTATACAGCTTGCTATGTGTAGAATAGAGTGTTAGTAAATCAGAGGTTGATGAAGACTCCATATGAAGTTCTACATCATTTGGCTCCTTTGATTTCATTTTTCAAAGCCTTTGGGTGTCCTTGTTTCATTCTCAATACAAAGGATCAACTCCATAAATTTGATCCTAAGGTGGATGCAGGGTATTTTGTAGGTTATTCATCCACATGCAAGGCTTATAGAGTCTTCAACTGCCAAACAAAGATAGTTGAAGAAACCTTGCATGTGAAATTCAATGAATCTCCTAAGGATAAAATTCCACAAAACCCTGTGGAGTTGTTTGATCTGGACATACTGCAATATGTTCCTTATCAACCTCCAGCTGTTGCAAATCATGTGGATAAATCATCTTCTGCAGCAAGTCTTCCACCTGGTGGTACTGAAGATGATGATGATATCAGTACTCACCTTTTCACGTTTAGTGACCACTGCCTGAGTCTGCTAAACTTGATGTTCCTGTAGCTTCAGCAGCTCCATCCACAACAAATGCTGATGAGATTTCTGATTCCTCTACATCATTTGACTTGCCATCTAATACTTGGTTTCAAGAATCTGCATCAACATCTGCTGCTGCTGAACCGGCTACAAACACTTGCACTGATCTTATTGTGTACCAAGAGCTGAAGAATCACCCCATGTCTCAAATCATTGGTGATATCAATGCTGGTGTCTCAACCAGAAGTCAATTGTCTAACTTCTGCTTCTATGCTCTCTTCATCAGTAAGCTAGAGCCAAAGAACTATCATGTTGCTTTGAGAGACAATGGATGGGTTGAAGCCATGCAGCTTGAGCTACTTCAGTTCAAAAAGCAGCAAGTGTGGGAACTGGTTCCTCTACCCCCAGGTAAGTGTGCAATAGGCACTAAATGGGTGTTTAGGAATAAAACTGATGAAAATGGGCTTATTGTTAAGAACAAGGCTAGACTGGTTGTACAAGGGTTTTCACAAGAAGAAGGTATTGATTATGATGAAACATTTGCCCCTGTAGCCAGACTAGAGGCAATTAGATTGTTCTTAGCCTATGTTGCATTCCACAATCTTAAAGTTTTTCAAATGGATGTCAAAAGTGCATTTTTATATGGTAAAATAAAAGAAGAGGTTTATGTGTGTCAACCATCAGGTTTTGAGGACAATAAACATCCTGATTGAGTGTATAAACTTGATAAGGCTCTTTATGGGTTGAAAGAAGCTCCTAGAGCCTGGTATGAAACACTTTTAAATTTTATTCTTAGAAATAATTTCACTAGAGGCTTCATAGATAAAACTTTGTTTATTAAGAAGGTGGATCAGCATAAGCTACTTGTTCAAATTTATGTTGATGATATTATTTTTGCATCCTCTGATCCCCAGTTGTGTGATGATTTTACAACATTAATGAAAAAGAGTTTGAAATGAGTGCAATAGGAGAATTACAGTTCTTTCTAGGCTTGCAAATTAAACAAAAGGCTGATGGAACATTTATTCATCAGTCAAAATATACAAAAGATCTTTTGAATAAGTTTGATTTACAAAACTGTAAGCCCTGTTCTACTCACATGTGCAACACCACACAACTGGATGCAGATCAGAAAGGTAAAGTTGTTGATGAAACACTTTACAGATGTATGATTGGGTCCTTGATGTACTTAACAGCTTCTAGACCAGATATCATGTTTGCAACTTGTGTTTGTGCTAGATTTGAGGCTGCTCCTAAAGAATCTCATTTGATTGCAGTCAAGAGGATCTTTAGATATCTGCAAGGTACACAATCTCTAGGTTTATGGTATTCCACTGGACACTCTTGCAAATTAGTTGCTTTTTTTGATAGTGACTATGCAGGGTGTAAGTTAACCGGAAAGTCAACTTTTGGTGGATGTCAATTCCTAGGCAACTGTTTGATTTCTTGGTAGAGTAAGAAACAAACATCTGTTGCTACATCCACTGCTGAAGCAGAGTACATTGCAGCTGCAAGTTGTACTTCTCAGGTACTCTGGCTTCAAAACCAACTTTTGGATTATGGCATTACAGAGACTAAGACTCCATTATTAATGGATAGTGCTTCAGCTCTTTGCATTGTCAAGAATCCTGTCCAGCATTCTAGGACCAAACATATAGAGATCAAACACCATTTTATTAGGGACTGTTTTAAAGGAGGTCTGATTGATCCAAAGTTTGTGCCTAGTGCTGATGAGCTTGCAGACATTTTTACTAAGCCTTTGGATAGTTCAACTTTCCAAAACCTAGTGTTAAGGCTTGGTATGCTGCAGCTAGAATAAGTGATAACTACTGATGATCTCAGTAATAAGTACTTGATGATCATTAGTAACCATATCACAAATAAGTACTGATTCTGTTAAAAGAACTGATAGAGTTACAACTACTGATGTAGTTATAACTACCGATGTCAGTAAAAAAACAGACAAGTACTGTTGTCCTATGAAATACTGAAAACAGCAAAAAGACTGATGAGTAAGTGTTGAGGACAGTATGAAATAGCTGAAAAGCTAAGAATTGATGAAAATACTGATGAGAATTTTCTCTTCAGTTGTTTCTAAAACTGCTGTTTCACCTTAAATAGCTGATGACAAAACCATGTTTTCAGTAGTTTCATAACTACTGATGACTAACACCAAGTCTTCAGTTGTTTTCAAACGTCTGATAGTTAAAACCAAGTCTTCAGTTGTTTTCATAACAACTGATGACAACACCAATACTTTCAGTCATTTTCTTTTCAGCCTTTTCTAAACCTATAAATACCTGTACTTGTAGCCAAACGTTTCATTAGCCGTTTTCAAACCTCTCTCTCTCAACAATGGCGACCATGAAACTCAAACCCCGACACAACTGTGTTGCCTACCTTACAAAATCGGCCTTCTGGAACAAGTTTGACACTGCCATTGACCTTATGGTGGATTCCCCGTACCGAACAGCCTTTCTTCTGAATCCTACCATATATCCTGACTCCTTATCCCAGTTCTAGACCAACGTTTCTGTAATTACTGGTAAGAATGATAGCCAAATCACTCTCCAGTCGTTGGTAAACCAGAAACAGGTGCTCATCACTACAGACATCATTCGCAAAACCCTAAATTTGCATGATGGCACCTATCCTAAAGAATACCCAAAAGGCACCACTGATATGTCTTTCATTAATAATGGGTATGAAGGCGACATGAGTGCTACAACCATACTGAAGAAGCACTTCCATGATGCAGAACGACTTATCTTTCACATGGTGAATGTCTGCCTAGCTTCGAAGACATCTTCTTGGGATCAGATGTCTTCCCGATGGCAACAGGTATTGTATTCTATCCTTGAGCAACAAAATCTAAATTTTTCTAAGATAGTTTTTATGGAATTAAAGGATCTGGATTAGAAACCTGTGGCAAACAGATGGCTACTTTATCCCAGGTTTCTGATGGCCATAATTTTGAATCAGTTAAAATCTGATGGACTTGTTGGTCTTGGAGTCCCTGCTCCAGCTATTTTAGCTGAGGTATACTCCTGACATAACACAGACCCTACTCTCAAAGGGGCTGCCCGGATGCTAAAACCCAAGCAGAGGGAACCCACAGCCTCCACTTCCAGATCCAAAGTCCCCACCAAACCCAAAACACAAAAACCCAAAAAGGCTACTCAGGGAGATGAGTCCCTTGAGGATGCCCCTGTACCACTAACACAGGATATACATACTGGTTCTAACCTCCCAGTGATGTCAAAGACTCAACCTGCTAAAGCCGCACAGGTATCCTCTCAACAGGATCATGTTGCAACGAATATTGGGGATCCCACATTGCTGGAACCTATCTCAATTGAGAGGGTTACCATTGAAGAGCACCTCTTACCCCGGGTGCAATCTGCTTCTACCCAATCTCCACATGCAACCGCCCCTCAAAGTCCTACACTGATAGTTGCAAAAGTGCTGAGTCAGTTGCACTTCTCACCCCCTCCCCAGAAACCAATTACAACTGGGAATACCTCAACCATTGAGGGGGAGGACCAAAGTGCTTCTGATAACCCACAGCACAGGGGTTACAATGTTCAATCTCCAAGTGTAGAAAAGGAGATTAGAACTTCTGGTAAGGCCGCCACTTCTACTGATTCAGCAAATGATCAGGATGAAGTTGGTACCATCCATAAGACCTCACCAGAGGCAACTGCCAATGAAGGACATAGTCCTGAGGCAGGAAGTCCCCAGTACCAAGAACAAGGGGCACATGCTACTACTGATATACACTCAAAGCATGTACATCCTGATTCAATCAGGAGATCAGGTGATTCAGCACAGAATGATGATGACCTGGGCTTCTTCTATGATGTTTTAGCCCACAATACCATCCTAGAGAATAAGGTGAGCAGACTCAAAGAGCTGCTAGCCAAAATGTCTCAGGATCAAAGACCATCTACCCCAATAACCCCACAGATGGCACCTTCAATTGAAGGTTCACCAAACACTTTGCCTACACACATAACTGAGCCACCAGCCTCTGCTTTTGGCACCACCTCTCAGGGATAGAACCCCTATGAGCAGATGGTTGCTATCTTTCAAAACTCCTTACCTCTCATCACTCCCATCATCACTGACATAGTGCATAAAGCCATTGATGAGAGGATTCCCTCAAATCTACAAACCCTCATTGATGATGTTGTTCATAAATCTCTTTCTGCCTTCCAAACCCCTGATCCTAATGCAACCAAAAAGGGGGAGACTGCAAAGTCTAAGGCAGTGAAAGAAAAGAAGAGGAAAAGAGCTAATGATGAGAAAGAGCCTGAAAAAGAGAAAGAGCCTGAGAAAGAGAAGGAGGTGGAGAAAGAACTGATCTCAGATCAGCTGATCACATATAAAAGAAAGAAAAGTGTTGAGTCAAGAGCTGATGAAGAAAAATCATTAGAAGACCTTGTTAAAGATGCTGATGAAGCTCATAGCAGATCAATGGATAAAATTATAGATCAGCTATTTAGACATGGTCATGACACAGCCACATTAGACTCTAAGATCAGAAGGCTGGAATAGAAGAGATACAATCAAGATGGGCTGGTTATAGTGTGTTGGAAAGGGAAAGATTGGAGATAATGATCAGATTCATTGCCAAATACCTTGGAAGATCATTGATAGAGATCAAGTCATGGTCCAGAGACAGTATCTTGGAGATAACTAAGAAGATCTGCTCTGCTGGAGGGTACAATAAAGGGTTGATTATAGAAGCACTGGATGAAGCTGGTCCAGGGAAAAGAACTGAAATGGCAAAGCTTTCCAAAACCAAACTCACCACCAAAATGCTAAGTCAGTCTTCTCACACTCACACTCAAACACAACCCTTATCTCTAAAATCTCCCAAATTTGTCCCTAAACCTAAGCCACCCACAACTCAACCCACAAAACCAACCCCTTTACCCCAAAAACCACCTCAACCCTCACCCAGTGATGCACCCAGAAGGAGGAGAAGGGTGTTGAGGGTAGAAGAAGATGAAGAAGAGGATGATGATGATGATAGTCTGCCTATCTCTGTTGTTCTCAAAATTAAGTCACCTGAGCCCAGGAGTCAGCAGATGATAACACCTGACCTGCAAAGGCAAATGGTAAAGGTAAAGATTGAAGAAGTGGAACAGCATAAACAGCACGATGAGCAGTTTCTAAAGATGGTTGACAAGGACTTTCCTCGGTCCTCATCCATTAAAGAAATGAAGAAACAGGCTCTGAGGCTGTACACTCTGAGACACACATTTCAACATCAAAAAGAAAGAGTGCGGATATGGCCAGACCCCAGGGTAAGTTCTCGAATTCATAAGAAGAACATACCTAGTAGATATCATGGCCAAGTGAAGAAGACCTTGAATGTTGTTATAATGTTGGCCATGGTAGTCTCACCCTGGGAAATCATTGAAGAATTCAAGAGAGCTCACAACTCCAAAACAACCCCCAATCTATTCTTGAGAACAAAATGATCAAGAAGGGGTTGTTGTACAAAAGACTTGAAGATCTTCAGAAAAGTGAACTCCAGTTGTTACTTGAAGGCTCTCACCGAGACAAATTTGCTTACAGAGAGATAACAACTATGGAGTTGAAAAATGGAAAGACAGTGAAATATCTGTCTGATTATGGCCCAGAGTTCTTCTTTGAGGGAGAAGCTGGAGAACTCACCAAGGAGGAACAAGTTGTTCTCCTTGAGGCCTATGCTAGTGAGTATTATAGACTCATTCATGGGAATTAGGTTTCATGGTTGGGATAAGACTCTGTGTCCAGTTTCCCCAAAACAGAGTTCCCTTCCATACTTAGCCAATCAAATGATTAGAAACCTTTTCGTGGCCTATGCTTAACTGATTACCACTGAAGCTGATCAAGAAGGTATTTCTGCCAAGAATAAGTGGGATCATCAATAAGTTTAGAGGTTTTGGCTGTATTGGTTCAGGGGGAGTTTGTTGGACCAAAAGAACCAATGAGCCTGATCAGAAAAACCTCTAAGTCCCACAGACATTACAACTGCTGAAGAAGAACACAACAGCTAAAGACATCAGCTGATTACAAGGTCTGAAGACAAAGTCTGAAAACAAGAACTGAAGACTACTACTGAAGACAAAGTCTGAAAGTAAAGAACTAAAGACAAAGTCTGAAGCCATCAGCTGAAGACAAAGTCTGAAAGTAAAAGTCTGAAGAACAAAGACTGAAGACAAAGACTGAAGACCAAAGTGATCAGTAGTTGTCACAACAGCTGAAGTTATCAACTTCAGTAGTTGTGATGGTTTCCTTTCAGTACTTGTAATTTACTTTTCAGTAGTTATAGTTTCAGTAGTTTTATGTTTCTTGTACTTAGCATTCTCTGAGATGTAATCAGTAGTTGAGAACATTCTCAGTAGTTTGCTTATTTTCAGTAGTTTGAATAAATCTGTTAGATGTCACTATCAAATGACATCAGCAGACGTCATATCTCATATATAAGGGATGTTGACCTAATTGTACGTGTGACATTTTGCCACCACGAAAGCATATGAATAAAATATTCTATTTGCAGAATTCTCTCTCTATAACCATTTTCTCTTACATTGAATATCAATTGTGTTCTTGTGAATTGTCTAATTCATTGTTCGAATTCCGCTGCAATAATCTCTGATCAATCAAACTTAGATCACTGATCCTAACACACACCCTATAGGTCGATACAATAGGCCTTCTGGGAAGGTGCTTCCGTTGAACGATCCACTGAGCCCTACAGTATTCATAGCACCATCTTTGGCCAGGAGATTGAGGTCACAGCAGCCGATCTGAGACGTGTTCTTGATTTGGGAGATGACGTTGCTTACCCCACCAGACTACATCCTCTTACCGTAAGGGGATGCTTCCTACGGATGAGGTACACTGGGGACATCAATGCAGGTGTGCTCAATTAAAGCAACCCGTGTCCCCAGTTCAAGTATCTAGCTCATGTCATTCTGAAGTGCATTGCTTCATGAATTAGTGGATTTGATGATTTATCGGACCAAATCCAGAATGCCTACATGGCACTAGTGCTGAATCACCCCTTCAGCTTCTCCAACATGATTTTCTCCTACTTGAACAATATAGAGGAAAAAGGAAAGGAAGGCTTCTGCATGTACCTGAGATTTCTGCAGATGATCATTGACAAGAAGCTTCCTTCTTTGCCTAAGGAGAGCCATGATGTTGTATCTCTCAAGATCATGGATGATACCACTCTTGGAAGAATGAAGGTATACAGGGGCATGCAGGTAAAGCCCCCTGTAAAGAGACTATTTGGGCATTTGGCTAGAGAAGACTATGTGGTGTCAGCTCGGCGAAAGTGGCGTCACGAGGACAGTGACTCAGATGTAGAGCAGATTGCTTTACCCTCCGATGACTCCGATGGTGATGATCATCGCTGATCAGGGAGGGGATGGTCAGGGTGGAACCGAACCAGCTCCTATTCTAACTGACTTTCAGATGGAGGAGGAGGAATCTGAGGAAGAGTCTCTGGTGCAAACGGTAGGGAGCCGGGTCGAAGCCACAAAGAGAGGTATAAGGGCGGTTGGTGGACGCCAAGAGGAGTCTAGGGATGCTGTTGCCGATACAGATCCATCATATACCCCAGACCCGCCCTGCAGCCAAAGGGGAGCCATAATGCTTAAAGGCACAAGAAAGACTAAAGTTTACATTGACCTCTGCTACAGCCATAGCCACAACCTCAGCCATTACTGCTACCACCACCACTACCACACCACCAATCACTACCATACTCCCCTCCGCCTCCACCATAGCTACCACCACCACTACTACCATTTCACCCACCATCACCACTACAGCCACTCCACCACCTATCTACACTACTTCCACCATCACTACAGCCTACCCATCACCACCCACACATATACCACCACCCAATTTCACCACAGCCACCACCACTACCACCAGCCCAGACCATCTCCCCACCAGCCATTCACTACATGATCCTCCCTACCTTTTGTTGGGGTAGAGGATCAGCTGGCAGCACTTAACAGGATGGTGCTGAAGCTGTGGGCTGCTGACGAGGAAAGAGCTGCATAAATCAGACAGCTTGTGGAGCAGAACGCTGCCCAAGCACAACAGATCGCTCAGCAGGCCCAACTCATAGAGGATCAGGCTCAGCAGATGGATGCTCAAAGTCAAGAGATTGTCCAACTCTAGGAGCATAAAGTTCTATCAACAAAGAAGATAGAGGAGTTGGAGGCTACCAAATAGACCACCATGCCCGAGCTTAAAGGAACAAAGGACGAGCTTCTGAAGATAAGAGAAAGGGATGGTGATGACGATGGTGATGACGATGATGATAAGGATGATTATGAACAGGATGATGATGAGGATGAAATAGAGGGAGAAGATGATGAAGGTGCAGGAGATGGAGGAGATGACAAAAAAGAAGGTGATACATCTGCATCGGATGCCACACAAGCTAGTGAGAGGTGGACCAAGAAGAATCAAGATCAGGGTGCCTTAACCTCAGCCCCGACTGCAGAGGAGCACATGATTCAGGACAAACATCATTCATTTGAGCAAGATGAGTACGATGTTTCTCCCCTTCAGCAAATCAAGTCTCAACTGACAATGATACTTGATTTGCAAGGGATTGTCAAGAGGTCTGTGAGTTATACTCCTGAAGAAGGATAAATAATTCATGACCTTACTAATGAGCAACTAGCTGAGATATTCCGACTGAACCCAGATGAAATAGTGAAGGATGCTCCTACAGTTGACATGGATAGTGATGATGAGCTTAATGATGTAGACGAGATAGAAATTGAAGACGTCATAGCCCAGCATTATCCAGAGTATGCTGACAACGAGGGAAATGTAGTCCCCAATCTGGGTAACACTCTTGTCAGTGACACATTTGAAACACTGGATAAGATGGAGCAAGATTCAAAGAAGAATAAGGATCAAGCCCAAGCCTCAGACGCCGATGTCAACATCAAAAAGGCTAAATGGGCGGCATGTTTTGTAGAGATCAGAGCCTAACGTAGTGCTCCAAATTCGAGTGCCTACACTAAGCTCTATAAAGTGAAGAAGCATCATAAGGTGTCAGGCAAGATTATCGTGTGGCCTATTTTGAAGATCTTAATGTTTATGCTATCAAAAGGGAGAAGGGAATCGAGTACTTCAGATTCCCACATGATTTGAAGACTCTCTCTGGTTTTGAGCTCAACCAGCTGGCCAAACTGAAACTGTTATATGTTGACCCAAGAAAGATGTCAGGCTGGTTTGAAGCTGCTTTGAAAAGAGAGTACCACACCAGGTGGGTCAACTTCAAACCTCAACAACCGACAAGGTATATCAGAAGGTCTGAGGTTGATGCCATTACTAGAAAGCCAAAAATAGTGCTGAAGTGGAGTCCTCCGCGCACGATGTCCAGAATCCCTCTAAGGGAAATGCCATAGGACTTCACTCCACACTTCAAGTGGTGGTACTATGACTGGAGAACAGGTGAGGCGGTCATAGTTCTGAACAGAGATGGAAATATGGAAACCATCAGGGTATTTGACCCAATGTGGCTAACTAACTTGTCTTATGACGATGTCTACACTTTATACAAGTGGCCACTATTCTATGACGCGCAAGACATTGTACAAGCCTAAGACTCTGCTTTGTATTCGAAATACATGCAGGAGTTACAAGGGAGGAGAAGTACAAGAAATATGAAGAGCTGATGAAGAATGTTAGACAATAGAGTAAACCAGGTCCAAGGGGGAGTTTGTAGATACATATGTACCTAGTTTATGAGCTTAATGTAAAATGTCTTTCATGTCTTACATATATGTAACAGAATGGGTATGAATGAAATATATTGTGTTTGTGATGCTTATAATGTTTAATATTTCATTGATTATTGTGTGTTAACGCATATTGAACTAAGTATATAGGTTTGTGGTTGTTTACATTGTTCTTAGTCAATAATGATTGAGAAACGTGCTTAAACTTAATCGTGTGAATTTCTCATGCGAATGGACCATGCTAATGGACCATACGCATGAATACTTCATGCTAATGTACCAGTCGCACGACTAAACTAGGAGACTGGATCAGTCCCATGATTGTAACATGAGATTGACTCAGTCGCACGACTGAATCCTCAGTCGTGCGGATGGATCAACCGCATGCTTCAATCGCACGACTGAACCATGCAAATGGTCCAATCGCACGAATGGAAAATCCTAACCTATAAATACCACTTAATTCTTGGAAAAACAAAACAATTCAAATACCTACGCACTAAATCGTACCGTAGCCGTCCAGAGACCTTAGAACACCTGTTCCAAGTTCATAGATCGCAGTAAATCATCCTACTATCGTTCTTAACGTTTAGTTTCATTCTTGGATTGATTTTACTCGCGTTCTCACTGATTGGATCGCCAATCAAATAGGATTCCGCACTATTTGGTTTGGTACACACGTTAATCAGTTAGTATTCCGTACCGAAAACGGTCCTAACAACAACTTAAATTTTTAAAAACTTGTAGCGACACATTGACAGAAAAACCCATAAAATTATAGTGCGTTGTAAAATTTATACGAAATTGATAATAAACAAATCAAAATGCTATATTCGATGTTTTAAATTATATCTAAAAGTTATAGTAAATGAGCAAAAGAATATATAATATATATCATAATGAATCAAACTAAAAAAAAGTCTTAAACTAAAATTTAAGTAAGTTATAACACTAAGTTTAGATCTTGGTACTCAAAGTTATTAGATTAACCACTTCAACTAAGGGGATTTATGGCATGATTCTTAAAATATACTAAAAGGTATAGTGAGGCTTTTAAAGCTATATATAAGTAGGTGTGTAAACGAGTCGAGTCGAACTGCACCCGAGCTCATATAGGCTTGAGCTTGGCTTTTGATGAGTTAGGAGAGCTCGAGCTCGGCTCGACAAATAATTTTTCAAGCTCGAGATCGGCTCGACAAATACTTTTTCAAGCTCGAGATCGGCTCGACAAATACTTTTTCAAGCTTGAGATCGGCTCATTTATTTATTGAAATATTATTTTTAACTTTTTATATTTAATTTTGATATATATTTATAATTATATATATATTTTATATAACATTATACATAGAGTTAATTACATAAATGGTCTCTGTGATTTATACAAAATAACATGTTTAGGTACTAGGGGATTTTGTAACAGGGTAGGGCATTATATATTCAAATTAGTAACAAGAATGGGTACCAAGACTAACTGACGTTAATTTTTCCGTTAAATTAAAATGAAATGACTAAAATACCCTTTCAGGGACTACTTTTGTAATTTAATAACTTCTATTATCCAGGGACCATTTTTGTAATTACCTATAACTTGAAAAAAAAACAACCCCATCCATGTCTTTCAGAATATCACACCACCACCACAACTGATTACCACCCATTGTGCATTGCTGTCGCCGACCACAACCATGCATCTCTTTCAAAATCTAAACGATTTAACCCACCATCGCCACCTACCACCTGGTCCTATCATCAAAGAAAATGTATGGATGGGATTTCAAGATTTGAAATTACAGTTTTTGTAAATTAGGGTTTGTTGGATCAAGAAGAAGGCTGGTGCAACCAAAACCAAACACTTAGACAAAATTTTGGTACAACTTACAAAGGTCTTCCGAAGCTAAGTATGGAACTTCCGATGGATATGGAGTTCTTCCGAAGACAAAGTGCAAGATCAATTTCCTGAGGAGAAGCTCCAACTTCCGAAGACAAAGACTTCTCTTCCGAAGTTCAAGACTTAGAAGAAATAAAAGATAGTGACTTCCGAAGCAGAAGTCCCCAAGCCACGGAAGAAGCAGCCTCTTCGTGGCTTGGGCTTCAGAAGAACTTGTTCTTCCGAAGCCATTTAACCTTCAAAAGATGCTACTAATGAACTAGTGGACATAAGTATGGTCTCTGACACTCTGCTGGAGACCTCCAATACTGCATGGTGTTTTCCCAAAAGGCCATGTAATTGACCATACTTTATTCTATTGTTCACCTTTTTATGTTAGTACAAGTTACCAACTTTAGTTGGTGACAAAAGGTAAGTCATGGACATGTCATGACTACCATATCTTAGATAAGACATTATCTAAGATACCTTAAACTATAGCTTTGTAGTATTTGCTTTAGTTAGAGGATTCCAGCTGGTATCAAAGTATATCCGCTTTAGATAGTAGTATATATAGTTTCTCATTGTAAGTCTTGTAGTAAGCATGAAAGAGTCTTGTAAAACTTTGAGTTGAGAAATAATATATACAAGTATCTATAAATTATTCTCTTGTGCTTCTCTCTCGTGTTACTTAGTATATTATAATCAAATCTTAGAAGATCTCTACTTCTTGAGTGTTTGTTAGTGAGTTTGAGAGAAAATACTTGTGTTGAGTATAACCGATCCTGTAATTCGTATTAGAGCTTCTTATGCTCTTGATTGTGTGATCTAACCATCCTAATCAATCTCTTGTTTACTCACTCCTTTACTATGCTCTAAATATGGCCTTGAACCAAAAATCTGAATGTGAAATGGGGATGATTACTAAAGCACCCATCACACCCTAGAGAACTTTAGACAATGGAGCAGATGCATTAAAGGGTTCATCAGATATCAAGATAGCCGCATGTGGAAATCCATTGCCCAAGGTCCCTACAAGCCAAAGGTGGCTTCACCTTTTGGTGGTGGTGCCATGATAGAGAAGGCAGTGGAGGACTACTCTGAAGAAGACCTTAAGCGGATAGACATTGATGAAAGGCAATGACAGTCCTCATGACAGCAATTCCCAACTCTATTATGGTGGGGTTTGAGAATTGCACAACTGCTAAAGGACTGTTTGATGCCTTAACCTTGATGTACTCCAACTCCAACGACTCAAAGAAAGATTCCCTAAAGTAGCAATTTGAGAATTTCACTCATATTGCTGGAGAGACCTTGCATCAGCAATACTTGAGGTACATGGATCTTATCTCTTCCCTTCAGTATATGGGAATAGCTCCTAAATTGAGAGATCTCTCAAGGAAATTCATGAGTTCACTTCCCAACAAATGGATGTTCTATTGCGTCTCCATCAAGAGAACAGAGAACCTGAACACACTTACTATGACTGAGCTATACGGTATTTTTGATGGATACTGTGTAGAGATGGAAATTAAGAGTGGTCGACAAGGAAGCAAATCTTTAAGCCTTTTCTCAAGCAATGCTCTCATGGTTGCTCAAGGCTCAAGACCTCCTCAACCTCTACAGTACCTGCCGCAACAGCCATCCAGCTCTTCTGGACCTTACATCACATTCCCTGAGACCCCAAGGTCTCAACAAGCTCAGCCCAGTCCCTTTCGGGACAACTGTGCTTTTGTCTCAGGGAGTGGACACTCCCATCATTTTTAGTTTGGTTTGAAGATCTAGAGTGTTTCAGTCCGGATGAGGTGGAATACATGGACATAGTCCAACAAATGGCTTTGCTAACCTACAGGGCGAAGAAGTTCTTTAAGAGAACAGGAAGGTAGTTCCCTCAGAACCTAACAAGCAACAAGTTCGGGTTTGACAAAGCAAAAGCCAAGTGTTACAACTACAACCAGCTAGGTCATTTTGCTAGGGAATGCAAAGCTCCCAAATCAAACCTGGGATCTACTCATGCCTCCATACTTAAAGCTTCTGAAAAATCAACTGAAACTGCCATTGTGGCACAAGAAGTTGATTGGAGCTTTATGGTCCAAGATGTCACCCCTTCACAGGCACTCATGGCTGGAACAGACAACTCTAAGGTATATGATCATCTATGCACTCCAGCATGTATTGCCAAGGTTAAAATATACCAGGACTATAACATGGAAATTAAATCCGATATTGAGTCCATAAACATCTTAAAGCCTGATTTTAAAAGGGCTAAATCTGACTATCAACATAAAATTGAGGAGTTAGAGAAAACAGTTTTCTCTTTAAAACATGAGCACACTAATTACAAGACTCAAATCAAGGATTTAATATCCAAGTTAACTGAGCCTAAAGCCAAGCTAGTAATAGTTGAGGCTCAAGCTAGGAAGCATGCTATTTCTAAGCAAAATTTTCAAGCTATTATTGCATCATCCTCCCACTCCAAAGTTTGTTATCAAAACAAAGGAGAGTTGGGGACCAATGAGATGCTCCACCACACTCTTATGAGTCCATAAGACAACCAAGGTGTGGTACTGAAGAGCAAGAGGTTCCATCTGCTGACCCATCTTTACTTGAGTTGAAGAATGATGCAATAATGGAGACCACCACTGGGAAGGAACGGGTAAATCACCCATTTCTACTAGTAATGATCAACCCCTATCCATCAAAGCTAGAAGAAACCAAGCAAAGGCAACCAGAAGAACTGCCAAGAAAGTAGCTAAATCTAAGTTGAAAATTGACCCAAAGCAAAAGGGTGTTTTCATTTCAGTTGGATTTCAGGTGGTAGGCACTTCTGATTCAGGAAAAGAGTGTAGTACCAGCACTTCTATCCTGCCAAAGGATCAGAAGTCAAACGAGAAGGCTGAAGAGGAAGATAAGAAGATGAAGAAACCTTAGCCATCAAAAAACCCAAAGATTAACATTGCATGCATAATGTGTGGTCTGCAGAACCACTTGGCTAAAGATTATTACTACAATCCAGCAAGCACACATTATGCAAATAATGTTAAAAAGGAAGCAACTATGGAAGGATTCACTTTTGGACCTTATCACATAATTCAAGTGATGAGAAAAGGAAAGCTAGTTTCCAAAGCTAAGTTGCTTTCGGAAGAAACTCATTCTTCCAAAGGGAAAGTGGCTTTGGAAGTTAAGCCAAGGAAGGCTCAATGGAACAAAAGAGCCTCGTCAAAACCTTCTGAGAAGAAGTTTGATTTAGAAGTGAAGGATGTAAACTCTTCTTCTGGAAACAAAGAAGCTTCGGAAGAAGTTCATGCTGCCAAAGCTTCAACAAGCTCATCTAAACTAATCAACCATGAGATGGAATGGAAGATCAGATAAGATGTTGCAGCCACACATTCCTCTTCAAAGACATCAATTGAACCCTCTACCATTCATTTTGGTTCAATTATGTCATCATCAATGGAAGAACCCAAGGCCAGCATGGCTTGGGTTTCCAATCAAAACTAACTTTTCACCTTATGTGCAGGGACATTCACAAGACAAGAACAATAATGTCTGGATAGTGGACAGTGGATGCTCTAGGCACATGACTGGGAACGGATCTCTACTTCAACAATTTCAACATTTTGATGGAGGTCCTGTTTAGTTTGGAGGTGATATCGGAGGATACATTTCAGGTAGAGGAAGTGTATCCAATGTCTTGTTAAGAGTCGACAAAGTAAACTTTGTCAAGCAGCTTGAACCCAATATCCTAAGTGTTTTTCAATTCTGTGATCAAAAGCATCAAATGCTTTTCATAGAACATGAGTGTATCATCCTCAAAATCGGGATGACAATTCCGTAGGAACTAGTGCTTCTTAGATCTCCCAGGAAAGGGGATATGTACAAGCTGGATATGAACACTGCTTCCCTATTAGGTGAAGTATCATGCTTCTTTCCAAAGCTGATGGTGATGAGTCTGTCTTATGGCATAAACATATGTGTCATGTAAATTTTAAAACCATGAATAAATTGGTTAAAAATAACTTGGTACCATGGCGTGCCCAAAAAGGAATTTTTCTATAGAGATAACTGTGTGGCTTGCCTAAAAGGAAAGCAACATAGAGGCTCTCACAAATCCAAAGTGGTTAACTCTATCACCACCCCATTACACTTACTGCATATGGATTTATTTGGTCCAACAAGTATAGTAAGCATTGGAAGGAAATCATATTGCCTTGTGATAGTTGATGATTTTATAAGATTTACATAGGTATTCTTTTTAAGAACTAAAGATGAAACTGTTGAAACTTTAAAGTGTTTTATTCTTAAAATTGAAAATCAAAGTGATCACAAGGTAAAGAGTATCAGGAGTGATCAAGGGATTGAGTTTAAGTATCAAGTTCTTGAATCATTATGTAACTCAAAAGGATTATCAGACAATACAGTGCTCCTAGAACTCCTTAACAAAATGGTGTTGCTGAGAGGAGGAACAGGACACTGATTGAGGCTGCTAGGACCATGTTAGCTGATTCAAAGTTGCCTCTAACATTCTGGGCAGAGACACAGAATAGGTTCCTCAATTGTCAAGCCACATGGAAAGACCCTTTATGAGCTATAGAACAAGAGGCCACCGTTCATTGGCTTTCTATGGTCCTTGACAGCAGGTGTACCATACTTAACACAAATGACAACTTGGCAAAATTTGCTGAGAAGTTGGATGATGCTATCTTTGTCGGATATTCCTCCACCTCTATTGCTTATAGAGTCTATAACATCAAAAATCAACAATTTGAGGAATCATCCAACATGGTTGTTAATGAGCACACTCCTTGTATTAGGGGGAATGACGCTGATAATATTTTTGACTTAAAATTGTTTCCAAACTATTCTAAACCATCTTGTGAGAATGTTTCAGCTGGAATAGATACTCAAAGTGGTTCTGATGAAGACCAGCTATTTGAGTTACCCAGACCTCTTCCAAGTTCTCCAAGAGTCTCCGAACCCCAAGCTGAACCCCAAGCTCCCATCATTAGTAGATCCGATAGCATGACCATTTCATGAACCAGTGGAGCTTCAACAAGTTATCAGTAAAGTGTGTCTAATAACTCATCAACTCATAACATACAACACCAAACTGATGGAAGTAGTATTCCGAAGGAATAGACAACTGTTAATACTATTTCTCAGTCAACTGTTGCTGATGATGTTTCTCTTTCATTCAGTCAATCCTCATTGAATGACATTGAAAATCAACTAGACCAAGTGTTCATATTCCTGAGCAAAATATGTCCAACTTGAATCTATCTTTGCAACTGGAAGTGACTCCTAGACTAAGGATTCACAACGCTCATCCAGCTAAGAAAATCATTGGAGAAATCTCTAAAGGCGTGAGAACAAGGGGACAAACTCATCATGGGAATGTCTGCTTGTACTTATGTTTTTTGTCTCAGATGGAACCCAAGAAAGTAGAAGAAGCCTTAAAGGATAGTAGCTGGGTTGAGTCAATGCAAGAAGAGTTGCTTCAATTCAAGAGACAAAAGGTTTGAAACCTTTGCCTACTACCATCTGGTCAAGTACCTATAGGCCCTAAATGGGTTTTCAGAAACAAGAGAGATGACAGTGGCTTGATCATCAAGAACAAAGCTAGACGGGTTGTTCAAGGATACATTCAAGAGGAAGGAATTGATTATACTGATGTCTTTGCACCTGTTGCAAGACTTGAGGCAGTTAGAATCTTCCTTGCTTATGCTGCATCCAAGACTTGAGGCAGTTAGAATCTTCCTTGCTTATGTTGCATCCAAGAATTTTATTGTCTACCAACTTGATGTCAAGTGTACCTTTCTAAATATGGAAATATAGATAGGGAGGTCTATATGTTCTAACCTCCAGGATTTGAAGACCCACAACATCCCAACTATGTGTGCAAATTGGATAAAGCTCTTTATGGGCTGCACCAGGCACCTAGGCTGTGGTATGAGACTCTGTCTCAGTTTCTCCTGAAGAATGGTTACACTAGAGGAACCATTAACAAGACTCTCTTTATCAAGAAGTCCGAGAAATACATTTTTGCTCATTCAAGTCTACGTTGATGACATCATATTTGGTTCTTCAAATGATCAAATGTGTAAAGAATTTGAGAGCATTATGAAAAAGAAGTTTGAGATGAGTTCTATGGGAAAATGGAATTTTTCCTTGGAATTCAAGTGAAGCAACTGAAGGAAGGGTTCTTTATCAATCAATCTAAGTATGTCTCTAATATCTTAGAAAGATTTGATATGAAAGATTGTAATCCATCCAAGATATCCATACCTAGAAACCATGACCTTTGTCCTGACTCTAAGGGGGAGGATACTGATCAACATCGGTATAGGGCAATCATCGGTTCTCTGATGTATCTCACAGCAAGTAGACTTGATATCATGTTTGCTACTTGAATTTGTGCAAGATATCAGGTTGCTCCAAACATGTCTCGCCTAGTTGCTGCCAAGATAATTCTTAGATATCTCAAAGGAGCACAAAAGCTTGGTCTCTGGTATCCTAGAAACTCCAACTTCAATCTTTATGGCTACTCAGATAGTGACTATGGTGGTTACAACATTAGCAAGAAATCCACATCAGAAGGATGTCAATTTCTTGGTGGTAGGATTATCTCATGATAATGCAAAAAGCAATTTTGTGTCTCTACATCTACTGCTAAAGCTGAATACATTGTTGTTGCAAGTTGTTGTGCTTAGCTGCTGTGGATTCAAAACCAGATGCTAGACTATGGATTTGACTTTATGAGCACTCCTATCCACATTGACAAAAAAAGTGCTATCTCCATCACTGAAAATCCTGTGAAGCACTCCAAGACAAGACACATTGATATCAGATACCATTTCATTAGAGATATTAATGAAAAAAACCTAATTAAATTAGTCAAAGTTGACTCAGATAAACAATATGCTAATTTGTTCATCAAAGCCTTTAATGAACAAAGATTTAAGTTTCTCATTATAGCTATTGGGATGATAAATATTGACTAATATGTCACATTTGAAAACCTTTTAACATGTGTATTGTCTTACGTCAATTACAATATAAGCCTATTACAAAAGTTTTTCAACACATTTGACTAAGTGTGAGTATTTCCGAAGAGAAAATTACCCTTGGAAGAACTTTTAATCATCTTCCGAAGGCAATTCTCTCAATTCAAGTTTTATCTTTCGAAGAGTTTTCAGTATCGAATGCTTATCATCAATGCTTCCAAAGCTTGAAAACTTCTTCTTTCGAAAGAAACTCTTATTCTCGAAAGTAAATTCATTTACCTTCGGAAATAAGTTTGACTTCGAAAGAGAAAAACCTTCGGAAATCCTTTTACCTTCGGAAGAAGACTTCTCTCTGTAACGGAAACCTTTGGGCCCCACATAGTAAAAAGTAAAGATTTTATTAATGATGTCAGAATCTTTTGAATGGTTTTTCACCTTGCCGCCACTATCACATCTTACCCCAAACCATCTTTTCACCTTATCCATCCAACACTGCTCTTTCACCCATTTAAATAATCCTGACTCTTCACTTTCATCTTTTTACCACTTTTACTACCCAGAGCACTTTCCACTTCAATCTTCTCCTTTGCTCTATCTCAAAATGGCACTAAACCCTCAGCACAATCAAGTTGCACTTTTGATTCATCCAAGGATGCTGACTTCTCTAAAATCATCTCATTTGTCACCCAATCTAGCTACTATAATGTCTTGAACGTAAACCCCACTATTTATCTTAACCAAATGGAGGAGTTTTAGGCCAACGGTCATATTGAAACCCTAAATCAAGTTAGGTTATAAGGTCGATCAATTGTGGCTAGGAGTGGTCATCTCTGAACAAATCATCAGGGAGCATCTAGAGCTTTATGATGAAGGCGTCCCTACTGAATTTCCCAAGACCGACCTTGGTGATACTTATACTCTGATGGGTTATGGTGGCGATGTTAGCATGTCTACTATCTACAAGTTCAACTTCTCTTACAATTGAAAATTTCTGCTGCATGTTGTCCTTCATTGCTTATTAAACAAGTCTGGGGGATGGGATCAAATCCCATATGAACTAGGGTGTCTAGTTCATGGAATGGTGAAAAGCCTCTGCTTTAACTACTCAAGGCTTATGCTGACAAATCTGATGGGGAACCTCCAAAAGGACACATTCTTCATGTATCCAAGGTTCCTTCAGCACATCATCAACTGTGAGTTGGACCAAAGTCAACTTGTCTATGCAGCTGCTTTGACTGTCCCTCACATGAGGTCAACCATATTCAAAGTTTTGAAGAGAGTGTCCACTAATTTCACCGAAAGATATACTACACTTCTTCCAGGTATGATTGAGTAAATGGCTCCTGGTGACATCCCTATTAACCCCACAGGTGATGAACCCATGCTAGTAACTACCCTCACATTGCCAAATTTATCTTCTCCTCCCATCCATCTTACATACCAGAGACGTCCCAAACAAACCCTTGTTCAATATCCTCTGATTAAACAAGTTCCTCCTGTTCTACCCAAAAAGGCTAGAGTGCAAACATGGGCTCCCACTCAATCTAAGGTCCCACCTTACTTCACTCTTAACCTCTATATGAGCATTGAGTCTCCTCTGTCTTAATTCTATGAGCCCGAAGCCCAAATGAAAAGCCCTCAGGATGAGTCTCTATACTCTATTGAGCAGCTAAAAAGGGACAGCCCCACCAAAGGCTCAATGCCATTAGACATTGATCAAAGTCCCGCGTCATCAGGAATAAATGCCATATCCTTCACTGACCTTTTAACTGGAACTGATAAAGAGTTCATGTCTCTTCATGGCAGTGAAGTTGATCCTCAACACCCATTAAAGGATCAACTAAGCCCAAGGAGACCTCTGATCTCTAGCCCCCATCAGCATATCTAAACTGAGGTGAGTCCCACTAGAGTGGAGGGGACTCATGTAGATTCAGCTGCCACTACTGGAGGTGCCTCAATGGGCCCTTAGGACAGTGGTAACCTTGATCAGACTGAATCTACGACAACCAAGAATTGATGACTCTGAAAGAGGCATCACCATGCATGGGAAACCAGGGGGCCAAGAAACCACTTTTGGTGGTGAGGATGAACATATAAGGTATGTTACCTCATCTCCGTGTGATTCTTCTGATGAGGATGAGGGAAGTCTAAAACTCACCATTCAAGGCCTACTCACTAAAGTCCCAAACATTGAATTCAGGGTTAAGACTTTAGAAAGTAGGTCTACCACTCAGCAACTTGAGATTGAAAATCTTAGGGCTCAACTAACTGAGAAACAGATTGAGGGGTCTGTTAGGCATGTACCAATTCCGGTCTCCCTGACTTCTCCCTCTAGCTCATCTAGCTCTCAAGATGATGCTACCAAAAAAGGAGAGAATGTTCAAAGACAAACCACCATAGTGTCCAAGAGCTTTGTTATCTCAAAGCTCTCTTCAAGATATCCCTCTTAATTATCAGATGTCTTCCCTAAGCCTCCTCCAGTCACCCTAAAAGTGGACCCTAGGATGCTAAAAGATCTATACAGGTTTCTAACCTTGTTTCTCATGGGATCTTCTATGTGGCAACCAGGTCCGGATATCTCTGTGGCTTACTTTGGAGCTGAAGAGCTTCAGAGGTTAAATACACCCTCTACCACTTTTGAGGAAGTTGGTCACCCTAAGGTCTACATGGAACCTGAGATTAATTTCGAAGGGGAAATGGAAACTGATGGACTAACAACCAAGATAGTTGGGATAGAGAGTGTAGTACCACAAACTTCTGAAGCATAAGTCAAAGCTATGGAATAAGAACAATTTCAGTCTTCCGAAGCAGAGAAAAAAGCTGCGGAAGGACTCTTATCCTTGTATGATGATCTAATTATCACAAATGTGATCCAAAAACTAGCATCTGAGGTGAACAGTGAGGACTTTCTCAAGTTACCCGTATCTCAATCATCATCATCACCTCAAGCTCTAGCACCCACTCAATAGCCTGAATCCTCTACACAAGAACCTCCAAGGTCTAAAGCTTCCAAAGATGTCAAAGGAAAACGGAAGCTGACTGTGAAAGAACTACTAGAGGAAGAAAGGTTGGAGAAATTAAAAAGAAAAGGGAGACTACCTTCTGGGAAACTACTGGCTGCCAGTAGTAAAGTAGCCATAACCAACCAGGAAGTAGTCAATAATAAGAAAAGAGTGGAGATTATTGACAGACTGGTTAATGTGGGAGCAAGAAGTGAAGAAGTGCTCATCTTACCATTAGAAGAGTTGATTGAGTTGGAAAAGGCAACCAGGCAGCTAAAAGAAAAAGAAGAAATAACAAGGTTAGCCTTGGAAGAAGAAAACTTGAAGAAGAAGGAGGAAGTCGATCAAAGGATAAGGAGTGAAAGAATAGCCTTTCTGAACTCAAGAGGATTCTCTCTTAAGGATTTTTCTCCACATAACAATGATATGATCCTGTGGCTGGTGAATAAAGAATAGGATCAAATGGAGAAAGAAAGAAAGAAGGCTTTCAGGGAGAAGATGAAGGAGAGAAAGAAGAAGGAGGAAGATGCTAAACTTATAGCCCTAAAGAAGTATGGGGACAAAGCCTAGATGAAAGAGTATCTCAAGGCCTATGGCTTCTCAGGAAGGCAAGTTGGACCCATGTCCTTAAAGACCCTGTAGCGTATTGTCAGTGAGATCAAAGCTGACATACGCTTAGGAAGAAGGAAAGAGGTGTGCAAAAGAGTACAAGGGATGACTCTCACACCTACACCATTACCACAACCTCAACACCCAACTTCTGAACCTATCCCTTTCCCATTCCCTATCAAAACTACACCAATCTCTGAGCCTTTCACCCCTAAACCCACAACATCAACCTTACCTCTTCCTCACCCACTCAATCCAAACAACCACCCAAACTACCCATTCTCAAACCCAAAACCCTGCCAAGAACCAATCCTCATCAACTAAACAACCTCCCTAGTCATCCTCACATTCATCCAAACCTCTTTCCTTTGAAGAATTTAAGGAGATCAAGAGGAAGCTCCTCAACTGCACATCCTTGAGCAATATCTCCTATGAGGAGGAGTTTGTCAAATTGACCTACATTGAAAACTCCTGAAGTTCTCTCATAAGAGAGAAATTCCTTGATCTCCCTAGAAGAACACTAGACCATGCTGCTAGACTTCTTGGTCTCAAATCTGACTCCTTAAACAATAAAGAGAAGAAGCTGAGAAGAAAGCTGGTGACTCTACTAGATATAAAGAGAGGGGACAAGATTCCTAGTCAGCCTCTTGTGCCTAAAAAGAAAATCATCTAGTGGAGGTTTGATGAAGCCTCTCATAACTTTGTTGTGGAGAGGGAGAATAGAGAAAGCAACAAGCTAAATGTCTCTTCTCTGCTACACTCTAGCAGATTTGACATTTTTGAGTTAGCAAAGAAACCATTCTCCAATCCCTCCAACTCCGAAACTACTGCTCACAACAGTAATCATCTTATCAGCCTTCTTCTTGCTGAGCTAACTGCAAAAGCAGGGATTGAAGAGGAGTTGAAGGTAAGAGAGAAGGAAGACAAGGTCAACCACCAAAGGCAAGGCCATTCTACAGATGGTGGAAAACCCGAAATTGGAACCAATAGTTAGATGGGAGTATGACTATAGCTCCCGTCAACTAACTCTCTTCAGAGGGACCCAACAGAAGGTGCATATCATTCAAAGTGACTGACTAGATCTCCTATCCACGAATGATTTGTACAAACTTCTCAGCGCCATTTCAGGGAAGAACAAAGAAACAGATAAGTATCTGCTTTCCCTGACGCTGAAAGTTTTGAGAAGCAGGAACAAGTGAACTTTTTGGTAGCATCAGCTTAGGGGGAGTTTGTTGGATCAAGAAAAAGGCCGGTGCAACCAAAACCAAACACTTAGACAAAATTGGATACAACTTACAAAGGATTTCTGAAGCTAAGTATGGAACTTTTGAAGGATATGGAGTTCTTCCAAAGACAAAGTGCAAGATCAATTTCCGAAGGAAAAGCTCCAACTTCCGAAGACAAAGTCTTCTCTTATGAAGTTCAAGACTTAGAAGAAATAAAAGACAGTGACTTCCGGAGCAGAAGTCCCCAAGCCACGAAAGAAGAAGCCTCTTCTGAAGTATAAAAGGCTTTGGAAGAACTTGTTCTTCCGAAGCCACTTAACCTTCTGAAGATGCTGCTAATGAACCAATGGACATAAGTATGGTCTCTGACACTCCGCTGCAGACCTCTAATACTGTATGGCGTTTTCCCAAAAGGCCATGTAGTTGACCACACTTTATTCCACTATTCACCTTTTTATGTTAGTACAAGTTACCAACTTTAGTTGGTGACAAAAGGTAAGTCATGGACATGTCATGACTACCATATCTTAGATAAGATATTATTTAAGATACCTTAAAATATAGCTTTGTAGTATTCACTTTAGTTAGAGGGTTCCAGCTGGTATCAAAGTGTAACACCTGGTTATTTATAAAAGACAAAGAAAGAAGAATAAAGTGAAGAAAAAGAAAGAAAAGATATTTTTTTACCCAATTTGAAGGGTAAAAAGTGTCCAAAAGGACAAAATGTTTGAAAAGTGGGTGTAAAAGGTGATGGCCACCCATCTCTTTCTCTTGCTCATATCATTCGGATATTTTAGAGAGAGAAAGAAGGAGAGATGAAAACTCTCGGATTTTGAAGAACAAGAGCTGAAAAGATCGAATTCAAGGTAAGAATTCGTGTGTTTAAGATGTTCTTAACTGGTTTCATCCTCGGTTATATGCTTATGTGTGTTTGTTTGTTCGATTGTGTGTGTTTGATGAGTTTTAGGTGTTTGAACTCAATTTGCAAACGGGTTTAAAGAAGTCTTACCCAAAGAGCTGCAAAGATGAGTTCTAGGACCCCCCTTTTACCTGTTTTAAACTGCTTTGGGGCTGGAAATGCATGTATGAACGTTTTATAAAAGTTGGGTTTCATATCCGTATATGTGTATGTGTGTATGTTATGGGTGGGGTTTGATTTTGGGTTGTGTTTATGTTTGATGGTGTTATGGTTGTGTTTCTATGGCTTAGAATGTAAGATTTAAGCCTAGAACTTGATAAGTGGTGTTTGGGGACCGAATTATGATGTTAAGTGTGTCCAAGGCTACTCATGCGCCCAAACAGTAGCTCATATGCCCAGCCATAATTAACTGCTTAAGTGTTGTGCGACCGGAGGAAATTCGGATGAAAGTTGTGCGACTGGAGGAAATGCGGATGAAAGTTGTGCTACTGGAGGAAATGCGGATGAAATTTATGCGACTGGAGGAATGCGGATGAAAGTTATGCGACTGGAGGAAATGCGGATGAAAGTTATGCGACCGGAAGAAATGCGGATGAAAGTTATGCGATTGGAGGAAATGCGGATGAAGAGTCTGCTGGAGATGAATTGATTGTTCTTCTGCATTGACAAATACAGAAGACCAGAGGTGATGCGGACAAGTTCTGCTCTTACGCATTGGCAAATGCGGAAGAGTGGAGGAAATGCGGATGAACAAAAGAAATGCGGAAGGGTGGAGGAAATACGGATGAACAAAAAGAAATGTTGAAGAGTGGAGGAAATGCGGATGAATAATAAGAAATGCGGATGAACAATAAGAAATACGGATGAACAATAAGAAATGCGGATGAACAATAAGAAATGCGGATGAACAATAGAAATGCGGATGAAGAATTAGTTTATTTTTTCTGATTTTTGGAGAAATGGGTATATGTAGGCCTTGACTTAGGAGGTTCCGGGGGGTTTATGTAATTTGACTTTTTTGAAGTCAATGATGATGGGAAGGGCATAGTATGTATGATATGATTTGATGATGTATGATTGATGTTTATGCATGATGGTATGTATGATGATGCCTCGTATGGTGATGTTGTATGTGTATGTTGATGTTCCTTATTATGTATGATTATTTTCCCGTGGCTTTACTTTAAATGTTAATGAATGAAATGAAAAGTATTATGTAACTTAAAGTGGAAGATAATAAAAAGAGGAACATAATGAAAGAATGCATGCATTAATGAACGAAGAAAAGTAAAGTAAGTCTTGCAAGCCTTGTATGTGGAAACACGCCCTATGAAGGGTGTTAGTTCAACGGTGTGTGAGATAGCTACCCCATAAGGATACACATCTGGGTCTTTCTTTGTGATTGACCTTTTGTATAGAACCTTTGTCGCTTACCTAGGTGTTATGGCTAGGCTGCTGAGCACCATGACGGGGGATCTATGATAGACCTCGGCCCAGTACCCACTTTATGCATGACGGTGGGGTATAGCACATGACAATGGTACACCTGAATTTACCCTAAGTAATGTGGTCAGGCTGCTGAGCGCCATTACGGGGGGTCTATGATAGACTTCGGCCCAATACCCGCTTTATGCATGACGGTGGGGTAAAATTCATAGTTTTGGTATGGAATGTAAAGAAGTAAAGATGAACATATGAATGAAAGTTAACGAATAAATGATGAAGATAATAATGATATTATCTATGTGTACGTACGATGCGTGACCACATACAAAAGTAAAGAACGGTTTTAATGAAAGTAAAGTATGTTTTACTTAAAACTAGAATTCACTCAGCAACACTTACTTTTTTTTGCATTTTCCAGTTGGCATGAAAAGTTACTGAGTATGGCACGGGGCGACTACTTGGCTCTTTTGGATGCCATTCTTTGTTTAATGTTTTTGCATTGTAATGCGAACAAATGATATTGTGTAACGAATGTTGTATTATTTTGCGAAAGCATTTTTAATGAAAATGTTGTTTTTAATGTTTCTACTGCAACGTTTATTTCAAGATAATGTAATTATATGTTTTATGTGCGATAATTGGCCAGCTGTAAGTGTCCTAGGAACGGGGCCTTACACAAAGTATATCCGACTGTAGATAGTAGTATATATAGTTTCACATTGTAACTTTTGTAGTAAGCTTGAAAGAGTCTTGTAAAACTTTGAGTTGAGAAATTATATATACAAGTATCTTGAAATTATTCTCTTGTGCTTCTCTCTCGTGTTACTTAGTATATTATAATCAACTTTTAGAAGATATTTGCTTCTTGAGTGTTTGTTTGTGAGTTTGAGAGAAAATAATTGTGTTGAGTATAAAAACCGATCCTGCAGGGTTCTTGGTGTTTGTTTTTGTAAATAAAGACGCAGATTAGAGAATGGGTTGTTTTAGGCGACAATGGTTGATTGTTTCCGGTTGTGGTGGCTCAGTTGACAGATTTTTTGGGTGGTGGGTGATCGATTGGAGATTAAGGTTAACATTTGAAAAGGAAACGAAGATTTGGTGATGATGGCCGACGATGATGATGAGGGTTTAGTAGCTACAGATGGTGGTGGCGACGGCGGCTGTTGGTGGGTGGTGGATGGTCCGTTGAAGATTAGGGTTTTATAGGGGATGAAGGGTCAATGGTGATGATGATGAGATTACAAAAGATGTGATGCATTGATGAGCGATGGTGATGGTCGGCAACGGTGGGTGGTGGTGACTGGCAGTGACGGTAGGAGGTGGTGTAATTCAATATATATGTGTGTGTATATATATGTGTGTGTGTTTAGAGAGAATGATAAATAAGTATATTATTTTAATTAAATTACATAAATAGTGCCTCTAGTTACACAAATAGTCTTTTATAATGTGAAAAGATTAAAATACCCTTGATTTTAACAGAATATCTAACATATGTTAGTGTTAATACTCAACCTTGTTACAAAATTAAATATGAGTACTCAAACATAGTTACTTTTTTTGCTTAGTACCCAATCTATTATTTTGTATAAATCACAGGGACTATTTATGTAATTAACTCTTGTACATATTATTCAATTGTTTTTATCATAACTTTATATATAATAGATTTTATTTATATAATATATTAATAAATTAAATAAAAATATATAAATAAAAAGCTCATTTAGGCTCGCGTGCAGGCTCGAGCTCGATACGTAAAGCTCGGGCTCGGGCTAGATAACTAAATGAGTTTTTTAACAAGCTCGAACTTGGTTCAGACTCGATAAAGCTCGGTTCGTTTCGAGCTTTTTATCGATCTGATATCGATTAAGTCGCGAAAAGCTTGATTCATTTGTAAGTAATGCATACTTTTCCTATGGCAATTTAAAATGTCTCACCACCATGCCTTCTTTTCTTCCATTATGCCTTCTTTCATGTGGTAAAATTATAATTTTCATATACAAGTTCTCTTATATCATATAGTTTTTTATTATTTTTATGATTTTTATTTTTACTTATATGTTTCTATTTTTATTTCTAAATAATTAATATAACATTATGTATTACTTTTAATCAAAACATATATTTACAATATTATCAAAGTCAGAGTTTCGTTTTTCATAAATAAACATATGTTATAAATGCTTCAACGTTCTATTTAACAACCAGATAATCGTCAACATTCGTTTGTTATACAAACTTACATAAGTTATCAAGGGTTTTAACTTCCTTTTTAACGCACAAATTCACAACATTTTGGTGTTCAATTTTTTTCTTTCTTTATGGTTTTATGTCCCTTCAACATACGGGTTTGCGACTACGTTTGATATTAGTTTTTACATTATTTTATGCTCCTGTCGCAACGTGGGGGTCATAATACTAGTTTTATACATATTAAAATAGTTTTAATTTATATGTATTTAATTTTTGCACGTCAAAATTGTATATTTACCAGTCAAAGCGTTTAGTATATATAATGAGAATCACATATGGAGGTTTTAAAGAGGTAGGTGTAACATCAGTCGATTGCAAGACCTTTAAGACGGATTTTAACTTGTTTATTGGTTAGTTTCATTTTGAAATGTCTGTATGCTGACTTTTGAGAAGGAAAGAGTATTTACATGATCTTTCATGTGTGAAGGTGCTCAAATGGATTATTTTAGGCTGAAAAGATGTGAAGTAGAGTTGCTTTACGTTTGATGATGTTGTGTCTTTTGATGCTACCTTTCGATCCAATAAGTTGGTATTGACGTTAGATTTTTGTTTTTGATGTATGTTTTCATTTGTTTTTTTTTCAAATATTATAATTATATTTTACTAGGTTATCACGAGGATCCGAAGGAAAATTATTCTAAGTTAATATGTTTGGAGTCTTAACAAATGAAACTACAACCTTTTCTGTTAGAGAATCGTCTCATTTTATTATCTGTATCACTAACAAGTTTCAATGATCTAATAATCATTCTTCAAATAAGTTTCAATATTCAAAGTAACGATAGCAAGGTAAACGCAACCACGCATTACATTCAAACAATCAAGCTTTCAAATAATATAACACTAATCAATGATATAATTAATCTAACAAATAATAAGGTAAAGTTTAAAATATAAAATAAAATAATTTAAAAAAACTAATAGAGGGGTTGTCAGTGGCTGTCGTCCCTTCAATAACCACTAGTATTTGACTTTTGTAAATCGTAATTGAATTATGAATAGTTATTAGGTTTAATTGTTTAATGGTTGAGTTAATGGGGTAATTAAATAAAATCTTGAAATGGTTATTAGGCATTGAGTTCCGAAGAATTTTTCGAAATATGTGTTCTAAAATCAAAAATTGATTTCGTTGTTTGGATGAGAAATTTTTGAGGATCGGTGTCAAAATTTCATAGGATTGGATGTTTAAGTTTCATGAGTGTTGGTGTAAAATTTCATAAGGGTTGATCTAAAAAATTCGTGGGGGTTCTTCGAGATTTGATCAAATATATAAAATCATATGAAATGTGGGTGATCCTATCAACATGCTCTTAGGAAATAGTGGAAGTGTTATACTATCAAAAACCTTGCATAAAAGGTTATAATGTTTTGTTCCCCTATTTTCCTTATGGCGTATGCTAATTTTTATGACGTGCAATTATTACTTATGGATGTTAACATATGATAGGTGCGGAGTTGGTATTTAAATGTGTACGGTGATAACAATAAGAATATAAATGTACAACCATATGTAATATAGTTCTGTTTGTCACACCTGTATCAGTATGAGTATTATAGAACAAGTGTGTTGTTAATGACAATATATGTTTGTTTGTATGTGTTTTATTGGATTTAAAGTTCTAAAATGCGGGTTTTTATAGGTTTACGTATGACAAATGTGTCTTAGGTTGTTATAAGAATTTCATACATTATTGTTTTGTTACACACCACATCACTAATGTATTTGCATATGATAGTAGGTAAAATTTTGTCCAAAACAAAGATATTTAGGGGCTGTTTGGCAACTTCTGAATGATTAAATGCTGAACCATTAAAAGATATGAACCATTAAGAGGTATAAACCATTAAAAAGTCTGAACCATTAAAAAATAGTATATCATTTAATTATTTAAAGACAAATATCTGACCAATTCAAATAATATATCTTAACCATTCAGCATTAGACTTCTTAATTATTCAGCATCAGTATAATGCTTAACCATTCAGAGATAAATATCTTAACCATTCAGATATGTGTTGATGAAACAAACAGTCTGAACCATTAAGTGCTAAATCATTTAGACATCTGAACCATTAAGAGACTGATTAAAAGACTACCAAACAGCCCCTTAAATGTCATATCCGTGATATGATATGAACTCATTCTATCAAGCCAACTGATTTTGAAAGCAGATTGGGTGGACATAATAAAAGATTTTGACATTTCCAAAACTAACTGTTAACTAACATGTATGAAATAAGATTTGACTGGATCCTTGCTTATTATCGTCATGAACACATGTCAGAAATGCCCACAACATCCAATCGGAAGAGGGAACAACTTTTTTGGACAAGTAGCAAACATAAACCTGACATGGTTGAGCTTTAAGTGATTTTGAAACAATGATGGGTGAAGATGTCGGACCAATAACCACACAGGACAACATCACGTGTGACATAAGTTCCAAAAAGGTCGCACAACAATGCTAATCAAGTCTACATTTTAACCTGTTTCTCTATGTACCCTTTATCATCCTAACACCAACAAGGTATTAGGGTGATGGTAATTCGTGATGGTTGGTGACGATTGTTGTCGTGATGAAGGATGATGATACTTGAACAAGGTTAAGAACATTCAACAATATGAGCTAAAACAAAACTTTCATTATCATGTCAGTCATGAATGTCTTGCTCTACGGAAATGAATGATAAAGCTAGAAATGTATAATGAAGACACATCATATCTTCTTCCTTTCATCATGTCACTTACAAACCAAAATTATCTAACATATTAACTTACCAACCAACCAATCCATTACAAAATGCATCATTTCTCATCGCTATAAGCTCTAGCATGCGCATCCTCCACCTTGTTGCTCTGATTGTGATGCGTTACCCGAAGATTTCAAATTCACGTCAACCATGTCTTCTTGTTTTGTGGAGGAAAGAGTCTCCATCCCTGGTAATGCACCAGCAATCTTTCGGAACAAAGGCTGTATTATAGAAGAAATATTTTATGGGTGTGAGAGATTGTTTGACTTCAAGGTCAAACATGCAAGTTTCCAAAAGTATTTGTGGGTCACTCCAACTTGATTCAACCCGTAAAAAAACTTACCCACCACCAACTATGCCATTATCCAACCTAATCATTTTGCCACTAGGTTAACCTTAATGCAAACATGTTGTTACATTTGTAATAGAGGGGAGAAAACCATAGATATATTAGGGTTTAAAGTAAGATAGAAGCAAATATGGCACAACCACCCTTGTGTTAGAGTGGTGAATTTTTGACACGACACAAACCTAGCACAAAATTCATAGGTTTGGCTTTACCCGAATAGTCCCATCAATTTCAGGTCGAACCCGCAAACAAAGTTAGCTAAATGGATGGATTTGGGTCAATCTGATGGGTTTGCGGGTTGACCATTTATTTTATAACATTTTTTAAATGTGTTTCTTGTCATAACTTATACTAGTTTGGTGTTTTACTCCAAAGTTTGAGAGTTCAAAATAATTTGGCATCATGTTCTATACACATTTGAATTTTTTTGTAGTAAATTTGTAATTTTAGAGTACTAATATGTAAAAAAAAACAAATAATTGGACTAAACAGGTCATCCGCAGATACGAGTGTCGTGTTCAGTTCGGGTCACATTTACATGTTCATGCCAGGCTGCCAACCCATGAACATGACATAGCACATAGCTACGTAAATCATACTTGTATATAGAGAAACAGTGGTACGTTTGATGGATGCTGTATAAAAGCAATAGATTAGACCTTAATGTTGAATCCCGCTTTTGCACTGGTTTCTATAAACATGACTCCAAATTCACGAGCTTTTCCATCTCCTTCTTCAATTGAAACTTGCCTGTTAAACCATCAAAACTCAGCATCATCAGTAAATGGGAAGTAATATTAAATATACCTTGCTTCTCACATAGTCACATTACAATATACAGAGGACTGTCAAATTAAAATGTTAAATGACCTAAAACATACTTTAACCAAAATATGGTTGGTTCTAATGATAACACAGATTGGTGAAGTAGAAGATAATAGAGGTGGCAATTTACATTTACTTATAAATGGGTTGATTTTGGGTAATTCTTATCTCAAACAGGTTAAAATGGTACATGCAAAAAATTTAGCTAAAAAGAAATGCTTCAAATTAAATGACATGGTAAACATGTTGAAAATGGCCTAAAGTGAATATATAATATACATTAGCTTGGACATCGTTTTATTCAATGATATGGACTACTATTACTATTATTGTTATAAAGATGTTCCTTTTGTTTTAAATTCATCAACTACTTGTTAAAAATGACAAAGCGAGACGGAAAATAGTGATTGCATTGCATTCCAACTTGGCGCATCTGGTTTTGATTAGTGGTAAAAAAAATAAACCATATCATGCCAAACCATTTTGACCTATTACCCAACCTACCCATCCTGCCAGCTCTACCAAACTCAAACCTTTTGTCAACAAGATCGGTTTTTTAAGTATAAAATGCGTTCAAATTCTTAAACTCAAACCTTTTGTCAACAAGATCGGTTTTGTTTCCAACAAGAACAATAATGACATCAGTGCCACGTTCAGTGCGTACTTCTTCTATCCACTTCGCAGTGTTCAAAAATGACTGTCGATCTGCAAAATGACATATAGGAAACAGATTAATACAGAACAAATAAGTGTCTGAAACATTTTATATCTGCAACTTCTTGTTTCACGCAAGGATATGAGTATTATAGCAACCATTGTTGTTACTCCTCTGCCCAGCTGAAACAATCATTCAAATTATTGTTCTATATGAATGTATGCTTACTAGCTAATAACAAAGATTCAGATGCATGTATCAAAAATATCCTGGATCCTGGACATGGCAAAATGCACAGTTTGGGTAACAGTTCAAACAGTCAGAACTTAAAAGTGGAATAAATGTGACTTTAATGTGCAGGTCAAAACGAGAGCAAGTCGGACACCAACAAGATTTTCTTTCATTTTATTTTGAAAACAATAATGTAAAAAGTAACAGCAAAACTATATATCAACTTAATAAGATTATTTTTTGTACATACATTAATAGAAGACCTTGTGATTACAAGTTACGCCACTTTTGGACTGTTCAACCAGTTCCGTTTCTAACATATTTTCTACTTTTTGCCAGTTATCAAAGTAATTGCAACCAGAATTAACGTCTTTTCATACAAGCAGGTTAGAACTGCCTGCTTCTACTAGAGCCTGTTCAGGTTGCTCATACAGGAGAAATGTGAAAGGCTAGAATTATTGTATTTCTAAGATCCACCATGATTAACAAAAGACCAGTGTTTTTTTTTTCAAATATCTCAAATAAAAAAGCAACACATGTTTGGCACTAAGAAGAAAAAATTTATTTTAGAAAAAAAAATGTGGAAGAGATAATTTATAACTTCTTAAGTGAGGTTCTACTCACTAGCAACGTCATAGACAATGACTGCAACCGAGGAATCTCTTATATAACTAGGAATGAGACTCCTAAATCTTTCTTGCCCGGCAGTATCCCTGAAATGTTACCAGACAAAATGTAAAGAATGTCAAATGTATAATGAAAAGACATGAAGTAAACCATTTAAAACATCATTAAAAAGCTTATAACATTCAGGATATAACATGTATTTGTTAACATAAGCAAAGTATTAACCAGAACTTCAACATAATTATTGGAGCAATTAAAGAAACAAGCAACAAGTACTAATTAAAACCTACCAAAGCTGTAATCGAACTGTTCTATCTTCCAGGTACATTGTTTTCGACAAGAAATCGATGCCAATAGTAGCCTGCAGTAATATCCAATCAATATAAATCAGAGCTTTTAGTTTATTAAACACCCCTCTGAAAGTGGGCAGATTAGAAAGTCAAATATAATGAACAGTGAACAATAAGGACATAAAGAGCACAAGTCTGGGCAGGTCCAAAATAACAATGATAAGAGGCTAATCATGTGCAGTCTAAATAATGCGCGAAGCTATGCACTTCAAAACATTGTACTCTTCAATGTGCATATTTTATAATGTATCATGAAATAGTCTCTCTGTGTATGCAGTGGTAGATTTGTATATCATGTCACTTGCCAATTAAACTACACTAAGAAAAGACTTGGCTCAAGAAAAGAGAACACCTGCAAATAGGATTTTTGCAGAAGAAAAATACATTCAAGATTCTACCAAAGGGAACTGACAGTTCAAACATATTTGTTCTTGCATATTAGATGTGCATGTGCATGTGCATGATGCATCAGATGTGCATTTAAGATTCTACCAAAGGGAACTGACAGTTCAAACATATTTGTTCTTGCATATTGTATATCAGTTCAAACCATCAGGTGTTATGTATGTGCATATGCACATCTAAAGCAACATTGAAGAGGGGCTTTAAGATATTTTTTTGTCTGCCTTCAGCATGTAGTAGTCAAATGTAACATAATTTTGCAATCGTTGCTGAAAGTAATTTTTATCAGCAGACAATATTTGAACAAATTATCTCAAACAAGAAATCAGTTATTATTGTTATCAATCTGTTCTGATAAGTTGTCTAGTCAAATGTATTACGATCTCCATAAAAATTAACTTTCAATAGCAAAAGCACACCCAAACTGCCATCTATAACCTGTTTATTACAGTTGATCATCTACTTCTCATGATTCAAATAACATAATCAGTTTCAGACAATCCTCCAAACACCCCCACCAAAGCTACATGATTTATAGGCGAGTACTACACATATGTACTAAGTAATAACAAATATATGTTCTCAAATCTTCTATTTTCAGGAATAATACATAGCCCCATGCATGAACATCTGTAACGAGCAACTGCGCACACATCAACATAGTTCAGACACTATTAGTTAAATGCTTACCTATCATCACAAAACTAATGAGAAATTCAGAAACATGTTTCCGCTAACATTTAATACATAATTTAAGATTCATTAGCTGGATCATAATCACCACAATCCTGTAACCACGACATGAGGTAACCCTGAAAAACATCCCATAACATAAAAGAAACTAGCCAATCAACACGCGCATCCTTCTCCTAAAATAAAAGCTGATCAATTTCATGAAACAGAGTGCCAAATCCTCAACCTGGAAAGACTGTTACAAATATTGCATATCTATTCAGCTCACTACAAGCAAAATCAATCCCCACACATCAACCACTTCTTATCCTACTCCCAAAAACAGATCAGCTCATGTTCTCCACCTATCCGATCCACTAACCATAAGACCATGTAAACACAGCCATGTGATAAACACGTCTCTCTTCCCCCATGCAAGGTCATACCTTCACCTCTTCAATTCACCAAAATAACTACTGAACAATAACGAACAGTCGAATCGACACAAAACCTAAACAAAACCCACACAATCTCGCTAATCCAACAGCGATCAAAACCTAAATAACGCACAACACATTACACACCCCGATCCAACGATCCATATTCAATCGCACACAATTCATGAACAAATCAGCAGAAAAACGATGGAAAATAAAACGTAATATAAAAAGTACCTGATAGGTAGTATCGAATTTGTCATACATGAATCTGGTGATGATGCTGGTTTTGCCGACAGATTGATCGCCCAAAAAGACGAGTTTGTATTTGGCAAGAGGTGAGACCACCGCCATTATCTTATGGAGTTGTTGTTTCAGAAGTTTTTCGGTGATCAGATCTGAATCTATGAAATGTTAGAGAACAGAGAGAATGACGGAGGAGAGAGAAAGTGAGAACAAATCAAATGAAATGAAATGAAATGGGTTTGGATTTTCAATCGGGTGCATTTATATCACACGAAGAACAAACCGCCAACTTGACCAAGACTATACATAATGTATTGATTATTCTTACATCATTTCATCCAAGAGGATATTTAGTTTGATTTGATTGTTTGTTTTAAGATAAATTTAGGATGTTGTTTTTCATACGTTATTTACTTGACAAAACCTAATTTTGCAAACGGTCGTTTATGACTCTGCAAACGATCGTTTATCATTACATTAAACGGTCGTTTAACTAGTTGCAAACAGTCGTTTACTTTAAAGTAAACGGTCGTTTAGTGTTTTTTATTCGACAACACGAAACTTGTTTGCTAGCCTTTGAACCAAACCCACTCAATTTATACCACCATTATTCATCTTTCTTCACCTACTTCTTCACCATCATCTTCCTTTTTCACCTCCATTCACATCATCTTCTTTATCTTCTTCATCGTATCCATGAAATTTACTTTCATCATCTTCTCATTATTTAATATTTTTATAATAAATTTTAGTTTAATATATATTTATTTTGTTATTGATTTTAATTATTAGATTTTAGATAATGGCTTCAAGTTCATGTCAAGATACAGTGTCGGTTTGTTAGGACCGTTTCGGTACGGAGCACTAACTGATTCTACACGTATACCAACTCAAATAGTGCGGAATCCTATTTGATTGGCGATCCAATCAGGGAAAACATAGTTAAGATCAATCTAACGATTAATGAAACGTTAAGAATGATTAGAACACGGTCAACTGTGATCTATGAACTTGGAACAGGTTTTCTTGAGTCTCTGGACGGCTAGGGTACGATTATGTGCGTAGGTATTCGAATTGTTAATTTTTCCACAAATTAGGTGGTATTTATAGGTTAGGTTTTCATTCGTACGACTGAACCATTAGCATGGTTTTGTCGTGTGGCTGAATCATGCGATTGATCCATCCGCACAACTGAAGGTCCAGTCGTGCGACTGAGTCAATCTTATGTCTCAATCGTGTGACTGATCCAGTCTCCTGGTTCAGTGTGCGATTGGTCTATTAGCATGAAGTATTCATGCGTATGGTCCATTTGCATGAGAACTTCACACGATTAAGTTTGAACATGTTTCTCAATCATTATTGACTAAGAATTATGTAAACAACCACAAACCTATATAGTTAGTTCAATATGCGTTATCACACAATAAACAATGAAATATTAAACATTATATGCATCAACCACACATTGTATTTCATTCATACCCATTCAATTACATATATGTAAGACATGAAAGACATTTTACATTAAGCTCCTAAACTAGGTACACACGTATCTACAAACTCCCCTTTAGACCTAGTTTACATCATTGTCTAACATTCTTCACCAGCTCTTCAAACTTCTTGTACTTCTCCTCTCTTGTAGCTCCGGCATGTATCTCAAATGCAAAACAAAGCCTTATCACATTCTGAAACTAGAGGGCTTGTACAATGTCTTGCGAATCATAGAATAGTGGTCACTTGTATAAAGTATAAACATAATCAGCAGACAAGTTGGTCAGCCACATAGGGTCAATACCCGGATAGTATCCATTTGGCTCTCCTTTTGTAAGACTATGACCGTTTCACCTGTTCTCCAATCGTAGTACCACCACTTGAAGTGTGGAGTGAAGTCCTGTGGCATTTCCCTTAGAGGGATTCTGGACATTGTGCGCGGAGGACTCCACTTCAGCACTATCTTAGGCTTTCCAGTAATGGGATCAACTTCAGACCGTCTGATGTACCTCGTTGGTTGTTGAGGTCTGAAGTTTACCCACCTGGTGTGGTACTCTTTCCTCAATGCAGCTTCAAACCAGCCTAACATTTTCTTTGGATTAGCATTTAGCAGCTTTAGGCGTGCCAGCTGGTTGAGCTCAAAACTAGGGAGAGTCTTTAGATCGTGTGAGAATCTAAAGTACTCTATGCCTTTTTCTCTCTTCACGACATACACATTCAAATCCTCAAATAAGCCCATGCGATGATCTTTCCTGACACCTTTAAGTGTTTCTTGACTTTGTATAACTTGGTGTATACATTGGGCTTTTGTGCAGTACGCATGGCTCGGATTTCAGCAAAACAGGCCGCCCATTCAGCCTTTTTGATATTGACATTGGCGTCTGAGGCTTGGGCTTGACCCTCATTCTTCTCGGACTATTTCTCCATCTAATCCAGCTTTTCAAATGTATCACTGACGAGAGTATCACCCAGATTGGGGACTACATTTCCCTCACTATCAGCATACTCTGGATAATGATCAATAGTGACTTCCTCGATCTCGATTTCATCTATGTCATTAAGCTCATCGTCACTTGTAACTTCAAAAGTAGGAGCGTCCTTGACAATCTCGTCCGAGTTGATCCGGAACATCTCAGCAAGCTGTTCATCAGTAAGGTCATGAATAATTTCTCTTTCTTCAGGAGGATAGCTTACAGACCTTCTGACTATCCCTTGCAAATCAAGAATCATTGTAAGATAAGACTTGATTTGCTGAAGGGGAGTAACATCATACTCATCTTGCTGAGATGATTGATCTGCTTGATTTAAACATGTAACACATCAATTATGAGTAATTAATCAAGACAATCAAACATTTGATAAAGATATATAAACATTAATTACATAATATTAATACAAGATTCAAGTACATAAATATCTAATAATTACTTTTGCCCTGAATAACAAGCACGTCAATAGGTGGGGCAGAAGATGAGGCTCCTTGGTCTTGATTTCTCTTTGTACGTCTCTTTTGACCCTGAGCTGAGGCAGATGCAGTTGCATCTCCTTCTTCATCATGATCATCATCATCATTCTGCCCTTCCCTTGTCTCTTCATCATCACTGGCCTTTGCTGAGCTTGCTGTGAGATCTGCTATGCTTGGGTAGCATTTAGCTCTGCAAGCTGACGTAGTTGGGCAGTTTTCTCTTCATCGGCAACTAACAGCTTCAACACCATACGGTTGAGTGCTGACGGTTGTTCCTCTACCCCAATGGGGGGTAGAGATGGTCCGGTGGCGGATGTCGGGTGGGATGATGGTCCGGATAGGTGGCTGGTGGTGGTAGTGGTGGCAGTGGTGAATATGGGTGTGGTATATGAGTGGGTGGTGAAAGGTAGGTTGTAGTGGTGGTGGATGGGAGTGTGGTAATGATAGGTGGTGTGGTAGTGGTGGTAGCTGTGGTAGATGTGGATGTGGTGGTGGTGGCTGTAGTGGTGGCAGTGGCAGTGGGAGTAGATGTGGTCAATGTGAATCTCTGCCTCTTTCCCTTTTTGCCATAAGGGTGAGCCACTCTCTTCCTCCTCGAGCCTTTAGACACAGTGGCTCCCCCTGGCTGATGGCGGGTCTGGGGTGTAAGATGGATCAGTAGTAGCCTCCCTAGACTCACCTTGGCGTCCACCTACCGCCCTAAGACCTCTCTCTGTGGCTACGACCCGGCTCCCACCGTTCGCACCAAAGGCTCATCATCAATATCTTCCTCCTCCTCCATTTGGAAATCAGGGTGAATGGGAGCAGACTCAGGTCCTCTCTGACCATCACCGCCCTGACATTATTGTGGTCATCTCCGTCAAAGTCATCGAAGGGTAGAGCAATCTGCTCAACGTCCGAGTCACTATCATCATGGCGCCACTTCCTCCTTGCCGGCGCCACGTAGTCATCCCGAGCCAAATGCCCAAACAACCTCCTAACATGGGGCTTCACCTGCTTCCCCCTATACACCTTCATCCTTCCCAGAGTGGTGTCATCCATCACCTCTAACATCATTGCGTCATCCTTCTCCTTAGGCAATAGAGGAAGCTTCTCATCTATAATCAGCTATAAGAACCGAGGGTACATACAGAAGCTCTCTTTCCCTTTAGCCTCTAGGTTCTCGATCATGTATGTAAAGATCATATTGGAGATGTTGAAGGGGTGGTTTAGTACCAGTGCCACACAGGCATTCTGGATTTAGTCAGAGAGGTCATCGAATCCACCCCTCCTTAATGCAATGCACTTGAGAATGACGTGTGCTAAGTACTTAAGCTGGGGACACAGGTTGCTTTTGTTCAGCACCGTTACGTTGATGTCCCCAGAGTACTTCATCCTGAGGAAGCATCCCCGAATAGTCAAGGGGTGTAACCTGGTTGGGTGAGCAGCATCATCACCCAGATCCAGAACTCGTCGGAGGTCTGCTGCTGTTACCTCTATCTCATGCCCAAAAATGGTGTTGTGTACACAGTAAGGCTCAATGGATCGGTCGACTGATGCACCTTCCCAGAAGCCCTGATGTATAGACCGGTAGGGTGTGCATGGTGCAGATATAGCCTTGTAGATCCTTGATCTCCTCAGAAATGCAATGATATCAGCAAAATCTGCAGCATTCCTAGTAGTGGCATCCAGATGAGCACAAATGTTGTGCTTGGTGTTGATGATTCACTTCTCTACCATGTTTCTGTAACACAAGACACATAAACATTAGATTTGTCCATAACAGAAACTGTTGAACCTTAAACTGTCTTGAAATCAGTCTGGTTCAATCGTGCGATTGAACCATACGACTGAGTTCAATCGGGTGACTGTGTATGCGACTGACTTCAATCGGGCGACTAAGCATGAGTTTGAGTTCAATTGGGCGACTGAGCATTCGGCTGAGTTCAATCGGGCGATTATGCTCATACGCCTAGTTCATTCAGCTGATTGTGTCATTTGCCCAATTCAATCGTGCGATTGAAGTTCATTCGGAGTGACCAGTCGTATACGTCTCTGTTCGACACTTTAATCCTGAATCTAGGTACAAACTGGAAACTAAACGTTGTGGTTAGGTTCTTTAGACTCGCAAGAACCCTAATTGTCGCATTAAGTCTTTCAATTTAACCAATTTGCACATTTATATGTTTTGTTAGTTGATTATGACTTATTTCTTGATTTTAAACGGTTTAGGCCTGTTAAGGTTAGATTTTACGGTCCATTTTGTGCGAGATGGATCGTTTATTACCTGCAGAAGATGTAACAACTCGTTAGTATCATAATGGTGAAGGGAAATCGATTCTATCAAATTTTGGCAGAGTCTTGCTACTATCGGGCGATTTTAGGGCGATTGGGGTGTGATGAAAATATGCGACCGACTTTATCCCTATTTATATTGAGTCTGGCTTCAATCGGGAGACTGGATCCATTCACATTCTTCATTCATGCGACTGGAGCTTAGTCGTGTGATTGGCTCCGTCGGTCACCTTCAGTCCCCTGACTAGGTTTTTGTCGAGATATTGACTCATTCGGTCACCTCCATTCGCGCGATTGGTTCATTCTAATGATCCAATCATATGGATTGAGCCATGCTGATGGTCCAACCATACGACTGGTCCATACTCGTGGGTTAGTCGTGCGATTGGGCTCATACGCATGGTCCAATCGTATGACTGGTCCATACTTATGATCCAGTCGTGCGAATGGCTCATACTTATGAGTTTGATCTTATGACCATTCATACACTTAGCTCTTTTACTTATTGATAAGACATTTTGACCATTTATCATCTCAGACATGACCATTTTAATTTAGAAAACTGTTGATCACCTCAGACGTGATCCTTTTACATTTGAAAACCCCATTGGTCACCTCAAACGTGAGCTTTTTAGTGAGTGATTCCCAAATTGACTTCCGATGCGTAGTCCAACATTTAACTACTAAGTTAACTGAAGTTGACTGAATTAAACAACTAGAAATAAAACAAAACTAAATTTTTTTTGAATTTTTGTGTGAGGTTGAAATCCTAAGATAAGTATCTACTAGATTTTTCTTCCTGGAGAGTATAGCATCAAGTTACTTTGATCATAACTGGAACGATTCATTATGGAATCATACAGGTTTATCAAGACATTTGGGACATCTTACCAAAACTTTTTGATGCCAGATTCTTGTTTTCATCGAGATTCATTAGCACGTTTAGGAAATCATACTAGTGCTACAAGATGCACACAGTGGTTTTGACTTTCAAGAGTTGCAGCCACGATGATTGTCAGTATACTTGTTATCTTAAATCCATACACAGATTTTTGACACACATTGGTGATGATTTAAGGTTTAGTTATTTCAACAAGCATTTGTGGATCCCACGCTTATATGGTAATCAATGTTCCTTAGGAGATTTTTGAGCGGTCTATGGGTAGTATTTAAGAAGAAACTATTCTAGAGCTTTCAAAGAGATGCTAAGCCTCAAGTCAGTGCCACCGCATAGCAGAGAGGCACAAACAACAATGAATTCTAGAATATTTAGGTTATGCTTATCCTCAGGTCAGTGCCACCGCACAACAGAGAGGCACACAACCTATCTTCTTGTTTGAGCAATTATATTCTTTTGGCACAGATCGCACCAACAACAAAGGTTATTAGCTTGATTGCTTTTTGCAATTTTCATGTGCTTTGCTCATTTTTATGGTCACCCGCACACATTTGTGGTTTTTATTTTGCTTGTTACCCCTTATGGAAATTCATTGATTGTGTTAACCAGAGATAAGATGATAACCCACAGCTTGTTGAACAACTTAGTTTGAACTTGAAATCACCAACGAGGTCTACTTATCTATTGTGTTGAATCTACCGACACATCATCTACTGGTCTAGCAACCTCTAGGTATACTTTCTCCGTGTTACCTTAGTAGCAGCTAGTTTACTATCATTTTTCCTTTTATGTTGCTTAGACTTCTCAGACTTTATACTTCAAATTTTGCATCTTAAACAATTTCATTCTTTTAAAGTCCTAAATTTTTTGTTCTTGTGTACTATCATTTTCTATAGGCATTGAACCAGTATCACATATACGATCTCATTTCTATTAGCTAGACTGTCCTCATCCCTTGTTTTTCTTGAGTACTTAAATTAGAGCAACTAATTTAATACTAATTTAACATATTCTCCCCCTAAAATTCTAAAAGCGGGAATCATTTTACGTTTAAAATTTTAATAGGCGAAGAAGTAAAATAAAAATAAAAGAAAATAAAAATAAAAATTAAGTCTACTTGTCGGACTAAGTACTGTCATCATCTGAAATCACTTCACTTTTCTTTTTAACGCCGTTGGCCTCTAACAAATATAAAAAACGTGGTTAATCAAAAGCTTTTGTGTAGAGGTCAGTGCGTTGAAAATCCGTATTAATTTTAACAACATCGATTAAATTCTTTTCAAAAAAATCACGTATAAAGTGATATTTAATGCCGATGTGTTTGGTCTTAGGATGTTGAACCGGACTTTTAGTTACGGTTATAGCAGCAGAATTATCAACAAATATAGGAGTGTTAGAGAATTGCAAACCGTAGTCCCACATTTGCTGTTGAATCCAAATGATTTGTGAACAGCAGCTTGCAGCAGCAATGTATTCAGCTTCACAAGTTGACAGAGCAACTGATGTCTGCTTCTTACACTGCCACGTGACTATCGTCTCCCAAAGAATTGACATCCTGCTGAAGTTGACTTGTAGTTCATCTTGCAGCCGCCATAATCCGAGTCACTGTATGCTGTAAGCTCAAAGTCATCATCATGAGGATACCACAACCCAAATGTTGGTGTGTAGATACATGTGTCCCTAGTTTCTGAACTTAATATAATATGTCTTTATTGTCTTACACATATGTAATTGAACGGGTACTTAATGAAATACAATGTGTGGTTGTGCTTATAGTGTTGAATATTTCATTGCTTGGTATGTAATAATGCTTATTGAACTAACTATATAGTTGTGGTTGTTTGAATAAATCTAAGTCAATTAATGATTATGAAACATATTCAAATTTAATCATGTGAAGTTCTCATGCGATTGGCCCATGCTAATGGACCATACGCATGAACAACTTCATGCTAATGAACCAGTCGTACGAATGAACCAGGAGACTAGATCAGTCGCATGATTGTAACATGAGATTGGCTCAGTCGCACGCCTGGACACTCAGTCGTGCGAATGGATCAACCGTATGATTCAATCGCACGACTGAACCATGCAAATGGTCCAGTCGCACGATTGAGAAACCCTAACCTATAAATACCACTTAAATCGTGAAAAAACGAGACACTTTGAATAATTCAATACCTAGACGTACTCTAGCCATCAAGAGACCTCTAGCAACCTGTTCCAACTTCATAGATCGTAATAGATCGATTGCTAATCGTTCTTAACATTTAGATTCAATCTTTAATTGATTCTACATGCGTTCTCACTCATTGGATCGCTAGTCAAATAGGATTCTGTACTATTTGATTTGGTATACGTGTAAAACTGTTAGTATTCATCCAGTACACGATCCTAACAAGTGGTATAAGAGCTTTGGCTCTTGATTTACGTGTGATTCAATCGTTTTGATATAAAAATTGTGTTTTTACACTAAAAAACGCAATATTTTATGTCAAATCGGGTTTTAGACGTCTCCTGATCGTAAAGTTTAGTTTTTCTCGCATACGACAATTAGGGTTAGCAAGAAATTCGTGTTTTTGCATCCAAACACCTTAAATCTATGAATTTTCGAAATCCAGCAGGTTCAGTCGCATGATTGACTCAATCACACGACTGAGGTCATACGCATCCCCCATACGCACGATTGGACTCATTCGTACTCCCATTCGTACGACTGAGAAGACTATTCGCATTGTTCAACCGCATTACTTCATTCGCCCGACTGAGCCATCCGCATTAGTTCAGTCGCACGATTGAACCATCTGCATAGTTCAATCGCCCGAATAGCCCAATCGCACACCTTCATTCGCACTAATAAAACAGGTTGGTGTAAAGTTAAAGTTTATAGCAATGGAGGGCCAATACTTAGCATTCACAGCAGGGAGAGACTCACGTATTCAGAACTTACTGCTATTGGAGAATGAAGTGGGGAATCACAACAAACCCCCAAAGCTAATCACGTTAGATAAATACCCAAAATGGAAGCAACGTTTCGAAATCTACTTAAATGGAGTAGATCCCAATCTGTGGGAATCTATTGAGACGGGGTACAACATGCCAGTAGGAGCTAATGATGTCAAACTTACACTGGGTGGCATGACTGATGGACAAAAGGTCAAATACAATGCTGAAAAGAAAGTTATGCTGCTTACACAATCAATTCCGAAGGATATTTTCCATCATTTTTTGGAGTATACACAAGCAAAGAAACTATGGGATGCATTGGAGAAAAGGTATGACGGAAACACATCATTGAAGGCCATAAAAGCAAGGCTTTAAAGAGGGAGTTCGACAACTTCTCCTTGATGGGAAAAGAAAGCCTAGATGATGTTATCAATCGGTTATACCACTTGATGAGTGAGATGCACACTCATGGAGTATCGACGTCAATGGAGGACAAAGTGTGGTAACTTTGCAGATGGGTTGCCGGAGAAATGGGTTTCATTTGTCTCTAATCTCAGACAGAATGGTATGCTGACGAAGTTAGATATCAATGACTTCATTTGAAACTGAGCAAAGAAGAACTGAGGATGAAGTACCGAGCTCAAAAGTCTTCTTATGATCAGAATCTGCACTGTACAACGTGACTCCTCAAACCAAAACATCTGGAGTACCTCTTCAGACAACTTTTGTATCAAGCTCGTCTGCCCTTCACCAGCCTCTACTTCAGGGTCAGAAACGTTAGGGTCGTCTGGTACCCAATACATTGCACCTGAAGCAAATACAACAAAGCTGAAGACCGAGAACTTCGGCAATATGACAGTTGAGGTAGCTAAAGAGCCATGGATCTCTTAGCTGTGGTAGTCCACTCCTATGATGGACTAATTGCTAGTGTAAAATTGGGAACTGCCATTTGGCAGATGAGGATTATGAGCAGGTGGATGAGACAGAGCTTGAGCGGATGGACATAATGTGGGCCTTAGCAAGTGCTGTCCGGAGAGCTAAGAAGTTTGTCAAAAAGACCGGACAAAATTTGATTGCAACTAAGGACACTACCTTCGGCTTTGATAAAACTAAGGTAACTTGCTTCAACTGCGGTGAGAAAGGGCACTTCAAAAGGGAGTGCGTGAAGCCGAAGAAGATTGGCGATGGGAATCCTTTCTCCTCCTTAAATCATTAGGATAAACCCACTAGCAGTCCTACTTCATCAAGTAAGGATCCCAAAGCCTTGACTGCTCATGATGATGAAGGACAGGACTGGAGCTTTCAGTTTGTCTCACAGGAGAATCTAATATCGCTAGTGTGGAGGATATAGATGATAACTCTACTAGTGAAGGAGATATTACAGTTGAACTCGCGATGTCAAATCAGAAGAAACTGCACCAGTGGTCAACTACCTGCCTGAAGAAGGGAAAACCGTGACAACGTCAGAATCACCAGCACCAGAAACACCAGACTCTGCATTGATGGCTGATTCATTAGAACCCGCTCAGGTAAGTACTACTGACCAACTTTTTAATATCATGCTTGTTCTGATTGTAATAAATTTAGGGAAGCATTGATTTAAAATTTGCTAGGTTATTAGATCATAATGATAACTTAATAAAGGACTTGGAACTATGCACTGAAGCTAACAGAGTGTTAAAACAAAATTAGCATGGTTACAAAGAAAAGATAGACCTTTTGAACAAACAGCTTAGGGAAACAAAGTAGTAGCTTTTAACCAAGCTAATGACATTAGGTACTATCTAAACTCCCTTGAGGACACTAAGAAACAAAAGACAGTTTTAGAAGTAGAAATTAATTCCCTAAAACAAAACTACATAGTGGAATAGTTCTTCACACATAGTCCACGCTTAGTGAGAGAACGTAATAATGGGGAGGGTTTGGGTTATAAGTGGTTCCACACCACATGAGACCTTGATAAACTAAAAGTAAACCAATAATAACAATCCAATCAAGGATCATGTGGTGTCCACTCCTCTTGTAAGTGATCCCGATTCCACATGTTCATCAAATGAATCTGGTACTAAACAAAAGGAGGCCACTTCAAAGACAAAAGGTAAAATGCCTTGAGTTAATTTGGACAAGAGTTTGAAAAGGTTAGTATAAAGTCTGGTTCAACAACTGTGAAATCTGAACCTAAAAAAGACAGTAATGTTAACCAATCACGTGCATCATGTCAAAGTCTAGAAAATAGAAAAGAAAAAGATGTTAAAATGTTAAAGAAATTAACTTTGTTAATCCAGACAAAACATCTAAACAAGCAGAGTCCAAAAACCAACAGAGTAAGGTCACCCGGGTGTCACATACATCTCCACAAAAACAGTTAAATCGTAAAGTCGAAGGCAGATCATGATATAGTTGTGGAGAATATGGACACATTGCGTCTCAGTGTCCTTACTATCAGACACCAAGGAGGAAAGTTGAACTTCCTGAACAAAAACCTAGCCCTTTTAAAAAGAACTCAGTGACGCCACCTAAAAGGGATAGTGAACCTAAAGTTTAACACATTAGCCAATTGTCTGTTTATCACAAACATGCCTTACACAAAGCTGGCTTAGGGAAGGAGAAATCAACCTCATTGTTTGATAGTGAGAACATGAAGACGTCTGAGCTTTCCTCACCCTTGAACGGTCAATGGGTTACATTTATGACGTGTGATGCCTCTGGGAAACCCAAGCCAGTGAAGGCTTGGGTCCCTAACCTGAACTAATGTTTTCAAATTGAATGTGCAGGGTGTTCGATATAGTCCTGAAACCAACACGTGGATTATAGCTAGCGGAGCATCCAGGCACATGACAAGGAATAGGGATCTCTAATCAAATGTCAAACAGATAAAAGGAGGTTATGTTTCGTTTGCAGGAAACAAAGGTGGGTACATCATAGCTCAAGGGGAAGTAGGTAATCAGAAAGTGAAGTTTGACAAGGTAAACTACGTTTAACAACTTCAAAATAACTTGCTTTCTGTTTCTCAAATTTGTGATAAAGACTTTAAGGTAATATTTGACAAGAAGTGCTATTAACTGAAAAAGGACTATGCATCCTGGAGGATCAAATCTTAATGTCTACCTCAAGATATAAGGACCTTTATGTCTTTGATCTATCAAAGGCCTCCACAGTAGATCATGAAGTTTAGTGCTTCTTGTCAAAAGCTACTGAGAAGGATTCATCTCCTGGCATAGGAGAATGGGACACATTAATCCATGGAAGATAAACCACTTGATCAGAATGATCTAGTGAGAGGAGCTAATGTCAAAAACCTCCAACTTCCAGATTTATGTGTTGCATGCAAGAAGGGCAAACAGACAAAGAAGTCTCATAAGGAAAAGAAAGTTCATTCTATCAAACTTTCTCTTGAACTTCTTCACATGGATCTGTTTGGTCCAGTCAGTACGAGAAGCATCACAGGCGACTTGTACTACTATGTAGTTACTGATGACTACTCAAGATTCACTTGGGTGATGTTTCTAAAATCCAAATTAGAAACATTTGAGTCATTCAAGGAATTAGTAACTACTCTGGAGTCCTTATACAAGTTGAAAGTACGTCAAGTACGCTCAGACAACGGAACCGAGTTCAAGAATCAATGGATGGAGGTTTACTGCAAGGAAAAGGGAATTGTGCATCAGTTCACCTCTGCCTACACTCCTCAGATGAACGGTGTTGCTGAAAGGAAGAATCGCAGCTTGATAGTGACAACACGGACGATGCTAGTAGACTCAAAACTGCCTATCCAATTCTGGAATGAAGTAGTTGCAAATGCGTGTTATACGCTAAATTAGGTTCTGGTAGTTAAACGCCATGGAAAGACGTGTTACGAGTTACTACAACGACGTAAACCTAATCTGGAGTATCTCGAGCCGTTTGACGCTCCGTGCACCCTACTGAAGAAGACTCAAGAGGGAAAATTCAGCGAGAAGGCTGATGAAGGTATCTTTCTAGGATACAACATACCGAAGAAAAGGGTTTACAACAACTCTACAGGTCAGGCATAACTGTGGTGTAATGTTGATGTTCAGAGATACACCACACCACCTGCTGGAAAAGGACCCGCCTTCTTTTTCAACTATGATGGATTCTTCAAGTCCTTCAACATACCACTCTCCACTTCTGATGATGAGTTAGCAACAAAAATGATGTGTGATGTTCTAAACACCCATCTCAGGAATCTACATCATCTGGACTACAAGGCAATTCATCTAACAACTCAGGGAGAGCACTTGAAGATAGTGACTCTTCCTCTGATGAAGAAGCTGTGGAGACTGTCAGAACAACCAGGAGCAATAGGTTCCTCCTACCGATAGTCCACAAGCATCTGACATTGATGCCTTTGTTTTTTGGAACCTAGATTCCTACTGCCTCAGATACTGAACCGAATGTTCATAATCTTGATTCTGAGATAGTTGTTCCAACCACTCTTGGATCACCCCTAAATGTCTATCATCCTTTGGATAATGTCATTGGAGATGTGAGATCAGGAGTTCAGACCAGAAATCAGTTGTATTCAGCTGATTATGCCTCGGTGATGGAAAAATGTTATCTTCATGACGGTGCATATCGTTGCTTTGTGTCTCAGTTCGAGCCAAAGTATGTTAGTGAAGCCCCAAATGATGAGGCATGGGTGAGTGCGATGCAAGAAGAACTTCTTTAGTTCAAGAAGTTAGGTGTATGGACTCTGGTGGATGGACCTAAAGGTGCTAAGGTCATTGGCACAAAATGGGTCTTGAAATGCAAGAAAGATGATCAAGGCGTGATCATCACAAACAAGGCTCGACTTGTTGTTCAAGGATTTCGACAAGTCGAGGGCATTGACTACAATGAAGTGTTTGCACCCGTGTCAAGAATGGAAGCAATCCGTATCTTCCTTGCCTACGCATCATATATGAAGATTAAAGTTTATCAACTTGATGTGAAGAGTGCATTCCTTCATGGTGAAATCAGAGGACAGTGTACGTTAGTCAACCCGAGGGATGTGAGGATCCATATAATCGGGACAGAGTTTATAAACTCGACAAGGCTCTATATGGGCTTCATCAAGCTCCTAGAGCCTGGTATGAGAAAATCTCGACTCATGTTGTGAAACACGGTTTTCATAGAGGTGTTATTGATTGTACACTATTCATAAAAGAAAAGTATGGAGATTTATTGCTTGTCCAAATCTATGTCGATGACATAATCTTTGGTTCAAAGAACGAAGATCTATGTAAAGAGTTTGAAGCGTAATGAAGGCTGAGTTTGAAATGAGTGCCATGGGAGAGATGAAATTCTTTCTCGGGTTACAGGTTGATCAGACACCAAAGGGATTTTCCTACATCAGACCAAGTATGTAGGAGATATCCTCAGTCGGTTTGACATGGAGAATGCTTCCGCAACTAGGACTCCACTTGCTACAACCATGATTAGCACCCGACGAGAATGGTGATCTGGTCGATGCCACCATGTACCGAGGAATGATTGGATCTCTCATGTACCTCACTGCCTCAAGACCTGATATCATGTACGCGACATGTTTATGTTCAGAATATCAGGCAAAGCCAAAAGTTAACCATCTGATAGGGGTCAAAAGGATCTTTCGTTATCTGAAGGGTACTCCAACACTTGGGTTGTGGTATCCTCATGACGATGACTTCAAGCTGACAGTGTATAGTGACTCGGATTACGGTGGCTGCAATATGAACTACAAGTCTACATAAGCGGGATGTCAATTCTTTGGGAGGAGATTAGTGACCTGGTAGTGTAAGAAGCAGACCTCGGTTGCTTTGTCAACCTGTGAAGCTGAATACATTGCTGCTGCAAGTTGCTGTTCACAAATCATATGGATTCAATAGCAAATGCGGGACTACGGTTTGAAATCTCTTTCTACTCCTATTTTTGTTGATAACTCTGCTACGATTGCAGTAACTAAAAATCCGGTCCAACATCCTAAGACCAAACACATCGGCATAAAATATCACTTTATACGTGATTGCTTTGAAAAGAACCTAATCGATGTGATTAAAATAAATACTGATTTTCAACGCGCTGACCTCTATACAAAGGCTTTTGATAAACCACGTTTTGTATATCTGTTAGAGGTCAACGCGTTAAAAAGAAAAGTGAGGTAATTCCTGATGATGACCATGTGTAGTACGATGAGTATAGTCAATTTTTTTTAATTTTCATTTTTTATTTATTTATCTATTTTATTTAAAGTAGTCAAATTAAATTGATGTTATTTGGTCGCCTATTAAAATCCTAAAAAACGTAAATCTGTTATGGTTTTAGAATTTTAGGGGGAGAATAGGTCAGTAAGTAACATTAACAAAAAAAAGAGGGAAGAGGAGAGGGTAGCTGATAGAAACTAGATCGTATCTGTGATACCGATTCAATGACTTTGAAAATGATAGTACACATGTACAAACCACTTGGGATTTTAAAAGTTTAAATAAAATAAGATGCAAAGTTCAAAGTATAAGTCTGTGTAGTCTGAGCAATATAAAAGGAAAAATGATAGTAAAACTAGCTACTAAGGTAACACAAAGAAAGTAGACCTAGAGGTTGTTAGACCACAGATGATATTTCGGTAGATTCAACACAATAGATGATTAGACCTTGTTGGTGATCTCAAGAACAAACTAAGTTATTCAACAAGCTGTGGGTTAACATCTTATCCCTAGTTAACACAATCAAAAAAATTCCAATAAGGGGTGACGAGCAGAATAAGCGCCATAAATGTGAGCGTAAGACCAAAATATGAGCAAAAGCAATCAAACTAATAACTTATGTTGTTTGTGAGAACTGTGCAAAAAGATTAAAATTGCTCAAACAAGAGGATAGGTTATGTGCCTCTCTGCTGTGCGGTGGCACTGACCTGAGGATAAGCATAACCTATATATTCTAGAATTCATTGTTGTTTGCCTCCTCTCTGTTGTGCGGTGGCACTAACCTGAGGCTTGGCTTCTCTCTGAAAGTTCTAAGAATAGTTTCTTCTTGAAAACTACCCTGAGACCGCTCAAAATCTCCTAAGGAATGTTGATTACCATATAAGTGTGGGATCCACAAATGCTTGTTGAAATAATCAAACCTTAAACTATCACCAATCTGTGTCAAAAGTCTATGTATGGATTTAAGAGGACTAGTATACTGACAATCATTGTGGCTACAACTCTTGAAAGTCCAAATCAATATGGGGATCTAATAGTACTAGTATGATTTCCTAAACTTGCTAACGACTCTAAATGAAAAACAAGAATTGAGCATCAAAAGGTGTTGATAACATGTCCCAAATGATTTGACTTGCCTGTATGATTTCAAATTGAGTTGGTCCATTTATGGTCAAAATTAATTGAAGCTACCTATTCCGGAACCGAATCCATTAGATTTCTATCTTAGGATTTACCCCTCACACAAAATGTCAAAAACAATTCTTAGTTTTGTATTTCAGTTTAAGTCTTTTATTTTGTTTAAATTTAGTCTAATTCAGTTTTGTTTGATATCGGACTACGCCATGGAATTCAATAGGGGATTTAATCACATAAAAGTGTCACGTCTGAGGTGACCACATGTGTTTTCAAAGGTAAAATCAGTCACGTCTGAGGTGACAAATTGCTTAAAAGGATCACGTCTGAGGTGATTAACAGTTTTTCACGTTAAAATGATCATGTTTGAGATGATCACATGCTCAAAATGTTCATTCAAAAGTTAAAAAGGGTTTAAGTGAGGAATGGTCATATAGTTAAAATCATGAATATGATCCAATCGCACGACTGGACCATGAGTATGGACCAACCATACGAATGACCATACTCATGCACTAAACAGCCGAATGGCACATGAGTATGAACCATTCACCCGAATGGCTTATCAGAATGAGTCAGTCGACCGAATGGACTAGTGCAAATGAGTCAGTCGCCCGACTAAAATCCAGTCGGCCGACTGAATGTGATCGACTGAGCCAATCGCATGACTAAGGTCCATTCGCCCGAATGAACTGAGCAAATGGGTCCAGTCGGTCAATTGAAATAAGATTCAGTATAAATAGGGCCATAGTCGATCGCATTCAACTCATCACCCCCAATCGCCCTAAAATCACACAACCTACCGTTACTCTGCCAAAATTTCCTCTGACCCAAATTGCTTGCATATTCTCATATTGTGACGTTTGTTGGTGTTTATACAGGTAAAATGCGCTGTGAACGTGCCAAAAACTCCTTCGATTAGACTTCAAAATCAAGAAATTGGCCCTAACAAGACCCGAGACCTTAAATGGACTAATAACCTAACTAAACCAAGTAAAATGTTGAAATAAAAGTTATTAGGTTATCAGTATAATGAATGCGAGTCTAAAGAACCATTACTTGACGTCTAATTTCAAGAATTGGTTAAATTTCGAATCTCAGTTGACCGAATAGTGGGTCATGCGACTAGACACTAAGATGAACTCCAATCGCACGATTGAGCTGGTCGAATGGCTCAATCGGCCGAATGGATAATATGAATGAGCTCAGTCGGCCGACTGAACCAATCGCAGGCTCAGTCAACCGATTGAACTAAATCGCCTGCTTAGTCACCCGACTGAACCCAGTCGCATGCCAGATCAACCGACTGAATACAGTCGCATGGTTCAATCGCATGAATGAACCAGAATGAATTCAACCAAGTTAATTAGAACTAATTTGTTTGTGTGGTTATCTAATGTCTACGTGTCTTGTCTTACAGATTGATGGCTGACAGATAGTCCATCAACCCCAAGCGTAACATATGTGCTCATTTAGATTCCACGACTCGGAATGGTGCCGAGTTTGCGGGGATCATCACTTTCCTTAAGCGATCCAGGATCTACAAGGCGATATCTACACCATGCACTCCCTACAGGTCTATTCAGCAGGCCTTCTGGGAGGGGGCATCGGTTGACCGCTCTCATGAGCCATACATAATAGAAGTTTTATTTTTGGGATGTATATTGAGGTCACTGCTGAGGATATCAGGCGTGTACTTGGGTTGGGTGATGATGCAGACCACCCTACCAGACTTCACCCGTTGACTGTGAGAGGGTGCTTCTTGAGGATGAAGTACGCTGGGGATATTAATGCAGATGTGCTCAACAAGAGCAACTTGTGTCCCTAGTATAAGTACTTGGCACATTCATCCTCAAGTGCTTGGCTTCGCGAAGGGGTGGGTTCGATGATCTTTCATACCAGATCCAAAATGCCTATGTGGCACTAGTACTGAACCACCCTTTCAGCTTCTCAAGCATGATATTCTCTTACTTGATAGAGAATCTGGAGGTGAAGGGAAAAGAGGGTTTCTGCATGTACCCTAGGTTTCTACAAATGATCTTTGATAAGAAGCTACCCACATTGCCTAAGGAGAGCCAAGATGCACTGGCATTGGAGATTATGGACGACACCACACCAGGTCGTATGAAGGTTTACCGGGGAAAGCAGGTCAAACCCCCGGTGAAGAGACTCATCGGCCATCTGTCCAAGTGGATTACGTGGCGCCAGGGAGGCGTAAATGGCGCCACGCAGACACTGATTCGGATGTCGAGCAACTGGAGCTCCCTGAAGTTGGCTTCGACGATGATGACAGCGCTGATGATGGAGATGTTGGGCCCACTCAACTGAGGGCCCCCACCACTGATATAACATCTCTAGCATCCACCCAAGGTGGAACAGAGGCTGCAGGGTTCCATCAGGACTTTCATCTTGATGAGGAGGAGTTAGACGAGGAGCCCTTGACTCGGACTGTGGGGAGCAGGGTGGTTGCCACCGACCGAGGTATTCGGGAGGTTGGAGGATGCCCTAACGAGTCTAGGGAGACTGATACTGATCCCAGTTATGCTCCCGATTAGCCCAGCAGTGTTCCAAGGGGAGCATCCACCTCGAGGGGCTCGAGGAATAGAAGGATGGCTCAGCCCCACGGTTTGAAGAAGAAGAGGAGGAGGATGACATTCATCACCACCACCACGACTACCACCACTCTACTACTACCACCACTCCACCTACCACCACTACCACCATTCCATCCACCACCATATCTACCACCTCACACACCACTACCACACCCACTCCACCACTTACCTGCATACAATCCACCTTCACTACAACTCATCCACCACCACCTTCATCTATACCACAATCTTCACCACTGCCACCACCACCACCACTAGCCACCATGCAGGACTGTCATCTTACCCCTCCTTTCCATCTGGATCCTCTCTACCTCCTAGTGGGGTAGAGGAACAACTCTCAACACTTAACCGTATGGTGCTGAAGTTGTTGGCAGCCGATGACGAGAAGACTGCCAGATTCGTCAACTAGTAGAACTTACTGCTGCACAATCTCTGTAGATATCTCAGCAGGCACAGCTGATAGAGTAGCAGGCACAACAGATGGCTGCTCAGAGCTCAGAGATGTCCCAACTCCAGGAGAAACATGTCCAATTAGCAAAACGGATAGAGGAGTTGGAGGCGACCAACAAGACCATCATGCTGAGGCTCAAAGGATCAAAGGATGAGCCCTTAAAGATCAGAGAAGGAGATGGAGATGATGGTGATGATGATGATAGTGATGATGATGATGATGATGGTGATGATCAAGGGGATGATACTAATGTTAGTGATGATGTTGATGATGATGATGATGGAGATGATGATACTTCTGCTGCGGGTGCTACATCTACAAGTGAAAGGAGGACCAAGAAGGCTCAAGACCAAAATGCCTCCACATCAGCCCCGTCAGCAGAGGAGCACATGATACAAGGCAAGAGTAATGATTAGTTGTTTATGTTATTTAAATCATGTGTATTTGAATCTTGTATCAAATTAGTGTAATTAATGTTAATATTATTGTTGATGTTTACTGCTTTGATTGTTGACTAATGGTTGATGTGTTACATGTTTTAAATCAAGCAGATCCAAATTATCAAAGAGATGAATATGATGTTGCTCCCCTCCAACAGATCAAGACTCAGCTCACGATGATTCTTGGTCTACAGGGAATAGTCAGGAGATCAGTGGATTACACTCCTGAAGAAGGAGAGATAATTCATGATCTCACAGACGAGCAACTTGCTGAAATGTTCCGACTCAATCCAGATGAGATCGTGAAAGATGCTCTAACAGTCCATGTGGAAAGTGAAGACGAGCTCAAAGGTGTTAATGAGATAGAGATTGAAGATGTCACGGACCAAAATTATCCAAAGTACACTGACATTGAGGGTAATGTCGTTCCCAATCTGGGTGACAATCTTGTTAGTGAAACTTTTGAGACTCTGGATAAAATGGAACAAGAGTCTGACAAGAAAGACGATAAGGCCCAAGCCTCGGAAGCTGAAGTTAATATCAAAAATGCTGAGTGGGCTGCATGCTTTGAAAAAATAAGAGCCCAACACAGTGCTTCAACGTCAACTGTCTACACAAGCTGTACAGAGTGAAGAAATATCAAAAGGTGTCAGGAAAAATCATAGCATTGGCGTATTTCGAAGATCTCAACGTTTATGCAGTTAAACATGAGAAGGTGATTGAGTACTTCAGGTTCCCACACGACCTGAAGACTCTTCCTGGTTTTGAGCTTAACCAGTTAGCAAAGTTGAAATTGCTATATGCTAATGTTGGACCAAAAGAACCAATGAGCCAAGATCAGAAAACCTCTAAGTCCCACATGATATCACAACAACTGCTGAAGGCTTCATCAGCAGTTCGACAAGTGCTGAAAACTCCAACAACTGAAGATCAAGTGCTGAAGACTTCAACAGCTGAAGACTAAAGTGCTGAAGTTCAACAGCTGAAGAACACAAGTGCTGAAGCTGAACAGCTGAAGAACACAAGTGCTGAAGCTGAACAGCTGAAGAACACAAGTGCTGAAGCTGAACAGCTGAAGAACACAAGTGCTGAAGCTGAAGAGCTGAAGAACACAAGTGCTGAAGCTGAACAGCTGAAGAACACAAGTGCTGAAGCTGAAGACCAAAGTACTGAAGTATAACAGCTGAAGAGTCTACAAGTGCTGAAGATCAACAACTGGTGTACAACGTCTGAAGACAAAGACTGAAGTCATCAGTTGATGATACATCTGAAGTTCAAGTCTGAAGACCAAGTACTGAAGTTTCAGTAGTTTGTCACAACAGCTAAAGAGTACTTCTTCAATAGTTATGATATCAGTAGTTTTATGTTTTTACTTTCAGCAGTTTTGTAAAACGACTGAAGAGCTTGTTCTTCAGTCTTTGTAGTATCAGTAGTTTTACGTTTTTCAGTATTATAGTAACTGATAACACTTAGTATTTTTGTAAGAAGATATCAGCTGTTTTGACATCTTCAGTAGTTGTGTTTCAGTTGGAATAATTCTGTTAGATGTCACTATCAAATGACATCAGCAGACGTCACATCTCTTATATAAGAGGTGTCGACCTAATTGTAATTGTGACATTCCGTTACCACGAAAGCGAATATTGAATGAAATATATTTGCATAATTCTCTCTATCTATAACCGTCTTTGTTCTTCATTGAATATCGTTTCGTTCTTGTGAATTGGCTAATTCATTGTTAGAATTCCGCTGCTATACTCTCTAATCAATCAAACGTAGATCACTGATCCTAACAAGTGGTATCAGAGCTGGTTAATCATTGATCGATCTAACAATTGATCATTGAAACTGCTAATTGATATCTATGTTTGATGAATTAGCATATTCGCAAGAACTAGTTATAGATTATTGAATTTCTGTCGCTTTCCTTCATTTATTTTGAGATCTCTCCTGGTTCAATTGTTGTTGTTGTGTGTTGTTCTAAATCTGTTTTAGCTTAATTGAATTTGATTGAATCTGAGATGACTACTCCCTCTAATGATCCTCACAATACCGGTTCCTCAACCAAGCCTCCGATGCTGGTTAGGACCGAGTATAACAATGGCAACGAAGAATGCTTCATCACCTGTCTTTACAGTTCAGGTTGTTGGAATTCTGTGTACATGGACTACATAAGCCTATGTGAACAATCCGGAAACCAATCAAATGGTTCCGAAAAGAAGGAACATACTCTGATGAAGATCGAAACTGTTTGAGATTGATGCTAAAGCCCATGGAATTCTGGCCATGGCACTGCCTAATGAAATCTATCAGGGCTTTGCATCATGAAACTGCTCATGATCTCTGGAATGCCCTGAAGGAACAGTTCTGTGGCACAGATGAGGTTTAATGCAACACAAAAATCCTTGCCAACAATATAGACATTCTCTCATAGAAAGGGTGAGACACGGAATCAAGTTTGAGCGTTTTTCCTGCTTGATCTCTGAGCTGAAAATGGTGAAACAGAAATACACCAATAGCCAGATGAACAACATTCCTCAGATCACTGCCTGAGAGATGGAACACATACACTATTGTCCTACGCTCCAGTGCAAATTTGGATAGCCTATCTCTCACCCAACTTTATGGGAAACTGCTTACATTGAAAGAGATAGAGCAGAAGAGGAACTGTCCTCATCAGAAAGCTCACTGATGACTTTGTACCAGGTATACTGCCTTGGTTGGTAATGATCAGAATATGCTGCATCTGAAGCAATTATATAAGCATATTGATTTCTCTTCAAATAGTTCTGATCATGCATTGTTTTGGTATTGAGAGTCATTCTGGCATAATAGTGACATTTCCGTTACCACGAAAGCGAATATTGAATGAAACATATTTGCAGAATTCTCTCTATCTATAACCGTTTTTGTTCTTCATTGAATATCGTTTTGTTCTTGTGAATTGGCTAATTCATTGTTAGAATTCCGCTGCTATACTCTCTCTAATCAATCAAACGTAGATCACTGATCCTAACAATGGTATCAGAGCTGGTTAATCATTGATCGATCTAACAATTGATCATTGAAACGCTAATTGATATCTATGTTTGATTGAATTAGCATATTCGCAAGAACTAGTTATAGATTATTGAATTTCCTGTCGCTTTCGTTCATTTATTTTGAGATCTCTCCTGGTTCAATTGGTTGTTTTTTTTGTTCTAAATCTGTTTTGCTTATTGAATTTGATTGAATCTGAGATGACTACTCCTTCTAATGATCCTCACAATACCGGTTCCTCAACCAAGCCTCCGATGCTGGTTAGGACCGAGTATAACATATGGCAACGAAGAATGCTTCATCACCTGTCTGTTAACAGTTCAGGTTGTTGGACATCTGTGGTACATGGACCACATAAGCCTATGGTGAACAATCCGGAAACCAATCAAATGGTTCCGAGAGAAGGAACAATATTCTGATGAAGATCGGAAACTGTTTGAGATTGATGCTAAAGCCCATGGATTCTGGCCATGGCACTGCCTAATGAAATCTATTTAGGGCTTATGCATCATGAAACTGCTCATGATCTCTAGAATGCCCTGAAGGAACAATTCGGGGCACAGATGAGGTCTTAGCAAACAATAGAGAAATCCTTGCCCAACAATATGAGACATTCTCTCATAGAGGGTGAGACACTGACTCAACAGTTTAAAGCGTTTTTCCTGCTTGATCTCTGAGCTAAAATGGTGAAACAGGAATACACCAATAGCCAGATGAATACAGGTTCCTCAGATCACTGCCTAAGAGACGGGACACTACACTATTGTCCTACGCTCCATTGCAAATCTGGATAGCCTATCTCTCACCCAACTTCATGGGAAACTGCTTACATTCGAAGAGAGATAGAGCAGAGAGAAACTGTCCTCATCAGGAAAGCTCACTGATGACTTTGTACCAGGAATACTGCCTTGGTTGGTCATGAGTCGAGAATAGCTGCATCTGAAAGCAATTATGATGAGTATATTGATTTCTCTACAAATAGTTTTGATCATGCATTTGAGGTATTGAGAGTCATTCTGGCAGTAATAGTGACAATCTATGCTTCATCATGGATGATTTGAAAGGAATAGCTGATGATGATCTAGAAGAGATGGATATTCTGAGCCAATGGCACCGATTAATATCAGATCTCAGAAGTTCTATAAGAGAACTGGCAGGAAATTTCCTGGACTCTCTGGCAAAACCAAAGTTGGTTTTGACAAGAGTAAGTTGAGGTGTCACAAATGCCAAGGCTGGGACACTTTGCAAGAGAGTGTAGATCAACTGGATCTAACTCTTCTGCACCCTTTGTGACTTTTCCTAGTACTAGTCCACAAAACAGAGGGCAACATCCTGCTGGTTCTGGTCATCATTCACATCCTAGATCTCCTGCATACTTTGTTCCCCAGGGTCAAATGTCATATCCTTATCCCTGCTATTATATGCCTCAACCAAATCCTGTTCAAGCTCCAATTGCACAACAACCACAAGCATTGCCTGAACCACAACCTTCCCAATCTCATCAACAACTCAACCTCAACAACACAGCTTCTTCACCCCAGGAGTTGTTGACTGGAGCAGTTTACCAGATGACTTGTCTGGTCATGAACAACTGTTCTCAGGTGCTAGTCAACATGGTGGTGAAAGTCCCTTTGGAAATCTAGCTCTTATGGCTTTGGATTCTGCTGATACTCATCCACTAATGCCTCTACACCAAGGTATCACAGGTATCCTCTGAGGCAAAAGCCAAATTGTTCTGAAACATGTAAGCAGCATTTGCATCTATTAGAGAAGCAAATGTAGCTTTAATCAACAATAACATTGAGCTAGAACAAATAATTTCCAAAAGCAAAGCTGAATTTGAGTCTGTGCTTAATGATAAGAATGATGAGATTTACAAACTAAATGCCAAATAACTGATGATAAGCTAGGGAGAGATACTTCTAAGAAGTATAAAGATCCAAAGAAACCCTTGCAGTCACCCAGGTAGAGTGTGATAGATGGGTACAATCATGCAAAGGTTTTGAAATGCTTCTTAGTAAGCAATCTGCTTCCAATGTGAAGTTTGGCATTGGTTACAATCACACTGCTCCACCTACAGATTTTACTCCCAGAGCAGAGGTAGAATCTGATGGTGAGAGTAATAACCAATCCATTTCATCATGTGATCTACTTTCTGATACAGCACAATCAGAAGTAGAAGTCACACCAAGCCCTCTCAGAACCTATTAGCTGATGTTGATGGTTCTACTGCTGACACTCACATGATCAATGAGTTGATCAACTCAGGAGTAATTCTGAAAGTCCTGAAAGGACTAGAGAGCAGGATTTAACACCTGAAGTTCAAACTCCAATACTGCAGTACTGAAAAGAAGAAAACTGTCAGTAGAAAGAGTTTGAAGACTACTAAAGAGGAAGTCAAGAAAGCAAACAATGCTTCCAAAGTACTGAGAGCAAGTCTTCAGTGCTTCACCCTCTTTAATTGATGATCAACCTAAGATGAAGAAGAAACCATGTGAAGTATGTGGTTTGTTCAATCATTTTACAGATGATTGCTGGTACAAAAGAGGTTCCAAACTCAAACATAAAGGGAAATTAAAGAGAAAATGGTAAAAATGAAACTGAGTTTGAGACCACATTTGTATCAGCAACATCAAATCCTGTAACCCTTAAGTCCTCAAAGAAATCCAAAAAGGAAGGGGTTAAACAGGTAACAGCTGAGATTGCTCAGAAGAAGAAGGTGCAACATAGGAACTTATCAAACTCCACTGGCAATGTGTCTGATGAGCTAAAAGCTTTATCACAAAATCAGACACAGCTGGTTATGATGGTTCAACATCTGTTGGGAAGAGTTAACCAATTAGATGCTCCTGTGTTGAAACCATAAAAAGGAGATCCAAGCCAAAGGATTCCTCTTCTTCACCATCTTCTTCCTCTCAGGCTGTTGTTTCGAATAAACCTGTTAGTTTACCATCTGTTGATGAGCCCAGACCCAAAACCAAAAAGGTTTGGGTCTCCAAAACTAAATGATTGTTTATTATTGCAGGGTTCTCCAACATTCCAAAGTATCAACTGGTATGTAGACAGTGGGGGATCTATGCACATGACTGGGAACAGCTCTCTTCTTCATGACTACTCTCAAGGAAAGAAGGGGTTTGTTTCTTTTGGTAATGATGCTAGGGGTTACATCATTGGAAATGGCTTTGTCTCCAATGGAGAAATCAAGTTTGATGATGTTAATCATGTGGAAAATCTCAAGTACAATCTCTTGAGTGTCAGTCAAATGTGTGATAAAGGCCATGTTGCTCTTTTCACCAGTCAGAACTGTAGGATTCTGTCATCCAAAGTTCTGCATTTGATTGATAAGGTGTTGGATGATCACACTCTCCTGAGAGCCAACAGGACAGGAAGAGTGTATGCCTTAGATCTTTCCAAGAAAATAGATCTCAAAGGCAATCCTTGCCTATTTTCTAAAGCCTCTTCTCAAGAATCTAAACTGTGGCACAGAAGGCTGGGTCATGTAAATTTCAAAAACATGAACCAGCTAATCCACAATAGTTTAGTTAGAGGCTTACCAATAAAGGAGTTCCATTGTGATGAAACCTGCACTGCTTGTTTAAAAAAACAACACAAAGTCTCATTCCCTCCTATTGAAGAGCCTAAGTCCACTGCATGTTTGCAATTAGCATATGGATCTATTTGGTCCTGTGAGAGTAATGAGCATGGCAAAGAAGAAATACTGTCTGGTAATTGTGGATGATTACTCCAGATTTGTATGAACTTTCTTTCTACATTCAAGGATGAGGTTGCTCAGAAGATTATTCACTTTGTGTTGTATATTGAGAAGCAGTATTCCCTTCCAGTCAAGTGTATTAGGAGTGACAATGGAACTGAATTCAGAAACCATACACTTGATGACTTCTATCTTTCAAAGGGAATCAAAAGGCAGTTTAGCATACCAAGGACTCTAGAACGAAATGGAGTAGTGGAGAGAAAGAACAGGACCCTTATTGAAGCTGCAAGGTCCATGCTGGCTGACTCTGGTTTGCCACTGACCTTTTGGGCTGAAGCTGTTAACACAGCTTGCTATGTGCAGAATAGAGTCTTAGTAAATCAGAGGTTGATGAAGACTCCATATGAAGTTCTCCATCACTTGGCTCCTCTAATTTCATTTTTCAAAGCATTTGGTGTCCCTGTTTTATTCTCAACACAAAGGATCAAATCCAAAAATTTGATCCTAAGGTGGATGTAGGTATTTTGTTGGTTATTCATCTACTTGCAAGGCATACAGAGTCTTCAACTGCAGAACAAAGATAGTTGAAGAACTTTGCATGTGAAGTTTAATGAATCTCCTATGGACAAGATTCCACAAAACCCTGTGGAGTTGTTTGATTTGGACATACTGCAATATGTTCCTTATCAACCTCCAGCTGTTGCAGATCCTGTGGATAAATCATCTTCTGCAGCATGTCTTCCACCTGGTGGTATTGATGATGATGATGATAATATCAATACTCACCTATCAAGTTTAGTGACCAACTGCCTGTGTCTGCTAAATTTGATGTTCCTGTAGCTTCAGCAGTTCCATCCACAACAAATGCTGATGAGATCTCTGTTCCTCTACATCTTTTGAGTTACCATCTAATTCTTGGTTTCAAGAGTCTGCATCAACATCTGCTGCTGCTGAAGGTCCTACAAACACTTGCACAGATCTCATTGTTTATCAGAACTAAAGAATCACCCCATGTCTTAGATTATTGGTGATATCAATGCTGGTGTTTCAACAAGAAGTCAATTGTCTAACTTCTACTTCTATGCTCTCTTCATCAGTCAGCTAGAGCCAAAGAACTACCATGTTGCTTTGAGAGACATGGATGGGTTGAAGCTATGCAGCTTGAGCTACTTCAGTTCAAGAAACAGCAAGTGTGGGAACTGGTTCCTCTTCCCCCAGGTAAGTGTGCAATAGGCACTAAATGGGTGTTTAGGAATAAGACTGATGAAAATGGGCTTATTGTTAAGAACAAGGCTAGACTGGTTGTACAGGGTTTTCACAAGAAGAAGGCATTGGCTATGATGAAACCTTTGCCCCTGTAGCCAGACTAGAGGCAATCAGATTGTTTTTAGCCTATGCTGCATTCCACAATCTTAAAGTTTTTCAAATGGATGTCAAAAGTGCATTTTTATATGGTAAAATAAAGGAAGAAGTTTATGTGTGTCAACCACCAGGTTTTGAGGATAATAAACATCCTGAATGGGTGTATAAACTTGATAAGGCTCTTTATGGGTTGAACAAGCTCCTAGAGCCTGGTATGAGACACTTTCTACTTTTCTTCTTAAGAATAATTTCACTAGAGGCTCCATTGATAAAACTTGTTTATTAAGAAGGTGGATCAGCATAAGCAACTTGTTCAGATTTATGTTGATGATATCATTTTTGCATCCTCTGATCCCCAGTTGTGTGATGATTTTACAACATAATGAAAAAGAGGTTTAAAATGAGTGCAATGGGAGAATTACAGTTCTTTCTAGGCTTGCAAATTAAAAAAGGCTGATGGAACATTTATTCATCAGTCAAAATATACAAAAGATCTTTTGAATAAGTTTGATTTACAAAACTGTAAGCCCTGTTCTACTCCCATGTGCAACACCACACAACTGGATGCTAATCAGAAGGTAAAGCTGTTGATGAAACACTTTACAGATGTATGATTGGGTCCTTGATGTATTTAACAGCTTCTAGACCAGATATTATGTTTGCTACATGTGTTTGTGCTAGATTTCAGGCTGCTCCTAAAGAGTCTCATTTGATTGCAGTCAAGAGAATCTTTAGATATTTGCAAGGTACACAATCTCTGGGTTTATGGTATTCCACTGGACACTCTTGCAAATTAGTTGCTTTTTCAGATAGTGACTATGCAGGGTGCAAGTTAACTAGAAAGTCAACTTCTGGTGGTTGTCAATTCCTAGGCAACTGTTTGATTTCTTGGCAGAGTAAGAAACAAACATCTGTTGCTACATCAACTGCTGAAGCCGAGTACATTGCTGCTGCAAGTTGCACTTCTCAGATACTCTGGCTTCAGAACCAACTTCTGGATTATGGCATTACAGAGACTAAGACTCCATTATTAATGGATAGTGCTTCAGCTCTGTGTATTGTCAAAAATCCAGTCCAGCACTCCAGGACCAAACATATAGAGATCAGACATCACTTTATTCGGGATTGTTTTGAAAAAGGTCTTATTGATCCTAAGTTTGTGCCTAGTGCTGATGAGCTTGCAAATATTTTTACTAAGCCTTTGGATAGTTCTACTTTCCAAAACCTTGTGTTACGGCTTGGTATGCTGCAGCTAGAATAAGTGACAACTACTGATGATTTCAGTACTAATTACTGGTGATCATTGGTAACCATGTCACATATAAGTACTGATGAGTCCTTTCACCTTCAGTAGTTTTTATAACTACTGACGGCTAAATGCCTCACAAGTACTGAAGTACTTTATTTGTTCCAAACTACTGATGTAGTTACAACTACTGATGTAGTTACAACTATTGAAAACAATCAGTACAAACAGATAAGTACTGACGTCCTATGAAACACCTGAAAGCAGATGCAAAGTTTGATGAGTAAGTGTTGAGGACAGTATGAAACAGCTGCAAGGCTATGAATGACGAAAACTACTGAAGAGAACTTTCTCTTCAGTGTTTCTACAACTGCTGTTTCATTCTAAACAACTGAAGCAAAACCATGTCTTCAGTAGTTTTTATAACTGCTGATGCCTAAAACCACGACTTCAGCTGTTTCAACGTCTGATAGGGTAATACCATGTCAATAGTCGGTTTAAAACTACTGATGACTAACACCACTCCCTTCAGTCATTTTCACCCCTACCCTATAAATACCTGTCCTCTTCTCTAATGTTTCATTAGCCGTTATTTTCTGAACTTCTCTCTCTCAAACATGGCGACCATGAGTCTGAAACCATGACACAACTGCGTTGCTTACCTTACAAAGTCGGCTTTCTGGAACAAATATGATATGCCATTGACTTAATGGTGGATTCTCCATATCGCACAGCCGTTCTCTTGAATCCAACCATTTACCCTGAATCCCTCAGTCAATTCTGGTCAAATGCTTCTGTTCATACTGATGAGTCTACCGGTCAGATCTCTGTTCGGTCCCTTATCAACCAGAAACCAGTGGTCGTTACAGCCGACATCATTCGTCAGGCATTACATCTACACGATTCCACCGCTGTGACTGTATACCCAAAGGGCATAACAGATATGTCCTTTATCAATCATGGGTATGAAGGTGATCTTCGAGCTACAACCGTTCTAAAGAAACATTTCCATGACGCTGAGAAACTCATTTTTCACATGGTAAATGTCTGCTTAGCCTCCAAAACATCTTCTTGGGATCAAATGTCATCCCAATGGCAACAGGTATTGTATTCTATTCTAGAACACCAACCGTTAAATTTTTCTGAAATTGTGTTCCTAGAAATAAAGAACTTGGCTCAGAAACCTGTGGCAAATCGATGGCCATTATATCCCAGGTTTCTGATGGCCATTATTTTGGATGAACTAAAATCTGATGGCCTTGTTGGCCTTGGAGTCCCTGCACCAGCTGTTTTGGCTGAGGTATACTCCAGGCACAACTCCGACCTTACACTCAAAGAAGCTGCCCGAATGCTAAAACCAAAGCACAGGGAACCCACAGCTTCCTCCATCAGAACCAAAGTCCCCACTAAACCAAAACCAAAACAACCCAAAACAACTATTCAGGGAGATGAGTCCCCTGAAGATGCTCCTGCACCACCAACGCAGGCTATACTTGCTGGCTTAAACCCCCCAGCAGTATCAGAGACTCTACCTGCCATAGCCGCTTAGGTTTCCTCTCAAAAGGAGCCTGCAGCCACCACACAAGGGGTACCCACACATCTGGGATCTTCCTTACTTGAGGAGATTGCCATTGAAGAGCACCATCCTCCCCAGGTGCACACTGCTTCTACCCCATCACCCCATGCAACCGCCCCCCAAAGTCCAACAATAATTATTGCAAATGTGCTGACTAAGTTGCATGCCTCTCCTCCTCCCCAAAACCCACCAACAAAGGGGAGAATCACAGACATTGAGGAAGAGGATCCCCATGCTTCTGACAACCCACAACACCAGGGTTTACAAATTCTATCTCCTGGTGTAGATAGGGAGATTAGAATATCTAGTGAGGCTGCCACCTCTTCTGCATCAGCACATGCTCAGAATGAGGCTGGTAACATTGCTAAGACCTCACTAGAGGCAACAACTGATGAAGGACATAGTCCTGAGGCTGGAAGTCCCCAGTTCCAAGACAAAGGGGCACATGCTACAACTGGTCTACACCCAGTGCATGTACATCCTACTCCAAGCAGGAGGTCAGGTGATTCAGCTTCTGCTGATGATGACCTGGGCTTTTTCTATGACGTTCTAGCCCACAACACCATCCTGGAGGCTGAGGTAAGCAGACTACAAGAACTGCTTGCCAAGAAGTCTCAGGATGAAAGTCCATCTGCCCCCACCAACCCACAAATGGCACCTTCAGTTGAAGGTTCCCCAAACACTTTACCCTCTCACTTCACTGAGCCTCCAGCTTCTGCTTTTGGCACTATCTCTTCGGGACAGAACCCCCCAGAGCAGATGGTTGCTGTATTCCAACAATCCATACCTCTCATCACTCCCATTATCAATGACATTGTTTATAAAGCCATTGATGAGAGGATTTCCTCAACTCTACAACCACTCATTGATGATGCTGTGCAAAAGAAACTTTTTGCGGTACAAACCCCTGCCACCAATGCATCCAAAAAGGGGGAGAGTACTGCAGTGAAAGAAAAGAAGAGGAAAAGAACTGGGGATGAGAAGGCACAAGAGAAAACTCAGGAGTTGGAAACAGAAAAGCGACAACAACTGATCACTTACAAAAGAAAGAAAAGTGCTGGTGATCAACCTACTGCTGAAGAAAAATCCTTGGAAGAGCTGGTAAAAGATGCAGATGACACACACAACCGATCCATGGACAAAATCATTGAGCAACTCTTCAAGCAAGGCTTTGACACAGCCACATTAGACAGTGAGATCAGGAGGTTGGAAGTGGAGGAGATTCAAACCAGATGGGCTGGGTATGATGTACTGGAGAAAGAGAGATTGGAGATCATGATTCGTTTCATTGCCAAATACTTAGGAAGATCTTTGATGGAGATTCGTTCATGGACCAGAGACAGTATTCTGGCTATAGCCACCAGAATCTGTTTGTCTGAGCAATTTCATAAGGGGATTATCATTGAAGCACTTGATGAGGCTGGGGCTGGAAAAAGGTTTGAAATGGAAAGACTTACAAAGGCCAAACTCACAACCAAAATGCTGGAACAACCTTCCTTTCACCCACTCAAAAACAGCCTACCCCTCAAATCTCCAAACCAATCTCAAAGCCCAAATCCAAACATCCTCAATCTTCAAAACCAATTCCTTTACCAACCCAACCATCATCCAGTGATGCACCTAGAAGGAGGAGAAGGATGCTGAGGATAGAAGAAGATGAAGAAGAAGAGGATGAAGATGATAGTCTGCCACTCTCTGCTGTTCTAAAGCTACCAGAACCCAGGAGTCAACCCAAGATCACACCTGACTCTCAAAGGGAAATGGTTAGAGTCAAGATAGAAGATGAAGAACAGCAGAAGCAGCACGATGAGCAACTACTGAAGATGGTTGACAAGGAATTTCCTCAGTCATCATCTATACAAGCCATGAAAGGGCATGCTCAGAGGCTATACACTCTCAGACACACATTTCAGTATCAGAAGGAGAGAGTGAGAGTATGGCCAGACCCCAAGGTGAGTTCTAGAATCCATAAAAGATCTATTCCACACAGATACAATGGCCAGGTTAGAAAAACAATAGATTCTACCATCATGTTGGCCATTGTAGTCTCACCATGGGAAATAATTGATGAATTCAAGAAAGCTCATCAATCAAATATGACCCCTCAAGCTTTACTGGAAAACAAGATGATCAAAAGGGGTTATTATATAAAAGCTTAAAGACATCAAGAAGAATGAGCTCCAGTTACTCCTTGAAGGCACCATCCTGATGAATTTGTCTATAGGGAGGTAACTACTGTGGAGTTGAAGAATGGAAGGACTGTGAAGTACTTATCTGAGTACTATGGTCCAGAGTTCTTCTTCGAAGGAGGAGTAGAAGAACTCTCTAAGGAGGAACAAGTTGTTCTCCTTGAAGCCTATGTTCGAGAGTCATACAGACTCATTATGGGGAAGTAAATCTCATGAATGGGATAACAACTCTGTGTTTAGTTCCCCAAAACAGAGTTCCCATTCATACCTTGCCAAACAGATCTCTGAGATTTCTTCCCAGGCTGGAGCTTATATGGGTCATCTTCTCTACTGATCAAGAAGGAAAAAGACCAACCTTTTTGCCAACAATAAGTGGGAAAATAAATAAATTAGAGGTTTTGGCTGCATTGGTTCAGGGGGAGTTTGTTGGACCAAAAGAACCAATGAGCCAAGATCAAAAAACCTCTAAGTCCCACATGATATCACAACAACTGCTGAAGGCTTCATCAGTAGTTCGACAAGTGCTGAAAACTCCAATAGCTGAAGATCAAGTGCTGAAGACTTCAACAGCTGAAGACTAAAGTGCTGAAGCTCAAAAGCTGAAGAACACAAGTGCTGAAGCTGAACAGCTGAAGAACACAAGTGCTGAAGCTAAACAGCTGAAGAACACAAGTGCTGAAGCTGAAGAGCTGAAGAACACAAGTGCTGAAGCTGAACAGCTGAAGAACACAAGTGCTGAAGCTGAAGACCAAGTACTGAAGTATAACAGCTGAAGAGTCTACAAGTGCTGAAGATCAACACTGGTGTACAACGTCTGAAGACAAAGACTGAAGTCATCAGTTGATGATACATCTGAAGTTCAAGTTTGAAGACCAAGTACTGAAGTTTCAGTATTTTGTCACAACAGCTGAAGAGTACTTCTTCAGTAGTTGTGATATCAGTAGTTTTATGTTTTTACTTTCAGCAGTTTTGTAAAACGACCGAAGAGCTTGTTCTTTAGTCTTTGTAGTATCAGTAGTTTTACGTTTTTCAGTAGTTATAGTAACTGATAACACTTAGTATTTTTGTAAGAAGATGTCAGCTGTTTTGACATCTTCAGTAGTTGTGTTTCAGTTGGAATAATTCTGTTAGATGTCACTATCAAGTGACATCAGCAGACGTCACATCTCTTATATAAGAGGTGTCGACCTAATTGTAATTGTGACATTCCGTTACCACGAAAGCGAATATTGAATGAAATATATTTGCAGAATTCTCTCTATCTATAACCGTCTTTGTTCTTCATTGAATATCGTTTCGTTCTTGTGAATTGGCTAATTCATTGTTAGAATTCCGTTGCTATACTCTCTAATCAATCAAACATAGATCACTGATCCTAACAGCTAACCCATGCAAAATGTCGGGCTGGTGTGAGGCAGCTCTAAAGAGAGAGTACCACACCAGATGGGTCAACTTCAAACCTCAGCAGCCAACAAGGTATATCAGACGGTCTAAGGTTGATGCCATAACTAGAAAACCAAAAATAGTGCTGAAGTGGAGTCCTTCGCGCACAATGTCTAAGATCCCTCTACGGGAAATGTCATAGGACTTCATTCCACACTTCAAATGGTGGTACTATGATGGGATGACAGGAGAGGCAGTCATAGTTTTGAACAAGAATGGTATAATGGAAACCATCAGGGTGTTTGACCTAATATGGCTTACAAACTTGTCTGCTGATGATGTCTATACATTATACAAGTGGCCACTGTTCTATGACTTTCAAGATATTGTACAAGCTCTACAATTTTAGAACGTGATACGACTCTATTTTGCCTTTGAGATACATGCAGGAGTCACTAGAGAAGAAAAGTACAAGAAGTTTGAGGAACTTATGAAGGATGTAAGACATTAGATGAAACTAGGTCCAAAGGGGAGTTTATAGATACATGTGTCCCTAGTTTTTGAACTTAATGTAATATGTCTTTATTGTCTTACACATATGTAATTGAACGGTACTTAATGAAATACAATGTGTGGTTATGCTTATAAGGTTGAATATTTCATTGCTTGGTATATAATAACGCTTATTGAACTAACTATATAGGTTATGGTTGTTTGAATAAATCTACGTCAATTAATGATTATGAAACATATTCAAACTTAATCATGTGAAGTTCTCATGCGATTGGCCCATGATAATGGACCATACGCATGAACAACTTGATGCTAATGAACCAGTCATACGAATGAACCAGGAGATTGGATCAGTCGCATGATTATAACATGAGATTAGCCCAGTCACACAACTGAACACTCAGTCGTGCGAATGGATCAACCGCATGACTCAATTGCATGACTGAACCATGCAAATGGTCCAGTCGTACGATTGAGAAACCCTAACCTATAAATACCACTTAAATCATGGAAAAACGAGACACTTTGAATAATTCAATACCTAGACGTACCCTAGCCGTCAAGAGACTCTAGCAACTTGTTCCAACTTCATTGATTACAGTAGATCGATTGCTAAACGTTCTTAACGTTTAGATTCAATATTTAGTTGATTCTACGTGCGTTCTCACTGATTGGATCGCCAATCAAATAGGGTTCCGCACTATTTGATTCGGTATACGCGTAGATCTGTTAGTATTCATCCAGTACCCGATCCTAACATGGTGTACCCTTCAGATAATAAAATATCCTTTTGATGCCTATGAGATGGTTGACTTTCAGTTTCACCTAGTATCTGGAGCAGAGACACGTTGCGTACATGATATCAGGTCTTGAGGTAGTGAGGTACATGAGGGATCCGATCATTCCTCGGTACATGGTGGCATCCACCCGATCACCATTTTTGTTGGGTGCTACGTCATGGTTTGTAGCAAGTGGAGTCCCAGCTGCCGAAGCATTCTCCATATCGAACCAACTTAGAATATCACCTACATACTTGGTCTGATGTAGAAATATGCCTTTTGGTGTCTAATCCACCTATAACCCGAGAAAAAACTTCATCTCTCCCATAGCATTCATCTCAAACTCAACTTTCATTACTACTTCAAATTCTTTACATAGTTCTTTGTTTCTGGAACCGAAGATTATGTCATCAACATAAATTTGAACAAGCAGTAAGTCACCATCCTTTTCTTTGATGAACAGTGTACAGTCAATCACTCCTCTGTGAAATCCATGTTTCAAAAGATGAGTCGAGAGTTTTTCATACCATGCTCTTGGGGCTTGGTGGAGCCCATAGAGAGCCTTGTCTAGTTTGTAAACTTTGTCCCGATGATACGAATCCTCAAATCCTTCGGGTTGACTGACATACATTGTCTCCCGGATTTCACCATGAAGAAATGCACTCTTTACATCCAGTTGATAAACTTTAATCTTCATGTAAGATGCATAGGCTAGGAAGATACGGATTGCTTCCATTCTCGCCACATGTGCAAAGAGTTCATTGTAAACAATCCCCTCGACTTGTTGAAATTCTTGAACTACAAGTCGAGCCTTGTTTTTAATTATGACTCCCTTGTCATCATTCTTGCATTTCAAGACCCATTTGGTGCCAATGACCTTAGCACCTTTAGGTCTATCCACCAGTGTCCATACACCTAACTTCTTAAATTGAAGAAGTTCTTCTTGCATGGCACTCACCCATGCCTCGTCGTTTAGGGTTTCACTGACATATTTTGGCTCAAATTGACACACAAAACAGTGATACGCACCATCGTGAAGATACCCCTTTTCCATCACTAAGGCATAATCAGCTAAGTATAGCTGATTTCTTGTCTGAACTCCTGATCTTACATACCAATGACATTGTCTAGAGGATGATAAACATTTAGACGTGATCCAGGAGTGGTGGGTACAACTATCTCATGATCCAGATAATGAACAGCAGGTTCAGTATCTGAGGCAGTGGGGGTGTGAGGTTCTGAAGTGTTAGAGGCATCAACATCAGATGCTTGTATACTTGCAGTAGTAGGAACCTGTTCTCCTGATCCACCTGATCGTTCTCCACGTCTTCATCATTAGTGGAAGAGTCACTTACTTCCAGTGCTCCCCCTGAATGACTGGAATACTCACCTTGTGAACCTAATGTTGTTGAGTCTTGTGATGGTGTGTTTAAGACATCATACATCATTTTGGTTGCTAACTCATCTTCAGAAGGGGAGAGAAGGATATTGAAGGACTTAAAGAATCCATCATAATCGAATAAGAATGCGGGTCCTTTGCCAGCAGGGGGTGGTGTATCTCTGAACGTTGACGTTGCACCACACTTCTACTTGAGCTGTTGAGTTGTTGTAATCTCTCTTATTCGGTATGTTGTGTCCTAGAAAGATTCCTTCTTCAGCCTTCTCACTGAACTTCCCTGACTGTGTTTTCTTCAGAAGAGTACATGGTGCTCCAAATGGTTCGAGGTGCTCTAAATTAGGTTACGTCATTGCAGTAACTCGTAACACGTTTTACCATGACGCTTGACCATGAGGACTCGATTTAGGGTGTAACATGCATTGGCCACTGCCTCATTCCAGAATTGAATGGGCAGTTTTTGAGTCTGCTAGCATCGTCCTGGCTGTCTCTATCAAGCTGCGATTCTTTCTCTCAGCAGTTCCGTTCATTGAGGAGTGTAGGCAGACGTGAACTGGTGTACAATTCCTTTTTCTTTGAAGAATGCCTCCATCCATTGGTTCTTGAACTCCGTACCGTTGTCTGAGCGAACTTGTCGTACCTTCAGCTTGTAGAGTGACTCCAATGTAGTTACTAGCTCTTTGAATGATTCAAATGTCTCTGATTTGGATTTCAGAAACATCACCCAAGAGAATCTGGAGTAATCATCCGTAACTAAATAGCAGTACAAGTCGCAAGGAATGCTCCTCGTACTGACTGGACCAAACAGATCCATGTGTAGAAGCTCAAGAGGCATCTCAATGGAATTAACTTTCTTAGCCTTATGAGCCTTCTTGGTCTGTTTTCCTTTCTTACAAGTGACACAGAAATCCGGTACTTGGAAGTTATTAACATTTACTCCACACACTAGATCTATCTGGATCAAGTGGTTCATTTTCCGGGGATTTATGTGTCCCATTCTCCTATGTCAGGAGATGGAGTCTTTCTTTGTTGCCTTTGACAAGAAGCATTGTACTTGATGATCAGTTGTGGAGGCCTTTGATAGATCCAAGACATAAATCATTATATCTTGAAGCTAACATTAAGACTTGGTCCTCCAGGATTACATAATCCTTCTTCAACACATAGCACTTCTTGTTGTCAAAGACTACCTTAAAGCCTTTGTCACAGATTTAGGATACAAAAAGTAAGTTATTTTGAAGTTGTTGAACATAGTTTACCTTATCAAACTTCACTTTCTGGTTTCCCACTTCCCTTTGAGTTGTGATGTAGCCTCCTTTATTTCCAGCAAACGAAACGTGTCCTCCTTTAATTTGTTTGACGTTTGAAAGGAGAGACAAGTTCCCAGTCATGTGCCTTGATGCTCTGCTATCAACAATCCAGGTATTTGTAGAGGCACTATAGCGAACACCCTGTACACTTGAAGGAAATGATTAGTTTAGGTTAGGAAACCAAGCCTTAATTGGCTTGGGTGACCTAGAGGCATCACACATCATAAATTCTACCCACTGTCCATTTGAGGGTGAGGGCAGATCTATTTTCTTCTTGTTCTCATTATCAGACACTGTACTTGATTTTTCTTTCCATAGGCCAGTTTTATGTAAGGCCTGTTTGTGATAAACAGACGACTGACTTACAGTTTGAACTTTATGTTCACTAATACTTTTTGGTGGAGTGATAGAACTCCTTTTAGAAGACCTTGGTTTAGGATCATGAAGTTCAATCTTCTTTCTTGGTGTCTGATAATAAGGACAGTTAGAAGCCATGTGTCCATACTTTCCACAGTTATAGCATGATCTACTTTTAATGTGTTAGTGGAGCTGTTTCTGTGAGGGTTTGGGTTTGGAAATTTCTTGTTTAGATGTTTTAGCTTCTTTAACAAAATTCATTGTTTGAACATTTTGAACATCTTTACCCTTTTTGTTTATTTGGACTAAGACATGGTGCACGTGGTTTGTTAACTTGTTTGGTCTTTTTGGGTTCAGAATTAGATATGTTAGAACCTGACTTCACCTTAACCTTCTCAAATTGCTCATTCAAATTAACGATAGGCATCTTACCTTTGGATTTTAAAGTGGCCTCCTACTCTTTAGTGGTAGATTCCACCGAGTTACTTGTGGAATCTGGATCACTCACTAGAGGAGTGGACACCAAATGATCCTTGACAGGGTTGTTATTTATTGGTCTACATTTAGCATTTAACACCGTCTCATGTGGTGGTGGAACCACTTTGTATCCCAAACCCTCCCCATTGTTTCGTTCTCTCACTAAGTGTTGGACTATATGAGAAGAACTTGTCCAACTGTGCAATTTTTGTTTTAATGAGTTTACTTCTACTTTCAAAACTGCTTTTTCTTTCTTAGTCGTTTCTAGGGAGTTTAAATAGAACTTTATGTCATTTTCTTGGTTAAAAGCAACAACTTTGGTTTCCCTTAGTTGTTTATTTAAAAGCACTATTTTCTCTTTATAATTGTGCTTATTTTGTTTTAAATCCGGTTAGCCTCTGTGCACAGTTGTAAGTCATTTACTAAGCTATCATTATGATCTAATAACCTAGAAAATTTTGAATCTATGCTTTCTCTAAATTTATTAAATTCATTACAAGCATGATTATCAAAAAGTTGGTCTGTGGTACTTACCTAAGAAGGTTCGGTTGAATCAGCCATCATCGCAGAGTTAGACTTCTCAGTTGCTGGTGATTCTGAAACAGTAGTTCTGAGATCCTCTTCATTCAGGTGAGTGACTACATTACCAGTATCTTCATGGTCTGACATAACTAGTTCAACTACTATATCACCTTCACTTGCAGTGTCATCATCCAAAACTTCAACATTTGCAATGTTGGACTCACTCGGGGATACAAACCGAAAGGTCCAATCTTGACCTTTGTCATCTTGTGCAGTCAAAGCCTTAGGATCTTTTCTTGATGATACAGCTTCACTTGTGGGTTTGTCTTTACGGTTGAATGATGAGAAAGGATTACTGTTACCTGTCTTCTTGGGCTTCACACATTCACGTTTGAAGTGCCCCTTTTCTCCACAGTTGAAACATGTAACTTTGGTTTTGCCGAAACCAAAAGTTGTATCCTTTGTAGCTATCAAGTTCTGTCCAGTCTTCTTTACAAACTTCTTGGCTCTACGAACAGCACTTGCCAATGCCCACATAATATCCATTCTTTCTAATTCATTCTCGTCCACCTGCTCATAATCCTCATAAGCCAGGTGGCAGTTTCTGATCTTTCCTGCAACAAGACCATCATAAGAAGAACAATTGTAGCTAAGAGATCCATATGATCCTGTGCAACCTCCACAGTGATATTCCTGAGATTCTCGGTCTTCAACTTCATAGCAATTGATTCAGGTACTATATATTGGGTGCTGGATGACCCTGACATTTCAGATCCTGAAGTAGAGGCTTGCAGAGGAGCTGCTGAACTTGATACAAATATAGTTTGAAGTGGTGCTCCTGAGCGTTTTGAGGTGGAAGTTGAATTATACAGAGATGGGTTCTGATCGTAAGATCCTTTCTGAGACCCATACTTCATCATCAGTTCCTCCTCCCTCAGTTTTAGGATGAAGTCATTTATGTCTAATTTTGCTAGTAAATTGTTCTGTCTCAAATTAGACACAACGAGTCCCACTTCTTTGGCAGACCATCGATAAAGCTTGATACCTTATCTTCCATTAACATTGTAACCCCATGAGTGTGCAACTCACTTATTAGATAGTAGAATCGGTCTATGACATCATCCAAGCTCTCCTTACCCATAGATGAGAAGTTATCGAACTCATTCTTCAAAGCCTTAACCTTTAGAGATTTTAACGATGCATTCCCGTCGTATCGTTTTTCCAGAGCCTCCCATAATTTCTTTGCTTGTTTATTCTCAGAAAATTGGTGGAATATATCCTTAGGGATCGACTGAGTCAATAGAGCATACACCTTTTTCTCAACATTGTACTTCACCTTCTGGCTATCAGTCATGCCGCCTAGAATAAGTTTGACGCCATCAGCACCAACCGGCATACTATAACCAGTGTCAATTGATTCCCACAGATTGGGATCAACACTATTTAGATAAATTTCAAACTGTTGGATCAAGAAGAAGGCTGGTGCAACCAAAACCAAATCACTTAGATAATTTTGGTGCTACATGCAAAGGCTTCCGAAGCTTAGCATGGAACTTCCGAAGGTTGTAGAGTTCTTTCGAAGATAAAGTGAAAGATCAGCTTCCGAAGACAGAACTCTACTTCTGAAGTCAAGAGCATGCTTCTGAAGATCAAGTCTTAGAAGAACAGCCAGAAGACTACTTCTGAAGTATGAAGAAAAGAAGAAGTTCCCAAGTCTCGAAAGAAGCAGCCTCTTCCGAAGGAAAGTGGCTTCGGAAGTACTTGTTCTTCCGAAGCCATTTAACCTTCAGAAGACATTGCTATGAACCTGTGGACATAAGTATGGTCTCTGACATTCCGTTGCTGACCTCTGATACTGTATGGCATTTTCTCAAAGAGCCATGCAGTTGACCATACTTTATTCCACTGTTTACCTTTTATGATAGTACATATTACCAACTTTAGTTGGTGACAAAAGGTAAGTCGGGGACATGCCCTGACTACCATATCTCAGATAAGACTTTATCCGAGATACCTTAAACTATAGTCTTGTAGTATAGGCTTTAGTTATAGGATCCCAGCTGGTATCAAAGTATATCTGGCTGTAGGTAGTATAATATATAGTTTCTTGTTGTAACTCGAAATGATAAGCTTGTAAGAGTCTTGTAATATTTGAGTTGAGAAGCAATATATGCAAGTACCTTGAAAATTACTTTTTGTGTTCTTTATTAATTACTATATTGTGATAAACTCTTATTGACTCTATCTTCATCTGAGTGTTGTTCAAGTGAGTTTGAGAGAAAAACAAAGTGTTAAGTGACTTTAACCGATCCTGCAATTAGTATCAATGCTTCTTAGGCTCTTGATTGCATGATCTAACCATCCAAATCAACCTGTTTTTCACTCCTCCCTACAACTCAATCACTCAAAATGGCCCTTAACAAATCCGAAGTAGAGATGGAACTATGACAAAGGCTCCTATCATTACTCCTGAAAATTTTCGGTCTTGGAGCATAAGAATGGAAGGCTTCATCAGATACCAAGACAGCAAGATGTGGAACTCCATTGTCAACGGCCCGTATAAGCCAAAGGTGGCATCATCTTGTGGAAACGGTGCCATGATAAAAAAGCTGTTGAAGACTATTGACGAAGACCAAAAGAAGATAGACATCGACAACAATGCTATGACCATTCTCATGACTGCAATACCAAACTCCATCATGGTGGGGTTTGAGCATTGTAAGTCTGCAAAGGAATTGTTTGATGCTCTTGCTCAGATGTATTCAAGCTCCAACGACTCAATGAAGGACTCACTAAAGCAGCAGTTCGAGAACTTCACTTATATTGCTGGAGAGACCCTCAGCCAACAGTATTTCAGGTATATGGATCTTATCTCCTCTCTTCAGTCTGTGAAGATCACTCCTGAACTCAGAGATCTCACGAGAAAGTTCATGAGTGCACTTCCAAATAAGTGGACATTTTACTGTGTCTCTATCAAGAGGACAGAGAACTTGAACACACTTACTATGACTGAACTTTACAACATCCTTGATGAATATCGTTTAGAGATGGAAAGTAAGAAGGGCCACCAAGCAAGCCGATCTTTGAGTCTTCCTGCTAGCAACGCTTTAATGGTTACAGAAGGCTCAGCACCCCCACAACCTCAGCACTACCTGACTTACAAGCAGCCATCCTGCTCTTCTGGACCTTACATCATTTTTCCTAAGACTCCAAGGTCTCAACAGGCTCAACACAATTCCTTTCAGGAAGTTGTGCCTGGACACTCTGGTGATTTTCAATACTGTTTTGATGATCTTGAGTGTTTTAATCTAGACGATGTAGAGTATGTGGACATTGTCCAACAGATGGCTTTTTTAACTTATTGGGCAAAGAAGTTCTTTAAGAGAACTGGAAGGCAATTCCCTCAAAACCCAACTACCAGCAAGTTTGGGTTTGATAAGACCAAAGCAAAGTGTTATAACTGTAACCAACTCGGTCACTTTGCAAGGGAATGCAAAGCTCCCAAGACCAATCCGGGAACCCCACAGGCCTCCACACATCCCTCAACCTCAAAGCCCACTGGAAAGTCAACTGAAATAGCTGCAATGGCTCAAGAAGTTGACTGGAGCTTCATGGTACAGGATGTGACTCCTGCTCAAGCTCTCATGGCAGGAACAAATGATACTCAGGTATATGAACATCTCTGTACTCTAGCATGTATAGCTAAAGTTAAACTTTATTAGGATTACAATATGGAAATCAGATCTGATATTGAGTCTTTAAATATTTTAAAATCTAATTTTAAGAGAGCTGAGTCTGACTATCAAAAGAAAATTTAGGAGTTAGAGAAAACTGTGTCTCTTTTAAAACATGAACACACCAACTACAAGGCTTAAATCAAGGATCTAATATCCAAATTGTTTGAGGCTTAAGCCCAGCTTGTCACTGCTGAGGTTTAGCCAGGAAGCATGCTATCTCTGAGTAAAACTTCCAAGCTATTCTAGCATCATCCTCCCACTCCAAACTCTGTTATCAAAACAAAGGAGGGTTGGGAACCAATGAAATCGCTCCAACACACTTCTATGAGTCTATTAGACAACCTAGATGTGGTATTGAGGAGCAAGAGGTTCCAACTGCTGACCCCTCCTTACCAGAGTTGAAGGATGAAACAACAATAGTGGCCACCGCAGGGAAGAAACATGTAGAAGTACGCGTATCCTCCTGTGAAGATCAAATCCTAACCACTAAGGCTAGAAGAAGCAGAGCTAAAGCTGCTAGAAGAACTGCCAAGAAAGTGGCTGAGTCTAAGCTGAAGATTGACCCAAAGCAGAAAGGTGTCTTTATCTCAACTGGATTCCAAGTGTTAGGTAGTTCTAATTCAGGAAAGGAGTGTAATACCAGCACTCCTGTCCTACCAAGGATTAGAAGTTAAAGGGAAAGGTTGCTGATGAAGAGAAGAAGCCCAAGAAACAACAACCTTCACAGTCCCAAATGACTAACATTACATGCATTATGTGTGGTCTGCACAACCATATGGCAAAAGATTGTTACTACAATCCTGCAAGGACACATTATGCAAATAATGTTAGGAAAGAAGGAGTGAGGGAAGGTTTCACATTTGGACCTTTTCAAACGGTTCAAGTGATGAAGAAGGGAAAGATGGTTTTCGAAGCAAGGTTGCTTTCGGAAGAAACTCTTTCTTTCGAAGGGAAAATGGCCTCGGAAGCCAATGCTACTAAAGTTCGAAAGAACAAGAAGATTCCCTTGAAACCATCCAGAAGAAGACTGCTTCGGAAGAAAAGGTGGTGAAGACTTCTTCCAAAAAGAAAGAAGCTTCGGAAGAAGGCCATGCTGTAAAGCCTCTATAAGCTCATCCTCCAAGATCGACCATAGGATGGACTGGAAGATCAAGGAAGATGTTGCAGCCCAAACCTCTTCTTCAAAGACATCTATTGAACCCCTATGCATATCTTTTGGTTCAATTATGTCATTATCCTTAGAAGAACCCAAGACCAACAAGGCTTGGGCTTCTAATCAAAACTAACAATCTCATCTTATGTGCAGGGACATCCATATGATAAGAACAACAATGTCTGGATTATGGACAGTGGATGCTCCAGGCACATGACAGGGAACAGATCTCTCCTTCAACAGTTTCAACACTATGATGGAGGTCCTTTCCAATTTGGAGGTGAGGCGGAGGATATATTTCTGGCCGAGGGAGTGTATCCAATGGTAAGTTAAAAGTTGACAAAGTTAAATTTATCAAACAACTTGAACACAATCTATTAAGTGTTTCTCAATTCTGTGATCAAAAGCACGATGCTTTTCACAGAACATGAGTGCATTATCCTCAAACCAGGGATGACCATTCCTCCGGAATTGGTGCTTCTTAGATCTCCCAGGAAAGGGGATATGTACAAGCTGGCTATGAACAATGCTTCCCTAATGGGTGAAGTATCATGCTTTCTTTCCAAAGCTGATAGTGACGAGTCAACACTATGGCATAAATGTATGTGTCATGTAAATTTTAAGACAATGAATAAATTGGCTAAAAATAACTTGGTACATGGTTTGCCTAAAAAGGAGTTTTTCTGCAAAGATAATTGTGTTGCATGCCTGAAAGGGAAGCAACACAGGACCTCTCATATCCAAATATGTTAACTCTATCACTACTCCATTACACTTATTGCTCATGGATCTTTTTGGTCCCATAAGTATAATGAGCATTGGAAGGAAATCATACTGCCTTGTGATAGTTGATGATTTTATAAGATTACATGGGTATTCTTTTTAAGAACTAAAGATGAAAGTGTTGAAACATTAAAATATTTTATTCTTAAAATAGAAAATCAAATTGATCACAAGGTTAAAATAATTAGAAGTGATCAAGGGACTGAGTTTTAGAACTTTGTTCTTGACTCATTTTGTAACTCAAAAGGGATTGCCAAACAATATAGTGCTCCCAAAACTCCTCAACAAAACTGTGTTGCTAAGAGGAAAAACATGACACTTATTGAGGCTACTCGAACTATGTTAGCTGATTCAAAACTACCTCTAACATTCTAGGCAGAGGCAGTTAGCACTGCATGCTATGTGCAGAACAGAGTTCTTGTAGTTAAGCCATATGGAAAAACCCCTTATGAGCTATAGAACAAGAGGCCATCGTTCATTGGCTTTCTAAGGTCCCTTGGCAGCGGGTGTACCATACTTAACACAAAAGACAATTTAGCAAAATTTGCTGAAAAGTCAGATGATGCTATCTTTGTTGGATACTCTTTTAGCTCTAAATCTTATAGAGTATACAACATTAAGAAACAACAATTTGAGGAGTCATCCAACATAGTTGTTAATAAGCACACTCCATGTGTTAGGGGGAATGGCCCTGACCGTATCTTTGAATTAGAATTGTTTCCAAACTATTCTAAACCATCTTGTGAGAAAGTTTCAGCTGGAACATGTGCTCAAAATGATGTTGATGTTACTGTTGATGATCAACTGTTTGAGCTACCCAGACCTCTTCCAAATTCTCCAAAAGCTGTAATAAATGAAGCTTCCACCATTCACAGATTTGACAGCTTAACCATATCAAGGAATAGTGAAGCTTCAACAAGTGAATCACTTGCTGAGCCTCAAAACTCATCAGGTGATCCACCACAACACCAGGTAAAAAGAAGTAGTGTTCTGAAGGAACATGCAACTGTTAATACTACTTCACAGCCAACCATTGATGATGTTTCTCATTCATTCAATCAGTCCTCATTGAATGACTTTGAAACAACAGCTGGACAGAGTGTACCAGTGAGCAGAATATGTCCAATCTGGATCTATCTCTACAACTCAAAGTGATTCCTCGTCTTAGGATTCATAACACTCATCCAACTGAGAACATCATAGGGGATGTCTCTAAAGGTGTGAGAACAAGAGGGCGGACTCATCATGGGAATGTCTGCTTGTACTCATGCTTTTATCCCAGATGGAACCCAAGAAGGTGGAAGATGCCTTGAAAGATAGTAGCTGGCTTGAATCGATGTAAGAGGAGCTGCTTCAATTCAAGAGACAGAAGGTATGGAACCTATGTCCGCTACCATTTGGTCAAGTACCTATAGGCACTAAATGGGTTTTTAGAAACAAGAAAGACGATAGAGGCTTGATAATCAAGAACAAAGCAAGACTTGTAGTTCAAGGATACACCTAGAGGAAGGAATCGATTATACTAATGTCTTTGCACCTGTTGCAAGACTTGAGGCAGTCAGGATCTTTCTTGCTTATGTTTCATCCAAGGACTTCACTGTTTACCAGCTTGATGTCAAGTGTGCCTTTTTATGTGGGGATATAGATAGGGAAGTCTATGTGTGCCAACCTCTTGGATTTGAAGACCCACAACACCCCAACTATGTGTGCAAATTGGATAAAGCTCTATATAGGCTGCACCAAGCGCCTTGGCTGTGGTATGAGACTTTGTCTCAATTTCTTCTGAAGAATGGCTACACTAGAGGTACCATTGACAAGACTCTCTTCAACAGAAAGACTGGAAAGGACATTTTGCTTGTTCAAGTCTATGTCGATGACATCATATTTGGTTCTTCAAATGACCAAATGTGTAAGGACTTTGAAAGCATTATGAAGAAAAGGTTTGAGATGAGTTCCATGGAAAAAATGGACTTTTTCCTTGGAATTCAGGTGAAGCTAATGAAGGAAGGATTTTTAATTAATCAATCTAAGTATGTTTTTGACATCTTAGAAAGATTTGAGATGAAAGATTGTAAGCCTCCCAAGACACCCATACCTAGAAACCACAATCTTTGTCCTGACCTTGAGGGGGAGGATACTGATCAACATTAGTATAAGGCAATTATTGGTTCTCTGATGTATCTCACAACCAATAAACCTAATATCATGTTTGCTACCTGCATTTGTGCAAGATATCAGGTTGCTCCAAAGGTGTCTCATTTAGTTGTTGTTAAGAGAATCCTCAGATACCTCAAAGGAGCACCCAAACTAGGTCTCTGGTATCCCAGAAACAAGGATTTCAATCTCTATGGATACTCTGACAATGACTACGGCGGCTGCAACATTGACAAGAAATCCACATCAGGAGGATGTCAATTTCTTAGTGAAAGGATCATCTCATGGCAATGCAAGAAGCAATCCTTTGTCTCTACCTCAACTATTGAAGCTAAATACATTGCCGCTGCTAGCTGCTGTGCTCAACTGCTATGGATTCAGAATCAGATGTTAGACTATGGATTCAACTTTATGAGTAATCCTATCTATATTGATAACAACAATGCTATTTCCATTACTGAAAATCCGGTGAAGCACTCCAAGACAAAGCATATTGACATCAAGTACCATTAATTAGAGATATTTATGAGAAAAATCTGATTAAGCTAATCAAAGTTGACTCAAATGAACAATATGCTGACTTGTTCACCAAGGCTTTTGATGAACAAAGATTCAAGTATCTCATCACAACTATTGGGATGATAAACATTGATTAGCCTATCTCTTTTGAAAACCTTTTAGTATGTAATGTCTTATGTCAATACATTTTAAGCCCTATTACAAAAGATCTCTCTAAGAATTTCTAAGTATAAATTCCTTCCAAAGAGAAATTAACCTTCGGAAGATACTTCATGGTTCTTTCGAAGCAAAATTTCTTCAAGGATAATTTTCCTCTTGGAAGAGTTTTTAGCCTCGGAAGAAGTGATTGATTAACTATTAGATCTACTTCCGAAGCTTACAGAATCTCTCCCTTCAGAAAGCAATTTTTACTCTCGGAAGTAACTTTTTCCTTCGGAAGTAACAATTGCCTTCAGAAGACAAATTACCTTCGGAAATGTTTTTCACTTTAGAGAGAGATTTTACTGTGTAACGGAAATCTTTTGGGCCCCACACTGTAAAAAGCAAAGATCTTGTTAATGATGTCGGATTATTTAACTGATTTGAACCTTATCACCCCGATAAATCTCCCACTTAAACATCACATCACCTTATCCTAACCTCCATTACCACCTTTCCGCCCTCTTTTAAATAATCCCGACTACTCAATTTCATTTTCTTACTTGCAATTTTTACTACCCTAGAGATTTTCTCCACTCCGACTTTACCCAAGCTCAAATTCATCCTCATTCACCTTTCTCAAATGGCACTCAACCCTTAGCACAACCAAGTCGCACTTCTTGATTCTTCAAGAGATGCTAACTTCTCTGAAATCATCTCTTTTCTCACCCAATCATCTTACTACACAACCCTTACCGTTAACCCCACTGTTTACTATAATCAAATGGCTGAATTTTGGGAATATGCTCAAGTCGAAACCCTAAATGGGATTCGTGTACTAAGGTCCAGCATTAATGGACAAGAGTTGGTCATTACTGAACAACTTATCAGGGAGCATCTCGAGCTACATGATGAAGGAGCTCCTACTGAATTCCCCAAAGAAGATTTAGACAACACTTATATCCTCATGGGATATGGTGGAGACATGAGTAGGTCGACAATCTACAAGTACAACTTCTCCTACAATTGGAAGTTCCTCCTGCATGTTGTTCTCCACTATCTGTCAAACAAATCTGGGGGATGGGATCAAATCCCGTATGAACTAGGATGCTTAGTTCATGGATTGGTGAGAGGCCTCCGCTTCAATTACTCAAGATTGTGTTCACCAATCTCATTGGGAATCTTCAAAGGGAGACATTCTTTATGTATCCTCGACTCATTCAACACATAATCAACTGTGAGTTGGAACAAAGTACGCTTGTCTGTGCAACTGCTCTGACTATCCCTCACATGAAGCCTACCATCTTCAAGACTTTGAAGAAGGTGTCCACCAACTTCACTAGAAGGTACACTTCTTTACTTCTAGGTATGATTGAGCGCATAGCTCTTGGTGACATCCCTGTTCACCCCACAGGTGATGAACCCACACTAGCAACCACCTCCACAATGCCAACATTGCCTTCTCTACCCATCACCATCACATACCAGAGACGCCCTACTAGACTTCTAGGCCTCAACTCAGATTCACTTAATGATGAAGAGAAGAAAGAATGAAACTGGTGACTCTACTAGATACTAAGAAAGAGGACAAGATTCCTAGTCAGTCTCTTGTGCCTAGAAAGAAAATAATCCGGTAGAGGTTCGATGAAACTTCTCACAACTTTGTTATGGAAAGGGAAAATGGCGAAGTCAACAGACTTAATGCAACCTCTCTGTTAGACTCCAGCAGATTTGATATTGATGAGTTAGCAGAAAAGCCATTCTCCAACCCCTCCAACTCCGAAGCTGCTGCACTCATCAGAAATCATCTCAGCAGTCTTCATCTAGCCAAGCTAACTGCAAAAGCCAAGATTGAAGAAGAGTTGAGGTTGAGAATACAGGAAGACAAGGAGAGACCTCTTACTAAGGGCGCTGCCTTTCTATAGATGGTAGAGGGTCTCGAATTAGAACCTATAGTTAGATGGGAATATGATTACAGTTACCATCAACTAACTCTTTTCAGAGGGCAACAACAGAGGGTACACATCATCCAAGGTGACATACTGGACTTCCTATCTACCAAGGATTTGTACAAACTTCTCAGCACAACATCAGGGAAGAACAAGGAAACAAATAAATATCTACTCTCCTTGGTGCTATAAGTTTTGAGAAGCAGAAACAAGTGAGGTTTTGGTAGCATCAGCCTAGGGGGAGTTTGTTGGATCAAGAAGAAGGCTGGTGCAACCAAAACCAAATCACTTAGATAATTTTGGTGCTACATGCAAAGGCTTCCGAAGCTTAGCATGGAACTTCCGAAGGTTGTAGAGTTCTTCAGAAGATAAAGTGAAATATCAGCATCCGAAGACAGAACTCTACTTCCAAAGTCAAAAGCATGCTTCCGAAGATCAAGTCTTATAAGAACAGCCAGAAGACTACTTTCAAAGTATGAAGAAAAGAAGAAGTTCCCAAGTCTCGAAAGAAGCAGCCTCTTCCGAAGGAAAGTGGCTTCGGAAGTACTTGTTCTTCCGAAGCCATTTAACCTTCGGAAGACATTGCTATGAACCTGTGGACACAAGTATGGTCTCTGACATTCCGCTGCTGACCTCTGATACTGTATGGCGTTTTCTCAAAGAGCCATGCAGTTGACCATACTTTATTCCACTGTTTACCTTTTATGATAGTACATATTACCAACTTTAGTTGGTGACAAAAGGTAAGTCAGGGACATGCCCTGACTACCATATCTCAGATAAGACTTTATCCAAGATACCTTAAACTATAATCTTGTAGTATAGGCTTTAGTTATAGGATCCCAGCTGGTATCAAAGTATATCCGGCTGTAGGTAGTATAATATATAGTTTCTTGTTGTAACTCGAAATGATAAGCTTGTAAGAGTCTTGTCATATTTGAGTTGAGAAGCAATATATGCAAGTACCTTGAAAATTAATTTCGGTGTTCTTTATTACTTACTATATTCTAATCAACTCTTATTGACTCTATCTTCATCCGAGTGTTGTTCAAGTGAGTTTGAGAGAAAAACAAAGTGTTAAGTGACTTTAACCGATCCTGCACAAACCTTTGCTTCCATTGTGGGTAATCGTCTAACGTGGTAAGCTTAGGTGGCTTATTGTGATTCCCAATCTCATTTGACTGGGTTAGTGAGATTGAGATTCTCACTAAGGATCGAATATAATGTCTGAGTTAATATTTGAATGGCAGAATCATACAATCAAGAAACATTCAATGTAGAGGAAATACTCAAAAATGCTTTTGTATATATTAACAAAGGTGATTAATTACAAAGACTGCTAGGGTTTAGCAAGAAAAGTAATAATACACCTAGGGAATACAAATATTCTGATTGTCTAAATTCTGTCACCTCGTGTTCGAGGTTATCTATTCTATTTATAGGTAGACAATATGCCTTTTACAAAATGACTAAACTATCCCTGACCTATTACATCAGAATCTAGTCTAAGTCTTGATCCGCATCTTTGCTTGTTCATCCACATTTGCAAATATGGATGAGTTGACTTGATCAGCATTTCTTCACTTGATCATCCACATTAGTATGTTGGTCATCCGCATTGGTTAATGCGGGTGAACAAATACTTCTGTGCATTTGTCTGGTCATCCGTATTGGCAAATGCGGATGAGCAAAATCTTGTCCGTATTACTAATTGGTCTCCGCATTTGTTAATACGGAAGAACAAATACTTGTCCGTATTTGTTTTATGTCTTCCGCATTAACAAATGCGGAAGACCATACTGGTTTTTCTTGTGTACGATCTTCATCCACATTTCTTCTTGGACTTGTGGGAATCCAGTAGAGCAACCATAAACTCACCCATTGAACTGGCATGCATAATCCTTTTAGGGTCCAACAATACTCCCCCTAAGGATTATGCAGCCTATGTTCTTCATGTTTAGGTGGTGATTGAGGTTGTTATGATTCTGCTGGGTCTTGTGATGGTGAAGAAGGTGCTGCATGAGCTGGATTTAGAATTGCCTTGATCATGTTGACAAAGTCTTGAGCATTTGACATTTTATCTCTGCTTAGTACATGAATCTTCATTCTGCTCATATTGTGAATGGCTTCAAGAGGTAGTTTCTTAAGTGAGATGGTTCCCAAATAGACACCATAGATAACCCATCCCTGTGAATCAAAAGAGAGCCATCTACATCAACTTCTAGTTTGACAATGTTGCCCAACTGTAGAGGTGTCTTCTTCTTCTTCCTTTTCTCCCTCTTTGAACTTATTTGATCACAAGCCATTTTTAATATTTTGATACACTTTAGAAAGAAATGTTTGATATCTCTTTAAAGTGCCTTGTGTATATGTAGTGGATGTATGATTGATCTAGTAGTCTCACTTCATAGCCATTGAACAATCTGATTTCAGCTCCTTCTTTACCTCCTCACTTCCTCTCAATCAATCTGAGTTCTGGAAACACTACTTCTTCAGCTAGTTTTGCTGTTTCATCTCTAGAGGGTTCTTGAAAGTTCTGTCGTTTCTCATACATATTGCTTTTAATGAATTGAAGTTGTTGGTTCTGTTGAACATTTTAAGTATACCTTCAAATTCATATCCTCTAAACATGGCATTATGGTTGATCAGCTCTAGATTAGCTAGTTCTTTCAGGTCATGAATCTCAAGTGCATTTACCAGAGCAGAGTACTCTGTAAAGAATTGCACTAGACCCGAGATTCTTTTAACCATGAACATGTTCCATGAACTATCATACTTCCAAGCAATAATTTTCTAATCTTTTTTGCCTTTTGGAGTAGATACACCTCTGATCATCTCAGCAGTGGTCAACCCTTCCTGAAGTTTCAGTTGGGAGGGTTCAGCAAATCACCATGGATATTTGTGCAAAACAGGTGCCAAATAGTCTTGATCTTTATGTGTAAGTTGCATGTCTTGTGCAGAGACTCTTGATCTTGGCTTTTGATTGAGTACTTCTTCTTCTAACCTCTTCAACGTTTCTTTCTTTTCATTGATTAGTCTGAGTGTGGCAGCTCTCAGTGAATTGGTTTTCATGTTTCCTAATTTTCTTTTAGTGAATCCTTGACTGGTTAGGTAATCCTTCATTTCCCTATCATTCATTGCATAGGGATCAAGATGTAGAGGTTCATGAGTTTGAGATTGCTTCTTCATGATTGATAGCTTTGGATTAAGAGTTTTGGGTGCTATTGACTTCTCATACTCTGTTTCAACCGTGGGATCCAGCAGTTTATTGACCTTTTCTTCTTCTGCTTTCATGCCTTCATAGGTCATATTGAATACTTCATCTGCATCATACCCGTGATTGATAAAAAACATTGCCTTTATCATAAGGTCATCAGTTTAAGCCTTTAACACCATTTCATCAACAGATTTTTCTTTAAGCACATGACTGTCCACATCTACAGCCTTCTCAGCATCATATCCTCTTTCTATTTCCCCTTCTTCTAGATCAATAAATGCAGCTTGTTTCTTTAATTGAGCCTCAGCCTTTTCATGCTCATCTAGGAATTCAGCTATGGCTGCCAAGCTTCTTGATCATCCATTTTCTCTTCTTCACATGTTCTTCTTCAATTATTGGTCTCTTCCCTTTTGCCTTTTCAGATAAGTATTTCCTCTTTTTGGTATAAGTTTGAAGTGGAGGACTAGAAGAGGATTCATCCTTTTTCATCTCCTCAGGCAATTTTCCAGCCTCAGTTTGTACTTTTCTTGATTATCAGTCTCTTTTTCTTCCTTTTCTTTTTCTTGTTCATAAAACTCTCTGCTCATTTCTTTTTGTTTCTCTGATAATGACACAACAGGTACCATTTGCATGCTCAACTCTTTCTCCAAGGGAACTGGAGATTGAGGAATGACCACAATGGGTTCAGTGTTGGTCCTCTGGTCAGCAACAAAATCCCAAAATTCTCATCTATTATGAATTCTTTAGAAGTAAAGCTATCTGAGCACTGATTAGTTCTCAAATTCAGCTTTCTCAGTTTGAGTAGCATCTGATTGCCCAGAATAAACCACAATCTCTAGATTTGATTCTTCATTCTTTGTTTTGCCTGCATCTTCTTCTTTTTCAACTTTTTTAGTAGAGGATTGTTTCTCATCAATCATTACTCTTTCTTCATCCTTTTTTACTTTCTTTATCCTCAGCATTTCTTTGAATCTCAATTAAGATTTCAAGCTCAGAGATTCTTTTATTTTGACTTTTAATTTGACTTTGGACATTGGAGATGATCTCTACTTGTTCTTCAATACTATCCTCTTGCTCTTCCATAGTTATAGTTTGAATGGAAAGAGTATCAACATGGCCACTTACTTCTTCCCTAGAATGATTGAGAGCAGCTTTTAAGTTTCAATCTCTTTCTCTTTCTCTTTCTTTTCAGCTTCATATATTTCTTTTAGCTCTTTTAACTCATGCTCCTTTTAATCTAGTTCTCGAATCCTATCATCAATGATTCTAGCTCTCCTATTCAGTATTCTTTCCATCCTTTCAACTTTTTGCAATAGCTCAGAAATTAACTCATCCTTTTCATCCGGTGTATTTACATTACATTCAGCAAAACTCTCTGAGGGAGCAGTCTCAGAAGTAACTCTTTTTATAGGCATTTGAGCATGATGATCCTCCTCATCTGAAGATGATTTGTATGTTTTAGATGTGCTTGTTGAGTCTCCAAACTCAGATGGAATATCATGGGTAGGCAATGGTTGAGGTGGTGATTTTAGTGAGTGATGAGGTGATGATATTGGTGAGTGATGAGGTGATGATATTGGTGAGTGATGAGGTGGAGATATTGGTGAGTGATGAGATGGAGATATTGGTGAGTGATGAGGTGGAGATGTTATTGGTTGGGCTATTGGTGATGGTTGTGGTGATGGTTGTGGAGATGGTTGTGGAGATGGTTATGGAGATGGTTGTGGAGATGGTTGTGGAAGTGGCACAAATGGAGATGCATAGTCATGAATTTCAGGTTCAGTATGAGGATCACCCACTGCACTATCATGGGGTGATACTAACTTTTCCTATCAACACTATCAGCTTGCTCATCAGCAGCTTGTTCTTTAGTGTGATCATGAGCATCTTGTTCTTCTCTTGTTCTTATGGATTGATCTGTTGAAGCATCCAAGGAAGAAGAGGTGAGTGAGATCCACTGTAAAAGTTTCTGGAATCCCTCTTCTTAATGTACTTGTATGATTTTGCATCATAATGAGGAATATCTAGCACTGGTCCCTCAATAGCAAGATTTAGGAATGCTTCATTTATCAGTCACCGAATGAATCTTGGATACATCAAGAACTTGTATCTTCTTCCCTCTTGTATGTTTGAAACCAGACCATTAAATACATAAGCAGACATGTTGAATGGTCTGTTTGTGCAAAGAGCATAAATTGCTGATGAAGTGGTGATTAGAATATCATTCCACCCTGTTTTTCTTTTGGATAAGCAGTGCTAAAAGAGGTGGATTAGAAATCTCCACTATAAATCAACTAATCCTTTTACAATTTGCTTAGCTTCAAATCCCCCTTCATACCTAATCTCTGCAAAGAAGGTGGTTATGTCATCCTCATCCAACTCTAGTGGTGCATCAACATCATCACCAAAATGCAGACTTCTTCTACAGAATCTTCAGTTATGCTCAAAGTATGATCATTGTCAATTTTTCCAGATGAAGTTCTAACACCATCTGCTTCAATCACCTCAGCTGAATTCCAGAAAGACCTTATGAGGTTCTTATAGATGGTGGGTCTAACAGTGATAGCATAAGCTACCCTTGTTGTAGAGATGAATCTGATAATATCTCTGAGTCCCTCAACTTCTTGCACATCAGGTTCTAAATAACCACTGACATTATGGAGCTTATTCCATGAAAGATTAGCCATTTAATTTGCATAAGAGACACATGTGTTAGTTTTGATGAGAAAGCATGTGCATAATTGATCAGTTTGACTTTTAGTGGTCAAAGATGAATGTTTGAAGTCACCGATTCATTATTGTCACATCAAATGGTGAATTTGTTGTAGAACAATCACATTTTCTCTGTTTTTCAAGTTTAAATAAACTATTTATTAGAAGTTACTTCATTGATTCGTTGCACATTTTTGTTTTTCATCCAACTCTGTTCTTATGATGAACACAACTATGAAGGTTTTTCATGATGGTTAAAATTTCTCTTAGTTTGCATGTGCATTGATGTCGAAAGTATATAACATATCTTTGAATAAATTGGATTTTGTGTGTTCTTCATTATCATTTGGTTCTACATTCACTTTTGGTTCAATAGTTTGAAAGTTAGGTCATGAAAAATTTATGGAAATTTCACCTTTCTATCAATGCTATTGTTGTTTGGAATCGATTACAACAACAAGTTGATTTAACACACTAAATTCTTTGGTTGTTGATGATGAAGATGATCAAAGAAGGTTTACTGTGTTTTTGTGCTCGTCTCACTATGTAGTCTCTCAGATTTGAAAAGTATTAAATGACCTTTTGAAATTCTTTTAATAGTCAAATAATGGCTTTTACAAAATTTTACAAGTTTAAGAGCAAATGCGGTCACATTTTAAAAACACTGTAGCAAATGCGGAAGGGTCAATTTTAAGTCTTTGGGTCATCTGCATTAGTTTACTATTGTAAATACAGAAGTGAAAATTCAATAACTTAGTAGTCTGCATTTGTTACTGTTGCAAATGCGGAAGAGTTAACTTGTGATTTTGGCATTCGCATTTTCATACTGTAGCAAATGCGGAAGTTTTGTTCTGTTTTCTCCATTAGCATTTGTGCATTGTTGCAAATGCGGAAGAACTAAGTTCATCAGCATTTGTTCACCGTACCAAATGCGGTTGACAAACCTTGTTCAACATTGCTCACTGTAGAAAATGTGGTTGAACAACACTTGTCAGCATTGCTCATTGTAGCAAATGCGGTTGAACAACATTTGTCAGCATTGCTCACTGTAGCAAATGCGATAGAATAAAATCCACATTTACTTGATCATCAATCATTGATAGGAGATTAATCACTTAATTATTTCTGCTTGAAAATACATGATCATTGAAGATGTAAAACAAATGCGGAAGTGTGAATTTCATCCGTATTGACAAATGCGGTTGAAGACTTAAAGTTTATCCGCATTGACAAATATGGTTGAACACTTGAAAATTATTTTATCCACATTGACAAATGCGGTAGAACAATTGTTTGATCCACATAAGTTTTAACACTTCAAAATTTCATGCACTTGTAACACACTAATGCAGTAGAGTACAATCATTGTTCGCATTAGTTTCACTTGGAAATAAAAAGCTACATGCAATGGTTACAAGAATGGGTTACCTTCACCTGCATTAACCAATGCACTTACTGCATTAACTTTTGAACTTAATCACAAGTTAATGTGACTATTTTGATTTTTTGATCTTGTGTCTTCAGGAGTGGTTGCAGGAGCAGCAGTGACTCTCGATGCTTGGGATGATGTTGATGGATGACTGGTTGGTGGAGTTGCAATGAACCCTATGTTGTTCAGTTGATCTCTTGATGAGATGAAATCATCCTCCTCAGTGATGAAGGCATTTTCCACAGAATGAGATTCTGATGAAAATTTCTAAGCCTCAATCACTCTTGGTCCACCAAGATTTCTACTTCTTTCATCAAGTTCCAATGCTTCTATTTGGCTATCATGATATCCAAAGTAGTACTCTCGAGATCAAGAGTATTTTTCAGCATTATTACATTTTGTTTCCAGCTTTCAGGGAGGTTGTGTAGCATTTTCTTGTTTAATTCCTTGATCTTGTAAGTGACTCCCATGATTTCCAAGTCATTTACCAACTGTACAAATCTGTACAGTTGTTTGGATATGGACTCCCCCTTGGTGTGATGAAATGTTTCATATTGATTAGCAAGCTTATCCTTGTTATTTCTGCTACTTCACTGCTTCCTTCACACATAATTTTCAGTGCATCCCCACAGCTTTTGCAGTACCATACTTCTCTAATCTTTTCAGCACATCCATCTTGAGTGCTTGAGTTAGGATAGAGTAAGCTTTCAGATCAATCTTGATTTTCTCATAATCTTCATCATCAAGAGTTAGATCTTCAATGGGTATCCTTGTAGTTTTGTAAATTGCAGCTTGATTTGCAGACAGAGTGATAAGGATGTGTGGCCCCTTGCATATTGAGATCCAAAAATCAGGATCTATACCTGTGATGTAATTCCTAAACCTGATTTTCCACTATTTAAACTCAGATTTGTGTTTAAGCATAAGAGGTTTAGGTGTATGACCAAGTTCTAAGAAACTGTTAAAATCCATTTTAACAGGTAGTTTTTGACTTATTTTAATTACCGATTAGATGAATTTTAAGATTGATTAGTCCAACTTGTCCAAATAGTCCAACAGATTTCAGAATTAGATCTGTTACTTTAGTGAGTTTCTTATTGTTGGTTTCAGCTAAGTTCTTGACATAAATCGCTTGAATAGTAACTGGTTTATGTGAATGTTTCAGTAAGAACTTGTTGACAGGAGTATTTTTTTCTGTTTACTAATTAGAGATGATGGAATACTCTATTAGCAACTCAATCACCAGATCAATCGAATTCTATTCAGGTCTTGGGTAGATCTGAACAAGAACCAAGAGCCAAAGCTTTGATACCAATTGACTGGGTTAGTAAGATTGAGATTCTCACTAAGGATCAGATATAATGAATGAGTTAATGATTGAATGGCAAAATCATACAATCAAGAAACATTCAATGCAGAGGAACTACTCGTAAATGCTTTTGTATATATTAATAAAGGTGATTGATTACAAAGACTGCTAGGGTTTAGCAAGAAAAGTAATAATACACCTAGAGAATAGAAATATTTTGATTGTCTAAATTCTATCACCTTATGTACGAGGTTATCTATTCTATTTATAGGTAGACAAGATGCCTTTTACAAAATGACTAAACTATCATTGACCTATTACATCAGAATCTAGTCTAAGTCTTGATCCGCATCTTTGCTTTTTCATCGGCATTTGCAAATGCGGAAGAGTTGACTTGATCAACATTTCTTCACTTGATCATCCGCATTAGTATGTTGGTCATCCACATTGGTTAATGCGGATGAACAAATACTTCTACGCATTTGTCTGGTCATCCGCATTGGCAAATGCGGATGAGCAAAATCTTGTCTGCATTACTAATTGGTCTTCCGAATTTGTTAATGCGGAAGAACAAATACTTGTCCGTATTTGTTTTATGTCTTCCGCGTTGACAAATGCGGAAGACCATACTTGGTTTTTCTTGTGTAGGATCTTCATCCGCATTTCTTCTCGGACTTGTGGGAATCTAGCAGAGCAACCATCAACTCACCCATTGAATTGGCATGCATAATCCTTTCAGGGTTCAACATCATTTTCCAGAAGTAACAAGTTCTAGATATGCGAGTCCCTACCTGCAGTAAACGCCGAGTATTGATCTTCCATTTCTTTATACTTAGAGAGTTAGAACACAACTGTTTCACTGGTGCGAATGGAGAGATGTGATTGGGTCAATCGTGCGGATGGACTAATGGGGATGAATCAATCGTGCGATTGAATCAATGCGGATAAGTCAATCGTGCGATTGAGTAGGTGCGGATGAACTATGCGAAAATGTGAGCTTTACACCGAAAATGAATGAATCACACACAAAATCAAGAGCCAAAGCTCTAATACCACTTGCTAGGACCGTTTAGGTACGGAGTACTAACTGATTCAACGTGTATACCAACTCAAATAGTGCAGAATCCTATTTGATTGGCGATCCAATTAGGGAGAACACAGTTAAGATCAATCTAACGATTAATGAAACACTATGAATGATTAGAACACGATCAACTGTGATCTATGAACTCGGAACAGGTTTTTTTGAGTCTCTGGACGGCTAGGGTACGATTATGTGCGTAGGTATTCGAATTGTTAAGTTCTTCCACGAATTAGGTGGTATTTATACGTTAGGATTTTCATTCGTATGACTAAACCATTAGCATGTTTCAGTCGTGCGACTGAATCACTATTGACTACGAATTATGTAAACAACCACAAACCTATATAGTTAGTTCAATATGCGTTATCACACAATAAACAATGAAATATTAAACATTATATGCATCAACCACACATTGTATTTCATTCATACCCATTCAATTACATATATGTAAGACATAAAAGACATTTTACATTAAGCTCCTAAACTAGGTACACATGTATCTACATGGTTCGTGCTTCGAATCATAAATGGATTTAGTTTTGTCGAGGATCAGATGACTATAAAAGGCTTCAAAAGCTTTTAGATAAAGAGTTTGAAGCTTCATGTATGATATCTTGGAGCTTGTTACGGGACATGGGGAATTTACTCGTGCTCGTAACATGATGAACTAGTCGTGAAGCAGATCTTTTGTAATTACTGGTCCACAATATAAGGAGCTTTGTTGGGAGTTTTTCTCCTCATTTAATTTGGACTCGAACAACCGTAACTATAGGTATACTTGGACAATATATATATATATATATATATATATATTAATATCATTGAACTTATATATTTTTTTAACAGTGATAATGATGCTATCAATTTCGTGCTTGGAGGGGGGGTGCCATGTAATTGTTCTGTGGCCGAGTTTGGTGTTTTGATAGATTTATATACAGTTCAAGAGTCCCATGTAACATCTTGAATTTTTGTTGACTAAGTGTTAACTTTGCTTAATCTTGTAAGGGTCATTGTTGTCATTAATGTAACTATAAGGGTTATTCATGTTTGTTTCCTTTAAATCTTTAATTCCAAAGTTAATAACTTGACTATTGAATTGTTCATAATAATAATAATAATAATAATAAAAAATAATGATAATAATGATTATAATATTAATAAATGAAATAATAAGAATAAAACTATAACAATAATAATAAGTAAGAATAATAATAGCAATAATAATATTGTTATTAATAATAATAATTTGTAAAAAAATTATTAAACTTAAAAATGTTTAAAACTTGGATTTAATAAGTCAAGGGGGCCTTAATGTGATTTTATAAACTTAAAAAAAGGTTTATGCATAAAATAATAAACATCCATAAGTTGAGGGGCTGTTTCTGTAAATTTATAAAACCCAAACCCATTTCCCCCCTTGACCTCGATTTTCCGGCGGAGCTCCGACCACCCCCTAAACGTATTAAAAATCTTCAAATTACGAACCAAATCGCTCCAAAACGCCTCGTGTACCTACCACGAACTTGAATGAGCTTAATAATCGTGATTAAACACCGGTTACACACCCAAACGAATGCATAACCGTCACCCTTTACTCATATAGTCGTTCGAGCTTAAAACGATATTAATAACCTAATTAAACTAACATAAACAACCATCTAACAAATATTAATCGTTTACAACTCTCAATTTCTCCTGAAAACACACAAACAAGTGGATCCACACAACCATTTAATCACGACCTGCATAACAATCAAAAACCACTTTCTGAACAAATTAAACTGAAATTGAGGGAGGGATTTGCATCAAGAACATAGTTTGAAACTATCCGCAAAGTTAATTGATTTCATAAGCATTTGCACACGATTTGAGTTCAAACTCTGTCACGGCTTGTTCTTCATTGATTCTTGACATGTTAAGCTTCAAATCGGGTAATTGGAACCATCCACATACTCGCTTTATCATAGGGAACAAAAGCCCTATGGTTTCAAGCATGTAATAAATCGATTTGAACTTCAATTTGGATTATCCTGATTCTAGGGTTCTTAATTTGGGGGAGTTCATTGGAGACATTTTATTTAAGTTTTAAAAACCAAGCTTAACCAAGGCCTTGTCCCTAGTTCGCTGGTTAAGTTTGTGTCTCCTAAGCATGAGGTCCCGGATTCGAACCCAGGCACCCTCATGCTTTATTTGTAAAGGTTTTTAGCCCCAATTTAGTTTTGGAAAATTTTTAATAAATATAAAAAAAATGTTTTTATAAACTTCTTATATTTTTAAAACCACCAAATATTTTCTGTAATTTTATTTTTTAACTTTAATTAAACAAATATTTTTTAAATCATTTTAACAAAGAGCATTTTGAATAATTTCTTATAAAATGGATTTTAAATAATAAATTGTTGTTGGTCCAAACGTTTCCTTTAAACATTCATCGTTTAAATGACGTTATTTTAAATGGAGATTATTTGAAACATTATAAATCAATATGTTAAATGAATAATTATTTAAATAGTTATTTTAATATTTATTTAAATAATTAGTTATTCACCTTTTCATTTAACCATGTTATATATAATTAGTTGATAAATTTATTTTTTAACTTTTATGTAAACTCTTGGAACTAATAAAACAATATAATTCTTTATTATTATTGTAGATACATATGTACCTAGTTTATAAGCTTAATGTAAAAAGTCTTTCATGTCTTACATATATGTAACTGGATGGTTTGAATGAAATACAATGTGTGGTTTATGCATATAATGTTTAATATTTCATTGATTATTGTGTATTAACACTTATTGAACTAACTATATAGGTATGTGGTTGTTTGAATAGATCTAAGTCAAATAATGATTATGAAACATATTCAAACTTAGTCATATGAAGTTCTCATGCGAATAGCCCATGCTAATGGACCATATGCATGAACAACTTCATGCTAGTGAACTAGTCGCACGACTGAACTAGGAGACTGGATCAGTCGCCCAATTGTGACATGAGATTGACTCAGTCGCACGACTGAACACTCAGTCGTGCGAAAGGATCAACCGCATGACTTAATCGCACGACTGAACCATGCTAATGGTTCAGTCGCACGAATGAGTAACCTTAACCTATAAATACCACTTAATTCGTGGAAAAAGTAACACTTTGAAGAAGTCGACTCATACACGTACTCTAGCCGTCTAGAATGTCCAAGAAAGCCAGTCCAAGTTCATAGATCGTTCTTGATCGATTGCTATTCGTTCTCAACGTTTAGATTAATCTAATATCGATTGGGTTAACGTTCTCACTGATTGGATCGCCAATTAAATAGGATTCCGCACTATTTGATTCGGTATACACGTAGATCAATTTGTACTCCGTCCAGTACACGGTCCTCTAACAAGTGGTATCAGAGCAAAGGCTCTTGATTTATGTGTGATTCAATCGATTTTGATATAAAAATTGAGTTTTTCACGTAAAAACGCAATCTTTTTGTGTCAAACGTTGTTTTGGACGTCTCCAGATCGTAAAGTTAACGTTTTCCGGCATACGGCAATTAGGGTTCTTGAGAAATTCGTGTTTTTGCGTCAAAATACCTTAAACCATCGAATTTTCAAGATTCAGCAGCCTCAGTCGCACGATTGACTGAATCGCACGACTGAATTCATACGCATCCCTCATACGCACGATTGGACTCATTCTGACATCCATTCGTACGACTGAACAGTCTATTTGCATTGTTCATCCGCACTTGTCCATTCGCATGATTGAGCCATCCGCATTTACTCATTCGCACGTCTGAGTCAACCGCATTGTTCAATCGCACGAAGTGTTCAATCGCACACCTTCATTCGCATAACTAAAATAGTTTGTTCCAAAGTTTAAAGTTGATAGTAATGGAGGATCAATATTCAACATTCACCGCCAGAAGGGACTCTAGGATTCAAGATCTGTTGCTTTTAGAAAATGAAGTGGGAAATCATAACAAACCCCCTAAGCTTATAACGTTAGATAATTACCCATAATGGAAGCAAAGATTTGAAATATACTTGAATAGAGTAGATCCCAATCTGTGGGAGTCGATAGAGACAGGATATAGTATGCCTGTAGGTGCAGATGGAGTCAAACTCACCTTAAGCGGTATGACTGATGGACAAAAGGTGAAGTACAACGCCGAGAAGAAAGTATATGCTTTGTTGACTCAGTCAATTCCTAAGGACATATTCCATCAATTTTCTGAGAACAAGCAAGCTACGGATGCATTGGAAAAGAGGTATGAGGGAAATGCATCGTTAAAAGCTCTGAAGGCTAAATCGTTGAAGAAGGAGTTTGACAACTTCTCGTCAATGGGAAAGGAGAGCTTCGACAATGTCATTGATCATTTCTACCACTTGATGAGTGAGCTGCACACTCATGGAGTCACTACTTTAATGGAAGACAAAGTTTCAAATTTTGCAGATGGGTTGCCCGAGAAGTGGAGTTTGTTTGTTTCCAATCTCAGACAGAATGATATGCTAGCGAAGTTAGATATCAACGACTTCATTCTGAAACTACGAGATGAAGAGTTGAGGATAAAGTACAGGGCCCAAAAGTCTACATATGATCAGAATCGACACTGTACAACTCAACTCCACAAGCCAAAACGTCTGGAGCACCACTTCAAACGGCGTTTGTGTCGAGTTTAGCTAGTCCATCATAAGCTACTACTTCGGGATCTAACACGTAAGGGTCGTCTGGTATCCAATACATAGCACCTGAAGCAAATGCTACAAAACCGAAGACCGAGAATCTCGGGAATATGACAGTAGAGGTAGCAAAAGAGCACATGGATCTCTTAGCAGCTGTTGTCCACTCCTATGACGGACTAGTTGCTGGGAAAATAGAGAACTGCCATCTGGCAGATGAGGACTACGAGCAGGTAGAAGAGACAGAATTAGAAAGAATGGACATCATGTGGGCCTTAGCAAGTGTTGTTCGAAGAGCAAAGAAGTTTGTCAAGAAGACCGGACAGAATCTGATTGCCACTAAGGACACAACATTTGGTTTTGACAAAACCAAAGTCACCTGCTTCAACTGTGGGGAAAAGGGGCACTTCAAACATGAATGTGTGAAGCCCAAGAAGACGGGAAATGGGAATCCATTCTCAACTTTCACTCGTCAGGATAAACCCACAAGCAGCCCTACTTCGTCGAGCAAGGATCCTAAAGCATTGACCGCTCATGATGACGAAGGACAAGATTGGAGCTTCCGGTTTGTGTCTCCGGGAGAATCCAACATTGCTAGTGTCGAGGATCTAGATGACGACTGAGCAAGTGAAGGTGATATTGCAGTGGAGCTTGCAATGTCAAATGTTGAAGAATCTGCGATAGTAGTTGATCACCTGCCTGAAGAAGGGACAAGTTCAACAAGTCTAGAATCACCAGAACCATAAAAGTCAAACACTGCTTTGATGGCACACCCTCTCAGGTAAGTACTACTACTCAACTTTTCAATGATCATGCTTGTTCTGATTGTAATAAATTTAGGGAAAGCATTGATATGAAATTTGCTAGGTTACTAGACCATAATGATAACTTAGTAAAGGACTTATAATTGTGCACTGAAGCCAATAGAGTCTTAAAACAAAATGAGCACAACTATAAAGAAAAGATAAAACTCTTGAATAAACAACTTAGGGAAACTAAAGTTGTAGCCTTTAACCAAGCTAATGACATTAAGTTCTATCTTAACTCCCTAGAGGACACTAAGAAACAAAAGGCAGTTTTGGAAGTAGAAGTAAATTCATTAAAACAAAAACTGCATAGTTTGGACAAGTTCTTCTCACATTGTCCAACACTTAGTGAGATAGTGCAATAATAGGGAGGGTTTGGGATATAAATTGGTACCACCACCACATGAAACCTTGATGAATGCCAAAAGTAAACCAATAAATAATAATCCAATCAAGGACCATGTTATGACCATGCCTCTTGTAAGTGATCCAGATTCCACATGTAAACCAAATGAATCTGTCATTAAACAAAAGGATGTCACTTCAAAATCAAAAAGTAAAATGCCTTGTGTTAATCTGGACAAACAATTTGAAAAGGTTAAAATAAAGTCTGGTTCAACAAAGTCTATTTCTGAACCAAGAAATACCAAACAAAATAACCAATCACATGCTTCATGTCTAAGTCCAAATAAACAAAAGGGAAAAGATGTTAACAATGTTCAAACAATTAAGTTTGTTAAACAAGATAAAACATCTAAACCAGAAGTGTTAAAACACAAACTGAATAAAGTCACTCATGTGTCACATACTTCTCCACAGAAACAAGTAAATCGTCAAGTTGAAAGCAAATCATGCTACAACTATGGAAAGTATGGGCACATAGCATCTTACTGTCCTTATTATCAGACACCAAAGAAAAAGATTGAACTTTATGATACTAAAGCAAGCTCTTCCAAAAGAAGCTCCATGACTCCACCAAAAAGAGTCAGTGAACCTAAAGTCCAACCTATTAGCCAGTCGTCTGTTTATCATAAACAGTCCTTACACAAAGCTGGCTTATGGAAAGAAAAGTCTATGCCTGATAGTGAGAACAATAAGACAAATGAAGCCATGGAAAATGATCAGGACACTTAGGAGCAACAGGTTCCTACTACTGCAAGTCCACAAGGATCTGACATTGATGTCTCTGAGTCTTCGGAAGCTCACACTCCTACTGCCTCAGATACAGACCCAAACGTTCATAATCTTGATTTTGAGGTAGTTGTTCCCACCACTCCTGGATCACACCTAAATGTCTATCATCCTCTGGACAATGTCATTGGGGATGTCAGATCAGGAGTTCAGACAAGAAATCAGCTGTATTCAGCTGATTATGCCTCGGTAATGGAAAAGGGGTATCTTCATGATGGTGCTTACCGCTATTTTGTGTCTCAGTTTGAGCCAAAATACGTCAGTGAAGCCCTAAATGATGAGGCATGGGTGAGTGCCATGCAAGAAGAACTTCTTCAGTTCAAGAAGTTAGGTGTATGGACACTGGTAGATAGACCTAAAGGTGCTAAAGTCATTGGCACCAAGTGGGTCTTGAAATGTAAGAAAGATGACCAAGGTGTCATCATCAGGAACAAGTCTCGACTTGTAAATCAAGGATTTCAACAAGTCGAGGGAATTGATTACAATGAAGTATTTGCACCATTGGCAAGGATGGAAGCAATCCGCATCTTCCTAGCCTATGCCTCTTAAATAAATATTAAAGTCTATCAATTGGATGTAAAGAGTGCATTTCTTCATGGTGAAATCCGGGAAACAGTGTATGTTAGTCAACCTGAAGGATTTGAGGATCCATATCATCGGGACAAAGTTTACAAACTGGATAAGGCTCTCTACGGGCTTCGCCAAGCCCCAAGAGCATGGTATGAAAAACTCTCAACTCACCTGGTGAAACACGGATTTCGCAGAGGTGTAATTGACTGTACACTGTTCATCAAAGAAAAAGATGGTGATCTGCTGCTGGTTCAGATTTACGTTGATGACATAATCTTCGGTTCTAAGAACGAAGAATTATGTAAAGAACTTGAAGCAGTGATGAAGGCAGAATTTGAAATGAGTGCCATAGGAGAGATGAAGTTCTTTCTTGGGTTACAGATGGATCAAACACCAAAGGAAATATTTCCACATCAGACCAAGTATGTAGGGGATATTCTCAATCGGTTTCACATGGAGAATGCTTTCGTAGCTGGGACTCCACTTGCTACAAACCATGATGTAGCACCCGACGAGAATGGTGATTTGGTTGATGCCACCATGTACCAAGGAATGATTGGATCCCTTATGTACCTCACTGCCTCAAGACCTGATATTATGTATGCAACATGTCTTTGTTCAAGATATCAGGCAAAACCAAAAGTTAACCATCATATTGGGGTCAAAAAGATATTTCGTTATCTGAAGGGTACACCCACACTTGGGTTGTGGTATCCTCATGACGATGACTTCGAGCTTACCGCGAATAGTGACTTGGATTATGGCGGCTATAAGATTAACTACAAATCCACCTCAGCAGGTTGTCAATTCTTTGGGAGAAGATTAGTCACGTGGCAGTGTAAGAAGCAGACATCAGTTGCGTTGTCAACTTGTGAAGCTGAATATGTTGCTGCGGCAAGCTGCTGTTCTCAAATCATCTGGATTCAATAGCAGATGCGGGACTACGGTTTGAAATTTTCTAACACCCCTATATTTGTTGATAATTCTGCTGCAATAGCCGTTACAAAAAATCCTATCCAACATCCTAAGACCAAACACATCAGCATTAAATATCACTTTATATGTGATTGTTTTGAAAAGAATCTAATCGATGTTGTTAAAATAAATACGGATTTTCAACACGCTGACCTCTATACAAAAGCCTTTGATAAACCACGTTTTCTATATTTGTTAGAGGTCAACGATGTTAAAAAAAGTGATGTAATTCCAGACGATGAACAAGGCTAGTCCGATGCGTCAAGTCCTTTTCTTTTATTTTCTTTTATTCTAGTTTATTTTATTTAATTTATTTTATTGGTTTCAATTCTTCGCCTATTAAAATCCTAAAAACGCAAATCGTTTACGGTTTTAGAATTTTAGGGGGAGAATAGGTTAAGTTAAAAAAAAACGAGGCAGGAGGACAGGCAAGCTAATAGAAATGTGATCGTATCTGAGAGATTGATCAACAACTATGGAAAATGATAGTACACAGGAACAAGGCATTTGGGACTTTAAAAGATTTAAATTGAATTAGATGCAAAATTCAAAGTATAAGTTTAAGAAGTCTAAGCGAAAATAAAAGGAAAAATGATAGAAAAACTAGCTACTATTAAGATAACACGGTGAAAGTAGACCTAGAGGTTGCTAGACCATTAGATGATGTGTCGGTAGATTCAACACAATAGATAAGTAGACCTGGTTGGTGATCTCAAGATCAAACTAAGTTGTTCAACAAGCTGTGGGTTATCATCTTATCCCTGGTTAACACAATCAACAAAGTTCCAATAAGGGGTGACGAGCAAAATAAACGCCACAAATGTGTGCGAATGACCAAAATATGAGCAAAGCACATGATGAAAAATGCAAAAAACAATTAAACTGATAACCTATGTTGTTGGTGCGATCTGTGCAACAAAATAAATTGCTCAAACAAGAAGATAGGTTATGTGTCTCTCTGCTGTGCGGTGGCACTGACCTGAGGATAAGCATAACCTATATATTCTAGAATTCATTGTTGACAGCCGTCTCTTTGATGTGCGGTGGCACTGACCTGAGGCTTGGCTTCTCTTTGAAAGCTCTAAGAATAGTGTCTTCTTGTCAAAAATACTCGTAGACCGCTCAAAAATCTCCTAACGAATGTTGATTACCATATAAGCGTGGGATCCACAAATGCTTGTTTAAATAATTAAACCTTAAAAATCACCAATCTGTGTCAAAAGTCTGTGTATGGATTTAAGTGGACAAGTATACTGACATCATCATGGCTACAATTCTTGAAAGTCCAAATCAATGTGTGCGTCTTATAGTTCTAGTATGATTTCCTTAATTTGCAAATGACTCTCGACGAAAACAAGAATCTAGCATCAAATGATTTTGGTAACACGTCCTGAATGATTTGAGTACCTGTATGATTCCATAATGAATCCTTTCATCCTATGGTCAAATAAACTTGAAGCTGCCTGTTCAAGAAGTAAATCTGCTAAATTTCTATCTTAGGATCTTCACCTCACACAAAATCACAAAAACATCTTTAGTTTTGTCTTTTAATGTTAGTTTCCTCTAGTTTGGTTTAAACATTTACTCAATTTAGAGTTATAAGTCGGACTATATTATGGAATTCAGTATGGGATTATATTACTTAAAAGCGTCACGTCTGAGGTGACCAACCTGTTTTCAAATGTTAAATGGGTCACGTCTGAGGTGACAAAATGTGTTTTGCTTAAAGGATCACGACTGAGGTGATCAAAAGTTTTCCAAAGTTAAAATGATCATGTTTGAGATGATTAAATGCTCGTAATGTTTAATCAACAGTTAAATGGGGTTAAATGTCAAATGGTCATAAAGTCAAAACCATAAGTATGATCCATTCACACGACTAGACCATGATTATGGACTAGCCGTACGATTGGACCATACTTATGCACTAGACAACCGAATGGAGCATGAGTATGAACCATTCACACGAATGACTTACAAGATTGAGCTAGTCGCCCGAATGGAGTTGTCCGAAATGAGTCAGTCACCCGACTGAAACCCAGTCGGCCGTGGAATGTGATCAACTGAACTAATCGCACGACTAAGATCCAATCGCCCGAATGAAAAGAGTGAATGGGTCCAGTCGCCCGATTGAAACCAAATTCAGTATAAATAGGGCATAGTCGATCGCATAAACTCATCACCCCTCATTCGCCCTAAATTCGCATAGCATACCGTTACTCTGCCAAAATTTTCTCTGACCTTATTTGACTTCATATTTAGAGATTCTGATGATCTCTGGTGTTTACACAGGTATAATGTTGTGCAATCTACTCAAATTTCAGTCGATTTGACTCCAAAATTACAATATTCAACCCTAACAAGAACCAAGACTTAAGTTGGACAAATAACCTAATATAACTAAGTAAATGTTGAAATCAAGGTTATAAGATACTTAGTAGGGTTATTGCGAGTCTATTGAACCAAACCACGATGTCTAATGTTTAGATTTGGTCAAAATTCAAATTTCAATCGAACAAATAGTGGGTCATGCGACTAGACACCTGGATGAACTACAATCGCCTGACTAAGCTGGACGAATGACTCAGTCGGCTAAATGAATGATACAAATGAGCTCAGTTGGCTGACTGAACCAATCGCAGGATTAGTCACCGATTGAACTCAATCGCATGATTAGCTACCCATTGTATCCGGTCGCATGTTAGGTCAAACGACTGAACCCAGTCATATGGTTCAATTGCATGATTGAACCAGACTGATCTCAAACAAGTTAATAATCAATGGTTTCTATTGTGTGATGAACTAACTTGTATGCTCCTTGTGCTACAGGTTGATGGCCGATAGGTGGACCATAAACACCAAGCACAATATATGTGCTCATCTGGACACCACAACTCCAAACGCTGCCGAGTTTGCTGGAATCATAGCCTTTCTGAAGAGGTCACGGATCCACAGAGCCATATCTACACCGTGCACTCCTACAGGTCTATACAGCAGGCCTTCTGGGAGGGTGCATCGGTTGATTGATCTCATGAGCCCTACTGCATCTGGAGTACTATTTTTGGGTAGGATATTGAGGTGACTGCTGAAGATATTCGACGAGTACAAGATCTGGGTGACGATGCAGATCACCCGACCAGACTACACCCTCTGACAGTGAGAGGGTGTTTCCTCAGGATTAAGTACTCTAGGGATATAAATGTAGGTGTGCTCAACAAAAGCAACCTGTTTCCCCAGTACAAGTACTTAGCACATGTGATACTTAAGTGCTTAGCTTCAAGGAGGGGTGGCTTTGATGATCTATCAGACCAGATTCAGAATGACTATGTGGCACTGGTGCTGAACCACCCCTTCAGCTTCTCCAGCATGATATTCTCATACCTGATTGAAAATCTTGAGGCTAAAGGTAAAGAGGGATTTTGCATGTACCCGAGGTTTCTTCAGATGATTATTGATGAGAAGCTGCCTTCTCTGCCTAAGGAGAGCCATGAAGCGGTTCACTGGAGGTGATGGATGACACGACACTAGGCCGCATGAAGGTCTACAGGGGAAAGCAGGTCAAATCCCCTGTTAAGAGACTGATTGGGCATCTGGCCCAGGAGGAGTACGTGGTGCCTGCAAGGTGAAAGTGGCGCCATGAGGAGAGTGATTCAGATGTTGAGCAGATTGCTCTTCCATCTGATGACTCTGATGATGATAACGGATACACTGGTGGAGATTCTAGCCCCGCTATTTCTAGGGCCAGCACTGCTCACACTACACCTCCACCACCCATTCATACAGATGCGACCACCACCAGTTTCCATCAGGATTTATGTCCTCCCGATAAGGAGGAAGAGAGTGATGAGGAGCCCCTAACCCGGACAGTGGGTAGCAGGGTGGTTGCCGCTGAACGAGGCATTCGGGAGGTTGGAGGACGCCCTAGCGAGTCTGGGAGACAGCAGCCGACCCCAGCTACTCACCAGGTCAGCCCAGCAGCATCCCAAGGGGAGGATCCACCTCTAGAGGCAAGAGAAGGAAAATGATGTCTCAGCCTAATGGGATAAACTCAAAGAAGAGGAGGATGAACTTTATCACCACCACTACCACAACCACCACCTCTACCACACCACCCAGTATATCTAACCTCTCCCCCCATCACCACTGCCACCATTCCACTTGTCACCACTACTTCCACGACACGCACCACCACTACCTTAGCCACTCCACCACTTCCCCATATCACATCCACCACCACTTCAGCTTATCCATCACCACCCACACACATACCACCTCCCATATACACCACTACCACCACCACCACCTCTAGCCACCAAGCAGGACCATCATCTTACCCCTCCTTTCCATCAGGATCATCTCTACCTCCTAGTGGTGTAGAGGAATAGCTTTCAGCACTAAACCGTATGGTGCTATAGCTGTTAGCAGCCGATGATGAGAAGATTGCTCAGCTGCGAGAGTTAGTGGAGCCTACAGCTGCACAATCATAGCAGATATCTCAGCAGGTGTAGCAGATTGAGGAGCAGGCCCAGCAAATGGCTGCTTAGAGTCTAGAGATTTCCCAACTCAAAGAGCAAAACATCTTATCTACTAAGAAGATAGAGGAGTTAGAGGATACTAAGAGGACCATCCTGCTCAAACTTAAGGGCACAAAGGATGAGCCTCTGAAGATCAGAGAGGGAGATACTGATGATGGTGATGATGATGATGATGATAGTGATAATGATGATAGTGATGATGATGATGATGGTGATGATGAAGGCGATGATGAGGATGGAGGAGACTCTGAAAGAGGAGAGTCATCTACTTCGGGTGCACAGGAAGCTAATGAGAGGCGGACCAAAAAGACTCAAGATCCAGGTGCCATAACATCAGCCTGACAGCAGAAGAACACATGATCCAAGACAAAAGTAATGCATAGAGTTTTGTGTAATTTAAATCAGGTGTAATTTGAATATTGTATAAAACTTATGTATTTGAATGTTAATGTATATATATTTAATGTTTAATGTCTTGATTGTTTACTGATGCATGATATGTTTATATGTTTAATCAAGCGGATCACACATCTCAGCAAGATGAGTATGATGTTGCGCCCCTTCAGTAGATCAAGTCTCAAATCATAATGATACTTGATCTTCAAGGGATTGTCAGGAGGTCTGTGAGTTACACTCCTGAGGAAGGAGAAATAATTAACGAGCTTACTGATGAGCAACTAGCTGAGATGTTCCGACTAAATCCAGATGAGATTGTGAAGGATGCTCCTACTGTGGACATGGATAGTGACGATGAGCTTAACGATGTGGATGAAATTGAGATTGAAGACGTCACCGCATAACATTATCTAGAGTATGCTAACAATGAGGGAAATGTGGTCCCCAATCTGGGTGACACCCTTATTAGTGATACTTTTGAAACATTGGATAAGATGGAGCAGGAGTCGAAGAAGAAGAAAGATCAAGCCCAAGCCTCAAACACAGATGTCAACATCAAAACGACTGAATGGGTGGGATGTTTTGCTAAGATCCGAGCCATGCGCACTGCACAAAAGCCAAATGTCTACACCAAGCTGTACAAAGTCAAGAAACACTTAAAGGTGTCAGGCAAGATCATCGTATGGGCTTATTTTAAGGATCTGAATGTATATGCCGTGAAGAGAGAAAATGGCATAGAGTACTTCAGATTCCCACACGATATAAAGACTCTACCCGGTTTTGAGCTTAACCAGCTAGCCAAGTTGAAGCTACTATATGCTGATCTGCTTTGAAGAGAGAGTACCACACCAGGTGGGTCAACTTCAAACCTCAGCAACCAATGAAGTATATCAGAAGATCTGAAGTTGATACCATTACTGGGAAGCCAAAGATTGTGCTGAAGTGGAGTCCTCCGTGCACAATGTCGAGAATCCCTCTAGGGGAAATGCCTCAGGACTTCACTCCACACTTTAAGTGGTGGTACTATGACTAGAGAATGAGCGAGGCGGTCATAGTTCTGAACAGAAATGGAAATACGGAAACTATCAGGGTATTTGACCCGATGTGGCTAACTAACTTGTCTTCTGACGATGTTTACACTTTATACAAGTGGCCACTGTTCTATGACGCGCAGGATATTGTACAAGCTCTCCAATTTTAGAATGTGAAACGGCTCTGCTTTGCTTTTGAAATACACATAAGAGTCACAAGAAAGGAGAAGTACAAGAAATATGAAGAGCTAATGAAGAATGTTAGACAATAGAGTAAACTAGGTCCAAGAGGGAGTTTGTAGATACATATGTAGCTAGTTTATGAGCTTAATGTAAAAAGTCTTTCATGTCTTACATATATGTAACTGGATGGTTTGAATGAAATACAATGTGTGGTTTATGCTTATATGTTTAATATTTCATTGATTATTGTGTATTAACGCTTATTGAACTAACTATATAGGTTTGTGGTTGTTTGAATAGATCTAAGTCAAATAATGATTGTGAAACATATTCAAACTTAGTCATATGAAGTTCTCATGCGAATGGCCCATGCTAATGGACCATACGCATGAACAACTTCATGCTAATCAACCAGTCGCACGACTGACCCAGGAGACTGGATCAGTCGCACAATTGTGACATGAGATTGACTCAGTCACACGACTGAACACTCAATCGTGCAAATGGATCAACGGCATGACTCAATCGCACGACTGAACCATGCTAATGGTTCAGTCGCACGAATGAGTAACCCTAACTTATAAATACCACTTAATTCATGGAAGAACGTAACACTTTGAAGAATTCGACTCATACACGTACCCTAGCGTCCAGAACGTCCAAGAAAGTGAGTCCAAGTTCATAGATCGTTCTTGATCGATTGCTATTCGTTCTCAATGTTTAGATTAATCTAATATCGATCGGGTTAACGTTCTCACTGATTGGATCGTCAATCAAATAGGATTCCCCACTATTTGATTCGGTATACACGTGGATCAGTTTGTACTCCGTCCAGTGCATGGTCCTCTAACACTTATTTTAAGGTTTTTGATATTATAAAAATCATTCAAAGGTTTAGAAACTTTATAAAATGATTTAAATAATTTTTAAAGTTCTGTTACAAGTTATTTAAAATAAGTATTCAAGAACCTTTACCAAATTTTAAATAATTAATTATTATTTATTTCTTTTCACGCTTCATATTTAATCTTTATTAAATCAATAAATTAAACTATTGAATCATTCACTATAACTTTTATTGGTTCATACCATCTTTATTGAATCAAAACATAATTGATTGTGTTACTAAATTTTATTTCACTTAAATATTAAAACCCCCAAATTCCAAATGAAACCCTATATCATGTTTACTCTTAAACTATATCTTTATTTTAATCCTGAGACACTAAATCTTAGGTTGAATCATGAAGAAAACGTTGGGGGTACTTTTATCTTCGTATTGTTATCTTAAGTGCATTTTTCGCATGTGAGTTTTCCAAGTGAGTTCTCCATGCCCCTTTTTATCTTATTTCACACCTTTTGGGGTGAGACATGTTAACCTTGTAAACTTATACTTGTAAATGCACATGCAATTCATCCTTACTTTTTGTCATGGTTATTTGTGTTATTGTAAGTGTTATATGAGATACATATTTTGTTTACAATCATTAACCATTGCTAGCCTGACAACGTCTTAGATCTTTGGGCCTGACAAGCCTATTTGGTGCTAAAGCTGATGTATTGCCGGCTCCTAATGACGTATGCTTATTCATCATGGGAACCAAATACACTTAGCCAATCATATATACTTGTAATCAAGTCGAGGTTGCTTGTAACTGTATGTGTTCTATAAACTTGCTAACTCATAACTATTGACATTATTTTGCTACTTGTAAACCCTTTATATATATATTTATGCGTGTGTTTAAACCATGGGAACTCACCAACTTTCAAAGTTGACCCTTTTTTTAACATGTTTCAGGTTGATACTTGAGGATTCTCTTCATGCTCATATAAGACTTAGACCTAGTTTAACTAAATATGTTATTTCTTTGTTTGAAGCTTTTGGATTTTATGGACTTATTTGTCTTGTAATGTTCAACGATTAATGATATTTAATATTATTTCAACTTAATTAGTTCCATGTGCTATGAATAATCGTTTCACATTCGTCCGCCCCAATGATTCTGCCATCGGTCGGGGTGTGACAATTGGTATCAGATCCCATAGCTATAGGGATTTAGGTTATTAGAAATAGTGACCTAGAATATAGCGTATGCATGAACCTTATAAAATTATATTTCTATCTTGTAAAATATATGGTTTGCATGCTAAATAATGCTATGCCTCCTTATGTGCAATTTGATGCCTTAGCATAGGATTGCTTAAACATTTTTACTTGTCTCCCTAAACTTAACTTTGACTCTTTGACTCTCCCCAAACATGAAACCTTTTAATCTTATTCTTGACAACACGTGGAATCGTATGTTTATGCTTATGACTTGGATCTTTAGACTTTATGTCTAATCTATATAAATCTCATCAAGGTTTTAATTTCATGAACCTAAGGAATATTTTGTGACACATAAACAACTGTATCCTGGATTTCCTAGCAAAAGGCCTTCAGGCTAAGGGAAGCATTTCGCATAAATCTTACGAGACTAGTCATGCTTACCTGGGGATTTCTGGGATGAGTGATAAACTATGGTCAATACACAAGTTTCTAAGGCAAATGGGTCAATTCACCTTAACGTGTCAATGTTTCTAAATGGTAATGTGTTACCAAATGGAATCATTCCACGTACTTTACAATCCTTAGCTTATCTTTGTTTAAATTAGTTTCCTTTGAACCTTCTTTCTCGTGACTAATTCATTTTGTATCTAGCCTGTCTTGCTATCATGGAAAGTGTGGAAGTTCCGACCGCAAGCTTATAGCATTGATCGCCCGACAAATGGCTGTTGTGCTCCCATCCATGGTTGCTGAACTTAATAGCACCCTAATGGCTAATAGCAACAACAACACTAATGGGAACAATAGTGGTGCTCATGGAGAGAATAACAACAACCAACAAGGGAACAATAGTACTTGCACTTTCAAACACTTCAACTTGTGTAAACCCACTAGTTTTAGTGGAAAAGAAGGAGCCACTGGACTTCTCGAGTGGTTTGAAAGCATGGAGAACACGTTCATTGTTAGTGAGTGCCCCGACGAGTTCAAGGTTCACTATGCTACAAGTGTCCTTCAACAACGGGCACTCATATGGTGGAATAGTGAAAAGAGAAACCGTGGGGCTGGGGTTGCTTTCGTGTTGCCCTAGGAGGAATTTAAGGATATTATGATCCAAAAGTTTTGCCCGAGGAGCGAGTTGCAAAAGCTAGAGGAGGAATTTTGGAACCTCAAATAAGATGGTGGAAATCACCTGGCTTATTCCACTCGACATCATGAGTTGAGTATGCTTCTACCACACATGGTGGACACCGTGCCCCATAACATTGAGAAATTTATCAAGGGGGTGCCACCATAAATTCAAGATGTCGTGGTAGGTAGTAGGCCCATAACTTTGGAGGAGGCAATTACTATCACCGGGCAGCTCACCGAGAATCATATTAGAGCTGACACTATGTTGGCAAAGGGCCGAAAGGAGGTAAGGGTCGAGTCATCTTCCCAAAGCAAGAAGCGTAAGTTCACCCCGACACGCAACTACGCTGTGACCGCCCCAAATGCTCCTCAAAAACAAATGGTGGTTGCAAATCAAGCTCCCATGGCTAGAGCTTATGTTGGCCCATATCCTATGTGTAACACGTGCAAGTACCATCATGAGAGCAACATTCCATGCCGAGTCTGCTCGTTGTGTGGAAAGTATGGGCACTTGGTGGCTACTTGTCTTCATGCGCCAAACAACACTGTGATGCTTTCCAACCGAACCTGCTATAACTGTGGCGAGCCTGGTCATATTCGTCCGCAATGTCCTCACAATGCGGGAACTGTGCCACCGGCTCGTGGAAGGGCTTTCAACATTAACGCCAATCAAGCCCAAGCCAACAATGACGTGGTGAATGGTACGTCGTTGAACTCGTTTTAAATCATTTCATGTCTTATAAAAATTGCTATCTTTGTGTTCATCATACCAATAATAGGTTATTACCAAACAGGTATGTATCTTGTAAATAGTCATTATGCATATGTATTGTTTGATTCAGGTGCGGATAGGAGTTTTGTGTCCTTGGAATCCAAGCCTATACTTTCTAAACCATGTGTTAATCTGGAAAGATCCTTCACGGTCAAAGTCGCCGATGGAAAATCTATTGTTGTTAACGTCATAATACGCGATTGTAACTTGAGCCTTAACGAACAGGAGTTCTGCATCGACCTTATTCCAATGCAACTAGGAATCTTTGATGTTATTGTTGGCATGGATTGGTTAGCCAAGCATCATGCGGAAATTCTGTGCTTCGAGAAGTGCATCCGAATTCCTTTACTGGTGATACTTTGAAAGTCTTTGGGGAGAAATCATCCCAAGGACTCAAACTTATGTCTTGCATCAAGGCCCGCAAGTGCTTAAGTAAAAACTACATGGATTTCATGGCATATGTAGTTAATACGAAAGCCAAGGGTAAGGAACTAAAAGATATTCCTGTCGTGCGGAACTTTCCCGAGATTTTTCCCAGGGATCTTAAGGGATTACCTCCTGTGCGAGAATTTGAGTTCAAGATTGACTTAATCCTTGGTGCGAACCCTGTGGCTAAGTCACCTTATCGTCTTGCACCATCTAAAATTCAAGAACTAGCTAGTCAACTGCAAGAGTTGACCGATAAGGGCTTTATTCATCCTAGCTCTTCACCATGGGGTGCACCTGTGCTGTTTGTGAAGAAGAAAGATGGTTCATTCTGTATGTGCATCGACTACCGGGAACTCAACAAGCTTATCGTAAAAAACCGATACCCTCTCTCTCGAATCGATGATCTCTTCGATCAACTTCAAGGAGCAACTCAATTATCAAAGATCGATCTACGTTTTGGGTATCATCAATTACTTGTTCACGATGATGCATTCCAAAGACCGCTTATCGTACTCGATATGGACATTACGAGTTCATGGTTATGCCTTTTGGCTTGACCAATGCACCTGTCGTGTTCATGGATCTCATGAATCGAGTATGTAAACCGTATTTGGATAAGTTTGTGATCGTGTTCATTGATGACATTTTTATTTATTCCAAGACAAAAATCCATCACGCGACGCACTTGCTAAAAGTTCTTGGACTTTTGAAGAAGGTGCAATTATACGCCAAGATTTCCATGTGTGAATTTTGGTTAGAAGAGGATCAATTCTTAGGGCATGTGGTGAATAGCCAAGGAATTCATGTTGATCCGGCTAATATTGAAGCCGTGAAGAATTGGTGTGTTCCCACAACACCAACCGAGGTTCATTCTTTTCTAGGCTTAGCGGGATATTACCGTAGGTTCATAGCGATTTTTTCGAAGATTGCTAAACCTTTAGTGGCGCTAACCCAAAAGAATCTACTCTTTGAATGGGGACCTGAGCAAGAAGAGGCTTTCAAGACATTGAAACGCAAGTTGTGTAATGCTCCTATTCTCACACTTCCCGATGGGAATGATGACTTTACTATGTATATGATGCTTCAAATCAAGGTCTTAGTTGTGTTCTCATGCAACGAGGCAAAGTCATAGCATACGCGTCGAGGCAATTGAAGGTTCATAAAGTGAACTACATAACTCATGATCTAGAACTTGGCGACGTGGTTTTCGCATTGAAGATTTGGTGACAATATCTTTATGGGACGCAATGCATAGCCTACACCGATCATAAGAGTCACCAACATGTGTTCGATCAAAAGGATCTCAAAATAAGGCAAATACGTTGGATTGAGTTGATTAGCGACTACGACTGTGACATTCGCTACCACCCTGGAGAGGCGAACGTTGTAGCCGACGCGTTAAGTCGCAAGGTCCATAACAAGGCTGTCTCACTACAAGAAATTAGAGATCAAACACATTGGTTTGATACGTTAGGGGAATTTGAGACCGAGATACATGTGGATGTTAACGAGGCTACTATCATGCTTCAAAACATAAGGATTGAAAGTGATCTCGAGTTATGCATTTGCGAGGTTCAACAAGCAGCTTTAACCGACGAAGGGAAAGATAAGGATTTGCCGTCTAACGTTTGGTCCCAACTAGAGACAAAAACAAACGGCATGTGGTACTTCTTGAATCGACTTTGGATCCCGAATCGTGATAACCTTCAACACTTCATCATGAACGAAGCTCATCAAGCTCGATACTCCATTCATCCTGGCTCTGATAAGATGTACATGGACCTTCGTGGTCAATATTGGTGGCCTGGAATGAAGAAAGATATCGCGTCTTATGTTTCCAAGTGTCTCACATGTGCAAGAGTCAAGCCGAACATCGAAGACCAAGTGGTATACTTGAACAACCCGAAATCCCTATGTGTAAATAGGAACATATATCCATGGATTTCATAACCAATTTACCTCGTACTCCTCGTCGTCATGATAGTATATGGGTGATTGTTGACCGTTTGACCAAAACGGCACATTTCATATCAATACGAGACACATACAAAGTTTCAAGACTGGCTCGCATCTACATTAACGAAATTGTGAGTCGTCATGGCGTGCCGTTGCACATCATATCCGATCGAGACACTCGATTCACTTCGCATTTTTTGTCGTCTATGAAAGAACTCTTGGGTACTCAATTAGATTTGAGTACGACATACCATCCTCAAACTAATGGTCAAACCGAATGAATAATTCAAACCCTCGAGGATTTGCTATGACTATGTGTCCTTGACTTTGGTGGTGATTGGGATACGCATTTACCACTCGCGGAATTTTCGTATAACAATAGTTATCACTCGACTATCAAGATGGCACCGACATTGGTGAAAACTTCATCACTGGTCCTGAACTTATACAAGAGATGACCGATAAAGTCTCCGTAATCCGCAAGAACCTTAAGGTGGCAAGAAGTCGACGAAAGAGTTATGCTTATAAGCGTCATAAGCCATTGGAGTTCCAAGTTGGCGACATGGTTCTTCTTAAGGTTTCACCGTGGAAAGGTGTTGTTCGCTTTGGAAAGAAGGGTAAATTAGATACAAGATTTGTAGGACCTTTTAAAATTCTGAAAAGGATTGGGAAAGTGGCTTATAGACTGGAACTACCTTCCGACCTTAGTGGACTTCATCCTGTGTTCCATGTCTTAAATTTGAGAAAGTGTTTGGCTGACGAGTTTCTACATATTCCACTGGAAAACATTCAGATCGACGAGTCATTGCACTTTATTGAGAAACCTGTTGAAATTATGGATCATATCATGAAGAAAACTAGAACCACAACTACTCCAATTATCAAGGTTTGTTGGGAGAATAAGTGTAGAGCTGAGTTCACTTGGATCATATGAAAGAGAGATACCCATATTTGTTCGCTTAGTTTATTCTTAATTTCGGGACGAAATGCTTTAAGTTGGGGAGACTGTAACATCTTTAATTTTTGTTGACTAAGTGTTAACTTTGCTTAATCTTGTAAGGGTCATTGTTGTCATTAATGTAACTATGAGGGTTATTCATGTTTGTTTCCCTTAAATCTTTAATTCGAAAGTTAACAACTTGACTATTGAATTGATCATAAATAATATAATAATATTAATAATAAACAATAATGATAATAATGATTATAATATTAATAATGAAATAATAACAATAAATTATAATAATAATAATAAGTAAGAATAATAATAACAATAATAATATTGTTATTAATAATAATAATTTGTAAAAAAATTATTAAACATAAAAATATTTTAAACCTGGATTTAATATGTCAAGGGGGCCTAATATCATGTTATAAACATTAAAAAAAGGTTATGCATAAAATAATAACATCCATAAGTTAAGGGACTGCGTCTGTAATTTATAATACCCAAACCCATTTTCCCCCTTCACCTCGATTTTCCTGCGGAGGTCCGACCATACTTCGGCCGAGCACTGGCCACCCCTTAAACGTATTAAAAATCTTCAAATTATGAACCGAATCGCTCCAAAACGCCTCGTGTACCTACCACGAACTTGAATGAGCTTAATAATTGTGATTAAACACCGGTTACACACCCAACGAATGCATAACTGTCACCGTTTACTCATATAGTCGTTCGAGCTTAAAACGATATTAATAACCTAAATAAACCAACATAAACAACCATCTAACAAATATTAATCGTTCACAACTCTCACTTTCTCTTGAAAACATACAAACAAGTTGATCCACACAACCATTTCATCGCGACCTGCACAATAATAAAAAATCACTTTCTGAACAAATTAAACTGAAATTGAGGGAGGGCTTTGCATCAAGAACATAGATCGAAGCTATCCACAAAGTTAATTTCAATTTTCATAAGCATTTGCACACGATTTGAGTTCAAACTCCGTCGCGGCTTGTTCTTCATTGATTCTTGACATGTTAAGCTTCAAATCGGGTAATTGGAACCATCCACATACTCGCTTTATCATAGGGAACAAGCCCTATGGTTTCAAGCATGTAATAAATCGATTTGAACTTCAATTCGATTAACCCGATTCTAGGGTTCTTAATTTGGGGGAGTTCATTGGAGACATGTTGTTTTTAAGTTATATAAACCAAGCTTAACTAAGGCCTTGGCCGTTTATTGGGGGAGTTCATTGATTATTGGGGGAGTTCATTGATTCTTGGCTGTTTTTTTTAAGTTTTATTAACCAAGCTTAATTTGGGGGAGTTCATTAGTGCTAAAGCCGATGTATTGCCGGCTTCTGATGACGTATACTTGTTCATTATGGGAACCAAATACACTTAGCCAATCATATATACTTGTAATCAAGTCGAGGTTTGGTTGTAACTGTATGTGTTCTACAAACTTGCTATCTCATAATCATTGACATGAATTGCTACTTGTAAACCCTTTATATATATATATTTATATATATTTATTTGTTTATGCGTGTGTTTAAACCATGGGAACTCACCAACGTTCAAAGTTGACCCTTTTTTTAACATGTTTCAGGTTTGATACTTGAGGATTCTCTTCGTGCTCATATAAGACTTGGACCTAGTTTAACTAAATATGTTATTTCTTTGTTTGAAGCTGTTGCACCCTGAAAGGATCATACATGCGAACTCAATGGGTAAATTGATGATTGCTTAGCTCGAATCCCACAAGTCCAAGATGAAATGTGGATGAAGATTTGCAAGGAAAATAACAAGTGTTATCTTCCGCATTAGTTAATACGGAAGACATAACTCTGATGCGGACAAGTGTTTACTCTACCGCATTGACTAATGCGGAAGACAAAATACTAATGCTGAAGAACAAGTTACTCTTCTGCATTGACTAATGCGGAAGAACAAAAGAAGGTGCGGACAAGACTTTGCTCATCCGCATTGACAAATGCGGATGACAGACCAAATTTGCACAAGTATTGTTCATCCACATTAACCAATGCGGATGACCAACTTACTAATGTGGATGAGCAAGTGGAAATGCTAATCAAGATTATCTCATCAGCATTTGTCAATGCGGATGAACAAGCAGAGATGCGGATCAAGACAGACTACTTTCTGATGTAATAGGTCAGGGGTAGTTTAGTCATTTTGTAAAGGCATCTTGTCTGCCTATAAATAGAATAGTTAACCTCGTACTGAGGTGACGGCTGATAGATAGAGAATTTTTGTTGTAATTATTCTCTCTAATTTATCAACTTTCATATATCAATAAAAACAACATTTATGAGTATCAAGATGGCACCGACATTGGTGAAAACTTCATCACTGGTCCTGAACTTATACAAGAGATGACCGATAAAGTCTCCGTAATCCGCAAGAACCTTGAGGTGGCAAGAAGTCGACGAAAGAGTTACGCTGATAAGCATCATAAGCCATTGGAGTTCCAAGTTGGCGACATGGTTCTTCTTAGGTTTCACCGTGGAAAGGTGTTGTTCGCTTTGGAAAGAAGGGTAAATTAGATCCAAGATTTGTAGGACCTTTCAAAATTCTGAAAAGGATTGGGAAAGTGGCTTATAGAATTGAACTACCTTCCGACCTTAGTGGACTTCATCCTGTGTTCCATGTCTTAAATTGAGAAAGTGTTTGGCTGACGAGTGTCTGCATATTCCACTGGAAAACATTCAGATCGACGAGTCATTGCACTTTATTGAGAAACCTGTTTATATTATGGATCATATCATGAAGAAAACTAGAACCACAACTACTCCAATTATCAAGTTTTGTTAGGAGAATAAGTGTAGAGCTGAGTTCACTTGGATCATATGAAAGAGAGATACCTGTATTTGTTCGCTTAGTTTATTCTTATTTCGGGACGAAATGCTTTAAGTTGGGGAGACTGTAACATCTTGAATTTTTTTGACTAAGTGTTAACTTTGCTTAATCTTGTAAGGGTCATTGTCGTCATTAATGTAACTATGAGGGTTATTCATGTTTGTTTCCCTTAAATCTTTAATTCGAAAGTTAACAACTTGACTATTGAATTGATCATAAATAATAATAATAATATTAATAATAAACAATAATGATAATAATGATTATAATATTAATAAATGAAATAATAACAATAAATTATAATAATAATAATAAGTAAGAATAATAATAACAATAATAATATTGTTATTAATAATAATAATTTGTAAAAAAATTATTAAACATAAAAATATTTTAAACCTGGATTTAATATGTCAAGGGGGCCTAATATCATGTTATAAACATTAAAAAAAGGTTTATGCATAAAATAATAAACATCCATAAGTTAAGGGACTGCGTCTGTAAATTTATAAAACCCAAACCCATTTTCCCCCTTCACCTCGATTTTCCCAGCGGAGGTCCGGCCATACTTTGGCCGAGCTCCGGCCACCCCTTAAACGTATTAAAAATCTTCAAATTACGAACCGAATCGCTCCAAAACGCCTCGTGTACCTACCACGAACTTGAATGAGCTTAATAATTGTGATTAAACACCGGTTACACACCCAAACGAATGCATAACTGTCACCGTTTACTCATATTGTCGTTCGAGCTTAAAACGATATTAATAACCTAATTAAACCAACATAAACAACCATCTAACAAATATTAATCGTTCACAACTCTCACTTTCTCTTGAAAACATACAAACAAGTTGATTCACACAACCATTTCATCGCGACCTGCACAATAATCAAAAACCACTTTCTGAAAAAATTAAACTGAAATTGAGGGAGGGCTTTGCATCAAGAACATAGATCGAAGCTATCCACAAAGTTAATTTCGATTTTCATAAGCATTTGCACACGATTGTTCAAACTCCGTCGCGGCTTGTTCTTCATTGATTCTTGACGTGTTAAGCTTCAAATCGGGTAATTGGAACCATCCACATACTCGCTTTATCATAGGGAACAAGCCCTATGGTTTCAAGCATGTAATAAATCGATTTGAACTTCAATTTCGATTAACCCGATTCTAGGTTCTTAATTTGGGGGAGTTCATTGGAGACATATTTTTTTTAAGTTTTATAAACCAAGCTTAACTAAGGCCTTGGCCGTTTATTGGGGGAGTTCATTGATTATTAGGGGAGTTCATTGATTCTTGGCTGTTTTTTTTAAGTTTTATTAACCAAGCTTAATTGGGGGAGTTCATTAGTGCTAAAGCCGATGTATTGCCGGCTTCTGATGACGTATGCTTGTTCATTATGGGAACCAAATACACTTAGCCAATCATATACTTGTAATCAAGTCGAGGTTTGGTTGCAACTGTATGTGTTCTACAAACTTGCTATCTCATAATCATTGACATGAATTGCTACTTGTAAACCCTTTATATATAATATATATATATATATATATATATATATATATACATATTTATTTGTTTATGCGTGTGTTTAAACCATGGGAACTCACCAACGTTCAAAGTTGACCCGTTTTTAACATGTTTCAGGTTTGATACTTGAGGATTCTCTTCGTGCTCATATAAGACTTGGACCTAGTTTAACTAAATATGTTATTTCTTTGTTTGAAGCTGTTGCACCCTGAAAGGATCATACATGCCAACTCAATGGGTGAATTGATGATTGCTCAGCTCGAATCCCACAAGTCCAAGATGAAATGTGGATGAAGATTTGCAAGGAAAATAACAAGTGTTATCTTCCGCATTAGTTAATACGGAAGACATAACTCTGATGCGGACAAGTGTTTACTCTACCGCATTGACTAATGCGGAAGACATAATACTAATGCTGAAGAACAAGTTACTCTTCTGCATTGACTAATGCGGAAGAACAAAAGAAGGTGCGGACAAGACTTTGCTCATCCGCATTGACAAATGCGGATGACAGACCAAATTTGCACAAGTATTTGTTCATCCACATTAACCAATGCGGATGACCAACTTACTAATGTGGATGATCAAGTGGAAATGATAATCAAGATTATCTCATCCGCATTTGTCAATGCGGATGAACAAGCAGAGATGCGGATCAAGACAGACTACTTTCTGATGTAATAGGTCAGGGGTAGTTTAGTCATTTTGTAAAGGCATCTTGTCTGCCTATAAATAGAATAGTTAACCTCGTACTGAGGTGACGGCTGATAGATAGAGAATTTTTGTTGTAATTATTCTCTCTAATTTATCAACTTTCATATATCAATAAAAGCAACATTTATGAGTATCAAGATGGCACCGACATTGGTGAAAACTTCATCACTGGTCCTGAACTTATACAAGAGATGACCGATAAAGTCTCCGTAATCCGCAAGAACCTTGAGGTGGCAAGAAGTCGACGAAAGAGTTACACTGATAAGCGTCATAAGCCATTGGAGTTCCAAGTTGGCGACATGGTTCTTCTTAAGGTTTCACCGTGGAAAGGTGTTGTTCGCTTTGGAAAGAAGGGTAAATTAGATCCAAGATTTGTAGGACCTTTCAAAATTCTGAAAAGGTTTGGGAAAGTGGCTTATAGACTTGAACTACCTTCCGACCTTAGTGGACTTCATCCTGTGTTCCATGTCTTAAATTTGAGAAAGTGTTTGGCTGACGAGTGTCTGCATATTCCACTGGAAAACATTCAGATCGACGAGTCATTGCACTTTATTGAGAAACCTGTTTATTATGGATCATATCATGAAGAAAACTAGAACCACAACTACTCCAATTATCAAGTTTTGTTAGGAGAATAAGTGTAGAGCTGAGTTCACTTGGATCATATGAAAGAGAGATACCTGTATTTGTTCGCTTAGTTTATTCTTAATTTCGGGACGAAATGCTTTAAGTTGGGGAGACTGTAACATCTTGAATTTTTTTGACTAAGTGTTAACTTTGCTTAATCTTGTAAGGGTCATTGTCGTCATTAATGTAACTATGAGGGTTATTCATGTTTGTTTCCCTTAAATCTTTAATTCGAAAGTTAACAACTTGACTATTGAATTGATCATAAATAATAATAATAATATTAATAATAAACAATAATGATAATAATGATTATAATATTAATAAATGAAATAATAACAATAAATTATAATAATAATAATAAGTAAGAATAATAATAACAATAATAATATTGTTATTAATAATAATAATTTGTAAAAAAATTATTAACATAAAAATATTTTAAACCTAGATTTAATATGTCAAGGGGGCCTAATATCATGTTATAAACATTAAAAAAAGGTTTATGCATAAAATAATAAACATCCATAAGTTAAGGGACTGCGTCTGTAAATTTATAAAACCCAAACCCATTTTCCCCCTTCACCTCGATTTTCCAGCGGAGGTCCGGCCATACTTCGGCCGAGCTCCGGCCACCCCTTAAACGTATTAAAAATCTTCAAATTACGAACCGAATCGCTCCAAAACGCCTCGTGTACCTACCACGAACTTGAATGAGCTTAATAATTGTGATTAAACACGGTTACACACCCAAACGAATGCATAACTGTCACCGTTTACTCATATTGTCGTTCGAGCTTAAAACGATATTAATAACCTAATTAAACCAACATAAACAACCATCTAACAATATTAATCGTTCACAACTCTCACTTTCTCTTGAAAACATACAAACAAGTTGATTCACACAACCATTTCATCGCGACCTGCACAATAATCAAAAACCACTTTCTGAACAAATTAAACTGGAATTGAGGGAGGGCTTTGCATCAAGAACATAGATCGAAGCTATCCACAAAGTTAATTTCGATTTTCATAAGCATTTGCACACGATTGTTCAAACTCCGTCGCGGCTTGTTCTTCATTGATTCTTGACGTGTTAAGCTTCAAATCGGGTAATTGGAACCATCCACATACTCGCTTATCATAGGGAACAAGCCCTATGGTTTCAAGCATGTAATAATCGATTTGAACTTCAATTTCGATTAACCGATTCTAGGGTTCTTAATTTGGGGGAGTTCATTGGAGACATATTTTTTTTAAGTTTTATAAACCAAGCTTAACTAGGCCTTGGCCGTTTATTGGGGGAGTTCATTGATTATTGGGGGAGTTCATTGATTCTTGGCTGTTTTTTTTAAGTTTTATTAACCAAGCTTAATTTGGGGGAGTTCATTAGTGCTAAAGCCGATGTATGCCGGCTTCTGATGACGTATGCTTGTTCATTATGGGAACCAAATACACTTAGCCAATCATATATACTTGTAATCAAGTCGAGGTTTGGTTGTAACTGTATGTGTTCTACAAACTTGCTATCTCATAATCATCGACATGAATTGCTACTTGTAAACCCTTTATATATATATATATAATATATATATATTATATATATATATACATATTTATTTGTTTATGCGTGTGTTTAAACCATGGGAACTCACCAACGTTCAAAGTTGACCCGTTTTTAACATGTTTCAGGTTTGATACTTGAGGATTCTCTTCGTGCTCATATAAGACTTGGACCTAGTTTAACTAAATATGTTATTTCTTTGTTTGAAGCTGTTGCACCCTGAAAGGATCATACATGCCAACTCAATGGGTGAATTGATGATTGCTCAGCTCGAATCCCACAAGTCCAATGAAATGTGGATGAAGATTTGCAAGGAAAATAACAAGTGTTATCTTCCGCATTAGTTAATACGGAAGACATAACTCTGATGCGGACAAGTGTTTACTCTACCGCATTGACTAATGCGGAAGACATAATACTAATGCTGAAGAACAAGTTACTCTTCTGCATTGACTAATGCGGAAGAACAAAAGAAGGTGCGGACAAGACTTTGCTCATCCGCATTGACAAATGCGGATGACAGACCAAATTTGCACAAGTATTGTTCATCCACATTAACCAATGCGGATGACCAACTTACTAATGTGGATGATCAAGTGGAAATGATAATCAAGATTATCTCATCCGCATTTGTCAATGCGGATGAACAAGCAGAGATGCGGATCAAGACAGACTACTTTCTGATGTAATAGGTCAGGGGTAGTTTAGTCATTTTGTAAAGGCATCTTGTCTGCCTATAAATAGAATAGTTAACCTCGTACTGAGGTGACGGCTGATTGATAGAGAATTTTTGTTGTAATTATTCTCTCTAATTTATCAACTTTCATATATCAATAAAAACAACATTTATGAGTATCAAGATGGCACCGACATTGGTGAAAACTTCATCACTGGTCCTGAACTTATACAAGAGATGACCGATAAAGTCTCCGTAATCCGCAAGAACCTTGAGGTGGCAAGAAGTCGACGAAAGAGTTACGCTGATAAGCATCATAAGCCATTGGAGTTCCAAGTTGGCGACATGGTTCTTCTTAAGGTTTCACCGTGGAAAGGTGTTGTTCGCTTTGGAAAGAAGGGTAAATTAGATCCAAGATTTGTAGGACCTTTCAAAATTCTGAAAAGGATTGGGAAAGTGGCTTATAGAATTGAACTACCTTCCGACCTTAGTGGACTTCATCCTGTGTTCCATGTCTTAAATTTGAGAAAGTGTTTGGCTGACGAGTGTCTGCATATTCAACTGGAAAACATTCAGATCGACGAGTCATTGCACTTTATTGAGAAACCTGTTTATATTATGGATCATATCATGAAGAAAACTAGAACCACAACTACTCCAATTATCAAGTTTTGTTAGGAGAATAAGTGTAGAGCTGAGTTCACTTGGATCATATGAAAGAGAGATACCTGTATTTGTTCGCTTAGTTTATTCTTAATTTCGGGACGAAATGCTTTAAGTTGGGGAGACTGTAACATCTTGAATTTTTTTGACTAAGTGTTAACTTTGCTTAATCTTGTAAGGGTCATTGTCGTCATTAATGTAACTATGAGGGTTATTCATGTTTGTTTCCCTTAAATCTTTAATTCGAAAGTTAACAACTTGACTATTGAATTGATCATAAATAATAATAATAATATTAATAATAAACAATAATGATAATAATGATTATAATATTAATAAATGAAATAATAACAATAATTATAATAATAATAATAAGTAAGAATAATAATAACAATAATAATATTGTTATTAATAATAATAATTTGTAAAAAAATTATTAAACATAAAAATATTTTAAACCTAGATTTAATATGTCAAGGGGGCTAATATCATGTTATAAACATTAAAAAAAGGTTTATGCATAAAATAATAAACATCCATAAGTTAAGGGACTGCGTCTGTAAATTTATAAAACCCAAACCCATTTTCCCCCTTCACCTCGATTTTCCCAGCGGAGGTCCGGCCATACTTCGGCCGAGCTCCGGCCACCCCTTAAACGTATTAAAAATCTTCAAATTACGAACCGAATCGCTCCAAAACGCCTCGTGTACCTACCACGAACTTGAATGAGCTTAATAATTGTGATTAAACACCGGTTACACACCCAAACGAATGCATAACTGTCACCGTTTACTCATATTGTCGTTCGAGCTTAAAACGATATTAATAACCTAATTAAACCAACATAAACAACCATCTAACAAATATAATCGTTCACAACTCTCACTTTCTCTTGAAAACATACAAACAAGTTGATTCACACAACCATTTCATCGCGACCTGCACAATAATCAAAAACCACTTTCTGAACAAATTAAACTGGAATTGAGGGAGGGCTTTGCATCAAGAACATAGATCGAAGCTATCCACAAAGTTAATTTCGATTTTCATAAGCATTTGCACACGATTTGAGTTCAAACTCCGTCGCGGCTTGTTCTTCATTGATTCTTGACGTGTTAAGCTTCAAATCGGGTGATTGGAACCATCCACATACTCGCTTTATCATAGGGAACAAGCCCTATGGTTTCAAGCATGTAATAAATCGATTTGAACTTCAATTTCGATTAACCCGATTCTATGGTTCTTAATTTGGGGGAGTTCATTGGAGACATATTTTTTTTAAGTTTTATAAACCAAGCTTAACTAAGGCCTTGGCCGTTTATTGGGGGAGTTCATTGATTATTGGGGGAGTTCATTGATTCTTGGCTGTTTTTTTTAAGTTTTATTAACCAAGCATAATTTGGGGGAGTTCATTAGTGCTAAAGCCGATGTATTGCCGGCTTCTGATGACGTATGCTTGTTCATTATGGGAACCAAATACACTTAGCCAATCATATATACTTGTAATCAAGTCGAGGTTTGGTTGTAACTGTATGTGTTCTACAAACTTGCTATCTCATAATCATCGACATGAATTGCTACTTGTAAACCCTTTATATATATATATATATATATATATATATATATATATATATATATATATATATATATATTTATTTGTTTATGCGTGTGTTTCAAAGTTGACCCTTTTTTTAACCTGTTTCAGGTTTGATACTGAGGATTCTCTTCGTGCTCATATAAGACTTGGACCTAGTTTAACTAAATATGTTATTTCTTTGTTTGAAGCTGTTGCACCCTGAAAGGATCATACATGCCAACTCAATGGGTGAATTGATGATTGCTCAGCTCGAATCCCACAAGTCCAAGATGAAATGTGGATGAAGATTTGCAAGGAAAATAACAAGTGTTATCTTCCGCATTAGTTAATACCGAAGACATAACTCTGATGCGGACAAGTGTTTATTCTACCGCATTGACTAATGCGGAAGACATAATACTAATGCTAAAGAACAAGTTACTCTTCTGCATTGACTAATGCGGAAGAACAAAAGAAGGTGCGGACAAGACTTTGCTCATCCGCATTGACAAATGCGGATGACAGACCAAATTTGCACAAGTATTTGTTCATCTATATTAACCAATGCGGATGACCAACTTACTAATGTGGATGATCAAGTGGAAATGCTAATCAAGATTATCTCATCCGCATTTGTCAATGCGGATGAACAAGCAGAGATGCGGATCAAGACAGCCTACTTTCTGATGTAATAGGTCAGGGGTAGTTTAGTCATTTTGTAAAGGCATCTTGTCTGCCTATAAATAGAATAGTTAACCTCGTACTGAGGTGACGGCTGATAGATAGAGAATTTTTGTTGTAATTATTCTCTCTAATTTATCAACTTTCATATATCAATAAAAACAACATTTATGAGTATTTTTCTTGCTTTGAATGTTCTTTGATTGTTTGTTTCCGCCACTCAATCATTGACTTGATTATCATATTCGATTCACAGTAGGAATATCACTCTTACTCAACCCCAGTTAATTGCTATCAGAGCTTTGGCTCTCAATTCTCTTTCAGATCTGCGCATAGACTGAATAGAACTCGATTGATCTGGTAATCAAGTTGCTAGTAGTGGATATCATCATCTCTACTTAGTAAATAGCAAGAATACTCAAAAAGCAAGAAAATCATTACAAGAACTCATTCTGAACCTCGAAAGAACTGCTTGAACAAGTCGGACTCATCAAACATAGTCAATATTAAAATCAACTAAATCTATACTTACACAAATCAACATGGATTTTAATAGTTACTCTGAACTTGGTCATACACCTAAACCTCCCATGCTTAAACACAAATTTGAGTTTAAACAGTGGAGAATAAGGTTTAGAAATTATATTACAGGTGTAGATCCTGATTTTTGGATTTCAATATGTAAGGGTCCACATATTCCTGTTACTCTATCAACAGCTCAAGCTGCACTTTACAAGAATGCTAGAATACCAATTGAAGACTTTGTTAGGACCTGGTATTTGAATGAAATACCTAGTGATTAGCGTGTAAACCTAATCAAATAGTGCGGAATCCTATTTGATTGGCGATCCAATCAGTGAGAACACACGAAGAATCAATAAAGAATTGAAACTAACATTAGAAATCGATTGGAAATCGATCTAATGTATTCTATGAACTTGGAGAACGAATTGGGAGGCTTCTGGACGGCTAGGGTATGTCTGGAATCGTAGTGAATGAATGCTCTCTGTTTTTCACGAATTAGATTGTATTTATAGGTTAGTATTGTTCATTCGGGCGACTGGACCATAAGCATGGTTCAGTCGTGCGATTGAACCATGCGGTTGATCCATCCGCACGACTGAGTGTTCAGTCGTGCGACTAAGTCAATCTTATGTGTCAATCATACGACTGATCCAGTCTCCTGGTTCAGTCGTGCGACTGAGTCAATCGTATGATCGTGCGATTGAGTCAATCTTATGTGTCAATCATACGACTGATCCAGTCTCCTGGTTCAGTCGTGCGACTAAGTCAATCGTATGAGGTTATTCATGCGTGTGGTCCATTCATATGGGCCATTCGCATGAGAACTTCATTATGTTAAGTTTGAATGTATTAATTAATAAACATTACGTGTAACCATTCACACAACTACTATCCTAATTAACCAATTCAATATCTACTCATTAATGAAATATTAGTCATTACAAATCACAAACAATCAATATCATTTCATTAATCATATCAAATTACATCAAAATCAGATAAACAAGATCTATTACATTTCATATCATGATCTAGGGACATACATGAAATATTAGTCATTACATGATCCTCCCAGTGAGCTTGATGTTAGTGTATTCAAGATATCATACATCATCCGTGTAGCTAACTCGTCATCCGAGGGAGAGAGAGAGATGTTGAAGGACTTGAAGAATCCATCATAGTTGAAGAAATAGGCGGGTCCTTTGCCAGTAGGTGGTGTGGTATATCGCTGAACATCAACATTACGCCACACTTCTACTAGACCCGTTGAGTTGTTGTAAACCCTCTTGTTCGGAATGTTGTACTCTAGAAAGATTCCTTCATCCGCCTTCTCGCTGAATTTTCCTTCTTGTGTTTTCTTCAGAAGTGTGCACGGTGCGCCAAATGGTTCGAGATACTCCAGATTCAGTTTGCGTCTTTGTAGTAGCTCGTAACATGTCTTACTGTGACGCTTGACAATCAGAACTCGATTCAGTGTATAACATGCATTAGCAACTGCCTCATTCCAAAAATGGATAGGCAGTTTCGAGTCTGCCAGCATAGTTCGTGCTGTCTCAATCAAGCTTCTGTTCTTTCGCTCAGCAACACCATTCATCTGAGGCGTGTAGGCAGAAGTGAATTGATGTACAATACCCTTTTCCTTGTAGTAAGCCTCCATCCACTGGTTCTTGAATTCCGTCCCGTTGTCTGAGCGTACTTGTCTAACCTTTAGCTTGTAGAGAGATTCTAGTGTGGTTACTAACTCCTTGAAGGACTCAAATGTTTCTGATTTGGACTTTAGAAACATTACCCACAAGAACCTTTAGTAGCCATCAGTAACCACTAAACAGTACAAGTCGCCTCCTATGCTCTTTGTACTGACTGGACCAAACAGATCCATGTGAAGAAGTTCAAGAGGAAGTTCTATTGAATGAATTTTCTTTTCCTTATGAGACTTCTTCGTCTGTTTGCCTTTCTTGCAAGCTACACAAAAATCAGGAAGCTGGAAGTTCTTGACATTAACTCCTCTCACCAGATCCTTCTGAATCAAGTGATTCATCTTCCTTTGACTAATGTGTCCCATTCTCCTATGCCAGGAGATGGAATCCTTCTCAGTAGCTTTAGATAGAAAACAGTGAACCTCCTGATCCGTTGTAGCAGCTGTTGGCATATCCAAAACATAAAGGTCTTTATATCTTAAAGCAGTCATCAAAACTTGGTCTTCTGGGATCACGTAATCTTTCTTGAGCACGTAACACTTCTTGTTGTCGAAGATAACTTTAAATCCCTTATCACAGATTTAGGAAACAGAGAGTAAGTTATTTTGAAGTTGTTGAACATAGTTCACCTTATCAAACTTAACTTTCTGATTTCCCACTTCTCCCTGAGCTGTGATATATCCTCCCTTTTTTCCAGCAAACGAAACATGCCCTCCTTTTATTTGCTTGACGTTAGATAAGAGAGCCCTGTTTCCTGTCATGTGCCTGGATGCTCCACTGTCTACAATCCATGTGTTAGTTTCAGCACTGTAGCGAACACCCTGCACATACAATGTAAAGGATTAGTTTAGGTTAGGAACCCAAGCCATTACTGGCTTGGGTTTCCCAGAGGCATCACACATCATAAATTCAACCCATCGACCCTAGAGGGTGAGGGAAGCCCAGGTTCCTTCTTATCATCATTATCAGACACAAAGGTTGACTTTTCTTTCCATAAGACAGATTTGTGCAATGCTTGTTTGTGATACACAGTCGACTGGCTAATGGGTTGAACTTTATGTGCACTAGTTTTTCTAGGTGGAGTTAAAGAACTCCTCTTAGAAGACCTAGGTTTTGAGTCCTGAAGTTCAATCTTTTTCCTAGGTGTCTGATAATGAAGACAATAGGAAGCAATGTGTCCACATTCTCCACAGTTGTAGCATGACCTGCTATCAACTTTATGATTAAACTTTCTTTGTGGAGACATGTGTGACACTCTAGTAACATCACTTACTTTAGATTTTGACTCTGGTTCTTTTGATGTTTTTTCTTGTTTAACAGAGTTAACTGTTTTAACATGTTTAATATCTTTTTCCTTTTGGTTAACTGGTTTTTGACTATTTGAAGTCCTGTTAGGTTCTGATTTGACTCTGTTTGACCCTGACTTTAAGTTAACCTTTTCAAACTATTTTTCCAGATTAGCACAAGGCAATTTACCCTTAGCCTTTGACGTGGCCTTCTTTTGTTTGTTTCCAGAGTCAATGGTTGAACATGAGGAATCTAGATCAATAACAAGAGGAGTAGACACCACATGATCCTTGATGGGATTGTCATTTACAGGTCTACTCTTAGTGTTCATCAAGGTCTCAAATGGTGGTGGAACCACTTTGTAACCCAAACCCTCCCCATTGTTTCTTTCTCTCACTAAGTGTTGGACTATGTGTGATGAACTTGTCCAACTGTGCAGTTTCTGTTTTAATGAGTTTACTTCTACTTCGATAACTGCCTTTTGCTTCTTAGTGTCTTCTAGGGAGTTTAGATAGTACCTAATGTCATTAGCTTGGTTAAATGCAACTACTTCGGTTTCCCTAAGCTGTTTAGTCAAAAGGTCTATCTTTTCTTTGTAACTATGCTCATTTTGTTTTAATACTCGATTCGCCTCAGTGTACAGTTGTAAATATTTTACCAAGTTATCATTATGATCTAATAACCTAGCAAATTTCTCCTCTATGCTATTTCTAAATGTATTACAATCAGAACAAGCATGATTATTAAACTTTTGGTCAGTGGTACTTACCTGAGTTGGTTCAAAAGCATTAGCCATCAACGCAGCATCAGATGTCTCTGGTTCTGGTGATTCTGTCTTTTCTGTCTTTGGTCTGGTAGTCTCCTCTTTAGGCTTGTAGCTGACCTGAGATGCAGCTGTCTCTTCAATATTAGACATTGCTATATCAACTGCTAGATCTCCTTCACTTGCAGAATCATCATCAAAGTCTTCTACACTTGCAATGTTTGATTCCCCTGGAGAGACAAACCTAAAGCTCCAGTCCTGTCCTTCATCATCATGAGCAGTCAAGGCTTTTGGATCCTTGCTTGATGAAGTAGAACTAGTAGCTTGCTTGTCTTGACGAGTGAAGGACGAGAATGGGTTCCCGTTTCCCGTCTTCTTTTGCTTAACACATTCTCTCTTGAAGTGCCCCTTCTCCCCACAGTTAAAGCAGGTCACTTTGCTCTTGTCAAAGCCAAATGTGGTATCCTTAGTAGCTACCAAGTTCTGTCCGGTCTTTTTCACAAACTTCTTCGCTCTCCGGATAGCACTAGCTAAGGCCCACATTATGTCCATTCTCTCAAGCTCCATTTCGTCCACCTGCTCGTAGTCCTCGTCTGCCAGATGACAATTTCCAATCTTCCCAGCAACAAGTCCATCATAAGAATGAACCATTGCAGCCAAAAGATCCATGTGTTCTCGAGCTACTTCTACCGTCACATTACCGAGGTTCTCGGTATTCAGTCTAGTAGCTTTTGTTTTAGATCTGATATGATGGGTACAAGAAGACCCCGACGTGTCTGATCCTGAAGGAGAAGCATGTGAAGGACCCGATGAGCTAGACACAAATGCAGTCTGGAGAGGTGCTCCAGATGTCTTAGCTTGAGGTGTGGCATTGTACAAAGCTGGATTCTAAGAATACGAAGAATTCTGAGCTCTGTACTTCATCCTAAGTGATTCTTCTCACAGCTTTAGAATGAAGTCATTTATATCCAGCTTTGCCAGCATTCCATTCTGTCTCAGGTTAGACACGAATGAAGCCCACTTTTCCGGCAATCCGTCTGCAAAGTTAGCAACTTTCTCTTCCATGGTAGTAGCCACCCCATGTGTATGTAGTTCACTCATCAGATGGTAGAATCTATCTATAACATCGTCCAAACTCTCGTTTCCCATCGATGAGAAGTTATCGAATTCCTTCTTTAACTCCTTAGCCTTGATTGCCTTCAACGAAGCATTCCCATCGTACCTCTTTTCCAGCTCATCCCATAGTTTCTTGGACTGCTTATTCTCTGAGTACTGGTGAAAAATGTCTTTAGGGATAACTGTGTAATCAATGCATAAACCCTCTTCTCTGCATTATATTTAACTTTCTATGCATCTGTCATCCCTCCTAAGGTTAGATTTACTCCATGGCTCCCACCGGCGTACTATACCCAATCTCGATAGCTTCCCACAGATTCGGATCCACTCCATTGAGGTAGATCTCAAAACGTTGTTCCCAGAGGGGAAACTCATCTAATGTTAAAAGCTTTGGTGGTTTATTATGATTACCCACCTCACTCTCAAGTAACAGCAGGTTCTGGATCCTAGAGTCCTTCCCAGCAGTAAAGGCTGGCATTTGATCTTCCATGGCGAATAACTTTAAGTTAACTTACACAAACTGTCAACTGGTGTGACTGAAGGATGCGATTGGGCTATCCGTGCGAATGAACTATGCGAATGGTTCAATCGTGTGGCTGAACTAAACGATTGATTCAGTCGTGCGAATGAAGCTGATGCGTATGAACACTGCGAACGAATGGCTCAATCGTACGAATGGCGATGCGACTATGTCCAATCGTGTGTCTGAGCAATGCGAATGAGGTCTAGTCAGGCGAATGGCTCAATCGTGCGACTCAAGCTGCTGTTTTGCGAAAATATCTAGGTTAAACGTGTTTTAGATGTAAAAATTCGAACTTTCGCAAGGTCTAATCGCCTAAGTCCGTAGAAACCAAACTTTGAGGAGCAGGGAACGTCCAAGATCACTTCTGACACAAAAGATTGCGTTTTTAGTGCAAAAACACAAGCTTTTTATCAATCATGATTGAATCACACGTAATCAAGAGCCAAAGCTCTGATACCACTTGTTAGGACCTGGTATTTGAACGAAATACCTAGTGATTAGCATGTAAACCAGATCAAATAGTGCGGAATCCTATTTGATTGGCGATCCAATCAGTGAGAACACACGAAGAATCAATAAAGAATTAAAACTAACGTTAGAAATCGATTGGAAATCGATCTAATGTGTTCTATGAACTTGGAGAACGAATTGGGAGGCTTCTGGACGGCTAGGGTACGTCTGGAATTGTAGTGAATGAATGCTCTCTGTTTTTCACGAATTAGATTGTATTTATAGGTTAGTATTGTTCATTCAAGCGACTGGACCATAAGCATGGTTTAGTCGTGCGATTGAACCATGCGGTTGATCCATCCGCACGACTGAGTGTTCAGTCGTGCGACTGAGTCAATCTTATGTGTCAATCATACGACTGATCCAGTCTCCTGGTTCAGTCGTGCGACTGAGTTAATCGTATGATCGTGCGACTGAGTCAATCTTATGTGTCAATCATACGACTGATCCAGTCTCCTGGTTTAGTCGTGCGACTGAGTCAATCGTATGAAGTTATTCATGCGTGTGGTCCATTCGTATGGGCCATTCGCATGAGAACTTCATTATGTTAAGTTTGAATGTATTAATTAATAAACATTATGTGTAACCATTCACACAACTACTATCCTAATTAACTAATTCAATATCTACTCATTAATGAAATATTAGTCGTTACAAATCACAAACAATCAATATCATTTCATTAATCATATCAAATTACATCAAAATCAGATAAACAAGATCTATTACATTTCATATCATGATCTAGGGACATACATGTATCAACAGACTTAACTCTGGATGAAGATGACTATAAGAAAATCAAAAATGATCTCAAAGCATATATTAATTTTGACTCAAGCACTCAAGATGGATGTGCTGAAAAGATTGGAAAAGTATGGAATTGCTAAAGCTGTTTGGGATGCACTCAAAATTATGTTTGAAGGAAGCAGTGAGGTTGCTGAAATTAACAAAGACAAGCTGGTCAATCAGTATGAAACCTTCCATCACACCAAAGGAGAATCCATATCAAAACAACTACATAGATTTGTATAGTTGGCAATGACTTGGAAATTATGGGTGTTTCTTACAATATTAAAGAACTTAACAAGAAAATGCTTCACAGTCTACTTGAAAGCTGGAAGCAGAATGTCAGAATGCTGAAAAATACTCTTGATCTTGAGAGTACCACTCTAGACATTATGATAGCAAAAATTGAAGCTTTGGAACTTGATGAACGAAGCAGAAACCTGAGTGGACCAAGAGTGATTGAGGCCTACAAATTTCCTTTAGAATCTCATTCTATTGAAAATGCTTTCATCATTGAGGAAGATGATTTCATCCATCAAGAGATCAAATGAACAATACTGGGTTCATTGTAACTCCACCATTCAATCATCCATCAACTTCAGCTGAAGCACCTAAAGTCTCCACTGCTCCTCAAACCTCTCTAGAAGACTTAAAATCAGAAGAGCAAAAGGCAACTTACAATGCCTTTGTTGCAAGCTTTGAAGCATATCTGGGAGGAAGACTCACTTCTGCCCACCTAATTCAGGAAGATTTGGAAGAAATGGATCCTGATGATGTTGAGGAGATGGATCTATAATGGTAAATGGCAATGATTGCCATGAGAGCAAAGAAATTCTTTAGAAAAAGGAAGAAAGTTGAGCCTGAATGAGAACACAAAACTTGGATATGATAAATCCAAGGTGAAATGCTTCAACTGTGGCATGACTGGCCATTTCTCAAGAGAGTGCAATACTCCCAAAAGAAACAACTATCCAAGGAACTCTCCGGGCCAATCATCATCACAACCTAACTCAAGCTATCACTCAACAATCAACAATAGTAGTATCATCATTCTCATCATCAACAAACATACCAGAATCAACACAGCTAACAAATCAAGCCCATGCAAGCAGTCAGCCTTCTGCCAGTGCCCTTGTTATTAACAAAAGATGGGATATGTGACTGGAGTGTGTATGCTGAGGAAGTCAAGCCTCAATTCTAGAATCATGCTCTTATGGCTCATATCAACGATGGACATCTTCAATGCCTATTGAGGTAAAAACTAACCTTTGTAGTGAAAAATGCATAAATGAATTACAAGAGTATAGAGAACACAACCATAAACTGGCAGATAAAATTAAAGAAGAAAAAGTGAAGTCAGAAATGATAAAGAGAGAACTAAAAAGTTTTGAAATTAAAATCAAATCTCTTATTTTTGACATAAAAAACTGCATGGTGAGAAATACACTCTTGCAGCTGAAAATGAGCCACTTACTGAAAAGTTAGCTCAAGCTAAAGCTCAACAATCTATGACTGAAGTGAAACTTGAAAAGTTTCAAATGTCTTCAGTCAAGCTGCAAGAGATGCTGGATTCACAAAAGGATCCAAAGGACATGCCAGGGATTGGGTATAATTCATGTCGTCCACCATATAATGACAATTACACTGTCATGCCTGACTCTGTCTCACTCTCTGAATCAATTAAACCTAAAACTATGGAACCTAAATCAGTAGTGAAACAAGTGACTAATCCTCAAAACAAACCTGATGTTTATTTTGAAACCAATGAGGATAAAATCAAATTAGGTCACCCAATTAAAATCAAAGAGTGTTCAGACAAGATAGTGAGTGTCATGAAACCATCAAGCCCTGTAAAAGCAATTGTAACTTCTATAAAATTCATACCATTTGTTTTACAAGGCAAAAAGAAATATGTCAAGACAGTAAAACCCACTACTGAGAGTAGTTCTAATAATGAGATTATATCTCCACAAAATTCAAGCAAATCAGAAAAAGTTTCACCGAAAAAGAAACAAACTGTAAAACTGAGTTCAACACATAAAACTTCATCAGACCCTCAGTCATCACGGTTAAGGAAGGGAGTTGGGTTTGATATCTGTAACAAAGAACATGTTGACCAGTTTAAGAAAGAAGCGAGAAATAGGTTGAAGAAACAGAAACAACCCAGACAACTAAACAAAAGTAGTGTTGTGAAGCAAACTACTAAAAGGGCTGATTCTGATTCATCACTTAAAGAAAAGAAAGTGACTCATCAAAAGAAAGTATCAGTTGAGTCACACAAGGAAAAATCTGATTCAAGAAACAAACAAATATATTGTGGTATTTGTGACATGTTCAATCACAAGACAGATAATACTTCTTCAATCAATATTGTTCTATCTGTGATATGAACAATCACTCCACCAAAATTGCTATTTCAACAAGTATTGTTCAACCTGTGACATGAACAATCACAATACATCTATTGTTACTTTAATCAGAAGGGTTGAGAATTCCACAACACAAGCCCATCTCAAAAAAATCTACTGTGATGCACTCTGTCAGACCTCATCTTCATAATACTCAATCTAGGACACCTAGATCAACAATGATAGAAAAACTTGAAGGATTTGAGGAAGGGTCAAAGAAATCATCTCACAATGAAACACAAACTTGACCTTCCTAAGCAAAAACCACCTGTGATAATGAAAATCAGGCTAAATTTTTACAAAGAAATAGAGACCACGATTTCATTATTCTCTGAATCCTCAGTAGATGTTGATGAGATGACTCGACCAATTCATCATCAAAAGTCTCCCAGAACACCTCCATCCAAATCACAATTCAGAGGGAAATACCAGGAGGTGACTATCATGAATAGGAATGGGAAACCCAAGACCATCATGGCTTGGGTTCCTTTTCTAATTAGTTCTTTTTGCTTGTAGGTTCATCCACACAGGTCTAATAGCCTATGTACGTAGACAGTGATGCTCCCGACACATGACTGGAGATCGTTCCCTCCATCATGATTTCAAGTACATACAAGGAACTACTGTGGCATTCGGTGGAGATCAGAAGGTGGTAGAATTACAGGAAAGGATCTGTGACAAACGGATGCTGAGCTTTGACAGAGTGAATTGCTGTGAACAACTGAATTTCAATCTGCTAAGCATGTCTCAGATCTGCGACAAAAAATATTCCACTCACTATACAGACACTCACTGTTACATTCTGAAACCTGGATTTCAAATCCCTAAAGAATGGGTTGTCTTAAAGACTCCAAGGAAGAATAATACATATGTCTTAAACTTGTGTTCTGCATCACCTAAGGAAGAAACATGTCTTTTGTCTAAAGCATCATTTGATGAGTCACAGCTTTGGCATAGACGTTTAGGGCACACTAACTTTAAAAATATGAACAAGTAGTCAAAGGAAACCATGTCATCAGTCTTCCTCAAAAGAATTCAATTTTCTTGATCAATGTTCAGCGTGCCTCAAAGGAAAATAACACAAGTCGTCTCACAAAACCAAGCTGGTGAACACTAACAATACTCCATTGAAGTTACTTCACATGGATCTTTTTGGACCAACTCATGTAATGAGTATGGGAAAGAAACTGTATTGTTTAGTGATCATTGATGACTTTTCTCGATTCACATGGGTGTTCTTCCTACTTCATAAAAACGAAGCATCCCAAATCATTAAGAATTTATCACCAAAATTGAAAATCAACTTGATCTTAAGGTCAAAATAATAAGAAGTGATAATGGTACAGAGTTCGAAAATGAAAATATGAGTTCCTTTTGTGCAACCAAAGGCATTGCTCATCAATTTAGTGTAGCTAGAACTCCTCAACAAAATGGGGTAGCTGAAAGGTGAAATAGAACACTGATTGAAGCAGCAAGAACGATGCTAGCCGATGTTAAACTGCCAATCACCTTCTGGGCAGAAGTAGTTAACACATCGTGCTTTGTGCAAAATCAAACTCTGATTGTTAAAGAAAGTAACATGACACCTTATGAACTGATCTTTCATAGGAAACCATTTATTGGATTCCTCAAATCATTTGGTTGTCCAGTCTCAATATTAAACACCCGTGATCATTTGGGAAAATTTTCATCCAAGTCTGATGAAGGATTCTTTGTAGGTTATCCTTCTGTCTCAAAGGCTTATAGAGTGTTCAATCCTAGACTGAACATTATTGATGAATCTACAAATGTTCAATTCAAAGAACATTCGTTTCCCAAATCTACAAATGGTCCTGATTGGTTTTTGATATTGACACTTTTACAAAATCATTTGACCAATTTCACTTGTCTGATGCAGGAAATATACATTCAGGTGATACTTCATCAACTATAGAAAGAAGAGATAATTATCCAGTGATTCCACCTACATCTGATGAACTTATGAATAAAGATGTTCCTCTTCAAGCTGATCCCATCAGATAACTGTCTTGAAACCTTAGTGTATCTTCTGAAGAAGGTCCCAACCTGGTACCATCTCACTTAGATGACTTGTCAAATGAGATCAGAAATCAAAAACATGCTTCTCATCTAGTAGAAACACAAGGTACATCAAATGATACAAGTAATCTCAGTGCTGCTAAGGATATAGCAGTTACTGAAACAGAAGTTGACAATCTTCATAATTCAACAACAATACAAGATGAATGTGCCTCTAACCATAATGAACTGAATGTCTCCAATCTTGATGTAACTATTGCTGGTGACATCATTCCAACCACAAGAATACACAAGAATCATCTAGTTGAAACCATTATTGGTGATCTTAATGAGAGGGTGACAAGAAGCAAGTCCAGTATTGCAAACATCTGTTTGTTCTCCTGCTTTCTATGTCAAACAGTACCCAAAAACATCAAAGAGGCACTTCAAGACAATATTTGGATTGAAGCAATATAGGAAGAATTGCTCCAATTCAAGAAGTAAGAAGTATGGCAGCTGGTAGATCTTCCCGAAGGACAATACCCTATCGGTACCAGATGGCTGTACAGGAACAAGACTGATGATAGAGGGATAATCATCAGAAATAAAGCAAGACTAGTGGCACAGGGATACACTTAGGAAGAAGGAATCGACTACGACGAAGTGTTTGCTCCTGTTGCCAGAGTAGAAGCAATCAAAATCTTTCTTGCATATTCTGCATCCATGAAATTTACTGTTTATCAAATGGATGTAAAGTGTGCCTTCCTGTATGGAAAGATTGCTGAAGAAGTCTATGTGAGTCAACCACCTGGCTTTGAAGATCCAGATTTCCCTCACAGAGTTTACAAGCTTGACAAAGCTCTGTATGGTCTTCATCAAGCACCAAGAAAGTGGTATGAGACTCTATCATCCTTTCTTCTTGAACATGGGTATGAAAGAGGAAAGATTGATCAGACTCTCTTCTGAAGAATAAGAGGAAAAGACATGCTGTTAGTCCAGATCTACGTGGATGACATTATATTTGGCTCGACAAACAAGCAACTCTGCAAAGAATTTGAAGACCTTATGCATTCAAAGTTCCAAATGAGTGCTATGGGGAACTCACCTTCTTTCTAGGGGTGCAAGTCCAACAACAGCAGATGGAATTTCATCAAACATCAAATATGTAGAAACCATGTTGAAGAAATTTCACTTTGCTGACTGTCAGTCTATCAGAACTCCTGTGGATACTAAAGTGAAGATTGGGCCTGACCCTGAAGGCAAATCAGTGGATCAGACTAACTATCAATCAATGATAGGTTCAGTTATGTATCTAACAGCTAGTAGGCCTGACATTATGTTTGGTGTTTGTGTGTGTGCCAGATACAAGCTGACCCAAAAGAATCACATGTGAATGCAGTCAAGAGAATATTCAGATATCTGAAGGGCAAGCCAGCTCTTGGATTATGGTATCCAAAGGAAGGAGAATTTAATCTCTATGCCTACATAGACATTGATTATGGAGGATGCAACTTCAACAGAAAATCCACTTCTGGCGGTTGTCAATTTCTTGGTCCCAGACTAGTATCCAGGCAATGCAAGAAGAGACAAATGTGTCTGTGTCCATAGCAGAAGCTGAGTATATTGCTGCATTAGCATGTTGCTCTCAAGTTCTCTGGATTCAAAACCAGATGCTTGATTATGGTTTAACTTCTTGCACACACCTATTTCTATTGACAACACAGCTCTTATCTTTATAACTAATAATCCAGTTCAGCACTCAAAAACAAAACTATTGAGATTAGATATCATTTTTTGAGAGACTGTGCTATAAAGGTTTAATCAAATTGATTCAAGTACCAACTGAAAATCAATTAGCTAATTTGTTTACCAAGGTATTTGAACCTAGTAGGTTTGAATTTCTGGTTCAGTCAATGGCATGATTAACCTTGAGTAAAAACTATGAAAAACATCAAAAACATTTAAAACATCAGAAAAACCATAAAAAGAAATCAAGTTTAATGAAGAAAAGAATTCCATAGAAATGATATAATTACAGTCATTATATCATTCACTGTGCTTAATTTGAAGATGTAAAAGACTGAAATGACTTACCAGATATGTTGGTAGGCTCAACTTGGAAGAAAATACATGCAGTGATGAATTAAAGACATATTCAATTGTGAAACACTCATCACAAAGTATAGGTATGTATTGGCTTATCTGAATGCATGTGTGTGTAGTACCTAAACACACCAGGTAATGATACTTTATGAATCTCTTTCACCACATCATGTTTCATCTTTGTTTTGCTGAGCAAAGACCTGATGAAACTTGCACTAGTGCAGATGTTATGATCCAAAAATTCCAATGTGGAACACATCCAAAATTGGATGAATCAACAAAGTAATACATTCCAAGTGAATGAAAAAAATCCTATCATGGATCACCTTCCAAGTGAAGTGAAAAGAATCCCCAATGTGAATCAACATGAAAAGGATCAAATTAAAGAATCCCAATGAGGATCAGTGAAATGAGATGTCATGACTTAAGTAACCTGGTAAGAAAAGTTGTGAAAAAGTTCTACCATACATTGTATAAGGAGGTCAATCATTTCATGCTTATGTGTGTGAGGTACACATTGAATAATAAATCAACCAAACATGATAAAAGTCATTTGCATCAAAATATCAACCAGGTATGGTTTAAGAGGACACACATACCTTTAATCTTCAAGTTCATAATCATGTCCATTTAATCATAAAGGACGCACATGTGTAATGTAAGACTGATATGATCCCAACAAAGAGATTTTTCTCTTCATTATTAATATAATCAAAATAATTCAAAAGTTAAAAATCTTTAAAGTTTCTCTCTAAATGGACATAAACTTTAGGGAGTAATTTAAAATTTTTTAAGTAAGTCCAAATTTTTGTTTATTAACTTAATTTTGAAAAACAAAACAAAAAGAATTTTAGTTGGTGTTGTTACAATAAGTCATACCATTATATCTCAGCTTATGTAGATTCTTAAAAGCATGATAAGTCCAAGATCTGTCAAAATTGGGAAACTTGTATTAATTGTGACATACAAGTCAATCCAAGCAAGAATTGACAACTTCAATAGCAAACTTCATAAGAAAAATGAATCAAGGACACCTTTTCATAAGATGAATAATCAATTCAATCACATTAACTTTTATTTAATTTCAAAAGCTAATGCAGGTAAGTGCATTAGTTAATGCGGGTGAAGGTAACCCATGCATGTAACTAAGGCGGGCAACAATACTTTTTTTTAAGTGCAACTAATGTGGACAATGATTTTACTCTACCGCATTAGTGTGTGAAGTAAATGTATTTACTCTACCGTATTTGATACATTAACAATGCGTATAACAGGTCTCTATCGCATTTGCTACAGTGCTGTGTTGACTTGTCATCGCATTTGATATAGTTGCATAATGCAGATTGACTTTGTTCTATCACATTTGCTATTGGTACAAATATGGATAGGATAAAACAAGCAACTCAACTGCATTGTTACAGTGCTGGTGCATGTTATTCTTCCGCATTTACTACAACACAAACGCAGACAGCTAAAGATTTCAAGTATAACTTCCGGCATTTGCAACAGTACACAAATGCGGATAGAATAAAAAAATTAACAAAATTTCCACATTGCAACAGTAGTGGAATGCGGACAGTCAGTCAAAAATTAACCTTTCCCATTTGCTACAGTCAACAAATGCTGATGAGCAAAAGTCAAACTGATTAACCTTCCGCATTTGCTACAGTTAACAAATGCGAATGAGCAAAATCAAATTGAAACCTTCCGTATTTGCTACAGTCACAATGCGGATGACCAAATCAACAAATTAACTTTCATCATTTGCTACAGTGGTGACTGTATCTACTTTAAACTTGTAAAATTTTTCAATTGTATTATTTGACTATTTAAAGGAATTCAAATGGGTCATTTAATACTTGTCAAATTTGAGAGACTTTATAGTGAGATGAGCGCAAACATACAGTACACCATCTTCAATCATCATCATCATCATAAACATTCAAAGATTTTGTTGTGATCTTCTCAAACATTATTGTCATTGATTCAGACTACAGTTATTTCGAGGATAAGGTATAATTTCAATAAAATTTTGAAACCAAGACCTGAGTTTTGACTGTTAACCTAAATCAACAATGAACTAGATAATAATGAAAAAACCAAAATCAACTTATTAATGTGATGTAATACACATTTTCGCTTTAATAAACATAGAATTGATAGGAATTCAACTGATATTGAAAACTTGATAAGCATGTTTATTGCGAAAAACAGAGCAAATGAAAAATAAAATGTGTAACAAATCAAAGTCACATCATCTATTGAATGGTTCAAACATTGAAACTGTAGTTGTTAAATGACCAGTTCACCATTTGCCAAGATAGCAATTCAACAGAAATAACAAGCAGTCTTCCTTCTCAATTTAAAGTCAAAACTAATAACTAACACACATGTCCTCTTGAAATGATGATTAAGATTCAAAGAAATGAGTGGATGATGTGATAAAGTAGAACAAGAAAAGTTGATGTATGACAACCAGTCATTGATGAAAATGAAGAACAAGAGGGTAATACAAGTCACATAACTGATAGTGAAAAAGCTAAGTTTGATGACAACCAGTCAGTTGAGAACTCTGCTGATCACACTAAAAAGCTAAGTTTGAAGAATTTTTCAGCACACTAGACAGCTTTACTTTTGAAGAATTCAGTGTTGAAGTGATTTCTGGACTTTGTAAAGAACCTAAATCGATCTGTTCTGATCCAATTGTGCTCGTTCCAAAATCTCCAGAACCTTTGGAGAAAGAACTAAACATGCAGATTGTTCCTGCAGTATCTCTAACTCAAGAGCAAAAAGAAAGAATAAGAAAATGGTTGATCAAGAAAGAGAGAAAGAAAAGAATCAGAAAAAGAAAAGCAAGAATGAATGTGGATGACAAGTACAACTACTCCCAGAGAAGCCTAAAGTAATAGAAAAGGGTGAAGCTTCAAGCCCTCAACTTCAAACTTACTCACGAAAGAGGAATAACTTAGCTGAAAAAGCTAAAGGTAAGAGACCAATAGTTGAAGAAGAACCAGTCAAGAAACAAAATATGACCCCAGAAGTCTAGCAGCAATTGCTGAATTTTGGAAGAACATGAGCAAGCAAAAGCTCAATGGAGAAATTGGCTGGTGCAATTGAGACTAGACGAAAGTGAGATTACTGGTGGATAGAAGCTGAAAAGGATGTTCTTATGGACAATCCCATTAACAGAACAGGCAGTGAAACATGGTATCCAGAGCACAAACTGATGACTTGATGAGTAAAGCCACTTTTCTGATCAATCAAGGTTATGATCCTGTGAGAGTATTTGAATGACTTATGAAGGCATGAAGGAGGAGGAAAGAAAGTACAAAGGCTACTTGATCCAACAATTGAAACTGAGTATGAAAGGAAATCTTCAAAGATACTACTGTGCATAAAGGTTCTTCTTTAAGAAAACATCTGGGTATGATGGACCATTGCCAAGACAGGCTCCTCTATCCAAGCTATCATCAATAAGAAGATCATCTCCAATTCATGAGCCACTATTTCCTGATCCTTACAGTATGACTGATAAGGAAATGAAGGATTACCTCACCAAACAAGGCTTCACCAAAGAAAGTTGTCTAACATATTAAGAGCTGCTACTCTCAAATGATAAATGAGAAGAAAGAAACATTAAAGCAGTTAGAAGAAGAGGTGCTTAACAAGAACCAAGAGCAAGAGTGTCTGCACATGCATGGTCTTACTCATAAGATTAAAAGGATCAAGATCATTTGATCAATTAGATTAGGATTTGCAACGGAATAGCACACGAAATAGACGACATTATAGCAAGAATAATATGAAATTCAATCAAATAGTAACGTTATATAGAGAGAGTTTTCTGCAAAAAGATGTTTTCATTCATGACAAGCTTCCCGTACAGGGAAATTACATCAACATTCCTTTTATAAGGAATGTGACATCAGCTGACGTCCCTTGTAGTGACATCTAACTGATTTATACAAACAACTGAAAGTAAACTAAACTACTGAAGATGTCCACAACAACTAAGGACACCTTCACTAAAAGCTAAGTATAAGCTATCATTACAACTACAAAGTTATAACATCTGAAGTGTAAGAACTTCAGATGTTTTACATAATATAAAACTACTGATTACAAACTACTGAAATGTAAACCATCACACCTACCAAAGAGAACTACTTCAGCTGTTTTGACAACTTCTGAGAACTTGATCTTCAGACTTTGTCTTCAGCAGTTGTCTTCAGACTTGTCTTTAGCAGTTGTCTTCAGACTTTGTCTTCAGCTGTTGTCTTCAACTTTGTCTTCAGACTTTGCCTTCAGCAGTATCTTCAACTTTGTCTTCAACTTTGTCTTCATACTTTGTCTTAGCAGTTGTCTTCAGACTTTGTCTTCAGCTGTTGTAGATCACTTCAGTGTTTTGATGTCTGTGGGACTTAAAGGTTTTTCTGATCTGGCTCATTGGTTCTTTTGGTCCAACAAACTCCCCCTGAACCAATGCAGCCAAAACCTTTAAAATTATTGAGGTCCTGCTTATTGGCAGAAAGAAAATCTGGATCAGCTCAGAATCTTCAATATAAGCTTAGGCCAGGGAATAGATTTTAGAAGTTTGATTGGCAAAGGATGAATGGAACTCGTCTTTGGGGAATTGGACACAGAGCTGTTACCCTATCCATGAAACCTCTTCCTAATGATAAGTCTGTAGACTCTCTGACATAGGCCTCAAGGAAATAACTTCTTCTTCCATTGTTAGTTTTGGCTCCTTTCAAAGAAAGAACTCAGGCCCATAGTACTCAGATAAGTACTTAATATGCTTTCCATTTTCAGCTCCACGTTGTTATCTCTCTGTATGCAAACTCATCAGGATGATGGCCTTCAAGCAATAACTGTGCTCATTTCTTCTTATTTCTTCAAGCTTCTTGTAGATTAACCCCTTCTTTACCATTTTGTTTTCTAGTAAAGTTTGTGGAGTCATCTTAGACTTGTAAGCTCTCCTTGAAGTCATCAAGGATTTCCCAGGGTGACACTACAATGGCCAGCATTATCACAGCATCTCACATCTTCTTTACTTGGCCATTGTTCTGCTTGGAATCTTCTTTTTGTGAATTTTGTCATTACTCTGGGTCAGGCCAAATTCTCACTCTCTCTTTCTGATATTGGAATGTAATTTGAGAGCATACAACCTCTGAGCATGTTTCTTCATAGCTTGTATGGATGAAGACTGGGAAACTCTTTATCAATCATCTTAACAGCTGCTCATCATGTTGTTTGTGCTGTTCTTCTTCTTCAAGTTGACTTTTACCATTTGCCTTTGGAAGTTAGGTGTGATTGTTGTTGACTCCTGGGCTAAGGCATCTTTATTTTGAGAACAACAGAGATTGGCAGACTATCATCCTCATCATCTTCCTTCTTCTTCCATCCTCAACACCCTTCTCTTCCTCTTAGGTGCATCATTGTAGTGGGTTTGTAGGTTTATTGGGTAAAGGAGTTTGTTTAAGGGTTGTGGGGTGGTTGTTTTGGTTTGGGTGATTGTGCAGGCTGCTCTAGCATCTTGGATGTGAGTGAAGCTTTGGATAATTTTGCCATATCAGTCATTTTCCAGCACCAGCTTCATCAAGAGCTTCTATGATCAATCCTTTGTTAAATACTTCAGAAGAACAGATTCTGGTGGTTATCTCCAAAATACTATCTCTGGACCCTGCTTTACTTCAATGATTGACCTTCCCAGATGTTTTGATATAAATCTTGCCATAGTTTCTAGCCTTTCCCTTTCTTTCTCACTCCAACTTGCCCATCGTTGTTCAATATCTTGAATCTCTAACCTTCTGATTTCAGAGTCAAGTTTGGCAGTGTCAAATCCTTGTCTGAAGAGTTGATCAATAATATTATCCATAGATCCCTATGTTGCTCATCAGCTTCTTTGATCAATTCTTCTAACGTTTTCTCACCTTCAGTCTTTTCAGAGCTTTCTTCCTCTTGTAGGTGATCATTTCCTTTTCTTTCTTCTCTTTTTCTGCTTCCTCTTCAGCTCTCTTTCTTTTGTCTACGTTCACTGACTTAGACTCCCCCTTTTGGTTGGTTGCATTGGTTCAGGGGTGTGAATGTCAGAAAGTCTCTTAGACACAGCAGCATCAACTAGGGATTGAAGATTTGAGGAAAGCCTCTCATCAATGACTTGATGTACAGTGTTTGGGATTATGGAAGTGATGAGAGGTAAGGATGTTTGAAAGGCAGCACCATTAGCTCAGAGGGGTTCTGTCCCTGAGAAATGGCACCTGAAGCAGAGGCTGGTGGCAAATTGTTGAGAGTGGCTCAGTGTTTGGGATAGTTTAGGAGAAACCTGCCATTTGTGGTTGAATGTGGGCAGATGGACTTGATTCTTGTGACATTTTGGCAAGCAGTTCTTGTAGTCTGGATACCTCAGTCTCAAGAATAGTATTGTGGGCTAGAACATCAAGAAAAAGCCCAAGTCATCATCAGTCTGTGCTGAATCAGCTGACCTCCTGATGAAATCAGGATGAACATATGCTGAGTGTAGATCAGAATTCACATGTGTCCCCTATATTTCTTGGAACTGGGGACTTCCTGCCTCAGGATGATGTCCTTCATTGGCAGTTGCCTCTGGTGAGACTTAGAGATGATACCATCTTCATCCTGATCATGTACTGAAATCAGGAGAAGAGATGCAGCCTCACAGATGTTCTAATCTCCTCCTCTACACAGGGAGATTGAAATCTGTAATCCCTGTCTGTGTGGGTTATCATCCACATTAATAATCCTCTCCCTCAACTATTGAGGTTTCCCAGTGGTAATAGGTTTCTGGGGAGGGGTTAGAGGAATGTAGTTGAGTCAGCACTTGTGCAATAACCACAGTTGGCTTGTAGGGGTGGCTTCAGTGGGAGATAGGTGTGAAGAGGATTGCACCTGGGGTGAATGGTGCTCTTCAATGGCAATCCTCAAGTGAGAGAGATTCCAGTAATGTGGTTTCCCCATTTTTGATTGCATCAGGATCCTGTTGAGAGGATACCTGAGCTGGTTTCAGCTGGTAGAGTCCTGGAAACTACAGGGGATTACTACCCATAGTTTCATCCTGCCTTTGTGTTGCAGGGGCATCATCAGGGGACTCAACTCCCTGAGTAGCCTTTTTGTTTGTTTGGAATGAGGTTTGGAGGGGACTTTGGATCTGGAGGATGAGGCTGTGGGTACCTTCTGCTTGGGTTTAGCAGTTTGGCAGCCTCTTTGAGTGTGGGTGTCAGAGTTGTGCCTGGAGTATACCTCTGGCAAAACTACCACAGCAGGGACTCCAAGGCCAACAGGGCCATCAGATTGTAACTGATTCATGATTATGGCCATAAGAAACCTGGATATAATAGCCATCTGTTAGCTACAGGTTCATTGCCAGATCTTTTAATTCTAAAAATATAATTTCAGAAAAATTTAAGCTTTGGCGTTCAAGAATAGAATACAATACCTGCTGCCACCTGGATGACATTTGACCATGAAGAGGTTTTGGGGCAAGGCAAACATTGATCATGTGGAAGATTAGGCGTTCAGCATCATGGAAGTGCTTCTTCAGAATGGTTGTAGCACTTAGGTTGCCCTCATATTCATGGTTGATGAATGAGAGATCAATGGTGCCCTTCGGGTTAGTGACAAAGGTAGCATCATTCAGATCTAGCGTTTGGCGAATGATAGCAGGAGTAACTACCACCTTCTTCTGGTTTACAAATGACTGGAGAGTGATCGCGACATCATTCTCACAGTATGGATGGTGACATTTGTCCGAATTGACGAAGAGTGTCTGGATAGATGGGGATTCAGAAGATAAAGCAGTTCGATACGGGGAATCAACCATCAGATAATGGCATCATCAAAATTAGTCCAAAAGGCCGATTTTGTGAAGTAGGCAACACAGTTGTGTCGTGGTTTGATTTGCATGGTCGCCATTAATGGAAGATGAACGTTCGGAAATCGATTTATGAAAACTTTGAAGTTAGGGTTAGGTATTATAGGTTATGAAACGGCTGAAAGAAAACAACTAAAAAGTTTGGTTTTAGTAATCAGTTGTTAGAAAATGACTGAAGACATGGTTTTAACTTTCAGATGTTGTAAACAACTGAAGACTTGGTGTTTGTCATCAGTAGTTGAAAACTACTGAAGACTGGTTTTGGCTTCAGTGTTTTTGAAATGAAACAGTATTGTTTGAAACAATTGAAGAATAAAATTACTCATCAGTTGTTGTCGTCAATTCACATATCTCAGTTGTTTCATTTGACTAAACACTTACTCAGCAGATTATCTGATTTTCAAATGTTTCATTGGTCATCAGTACTTATCTGTTAGAACAGATCAGTAGTTGTAACCACATCAGTACTTTGCAACAAATAAAGTACTTCAGTACTTTAAGTAATTTAGTCTTCAGTAGTTATGAAAAATATTGAAGATAAATAACTTCAGTACTTATTTTTGACAGCTGTATACTGATGCTCATCAATACTTGTGAACTGAGATCATAAGTAGTTGTCAAATATTCAAGCTGTAGCATACCAAGCCTTAGCACTAGATTTTGGAAAGTTGCACTATCTAAAGGCTTAGTAATATTATCTGCAAGCTCATCAGCACTAGGAACAAACTTTGGATCAATCAGACCTTTTTCATAACAATCCCTGATAAAATGATGTCTGATCTTAATATGATTGGTCCTAGAATGCTGGACAGGATTCTTAACAATACAAAAGCTGAAGCACTGTCCATCGGTAAAGGAGTCTTAGTCTTTGTAATGTCATAATCCAGTAATTGATTCTGAAGCCAGAGTACTGAGATGTACAACTTGCAGCATCAATGTACTCTGCTTCAGCAGTGGATGTAGCAACAGAGGTTTGTTTCTTACTCTGCCAAGAAACTAAAATAGGCTAGAAATTGGCATCCACCAGAGGTTGATTTTCTGGTTAATTTACATCCTGCATTCACTATCAAAGAAAGCAACTAATTTCAAGAGTGCCCAGTGGAATACGAAAGTCCTAGAGATTGAGTTCCTTGCAAATATCTAAAGATCCTTTTGACTGCAATCATATGGGATACTTTAGGTGCAGCCTGAAATCTAGCACAGTCACAAGTTGCAAACATAATGTTGGTCTAGAAGCTGTAAGGTACATCAAGGACCAATCATACATCTGTAAAGAGTTTTATCAACTGCTTTACCTTTCTGATCAGCATCCAGTTGTGTGGTTGCTGCACATGGAGTATAACAGGGCTTACAGTTTTGTAAATCAAACTTTTTTAAAATCCTTTGTATATTTTGACTGATGAATGAAAGTTCCATCAGCCTTTTGTTTGATTTGCAACCCAGAAAGAACTGTAATTCTCCCATGGCACTCATTTCAAACTTTTGTTGCATCACTTATAAAGGCAACACAACTGTGGATCAGAGGATGCAAAAATAATATCATATACATAAATTTGAACAAGGAGCTTATGCATGCCTACTTTTTAATGAACAAGGTTTTATCTATGGAGCCTCTAGTGAAATTATTTTGAAGAAGAAAGTTAGACAGTGTTTCATACCAGGCTCTGGGTGCTGTTTTAGCCCATAAAGAGCCTTATCAAGCTTATACACCCAATATGGATGTTTATGATCTTCAAAACTGGTGGTTGGCACACATAAACTTCTTCTTTTATTTTGCCATATAAGAATGCACTTTTGACATCCATTTGAAAAACTTTAAGATGTGGAAAGTAGCATAAGCTAAAAACAATCTGATTGCCTCCAGTCTGGCTACAAGCAAAGGTTTCATCATAATCAATACCTCTTCTTGTGAAAACCCCTGTACAACCAGTCTGGCCTTGTTCTTGACAATTTGGCCTTTTTCATCAGTTTTATTCCTAAACACCATTTAGTGCCTATTGCACATTACCTTGGGGTAGAGGAACCAGTTCCCACACTTGCTATTTTGAAACTGAAGAAGCTCAAGTTGCATAGCTTCAACCATCCATTGTCTCTTAATGCATATGATAGTCTTTGGCTCTTGCTGACTGATGAAGAGAGCATAGAAGCAAAAATTGGACAATTGACTTCTAGTTGAAACACCAGCATTGATGTCACCAATGATTAGAGACATGGGGTGATTCTTCAGTTCTTGATACTCAATAAGATCTCTGCAAGTGTTTGTAGGTGTTCAGCAGCAACAGATGGTGATCCAGATTCTTGAAACCTAGAATGAGATGACAATTCAAATGAAGTAGAGGATTCAGAGATCTCATCAGCATTTGTTGTGGATGGAACTGCTAAAGCTACAGGAACATCAAGTTAGTAGACTTAGGCAGTTGATCACTAAAACTTGCATTTATACCAACAGATGGATAACAAGTGGCAGGAGATGATGGATTCACAGAACCTGCAACAGTGGAGAGTGATAAGGAACATATTACAGTAGGTCCAGATCAAATAACTCCATAGGGTTTTGTGGGATTTTCCTTTGGAGATTCATTAAACTTTACATGCAAGGTTTCTTCTACAATCTTTGTTCTGCAATTAAAAACTCTGTATGCCTTGCAAGTAGATGAATACCCAACAAAGTACCATGCATCCACCTTTGATTCAAACTTCTGAAGTGGATCCTTTGTGTGAGAATATAACAAGGACACCAAATGCTCTAAAGAAGGAAATCATAGGAGCCAATGATGTAACACTTCATAAGGAGTCTTCATCAACCTTTGATTTACCAATACTCTATTTTGCACATAGCAAGCTGTGTTAACAGCTTCAGCCCAAAGGTTAGTGGCAAACCAGAATCAACCAACATTGACCTTGCAGCTTCAATAAGGGTCCTATTCTTTCTCTCCACCACTCCATTTTATTCAGGAGTTCTTGGAATGCTAAACAGCCTCTTGATTCCTTTAGAGAAATAGAATTCATCAAGTGTGTGATTTCTAAATTATGTGCCATTATCACTCCTCACACACTGACAAAGAGAGAGTACTGCTTTTCCACATGCAACACAAAGTATGATCATTTGACCAGCCTCATCTTTTGAATGTAAGAAGAAGGTCCATACAAATCTGGAATAATCATCCACAATTACCAGATAGTATTTTTTATTTGCCATGCTCATCACTCTTACTGGACCAAAAAGATCCATATACAGTAATTGCAAGCAGGTAGTGGACTTTGGTTCTTCTATTGGAGGGAATGATACTTTATGTTGCTTTCCTTTTAAACAAGCACAGTTTTCATCACATTTGAACTCCTTTAATGGTAGACCTCTCACTAAACCATGAGGATCCGCTCGTTCATGTTCTAACATTCACATGACCAACCTTCTGTGCCAAAGTTCAGATTCCTGAGGAGAGGCCTTGGAGAACAGACATGGATGGCCTTTTAGATCAATTTTCTTTGATAAGTCTAAGGCATATACTCTTCCAATCCTGTTGGCCTTCAGGAGAGTATGTTCATCCAATATCTTGTCAATCATACTCAAAACATTGAAAGACAGAATCCAACAGTTCTGACTGGTGAAAAGTGCAACATGCCCTTTATCACACATTTGACTAACACTCAACAAATTGTACTTGAGATTCTCCACATGGTTAACATTATCAAACCTTATTTCACCATTTGAAACAAAGCCTTTGCCGACGATGTAACCCTTAGCATCATTACCAAAAGATACAAATCCCTTCTTTCCTTGAGAGTAGTAATGAAGAAGAGATCTGCTCCCAGTCATATGCATAGATCCTCCACTGTCTACATACCAGATGCTTCTATGGCATGTTGAAGAACCCTGCATATATCACAACAACTAGTTAGCTTTTGAGACCCAAACCATTTTGGTTTTGGGTTTGTTCTCATGAACAGATTTTATACTAACTGATTTGTCATGATTAACAGCCTTTGAAGATGGAGATGGTGCTGAAAAGGATTCCTTTGATTTTGGCTTAGTTTTCCTTTTTAGTGGTTTAATCACACGTACATCTATTTGGTTAACTCTCCCCAACAAATGTTGAACCATCATAACAAGTTGTGTCTGATTGGTTGTTAAAGCCTTCAGTTCAGCAGACATATCAGTACTTGTTTTTGAATGGTTCCTGTGACACACCATGTCCTCCTTTTTGAAAGACACAGACTTAGTCTGTTGTTTTGATACTCCTTGAGGAATATGTTCAGCTGTTTTATGATAAACCTCTTTCTTCTGTTTAGATTTTTGTGAAGACTTTGGTTTATCAGGTTGAGATGTTTGTGGCACAAACTTGGTTTCAAATTCATCTTTCATTTTATTAATTTTCTTTTTAATGATTTTATCTTTGTTAAATTTGGAACCCTTTCTGTACCAACATTCATTAGTGAGATGATTAAATAGACCACATATTTCACATGGCTTTTTCTTCATCTTCTGTTGATCAGCTGCTGAAGAAGATGAAACTACTGAAGGTGTGTTCTTCAGTACTTTCTTCCTCTTAGTACTTATGTGAAGTACTGAAGGATTTGTAACAACTGAAGACTTGTTCTTCAGAAGTTTTCTATCAGTACATTTGGATTTCCTGATAGACTCTTCAGCAGTTGTCAAACCATGTTTGGTTTCATTTGGTTTGAAATGTTCTTCAGGTGTTGTTACTGCTCTTCGGTACTTTGAATACCTTGTGAGACAACACCTGAAGTGCTCAGCTTTTCTTTGATCATGTGTTCATCAGCAGTAAGACCATCAGCAGATTGATTAGCTGAGGTACTATTACTGACTTCATCCTCTGATTGTACATTATCACTTGAGGATGAGACACATGATGATGTGGTTTGGGAATTGATTTCACCTTCAGATTTTACTTCTGTCTTGGGAGTAATCTGTAGGAGGTTCAGTGAGATTATATCTAATCCCAAACTTCACATTTGAAGCAGTTTGCTTACTGCGAAACATTCAAACCCCTTGCAGATGCCCAGCATTCACACTCAACTTGAGTAGCTGCATGTGCTTCTTTGAGACTCTTATGATTTTCTAAAATGACCTTTACCTTAGCCTTTTCATCAGTGATTTGGCATTTTAATTTGTAAATCTCATCATCTTTTTCTTTTAAAACAGACTCAAACTCAGCTTTTCTTTTGGAAATCACTTTCTCTAGGTCAAGATTTTGATTAATTAAAGCTACATTTGCTTCTCTAATTGAGGCAAAAGCAGTTATGCATGACTCAGAACACAATTTGGCCTTAGCCTCAGAAGATACTTGTGGTACCTGTGATGACGAAGCATTTGAGCATGAACCATCAGTAGACTCCAGGGCCATAAGAGCAAGATTTCCAAAAGGATTTTCACCACCATGTTGACCAGCACCAGAAAACACTTGTTCAGAATAATCAAAAGATCATCTGGTAAGCTACTCCAGTCAACAACTCCAGGAGTGAAAAAGCTTTGATGTGATTGAGATTGAGATTGAGATTATTGATTTGATTGAGATGGTTGAGGCTTAGGTAGGGCATGTGATTGTTGAGCTATGGGTACTGGAACCTGATTGGACTGAGGCATGTAAAAACAGGGATAAGGATATGGCATTTGATCTTGAGGAACAAAATATGCAGGAGATGATTGAATTTGTGAGTGATGACTAGAACTGGTAGAATGTTGCCCTTTTTTTTGTGAATATTGCCTGGAAAGGTCACAAAGGGTGTAGAAGAGTTAGATCCAGATGGTCTACACTCTCTTGCAAAATGTCCAAGTCTATGGCACTTGTGACACCTCAACTTGCTCTTGTCAAAACCAACTTTGGTTTTTCCAGAGAGACCAGGGAATTTTCTACCTGTCCTTTTGTAAAATTTTTGAGATCTGATATTAACTAATGCCATTTGGCTCAAAATATCCATCTCTTCCAAATCATCATCAGTAATTTCTTTCAAATCATCCATCAAAAAACACAGATTGTCACTATTACATCCTGAATTACTATCAATACCAGCAAAAGCATGATCTCCACTGTTTGAAGAGAAATCAATATGCTCATCATAAGAACTTTTTTATGTAGCATATTCTGACTCATGACCAACCAGAGCAGTATTCCCTGGTACAAAATCATCAGTGAGCTTCCCAGATGAAGTCAGTTTCCTTTTCTGTTCTATCTCTCTTTCAAATGGTATCAGAGCAAGTTGAGTGTGAAAGCTGCCAAACTTGACTCTGAAATCAGAAGGTTAGAGATTCAAGAGATTGAACAAGATGGGCAAGTTGGAGTGAGAAAGAAAGGGAAAGGCTAGAAACTATGGCAAGATTTATAGCAAAACATCTGGGAAGGTCAATCATTGAAGTAAAGTCATGGTCCAGAGATACTATTTTGGAGATAACCACCAGAATCTGTTCTTCTGAAGTATTTAACAAAGGATTGATCATAGAAGCTCTTAATGAAGCTCGTGCTGGGAAAAGGACTGATATGGCAAAATTATCTAAAGCTTCACTCACATCCAAGATGCTAGAGCAGCCTGTACAATCACCCAAACCAATACAACCACCCTCACAACCCTTAAAACCAACTCCTTTACCCAATAAACCTACTCAACCCACTACCATTGATGCACCTAAGAGGAAGAGAAGGGTGTTGAGGATGGAAGAAGAAGAAGAAGATGATGATGAGGATGATAGTCTGCCAATCTCTGCTGTTCTCAAAATAAAGATGCCTGAGCCCAGGAGTCAACCAACAACAATCACACCTGACTTCCAAAGGCAAATGGTAAAAGTCAAACTCAAAGAAGAAGAACAACATAAACAACATGATGAGCAGTTGTTAAGGATGATTGATAAAGAGTTTTCCAAGTCTACATCCATACAAGCTATGAAGAAACATGCTCAGAGGTTGTATGCTCTCAGATTTACATTCCAATATCAGAATGAGAGAGTGAGAATTTGGCTGACCCCAGAGTAAGTGACAGAATTCACAAAAAGAAAATTCCAAGCAGATACAATGGCCATGTAAAGAAGATTGTAGATGTTGTGATAATGCTGGCCATTGTAGTGTCACCCTAGAAAATCCTTGATGACTTCAAGAGAGCTTACAAGTCTAAGACGACTCCACAAACTTTACTAGAAAACAAAATGGTAAAGAAGGGGTTAATCTACAAGAAGCTTGAAGAAATAAGAAGAAATGAGCTCCAGTTATTGCTTGAAGGCACTCATCCTGATGAGTTTGCATACAGATAGATAACAACTGTGGAGCTGAAAAATGGAAAGCATAGTAAGTACTTATCTGAGTACTATGGGCCTGAGTTCTTCTTTGAAAGTGGAGCTGAAGAACTCACAATGGAAGAACAAGTTGTTTTCCTTGAGGCCTATGTTAGAGAGTCTTACAGACTTATCATTGGGAAGTAGGTTTCATGGATGGGGTAACAGCTCTGATACCATTTGAAAGGACCGAGATCTAGTTTGATCAATTAGATTAGGATTTGCAACGGAATAGCACATGAATTAGACGACATTATAGCAAGAATAATATGAATATTCAATCAAACAGTAACGGTTATAGAGAGAGAGTTTTCTGCAAAAAGAATGTTTTCATTCATGCACAAGCTTCCCGTACAGGGAAATTAGGTCAACATTCCTTTTATAAGGAATGTGACATCAGCTGACGTCACTTGATAGTGACATCTAACTGATTTATACAAACAACTGAAAGTAAACTAAACTACTGAAGATGTCCACAACAACTGACGACACCTTCACTAAAAGCTAAGTATAAGCTATCATTACAACTACTGAAGTTATAACATCTGAAGTGTAAGAACTTTAGATGTTTTATATAATATAAAACTACTGATTACAAACTACTGAAATGTAAACCATCACAACTACTAAAGAGAACTACTTCAGCTGTTGTGACAACTTCTAATAACTTGATCTTCAGACTTTGTCTTCAGCAGTTGTCTTCAGACTTTGTCTTCAGCTGTTGTCTTCAGACTTTGTCTTCAGCGGTTGTCTTTAGACTTTGTCTTCAGCAGTTGTCTTCAGACTTTGTCTTCAGTGTTGTAGATCACTTCAGTTATTTTGATGTTTGTGGGACTTAAGGTTTTTTTGATCTGGCTCATTGCTTCTTTTGGTCCAACAAAGATCAAGATTATCTTGCACCGGTCATTCATAGATATCCAGAGTGGTTTGCTGATCCCTCTCAACTGAAGCTTCAAGAAAGGTTGACCACTGCTGAGATGATTAGAGGAATATCTACTCCAAAAGGCAAAACAGATCAAAAAGTTATTGCCTGGATGTATGATAGTGCATGGAACATGTTTATGGTCAAAAGGATTTCTGGCTTAGTGCAATTCTTTACTGAGTACTCTGCTTTGGTAAATGCACTTGAGATTCATGACTTGAAAGAACTGCTAACCTGGAGCTGATCAACTACAATGCCATGTATAGAGGCTATGAATTTGAAGGAATACTCAAAATGTTCAAAAGAACAAACAGCTTCAACACTTTGAAAGCTACATGCATGATGAAAGACAAAACATTCAAGAATCCACTGGAAAAGAAACAAACAAAACCAGCTGAAGAAGTTGTATTCCCTGAACTTAAAGTCAAACCTACTGAAGCCTTGAAAAGAAAAATGGTAGCTGGTACACATTCCTCAATTCCAATTTCAAATGTGTTTTATGATGAGAAGACATATGAGTTAGTGATTGAGAGGAAATGGGGAGCAAAAGAGGGTGCTGAGATAAGATTATTCAGTGGTTATGAAGTGAGATTACTGGATCAATCATACATTCAATACATCTATACAAGACACTTCAGAGAGATATCAAACAACCTAGGTGAAGAAGATCTATGCAGGATCGTTGAAGGTATAAGTTACAACATAACAACACAAAGAGGAGATAAACTAAACTTAGATCAGACAGTAAACTGGATTAACCAAGTAGTGACACTAAGAACACAAGTAATATAAGAGACAGAACACAAAGAACACAAGTATTTGGTTTTCGAGAATGCAGTATATTGTATTCTCTATGTTCTATTACAAGTGTTACAAAAGCATATTCGAAAGATACAAGAACATGAGATACTTATACAACATCCTACAGCCGGCTATACTTTGAAAGCCAGCTGGATACGATTGACTAGACACACACAAAATGAATTGTAGAGTCAAAAGGCAGATTGCCTTTTGACTTGTGACTATGACATGCCATAGCTCACATCCTTATCTATTACAAAAAGGATAAAGTACATAAAGTAGAAAGTTATAGACTCAAAACCTCAATGTACAGTTACCAAAAGCATGGACCTTTTCACCAAACCATGTTAGTTGGTGACTTGTAGAGTTACAGCAGAAAGGTGTCCAGCTTTATGGAACAGTACATCAGATAAAGCATGTTACTAAAATTCTTTGGAAGAAATCTCTCTTCATGAACTTGAAGCTTAGGAAGACTTTGTCTCTGAGGCTTCGGAAGACTTCATCTTTGGCTTCGAAAGATGTTGGTCTTGGCTTCGGAAGATTTCACACTTAGAGTATTTCTATTGCACATGTGAAACTTCCAAAGCATTCTACTTCAATGCACTTATGCAGCATGCTGGAAAGACTAAAGATGTTTAGGTTGCATCAGCCTCTTCATTAATCTCTACAAACTCCCCCTAGGCTGATGCTACCAAAACACTTAGAAAACTTCAGATATTAACAGTCCTCATTAGGATGATCACCATTCCTTTCTTCATAAGATGATCAGGATCCTTCAGGCTGTCAAAGTGTCTTCTCATGTCAAAAAGGTCATGCAAAGGCAACTGAAACATATCTTTCCATGTATAAATGTCTTCAATGCCTTTATCTCTAATAACATGCCACCTTTCTGGATTTGTGGTGTATGTCCAAGACAAGATGGGTCTTCTTGATGCTAGAGGAGCTACTGAAGTTGGAGTTGATCGAGCAATCTCTGGCTGCATATCCTCAGGCTGTTTTGATTCATCCTGAGGTTCAGAAGGGGATTCAAGCTTCTTCTTCTTCTTAGACTTTGGTTTAGAAGCCATCCTTTTCCTTCTCTTTCCAAATTTTAACTGAGAAGACTGGCCTGTAGCACCAGATTGATCTTCACTGTCTTTCTCGGTTGGGACTTCCTCTCTCTCAGGTTCAGATGGAGAAGGAGGTTGACCCTGCTCTGGATTAGAAGATGAAGCTTGCTGAGCATTAGCAGGAGGACCAGGTTGTGTTGTGTCTGTTTGTTCAACCTTAACCTCCACTTCAGGTGGGGCCTGACTTGGAGTGGAGTGTAAGTCAGTGAGCTCTCCACTCTTAATCTTCTGCTTGATTACCCTGATATGCTCATCCATAGTGGATAGAGACATAGGTCCAAGTCTCCTTCCGAAGAATCCATACAGCTTCAAGAAGCTCATCATCCTTTGCCTATCAGCAGACTTCTTCATGCTTTTTTGGATGATGGCTCTTGATTTTGCAGCTTCTTCCTCAGCTTCTTCTTTGTTGTTTTTCTTTCCTTGACTAACTCAAGCTCAAGTTGTTTTAAGTACTCAAACTCAATATAGTCATAAGGTAAGGAAGGAGTGCATCTGCCTGATAGAGGCCTGTGGCACTCAGGTAGTTAATCATCTTGATTCTGTCTTCTTCATTATCTACCTGAGGTTCTTGTTGAACCACATCCTCTTGTTCAAGACTTTCTTGAACTGGTGAGAAGGTAGGCATACCTTTGTACAGTCTTTTTCTTCTTCTCTCTTCTTTGACTTGTACTAGGAGTTCAGCATCTTCTACCTCGTTCTTCTCTCTTGACCTTTCCAGATCAACTAGCTCATTCAATTCATCCAAGGGGAGAGAAATGACACTATCTATGTCATAGTTCCTAGTCTGCAGATAGTTGATCCTGACTGCCCTTAACTCATCATTCTGAGTATCTGGTCTGGGGGCAGCCCTGATTGCAGACTCCATGAGTCTTGGGGACTCAGTAGAGGAACTTTCTCCCCTCAGCCTCCTTTTCCTCTCTCTTTCTCTCCTCCTCCTCAATCTCCTCAGATGTCATCTTTCTTTTTCCTTTGTCACTCACAGACCTTTGTGACTCAGGGTGGAGAGAGCTTTGGCCTTCATTGCTCATTGCGACATCTGAGCTCAGGCTAGAGAGAGGTTGTGAAGCACCTTCACCAGCAGGTGTCTCAGAAGGAATATGGATCTCTACGGCAGTTGGAGATGATGAGACAGGGCTCTCAGGTTCTGTCACTGGGCCTTCAGTCAAGGTTTCCCCTATGAAGCTAATCTTATGGTCTGCCTCAACATCCAGTTGACCGATGACATTGCCTGATTTCCTTAGTCTCCTTTTTAGGCTGAACTCTGCAATGATCCTGCCTTGGATTCTTTTAGCCAGTCTGTCAGCTTGTCTAGATTAGCTTGGGTTGACAAGTGGCATGTTGACTAGATCCAGACCTTCATAGTAGTCCAAGTTCTGAAAATTAAAGACTTCTTCCTGTCCTTGAACTCTTATGATGATGAGGGCCTTCCTGTTGTTGTCATACCTCCACCCAATGATGTGATTAAAGGATGGTGAAGGTGACATGGCCCTTGGTATCCTATCCTCAAATAGACTCTGTGTGAAGGAGTCTGTGTAGTCCATATTAATGTGAACTAGAGGAGGTTGCTGAGAATGCACAGTTGCAAGTGAGGATGGTGAGTCCTCAATGTCCATTCTCTCAGAGGAACTCCCAGGTTCTATGGCTGTAATGACTTTCTCCCCCTTTTGGTAGCATCACCCACTTGCATAGGTGAGCTGGAGGATAGGTCAATCACATCCACAGGTTCTTGTGTTCCTGGTTGAGCTCTCCTTAAGGGTCTCCCAGCTAGTTTTTCCTTAAGATATGAAATCTCAAGTTGCTGATCATTGATCCTGTTCTGTAAGGTAGTCACCTGAGAATCAAGGTGACTGACCTTTGAGACTAGGTAAGTGCATGTTTTAGACAATTTTTTCACTTTTAGTCTCAGATCCCCCTCATCTTCATCAGAAGAATCACTGGGGGTGGAGAAGAATGAACTAGAGTCCTTTCTCTCATGACCAGTTCTGAGTTCTTGGCTACTGGATTTCCTCTGCTCACTGGCAGTCTCAGTTGAGATGTCAATGGGCTGAGTTGCCATGGTTGAGGTCTTAATGATATAATCACTTTCAGAAGTGAAAGCCACTTCTGTATGGACATCTTGAACAGATTCAGGATTGTCCACCTTAGTTGTAGGTGACTGATGTGGGATAGATGTAGGAGACTCAGGAGTACTCATCTCTCTTTGAGTAGAGGGAAAGAAGATAGATTCATTATACTCACTGAAACCTATATCTTCATCAGTATAGAACTCAAGGTTGGGAATGGGTTGGTTGGGATCTATAGGCTGGGGATGGTAACTGTCCCCTGAAGGTTGATCACTTGAGTGTTGAGACTCACAGTGATGGCTTAAGGCAGTAGGGCTAATGAGCTCATCAGGCTGAGCATGAGGAACCTCAACACTGATTCTTGAAGAGATGGGAGTGGTCTGCTCCTTAGGAGAAGTGGGAGATCCAGTGTCAACTTCTTCCTATATGGGTAAGTATATGGGGGCCTCCACAGACTGAATAGTCTGAGCAGGGGTTCGTTTGGATTTTCTTTGGTAGGTGATGGAGATTTGAGGCTGTGTGGGTGGTTGGGAAGTAGCAAGTGTGGGTTCAACACTAGCTTGTGCTGCTAGGTTGTCACCTTGAGCAATGAGCTCTAACATTTTTTGGACTAGGGCTGTTTCTACCCCAAGGAATCCAACAGTGGACTTTCTCAGTATTATAAAGATGTCGGGATTCATCTGTCCCAATTTAAGAATCCAACAGTGGACTTTCTCAGTAGTTTGACAAAGATAAGAAACGACAAACCTCTGAGAAATTAGGATCTTTCTCAGAGCGTAACAGAGCAACTTGATTGTGTTGTCTGTGTAGCTGCATGGTAAAGTTAGGATCATTTCTGTGAGCAAGGTTGGCCATTTTGAAGTAGCTTAAGGACGAAGAAAGAAGAAGAAAGAAGAAATTTCAGAGAGAAATTTGGGGTTTTAGGTTTGGAGGAAGAACAGATGATAGAAGAGGGGGGAAACCGTTGAATTATATGTGAGAAGGATTTCAGATAAAGTTTAATGAAAGAGGATAAACTTTGAAATCTGGATGTCGGTCCCACCTCTGAAAAATTAGTTTACTTTTTGCTCAAAAAGTAGTTTTCTTGGAAAACAAAAAGCTTCCGAAGGTTAATTATCTTCAGAAGTTTTAATTAAAAATTTTCCGAAGCTAAAATGACTTCGAAAGAATTTCCTGAGAGGTTTGAAAATTTTGCTTTGAAAGAAAAATTAAATTGAGTGCTTTAAATCTACTCAAGGTTGATCATCCCAATAGCTGATATAAGATATTTAAATCTCTGTTCATCAAAAGCCTTTGTAAACAGATCAGCATATTGTTCATCTGTGTGAACCTTGACTAGTTTAATTAATCCCTTTTCATAGTTATCTCTTATTAAATGATACCTGATATTAATGTGCTTTGTCCTTGAGTGCTGCACAGGGTTCTCTGTGATTGAGATAGCACAGTTGTTGTTTATGTGAATGGGAGTCTCCTTGAAGTTTAACCCATAATCTAGCATTTGATTCTGAATACAAAGTACTTTAGCACAGCAGCTTGCAGCAGCAATGTATTCAGCTTCAGCAGTTAATGCAAAGACACAGGATTGTTTCTTACATTGCCATGAGACAACCCTTCCACCAAGAAACTGACATCCCCCAGATGTAGACTTTGCAGTCATGTTGCAACCACCATAATCACTATCTATATAGGCATACAGATTGAAGTCAGAATTCTTGGGATACCATAGGCCAAGTGTTGATGCACCGTTGAGGTATCTTAGAATCCTCTTGACAGTGATAAGGTGAGACATCTTAGGGTTGGCTTGATATCTTGCACAAATACATGTAGCAAACATGATATGAGGCCTGCTAGCAGTAAGATACATAAGAGACCCAATCATAGCCCTGTATAAATGCTCATCTACACACTCCCCCTCAAGATCAGGACCAAGAGAGTGGTTTCTGGGTATAGGTGTCTTAGCAATCTTACAGTCAGTCATATTAAACCTCTTGAGTATGTCCTGAACATACTTTGAGTGACTTATGAAGATGCCATCTTCAACTTGCTTCACTTGAATTCCCAGAAAGAAATTGAGTTCCCCCATGTCACTCATTTCAAATCTATCTTTCATCAGCTTCTCAAAGTCTTTGCAGAGCTTTGGATTAGTTGAACCAAAGATGATGTCATCTACATATACTTGAACTAGCAATATGTCTTTTCCTTGCCCTTTGATGAAGAGAGTTCCATCTATAGTACCCCTCCTGTATCCATGTTTATAGAGATACTCAGACAGTGTCTCGTACCATTTCCTGGGTGCCTGATGCAGCCCATAGAGAGCTTTGTCAAGCTTGTAGACATAATCAGGATGATCAGGATCTACAAAACCAGGTGGCTGTTTGACATAAACCTCTTCATCTATCACTCCATACAAAAAGGCACACTTCACATCAAGTTGAAAGACCTTGAAGTTCTTGGATGTAGCAAATGCCAGAAATATCCTAACAGCTTCTAATCTTGCCACTAGAGCAAAGACATCAGTGTAGTCAATCCCTTCTTCTTGTGTGTATCCTTGAACAACCAGTCTAGCTTTGTTATTGATGATGATGCCTCTATCATCATTCTTGTTCTAAAACACCATTTGGTTCCATTGGTAGTCTTCCCAGAAGGAAGAGGACAAAGGTTCCAAACTTTCTGCCTTTTGAATTGAAGCAGCTCTTGTTGCATAGCTTCAACCCAACTTCCATCCTTTAGAGCTTCATCAACTTTCTTGGCTCTATCTGGGACAGAAAACAAGAGTGAAGACAAACATTTGCTTCATGGGTTTGTCCTCTTTTCTTTACCCCTGAGACAACATCTCCAATGATGTTTGTGGTAGGGTGAGACTTGTGGATCCTAAGCTGAGGGATCACAGCAAGTTGTTGAGAGAGATCTAAATTTGAAAATTTTAGATCTGGCATAGATGTTTCTCCCACCACATCAGCACACTTTTCAAGTGAAAGTTCATCCAAGCAGTGTGTGACATCATTGATGTTTTCATCTATGGTGTGGTTAGTGGCATCAAGAAATTCTTGGTCACTGTCACCATCACCATTGTTGTCTTCCACAGTTGAGGTCTTCTTATCTGGTTGTAGAGCCTCTGAGCTGGAATTTGAAGGCATACCAGATGTATCAGTTGAAATTGTCATTGTTGGGCTGACAGAAACCTCATATGCAGAAGTGGTTCCAACTGGAGCTGAAGATATGTGTCTTGAAGATCTTCCTAGCTCAAATCTTGGATCAGGATCATCTGTATTTAAATTTTCTGCAGATCCTGAAACATTCTCACAAGATTTGTTAAAACAGTTGGTAACCAAATCAAGATCAAACAACCAATCCGGACCAGAACCAGTAACACAAGGTGTGTGTTCTTTGAAAGTCACATTGGCTGACTCCTCAACAATTCTAGTTCTGAGATTGTACACTCTATAAGCCTTAGCTTGGGAAGAGTATCCAATAAAGTGTCCATCATCTGATTTCTTAGCAAACTTGGCAATTTGATCTTTGGTATTCAAGATGGTGCAAGGACATCCAAATGACCTGAGAAAAGCAATGAAAGGTCTCCTCTTGTGCCAAAGTTCATAAGGAGTTTTTCCATGAGTCTTAACTACTAAAACTCTGTTCTGCACATAGCAAGCAGTGTTGACTGCCTCTGCCTAGAAGGTGATGGCCAATTTAGAGTCAGACAACATGGTTCTTGCAGCTTCAATCAGTGTCCTGTTTCTCCTCTCAACATACCATTTTGTTGAGGAGTCTTGGGAGCACTAAATTGTCTTGTAATACCCTTTTCATCACAGAATGTATCAAGGATATGGTTCTTAAATTCGGTTCCTTGATCACATCTTATGATCTTGACCTTGTGATCATATTGATTCTCAATCTTCAAGATGAAATTCTTTAGAATCTCAGGAGTCTCATCCTTAGTTCTAAGGAAGAAAACCGAAGTGAATCTTGCAAAGTCATCTGTGATCACTAGACAGTATAAGGTCCTTCCTAAACTCATTACACTGGTGGGGCCAAAGAGATCCATATGTAACAAGTGTAGGGGTGTAGTGATGGAGTTCTTTTCCTTAGGCTTGTGAGATGCGTTATGTTGCTTCCCTTTCAGGCATGCAACACAGTGGTCATCACTTGTAAACTCTTTCTTTAGCATTCCAGTTACCAAGTAATGCTTAATTAACTTATTCATGTTCTTAAAGTTTACAGGACACATTCTTTTATGCCATAGGAAAGACTCATCACTATTGGCTTTAGACAGAAAGCATGAAACTTCTCCAGAGGGAGAGGTTTCTTGCAAATCCATCTTGTACATGTTTCCTTTCCTAGGGGCTCTAAGCAGGATATGATCATGAGGAATGACCACACCATGCTTAAAAACAATGCACTCATCCTCAGTAAAGAGCATGTTATGACTCTGATCACAAAATTGAGATATACTCAGAAGATTGTATCCAAGCTCCTTAACAAAGTTTACCTTTTCTATGCTGAGCTTACCATTTATGACCTTGTCCCTTCTACAAATGTAACCGCCTTCATCTCCTCCAAAAGCAACTGGTCCTCCATCAATCCTTTCAAAGTTCTAGAGTAGTGACTTATTGCCAGTCATGTGCCTGGAACAGCCACTGTCTATGATCCAGACATTTATGTCTGTCTTCAGCTATCCCTGCACAAAAGAGAATGATTAGTTACATCTGGAAACCCAAGCCTTGCTTGTCTTGGGCTCATTTGCAGAAGGTAATTCAACAGTAATAGATCCTATGGTTGTACTAAGAGGATCTTGAGCTCTTGTTGATGGAGAAATCTCAGTCACTTGGTCTTTCTTAGACTTCCACACCACCTTTGGAGTCTTGGACTTGACCTTCAAAACTTTAGAAGCTTTTGTAACTTCGGAAGTTTTGATGACTGGACCTTCGGAAGATTCTGCAAACACTACAACAGACTTCAGTGCTTGGAAGAACTCCTTTCTTCCGAGACCAAATATTCTTCCGAAGAGAATTTTCCACTTCCCTTCTTGTTAGATTTGGAACTTCCGAAGGAAACTGATTTTCCTTCCGAAGCTTGAATCTTCTTAGAACTCTTTGAAGCCTTTGTTTTGGCCATATGGATAGTACCTTTAGGATTGAAGGGACAATCCTTTGCAATGTGAGTGGTGCTGTCACTCATAACACAATTCATTTTCTTCTTCACAAGAGCCTTGTCTTGAGAGTAAGACTGTCTTTGGTCACTTCCCTTCTCCACCTTCATCTTTGCAGATACTGAGACAGTCCTCCTGGGCTGAGGACTATGCTTGGAGTTTGATGGTCCAGGCTGTGCAGCAGTGGTCACAGCAGATCAGTCTTCTTCTTGCTACTAAGATGAGTTGAACAAGAACCAGAACTCTTAGCAGGGAGTTTTGGTTGATGTCTTCAGTCCATACCACTTTAAACCTACAGAAATAAAAACTTGTTTCTGCTTAGAGTCAAAAGTAGCCTTGATCTCTTAAGCCTTCCTTGCCTTTCTTTTGCTCTTTCTGATCAAGTTCTTTCTCATGGACTTGGTCATCACAGTCTTCACTTTCTCCTCAGAAGGATAGTGGCCCTTCTTGGAATCCTCTTCTTCACTCTTTGTAGAGGGATTCTTCACTATCTCTTCTTCATCCTCCTCACTCATAAGATCTATGAGAGGAAGCTCATCTTCACAAGTTCCACACCTAGGAGATCTTACTGACAAGATTGTGTGTGGAGGAGCTATCTCATTTGATCCCAATCCCTGCCTGTTTTGATAGCACACTTTGTTGTGCAGGGATGAGGATATCATGTTCTTGAAGGTCTCCTCTTCAAGAACACTCTTTTCTGCCCTGGCTTTGCTGATCACAAGCTCAGCCTGGCACTCAGTAACTTGGTTATGAGATCTTTAATTTGAGTCCTAAAATCTATGTGTTCATGTTTTAGAACTGAAATGGTTTTCTCTAAGTCCTCTATTTTCAGCTTATAATCATTTTCAGACTTTCTAAAATCAGATTTTAAAATGTTTAAGGACTCAACATCAGATCTCAGTTCCAAGTTATAGGACCTGTACCTGTTAACTTTAGCAATGCATTCAGGAGTACAGAGATGTTCCAATACCTTGGCTTCATCATGATCTACTATCAGTGCTTGGTTTGGAGAATCATCTTCCACCTGAAAACTCCAGTCAAAGCCTCCTTCTTCAACATCAACAACAACTTGCTGCTTTGACTTCTCATTATGGAGAGCTTTGTCAGTGTAGTTTAGTCTGCATTGTATTTAGGCACCATTTGTTCTAGGTGCCTTACACTCTCTAGCAAAGTGGCCCATCAAGTTACAATTGTAACACTTGACTTTGCCTTTGTCCAGTCCAAACTTTCCACTGGTTGCATTGCTTGGAAACTTTCTTCCAGTCCTCTTGTAGAACTTCTTGGCTCTGTACCCATTTGCTGGACTATTTCCATATATTCCAGATCATCTGGATGGATACAATCCAGGTCTTCAAGAGTGAAAAGAGAGTTACCACAGCTTTCATCAGAAGACAAAAAAGCTTGAGAAGAGCTTGTCTCTTGGAATGGGCTTCCTTGAGTGTATTTCTCCTTTGGTGTCTCTGGGAAGGTGATGAAAGGACCCTTTGGTGAGTTGTCAGGGTAGCATAAGAGATGATGTTGGGTTCTATGCTATCCCTTTCAACCACATGTAGGGTTGAACCCATCTGATTGTTGGAGTTTCCAGATGAACTTGCATGTTCATCTCCATCTGGTAGCCACTGAGAATCCCATATAACTCTATTAGAGTAAGAGTTTTGAGATTTCAGTTCTCTTGATCACCACACAGTAGTGTGTCCATTGCCTAGGAAGTGAGGACATGAACTTCCTTACAATATCTCTGTTTTCAAAAGAAACTCCTCCATCCACTAGGGTATCCACAATCTCAACGTACCTAAAGTACTACTGAGTCATGGTCTCACCTGTTTTGAAGGTGAAGTTTTCAAACTACTGCTTCAGGAGATCCTTCTTGTTCCCCTTGGCTTCAGAAGAACCCTCATACATTAGTTTCAGTGCATCCCACAGCTGCTTGGCTGTTTTGCACTTCTTGAAACCTCTGTACACAGAGTTTGGAAGGGCAGTTTGAAGAGCTGTCATGGCTTTTCTGTCTATCTCTACTCTCTTCCTATCTTCATCAGAGTAGTTAGCCACATCTTTGGGGAGCATACCAGCACCAGTAGCAGAAGGTGTGCTGGGTATGAAAGGTCCATTTTCAATAGACTCCCACATTCTTGAATCAAGAGACCTGGTGAAACCTTCCATTCTTAAGCACCAGCTGTCAAACTCATCAAGAGTGATCAGTGGGGATTTGTTCATGGTTCCAGTTATCAGTTTTGGAAATGGCTGCCATTTGAAAAGTTTAGTATTTTGTGTGTGTGAGGGATTTAAGATGGTGAGATCTTATATCAAGAGCCTGGAATGCTTTGATACCAAATGCAGGATCGTTGAAGGGTATAAGTTATAACACAACAACACAAAGAGGAGATAAACTAAACTTAGATCAGTTAGTAAACTAGATTAACCAAGTAGTGACACTAAGAACACAAGTAATATAAGAGACAGAACACAAAGAACACAAGTATTTGGTTTTCAAGAATGCAGTATATTGCCTTCTCTATGTTCTATTACAAGTGTTACAAAAGCATATTTGAAAGATACAAGAACATGAGATACTTATACAACATCCTACAGCCGGCTATACTTTGAAATCCAGCTGGATACAATTGACTAGACACACACAAAATCAATTGTAGAGTCAAAAGGCAAATTGCCTTTTGACTTGTGACTATGACATGCCATAGCTCATATCCTTATCTATTACAAAAAGGATAAAGTACATAAAGTAGAAAGTTATAGACTCAAGACCTCAATGTACAGTTACCAAAAGCATAGACCTTTTCACCAAACCATGTTAGTTGGTGACTTGCAGAGTTGCAGCGGAAAGGTGTCCAGCTTTATGGAACAGTACATCAGATAAAGCATGTTACTAAAAGTCTTCGGAAGAAATCTGTCTTCAGAAACTTGAAGCTTCGGAAGACTTTGTCTCTGAGGCTTCGGAAGACTTCATCTTTGGCTTTGGAAGACGTTGGTCTTGGCTTCGGAAGATTTCACACTTAGAGTATTACTGTTGCACATGTGAAACTTCCGAAGCATTCTACTTCAATGCACTTGTGCAGCATGCAGGAAAGACTAAAGATGTTTAGGTTGTATCAGCCTCTTCATTAATCTCTACAATCTACATTTCATTCTGAAATGTATCAAACTGCTAAAAATGGCCTATGATCAGATCAGTGCAAAAAGAGAGAAAAGAAAGAAGAAAAAGACACCTCTCCAATTGGGCGACATTGTCAAGCTTGAAGTTGATGTAGATGGTTCCCTATTGATTCACAGAGATGGACTTTCAATAGTTTCTCTTTGGGAACCTATTTCTTTGAAGAAGCTACCACTTGAAGTAATCCATGATATGAGCAGAATGAAGATTCATGTATTGAGCAAGGATAAAATGTCAGAGGCTCAAGATTTTGTCAACATGATCAAAGCAATTCTAGATTCAAGACAAGCTGCACCTTTTGTATCATCAAAAGACCCAGCTGAATCATCACAACATCAATCACCTCCCAAACATTGAGGAAAACTAGGTTGTATTATCCTTAGGGGGAGTATTGTTGCACCCTGAAAGGATCATACATGCCAACTCAATGGGTGAATTGATGATTGCTCAGCTGGAATCCCACAAGTCCAAGATGAAATGCGGATGAAGATCGCAAGGAAAATAACAAGTGTTATCTTCCGCATTAGTTAATGCGGAAGACATAACTCTGATGCGGACAAGTGTTTACTCTATCGCATTGATTAATGCGGAAGACATAATACTAATGCTGAAGAACAAGTTACTCTTCCGTATTGACTAATGCGGAAGAACAAAAGAAGATGCGGACAAGACTTTGCTCATCCGCATTGACAAATGCGGATGACAGACCAAATGTGCACAAGTATTTGTTCATCCGCATTAACCAATGCGGATGACCAACTTACTAATGCGGATGATCAAGTGGAAATGCTGATCAAGTTTATCTCATCCGCATTTGTCAATGTGGATGAACAAGTAGAGATGCGGATCAAGACAGACTAGTTTTTGATGTAATAGGTCAGGGGTAGTTTAGTCATTTTGTAAAGGCATCTTGTCTGCCTATAAATAGAATAGTTAACCTCGTACTGAGGTGACAGCTGATAGATAGAGAATTTTTTTGTAATTATTCTCTGTAATTTATCAACTTTCATATATCAATACAAACAGCATTTATGAGTATTTTTCTTGCTTTGAATGTTCTTTGATTGTTTGTTTCCGCCACTCAATTATTGACTTGATTATCATATTCGATTCACAGTAAGAATATCACTCTTACTCAACCCGAGTCAGAAGCTTTTGTATTGTATGGACTTATTTGTCTTGTAATGTTCAATGATTAGTGATATTTAATATTATTTCAACTTAATTAGTTCCATGTGCTATGAACAATCGTTTCACATTCGTCCGCCCCGATGATTCTGCCGTCGGTCGGGGTGTGACAACCCATCAATATGATTTTTTGAACGGTCTTACGCAATTTCCAAAAAATTATAATGATGATATATTTTGGCAAGAAATTAGTAATGACCAATATATGCTTAACAATAAAATGAAAGCTACAAGAATGAACGATGCGTTGTATAGATATCTTCATCGCGTTATTGGTCATACTATAGTTGGACGTAGGATGACCATTAGTGGGGTGACTAAAAAGGATTTTTTTTTCTAATTTTGTTTTATAAAAAGAAGGCCTTGTAATTGGGCATGTATGCTTGCTAATTATTTTACTACTTGCACGGGTATAAAGAAAAGCGGACATATTTGTGGTGGTACATATGTTACTCAACTCGCCAAGTCTTAACACATTCTCACCCCTGATAACGTGAATAGAAATATATTTGATAATGTAATTGTATTTTTATTTGTATAATAATGTAATTTTTTTAGTTATGTAATTTGTAATTTAGTTACTTTTTGTATAATAATTTTATTTATGTTTGGGTTATTGTAAACAATAAAATATGAAAATAAAGGAAATAATTGTATTGGTAACTGTGTCGGATTATAGATAAAAAAGATATATCAATTCTTCACAATAATTTATTGGCCACTATGCTAGATTGTAGATAAGAAAAATGTACAAATTATTCACAATAATTGTGTTGATAACTGGAAGATGCCTATAAATTTAGAATACAAAATTCACCCAATTCACAATTCACAATTATTTAAATTCATTTATTCACACACCATCATAATATAAGTCAATAATGTCTTAATTTTATAATGATTGGGTGTATCAAACAAGAGAGGAGTTAATGGATTGGGTGCAAAACACTGCACGAACCCTTGGAAACATTATTGTCACACAACAAACCAAGAAGACTGTATACGGCTTCGTCAACAAGGGATTTCTTATATGTGATCATAGTGGTGTATACAAGTCAACATCAGATTCAACTATGCATTCAGGCACAAGAAGACAAGATGTCTTTTGGATCTTGAAAGGCTAGTGCAACCAAATCCAAACACTGAGACTATTTTTGGTGCAACTTATAAAGGACTTCCAATGCTAAGTATAGACTTTCGAAGGAAATGGAGTTCTTCTAAAGACAAAGTGCAAGATCATCTTCCGAAGGAAAAGCTCCAACTTCCGAAGATAAAGTATTCTCTTCCGAAGTTCAAGACTTAGAAGAATTCAAAGACAATGACTTCCGAAAAAGAAGTCCTCAAGCCACGGAAGAAGCAGCCTCTTCCAAAGTATAAAAGGCTTCAGAAGAACATGTTCTTCCGAAGCCAATTAACCTTTGGAAGATGTTGCTATGGACTAGTGGACATAAGTATGGTTCTCTGACACTCCGCTAAAAACCTCTAATACTGCATGGCGTTTTCCCAAAAAGGCCATATAGTTGATCATACTTTATTCCACGATTCACCTTTGTTTGTTACTACATTTGCTAACTTTAGTTAGTGACAAAAGGTAAGCAATGGACATGTCATGACTATCATATCTTAGATAAGACATTATCTAAGATACCTTAACTATAGTTTTGTAGTATCTACTTTAGTTATAGGATTCTAGCTGGTATCAAAGTATAACTGGTTGTAGGTGATAGTATATATAGTTTCTCCTTGTAACTCTTGTATCATGCTTGTAAGAGTCTTGTAAACTTTGAGTTGAGAAGTAATATATACTAGTACCTTGAAAACTATTTCTTTGTGTTCTTATGTTACTTAGTATATTATAATCAACTCTTTGAGAGATTTTGCTTCATCATAACCGTGTGAGTACAAGTGAGTTTGAGAGAAAACCAAGTGTTTAGTGACATATATCGATCATGCAGTTGGTATCAGAGCTTTTTAGGCTCTTGATTATGTGATCTTACCATCCAAATCAACTTGTTTTTCACTCCTTTCTTTACCACACTCTAAAGTGGCCCTTATTCAGAAATCTGAAGTTGAGATGGAGACGATGACTAAAGCACCTATCATCACCCCTGAAAACTTTAGACAATGGAGTAGACACATAGAAGTTTCATCAGATACCTTGATGGTAAAATGTGGTTGTCTATCGTCAATGGTCTTTACAAGCCCAGCTTGCTACACCCGCAGGAGACGGTGCCATGATCGAGAAGGCTGTTGAAGACTACTCTGATGAAGACCAGAAAAAGATGGTCATAAAGAACAATGCTATGACGGCTCTTGTAACTGCTATACCCAACTCCATCATGGTGGGGTTTGAGCATTGCAAGTCAGCTAAAGAGCTGTTTAATGCACTATCACAGATATACTCTAACTCCAACGATTCCAAGAAAGATTCACTCAAGCAATAGTTTGAGAACTTACCTACATTGCTGGAGAGACCTTCAGCTAGCAATACTTTAGGTACATGGATCTTACTGCTTCCCTTCAGTCTGTAGGAGTTACCATTGACTTGAGAGACCTCTCAAGAAAGTTCATGAGTGAACTCCTAAATGAGTGAACATTGTACTATGTCTCCATAAAATGGATAGAGAATCTGAACTGCCTCATCATGACTGAACTATATGGCATTCTTGATAGATACCGTGTAGAGATGGAAAACAAGAGGGGCCATCCGATGAGTAGACCCTCAAGCCTTCCTACTAGCTTTAATGGTTGCTGAAGGCTCAGGACCCAACCAACCTTAGTAGTACCTGACTTACTCTTTACAACCATCCTGTTCAACATGAACCTACATCATATTTCCTGAGACTCCAAGGTCTCAACATGCTCAACAAGGTTCTTTCCAGGACAGTTGTGCCTTTATCTTAGGAAATGGGCACTCTAGTGATCATTAGTTCTGTTTTTGATGATCTAGAGTGCCTTAGCCTAGATGATGTGGAGTACGTGGACATAGTCCAACAATGGCTCTGCTTACCCACAGAGCAAAGAAGTTCTTCAAGAGAAATGGAAGGCAATTCCCTTAAAACCCAGCCAACAGCAAGTTCGGATTTGACAAAACCAAGGCAAAGTGCTACAACTATAACCAACTTGGTCATTTTTCTAGGGAATGCAAGGCTCCCAAGTCAAATCTGGGAATCTTTCATGCCTCCTCACAAGCCTCTACACCCAAGGCCCCTGGGAAGTCAACTGAAACAACAGTTGTAGCTCAAGAAGTTGACTGGAGCTTTATGGTCCAGGATGTGACTCCTACTCAAGCACTTATGGCTAGAACAGATGATAATAAGGTGTATGAACATCTCTGCACTCCAGCTTGTATTGCTAAGGTAAAACTATATCAGGACTACAATATGGAGATTAAATCTGATATTGAGTCTTTATATATTTTGAAATCTGACTATAAAAAATTTAAAGAGATAGAGAAAATTTTATCTCTTTTAAAACATGAACACACAAACTACAAGACTCAAATAAAAGATTTAATATCCAAACTGTCTGAGGCTCAAGCCCAGCTTGTCATAGCTGAGGCTCAAGCCAGGAAGCATGCTATCTCAGAGCAAAACATCCAAGCCATCCTTGCATCATCCTCTCACTCAAAACTTTGTTATCAAAACAAAGGTGGTTAGGGACCAATGACATTGCTCCACCATATTCTTATGAGTCTATTAGACAACCAAGGTGTGGTATTGAAGAGTAAGAGGTTCTATCTACTAACCCACCTTCTCATGAGTCAAAGAGTGATGCAAGTGTGAAGACCATCACAAGGAAGATCCAGGTAGACCCTACCCCTCTTACCAGTGATGACCAACCTCTTACCATCAAAGCTAGAAGAACCCAAGCTAAGGTAGCCAGAAAAACTACCAAGAAAGTGGCTGAATCAAAGCTGAAGATTGACCCAAAGCAAAAGGGTTTGTTCATCTCAGCTGCATTCCAGTGGTGCGAACTTCTGAACCTGGAAAAGTGTGTAGTAACACCTATCCAACAAAAGGATCAAAAGGGAAAGGGTAAGATTGTTGTTGATGACAAGAAAACCAAGAAACAATAGCCTTCACATTCCCATAAGACTAACATTGTATGCATAATGTGTGGTCTGCAAAACCACATGGCCAAAGATTGTTATTACAATACTGCTAGCCACATTATGCAAATAATGTTAAGAAAGAAGGAGTCAGGGAAGGTTTCTCATTGGACCCTATCAAATGGTCCAAGTGATGAAAAAGGGAAAGCTTGTTTCTGAAGCAAGGTTGCTTTCGAAAGAAAATCCTTCTTCCGAAGGAAAAATGGCTATGGAAGCTAAAGTTGTGAAGACTCAGAAAGCCAAGATAGTCCCCTTGAAACCATCTAAGAAGAAGACTACTTCAGAAGAGAAGGCGGTGAAGGCTTCTTCCAAAAGAAATGTCACACCCTCGCTAAAAGCGGAAACACGGGGATGTAACGAGACGGGATCGACATAAGACATGGTACACAATAGAGATGCAATATAAATAGTAATGATGATAAAGCGTGTCATGAAGACACCCGACACAAAGGAGACTTGTGTCGTGTTTAGTCAATATTCACGACAACGTAGCCATAAGCATAACAGGATAAATGATTCACATATTCAAATGAAGATAACATTGTATTGTAATTCCCACAACCCGGGAACAAGTATCAAAAGAATGATATTGCTTAATCAGACTACAAAAATGTTCCAAAATGAATGTTTTTCAAGTATGTTTAGTCTCAAAAATGCATCCTAGGGTCTCCACTAAGGCGGCACACCTAGATCCTCAATTAGCATTGTCACCTGAAAAGATATGCTTAAAATGGTCAACAAAATTATTGGTGAGCTCGCAGGTTTAAATAGTAAATAAGTAATTGATGTTGTATAATAATTGTTGTGGAATACCGTGAATATAGTTATAAGTAAGCAAAATCACATGAAAATGAGCTTTACAACCAAACCTAACGACGTACACACAGAATCTTGTCAGAATATATTCACCCAGGGCCCGTTCCTGGCCACTATTGGTACTAACTAGTATACAAACAAACAAGAGTGGGGGTGTCAACCCAGTAGTACTACCAATACCTATCTGTCGATTCCAACACCAGAATTCAATGGTTGTAAAGAAAGTACCACACAGCAAACTCAAGCATGTTTCAGATAAGTACTCACAAAACAGTAACACGTTGATTCCAAGTATGTAAATTGTATGTAAGTTGTACAGCATGAAGAGATGGGTGAGCATACTTTTCCCCCATGTTTGTAAATGATTGAAATGTTGTATAAGCATAAAAAGGGGCCACGAAACTCACTTGTTAAGTGGTAAGTATGAATGATCAAAGTTTCCAAATGTAGTACGCAACGAACGGTCAAACACCTATTGATGGTTATTGTTAAGCATTAATGATATGTATAAAGTAAATAGCAACGTTCGGTCGGTTCGGGTTGTATTGGTTCAGTCGCGTGTAACACACACAAGCAGACACACGTATTAGATCTTATGTAGATCTAAGTACTAGAAATCGTCGCCATTGCTGATGATATTTGTGTAAAAGTTCCATTATTATTAAAGAAGCATTTGGTAAATATTAGTAGTTACGAATCAGTTGTTGATAATTGTAAAACGTTAAGTTTATTTGATTTGGGATAACATTAGTAAGTTTGATAGTGTTGACTTTGACATTGTCATTAGCAATGGCAACCGTGTCGATGTCACCTTAACATCACCCGACATACACACACCACACACAAGAGGAATTCACACACAACAAATTCAGTCGCATGATAGGACCAGACGCACGACTCAACACTCCATATGCACGAATCACCTTCATTCGTACGAATCAGCTTCATTCGTACGATTGAACCTTCATTCGTGCGACTTAGCATTCAGTCGTACCACACAACACCCAATCGCATGACTCAACATCCATACGCACGAATCAACCTTCATTCACACGAATCAGCTTCATTCGTACGATGGAACCTTCATTCGTGCGACTCAGCATTCAGTCGTGCGATGCACGCACAATCGCACACATTCATCCGCATAGACTCAAATGAATTTCACAGAACATGAGTGCATTATCCTCAAACCTAGGATGACCATTCCTCTTGAATGGTGCTTCTTAGATCTCCCAGGAAAAGGGATATGTACAAGCTGGATATGAACGATGCTTCCCCACTGGAAGAAGTATCATGCTTTCTTTCCAAAGCTAATGGTGATGAGTCAACACTATGGCATAAACGAATGTGTCATGTCAATTTTAAAACCATGAATAAATTGATTAAAAATAACTTGATACATGGTTTGCCTAAAAAGGATTTTTTCTGCAAAGATAACTGTGTTGCATGCTTGAAAAAGAAGCAACACAGGCCATCTCATAAATCCAAAGTTGTTAACTCCATCACCACCCCATTACACTTATTGCACATGAATCTCTTCGGTCTAACAAGTATAATGAGCATTGGAAGGAAATCATATTATCTTGTGATAGTTGATGATTATACAAGATTTACATGGGTATTCTTTTTAAGAACTAAGGATGAAACTGCTGAAAAGTTAAAATCTTTTATTCTTAAAATAGAAAATCAAATTGATCACAAGGTAAAAATAATCAGAAGTGATCAAGGGATTGAGTTCAAGAATCAAGTTCTTGACTCATTTTGTAACTCAAAAGGGATTGCCAGACAATATAGTGCTCCTAGAACTCCTCAACAAAGTGGTGTTGCTGAGAGGAGAAACAGGATACTTATTGAGGCTGCTCAGACTATGTTGGCTGATTCAAAGCTGCCTCTTACTTTATGGGCAGAGGCAGTCAACACTGCATGCTATGTGCAAAACAGAGTTCTTGTAGTTTAGCTACATGGAAAACCCCCTTATGAGCTATGGAACAAGAGGCCACCATTCATTGGCTTTCTAAGATCCTTTGGCAGTAGGTGTACCATACTTAACACAAAAGAAAATTTGGCAAAGTTTGCTAAAAAGTTGGATGATGCTATCTTTGTTGGATATTCCTCCAACTCTATTGCTTATCCAACATTGTTGTCAATGAACACGCTTCTTGTGTTAGGGGAATGGACCTGATTACATTTTTGACTTAGAATTGTTTTCCAACTATTCTAATCCATCTTGTGAGAATGTTTTGGCTAGAATGGTCCTCAAAATGATCATGATCACCTATTTAAATTGCCCAGACCCTATTCAAATTCTCCAAGAGTGACTGAAGATTCAGCTCTAACTATCTTAAGATCAAGTAGCATGACTCTTTCAAGAGATAGTGAAGCTTCAACCAATGTTCCTTCAAATGACACTGAACAACACCCGATTGATAGAAGTAGTATTTTAAAGGAACATGCAACTTTTAATGTTGCTTCTCAGCCAATCATTGATAATGGTGTTTCTCTTTCATTTAATCAATCCTCATTGAATGACATTGAAATAGCAGCTGGCCAAGTGTTCATGCTCCTAAGCAAAATATGTCCAACTTGGATTTATCTTTTCAATTAGAAGTGATTCCTAGAATAATGATTCACAACACTCATCTAGCTGAGAACATCATAGGAGAAGTTTCTGAAGGCATGAGAACAAGAGGACAAACTCATCATGGGAATGTCTCTTTGTACTCATGCTTCTTGTCTGAGATGGAACCCAAGAAAGTAGAAGAAGCCTTAAAGGATAGTAGTTGGGTTGAGTCAATGCAAGAGGAGTTGCTTCAATTCAAGAGACAAAAGGTTTGGAACCTTTACCCGCTACCATCTGGTCAAGTACTATAGGCACCAAATGGGTTTTTAGAAACAAGAGAGATGATAGAGGCTTGATCATCAAGAACAAAGCTAGATTGGTTGTTCAAGGATATACCCAAGAGGAATGAATTGATTATACTGATGTTTTTGCACCTGTTGCAAGACTTGAGGCTATTAGAATCTTCCTTGTTTATGCTGCATCCAAGAATTTTACTGTCTATCAACTTGATGTCAAGTGTGTCTTTCTATATGGAAATATATATAAGGAGGTCCATGTGTGCCAACCTCCAGGATTTGAAGACCCACAACACCCTAACTATGTGTGCAAGCTGGATACAGCTCTTTATGGGCAGCACAAGCACCTAGGTTTTGGTATGAGACTTTGTCTCAATTTCTCCTGAAGAATGGTTACACTCAAGGCACCATTGATAAGACTCTTTTCATAAAGAAGTCTGGGAAAGACATATTGCTCGTTCAGGTCTTTGTTGATGATATCATATTTGGTTCTTCAAATGACCAAATGTGTAAAGACTTTGAGAGCATTATGAAGAAAAAGTTTGAGACGAGTTCCATGGGAAAAATGGACTTTTTCCTTGGAATTTAGGTGAAGCAGATGAAGGAAGGGTTCTTTATCAATCAATCTAAGTATGTCTCTAATATCTTAGAGAGATTTGATATGAAGGATTGTAAGCCACCCAAGACACTTATACCCAAAAACCATGACCTTTGTCCTGACTCTAAGGGGGAGGATACTGATCAACATCGGTATAGGGCAACCATTGGGTCTCTGATGTATCTCACAACAGGTAGACATGATATCATGTTTGCTACATGCATATGTGCAAGATATCCGGCTGCTCCAAAGGTGTCTCACCTAGTTGCTACCAAGAGAATTCTTAGATACCTCAAAGGAGCACCTAAATTAGGTCTTGGTATCCTAGGAATAGCAACTTCAATCTCTATGGCTACTCAGATAGTGACTATGGTGGCGGCAACATAAATAAGAAATCCACATCAGGAGGATGTCAATTTCTTGGTGGAAGGATCATCTCATGGCAATGTAAGAAGCAATCCTGTGTCTCTATATCTACTGCTGAAGCTGAATACATTGTTGCTACAAGTTGTTGTGCTCAGCTGCTCTGGATTCAAAATTAGATGCTAGACTATGGATTCAACTTCATGACGACTCCTATCCTATTGAGAACAACAATGCTATCTCCATTATTGAAAATCCTATAAAGCACTCAAAGACAAAGCACATTGATATCAGGTATAATTTCATTAGAGATATTCATGAGAAAAACCTGATCAAACTAATCAAAGTTGATTCAAATGAACAATATGTTGATTTGTTAACTAAATCTTTTGATGAACAAAGATTTAAATATCTCATTAAAGCTATTGGGATGATAAACATTAATTAGTCTATCTCACTTGAAAACCTTTTTGAAATGTGTAATGTCTTTTGTCATAATAATCTAAGCCCTGTTACAGTAGGTTAATTTTTTTAAGTATAGGTTTTTCCGAAGAGAAATTAACCTTCAGAAGATTCTTTTCATATCTTCCGAAGCTAAATTTCTCCAAGGGAAATCTTCTTCTTGGAAGAGTTTTTAAGTCTCGGAAGAAGCGATTAATTGCAATCAGATCTACTTCCGAAGCATATAAAACTCTCCATTCGGAAGACACATTTTACTCTATGAAGTAAGAAATTTACCTTTGGAAGTAAAATTGGATTCTAAAGAAGAGTACCTTTGGAAGAAGATTACCCTCGGAAATCCTTTATACTAAGAAGAAAACTTTACTGTGTACAGAAATCTTTGGGCCCCACACAGTAAAAAGTAAAGATTTTATTAATGATGTCGGAATCTTTTAAATGGTTTTTAACCTTACCGCCACTGTCACATCTTACCCCAAATCATCTTTTCACCTTATCCAAAACCCCCAAAACACTATTCAGCCCATTTAAATAATCCTGACTCTTCACTTTAATCTTTGTACCAAATTTACTATACAAAGCTTCCTTCACCCCAAATTCACCCTACTCAAACTTGTTTCCTCATCTTCTTTCTTACAATGGAACTAAACCCTCAACACAACCAAGTCGCACTCCTTGACTCTACCAAGGATGTTGACTTCACAGTTATCATCTCCTTTCTTACCCCCCTACTTTACCGCTCTGACTGTGGATCCTACCATTTACTTGAATCACATGGAAGAACTTTGGGGGAACGGTCAGATAGTACTCCTAAATGGAGTTAGGTTATTAGGTCCAACATTTCTAGCCAGGAGTTGGTCATTGCTGAACAAGTCATCCGAGAGCATCTTGATCTCCATGATGAAGGCACTCCAACTGAGTTCCACAAATCAGACCTTGATGATACGTATCTCCAAATGGAATATGGTGGAGATATGAATAGGTCTATCGTGTATAAGTTCAATTTCTCCTACAACTAGAAGCTCCTACTTCATGTTGTTCTCCATTGTTTGTCTAGCAAGTCTGGGGGATGGGATCAAATCCCATATGAACTGGACTACCTAGTTCATGGATTGGTGAAGAGCCTCCGTTTCAACTACTCAAGGTTTGTGCTGACTAACCTTATGGGGAACCTTCAAAAGGACACATTCTTTATGTATCCTAGGTTCATCCAACACATAATCAACTGTGACTTGGACCAGAGTAAGCTTGTCTGTGCAGCTACTCTGCTTGTCCCTCAAATAAGGCCGACCATCTTCAAGATCTTGAAGAGAGTGTCCAATAACTTCACTGGAAGACATATTGCACTTATTCCAGGTATGATTGAGCCAATGGCTCCTGGTGACATCCCTGTTCACCCCACATATGATGAACCCACACCAATAACTATCCTTACTTTACCAGATCTTCCTGCTCACCCCATCAAACACACATATCAGAGATGCAAACGAACTTTTGCTCAGTCTACTCTGATTGAGCAAGCACCTCAAGTTCAAACCAAAAAGACTAGAGTGGGAACATGGGCTTCGCTCAGTCAGAGGTCTCACCATCCTTCTTATTTGACCTCAATATGGAATTTGAGTCTCCTCAGTCTCAATGCCACGAGCCCGATACCCAAGCCACAAGCCCTTAGGATGAGTCCTAACACTCTCCTGAGAAACCAAAAAAGGACTGCCCCACCAAAGGCTCGATGCCAATATTGACCAACATCCCGGGTCAGTAGGCTTCACTTCCTTATCCTTTACTAATTAGAACTGATGAAGAGATTACTTCTCTTCATGGAAATGAAGTTGATCCACAACACCCTCTATCAGATCAACAGAGCCTAGAGGGGCCTCTTGTCTCTAGCACACATCAGTTAAAACCAACCGAGGTGAGTCCCACAGATATAGAGGGGACTCATGTAGATTCAGCTGCCACTACTAAAAGAAACTCATTGGATCCTCAGGAAAGTGGTACCATCTCTAAGACTGAATCTACAACAACCGTGCCTTTTGATGACTCGAAAAGAGACATCCTTAGGCAAGGGAAACCAGGGTGCCAAGAAACCACATTTGGTGGTGAGGGTGAACATACAAGGTATGTTACCTCATCTCCTCGTAATTCTTCAAAAGAAGATGATAGTAGTATGCAACTCACCATTCAAGACCTACTTTCTAAAGTCTCAAACCTTGAGTCAAAGGTTAAGACTTTAGAGGATAGGTCTACCACTCAACAACTTGAGATTGAAAATCTCAAGGCTCAACTAGCTGAGAAACAGATTGAGAGATCTGTCAGGCACGTACCTGTTCAAGTCTCATTATCCTCTTCTTCTAACTTATCTAGCTCTCAAGATGATACTACCAAAAAGGGGGAGAATGTTCAGAGACAAAAACAAAGGAACCATAGAGCCAAGCTTTAATTTCTCTACCTGCTAGATATCCGGCTCCTACAGCAACAATCTTTCCTGAGCCTCCTCAAGTTGTCTTGCAAATGAACCCAAGGATGCTCAGAGATCTTAATAGGATCTTCTCCAAGTTCCTATTGAGATCTTCTTTAGATCAGCCTAGCCCTAACGCGACTGTGATATACTTGGAGCTGAAGAGCTTTAGAGGCTAAGTGCACCTTCTACCACTGTAGAAGAAGTTGGTCAACCTAAGGCCCAAATGGAACCTGAGATTCATTTTGAGGGGGAAAAGAGGACTGATGGCCCAACAACTGAAATAGTTGGGATAGATAGTGCATTCCCTCAGACTTCCGAAGCTGAATTCAAAGCCTCATAAGAACAATTTCAATCTTACGAAGCTGAGATGGAAGCTGTGAAAAGCCTGTTCTCCTTGTCCGAGGATCTAATAATCATAAATGCAATTCTAGAGCTGGCATCTAAGGTGTATAGTGAGGACTTTCTCAACCTACCCCTAGCTCAAACAACTTCATAATCTCCATCCACCATGTATCAACCTGAACCCTCCATCTAATAACCACCGAAGTCTAGCACTTTCGAAAATGTTAAAGGCAAAATGAAGATGACTGCGGAAGAGCTTCAGGAGGAGAAGAGGATTGAGAAACTTAAAAGAAAAGGTAAACTCCCAACTGGGAAGTTGCTAGCTGCCAACTCCAAAGAAGCTGCAGCCAACCAGGAGGTAGTTAACAACCAAAAAAAGGTGGAGATCACTGACAAGCTCATCAAGCTTGGAGATGTTACTGAAGATATTATCCTACTACCACTAGAGGAGTTAGTAGAGCTAGAAAAGGCAACCATGCTACAGACTTAGAGAAAGGAAAAAAGCAATAAGGTTGGCCTTAGAAGAGGAAAGAGAAAGGAAGAAAAGGGAAGCTGATCTGCAACTTAGGAGGGAAAGGATAACTTCCTAACCTCCAGGGGTTTCTCTCTTCAAGAACTATATCCACACAACAATGACATGATCCTATGGCTCTTCAACAAAGAGCAAGATCAACTAGAGAAAGAGAGGAAGAAAGCTACAAAAGAGAATATGAGAGAGAAGAAGAGAAAGAAAGAAAGAAGAAGCTAGGGTCATTGCTGCGAAGAAGATAGGTGATAAGGCCTGGATGAAGGATTATCTCCAGGCTCATGGATTCTCTAGTAGGCAAGTGGGACCCATGTCTGAAAAGACACTCTAGCGACATGTTAGTGACATCAAGGCTTACATTCACTTGGGAAAAAGGAAAGAGATGTACAGAAAGGGACAGGGGATGATCTTAAAACCAACACCTCAACCCCAACCTACAACCCAAACTCAACCCCAACCTCAACCTGAGCCTTTCCTATCAAAACTAAACCCACTTCAAAACCTTACATCTCTGAACCCACACCACCATCATACCTACTTCATCACCCCAACCACCTCAACTAATTACCCTTTGTTGGACCAAAAGAACCAATGAGCCGGATCAGAAAAACCTTAAGTCCCACAGACGTCACAACAACTGCTGAAGACAAAGTCTGAAGACAAGTGCTGAAGACAAAGTCTGAACACAAGTGCTGAAGACAAAGTCTGAAGACAAGTGCTGAAGACAAAGTCTGAACACAAGTGCTGAAGACAAAGTCTGAAGACACAAGTGCTGAAGACAAAGTCTGAACACAAGTGCTGAAGACAAAGTCTGAAGACACAAGTGCTGAAGACAAAGTCTGAAAACACAAGTGCTGAAGACAAAGTCTGAACACAAGTACTGAAGACAAAGTCTGAAGACACAAGTGCTGAAGACAAAGTCTGAAGACACAAGTGCTGAAGACCAAGTATCAGACGTCATCACAACAGCTGAAGAGGTCTTCTTCAGTAGTTGTGACGGTTTTCTTTCAGTAGTTTTATGTTTTTGTTTTCAGTAGTTTTGTAAAACGACTGAAGAACTTGTTCTTCAGTCGTTGTAGTTTCAGCAGTTTCGTATCAGTAGTTTTATGTTTTATACTTGGCACTCTGATATGTTCTCAGTAGTTGTGACATTTCAGTAGTTTGTTAAGTTTTAGTTATTTATGTAACAAATCTGCCAGATGTCACTATCCCGTGATATCAGCAGTGATTGCACTCTATATAAGGAGTGTCAACCCAATTGTAATCTGTGAATGATTGAGCAGAAACATTTGATATTATTGAAACATTCCTTTTCACAGAAATATATTCTCTCTTTACAACCGTATTTGTTCTTAATGCATACGTATATCAAATTCTTGCTATAATTTGTCTAATTCTTGTTCTATTCCGTTGCGTTACACTCTAATCCATCAAACTTGAGATCTCTGATCCTGTCAAATGGTATCAGAGCTAGGTTAATCATTGATCGATCTAATAATTGATCACTGAAACTGCTATCCAAGATCCAAGTTTGATTGAATTAGCATTTTTGCAAGAAACGGTTATAGAGATTGAATTTTCTGTGTTTTTGGTCATTCATCCTGAGATTTATTCTTGGTTTTCATTGAGTCTGTTGTGGTCTATGTAAAATCTTTTAAAAGCTTGAATTAAATTGTATTTGGACCTAAAATGACTACTCCTTCCAATGATCCTCACAATACTGGTTCCTCAACCAAGCCTCCAATGCTGTTAGGAATGAGTATAACATATGGCAACGACGAATGCTCCATCACTTGTCTGTTAACAGCTCAGGTTGTTGGACATCAGTGGTACATGGTCCACACAAGCCTATGGTGAATAACCCAGAAACCAATCAAATGGTTCCGAAGAGGAGGGAGCAATACTCAGATGAGGATAAGAAATTGTTTGAGATTGGTGCAAAAGCCCATGGAATTCTGGCCATGGCTCTGCCCAATGAAATCTATTCTGGGCTAATGCATTATGAAACTGCCCATGACCTCTGGAATGCCTTGAAAGAACAATTTGGAGGAACAGATGAGGTCTTGGCAAATAATAGAGAAATCCTTGCCCAAGAATATGAGACATTCTCTCATAGGAAGGTTGAGACACTGACTCAACAGTTTGAGCGGTTCTCTTGTTTGATCTCTGAATTAAAAATGGTCAAACATGAGTACACAAATAGCCAGATGAATAACAGATTTCTCAGATCACTGCCTGAGAGATGGGACACATATACTATTGTCCTACGCTCCAGTGCAAATTTGGACAAACTATCTCTCACCCAACTCCATGGGAAATTGCTCACATTTGAGAGAGAGATAGAACAGAAACGAAAACTGTCATCATCTGGAAAGCTCACTAATGATTTTGTACCAGGAAACACTGCCTTGGTAAGTCATGAGTCAGAGTATGCTGGATCAGAATGTCACTATGATGAGCATATTGATTTTACCTCAAACAATTCTAATCATGCCTTTGTGAGTGTTGATTGTCATCCTGGTAATAATAGTGACAATCTGTGCTTTATCATGGATGACTTGAAGGGCATTGCTGATGATGATCTAGAAGAGATGGATATTTTGAGCCAAATGGCCTTGATCAATATCAGATCTCAGAAATTCTACAAGAGAACTGGCAGGAAATTTCCTGGACTCTCTGACAAAACCAAAGTCGGTTTTGACAAGAGCAAGTTGAAGTGTCATAAATGCCATAGGCTTGGACACTTTGCAAGAGAGTGTAGATCAACTGGACCTAACTCTTCTGCACCCTTTTTGACTTTTCAAAATAACAATTCACAATCAAAAGGGCAACATTCTGCCGGTTCTAGTCATTCATCACACCCTCATTCTCCTGCATATTTTGTTCCTCAGGGTCAAATGCCATATCCTTATACCTGCTATTATATGCCACAGTCAAATCAAGTTCAAGCTCCTATAGTACCACAACCTCATGCACTACGAGAACCTCAACCATCTTCATCTCAATCACAACCTCATCACAGCTTCTTCACACCTGGAGTCGTTGACTGGAGTAGCTTACCTGATAACTTGTCTGGTCACACTGAGCAATACGATGCTGGTGCTAGTCAACATGGTGGTGAACACCCTTTTAGAAATCTTGCTCTCATGGCCTTGGAGTCTACTGAGGGTTCCTATTCAAATGCATCATCTTCACAGGTAACTCAGGTATCTTCAGAGGCTAAAGCCAAGTTATGTTCTGAATCATGCATAGCTGCTTTTGTCTCTATTAGAGAGGCAAATGTAGCATTAATAAATCAAAAACTTGAGCTTGAGAAAATCATTTTCAAAAGAAAAGCTGAGTATGAGTCTGCTCTTAGCAGTAAAAGTGATGAGATTTATAAGCTTAAATGCTAATTAAATGATGAAAAGGCCAAGCTAGAAGTTATTCTGGAAGACCACAGGAGTCTTAAAGAAAAACTTGAAGTGACCCAAGTTGAGTGTGAACGTTGGGTCTCATCATGCAAGGGATTTGAAATGCTTCTTAGCAAGCAAACTGCTTCAAATGTGAATTTTGGCATTGGTTACAACCATACTGCTCCACCAACAGACTTTACTCCTAACTCCATAGTTAAGTCTGAAAGTGAAAGCAATCTCCAAACCACATTATCGTGTGAGTCATTCTCCAATGATAATCTAGATCAGAGAATGAAACCAGTGTTAAGATCTCAACACATAAATTGACTGATGGTCTAACTACTGAGACTCATATGAAGCTGAGTACTTCAGATGTTGTTCCTCAATGTACCTCAAGTATTGAAAGAGACCCAACATCTGAAAAGCATTTCAAATCAGTTGAAATACAAGGACTAACAACTGCTGAGGAATCCATCAACAGTCTATTACGACGGATGGAAAACAGTTGAATTACCAGTCTTCAGCTGTTACAAATCCTTTAGTACCTAGTACTGATAGGAGGAAAGTACTGAAGATCACACCTTCAGTAGTTTCCACTTCAGCAGTAAAGATGTCCAAGATGAAGAATAAACCATGTGAAATTTGTGGTAAATTCATCATCTATCTGATGAATGTTGGTACAAAAAGGGTTTAAAGCTCCAAAGGGATGAGCTCATTAAACTAGAAATAAATAAAATGAAAACTGAGTTTGAGACCAAGTTTGTACCACAATCATCTCAACCTGATAAACCCAAGGCTTTACCCAAATCCACTAAGAAGGATGCGGTTTATCAGAAGACAGCTGATATTGTTCCTCATGATAAACATAAGACTAAGTCTGTGAAGTCTAAGAAGGAGGAAATGGTGGGTCACAGGAACTCATCAAAAACAAGCTCTAGAGTGTCAAATGAACTGAAAGCTCGAGCTTCAAATCAGACACAACTTGTTATGATGGTTCAGCATCTGTTGGGGAGAGTTAACCAACTTGAAACCCATGTGATCAAACCACTAGAGAGGAATTCTAGGCCCAAATCCATTTCAGCACCATCTCCATCTTCATCAGCTGTTAATCATAAGAAACCAGCTATGGTTAAATCTGTTGATAAAGTAAGTCCCAAAACCAAAAAGGTTTGGGTCTCCCAACCTAACTAGTTTCTTATGATTGTGCAGGGTTCTTCAGCATGCCAAAGAAGCATCTGGTATGTGGACAGTGGAGGATCCATGCACATGACTGGGAGCAGCTCTCTTCTTCATGATTACTCTCAGGGAAAGAAGGGATTTGTCTCATTTGGAAATATGCTAAAGGTTACATCATTGGAAAGGGATTTGTGTCTAATGGAGATATTCGATTTGATGATGTCAACCATGTGGAGAATCTCAAATATAATCTGTGAGTGTCAGTCAGATGTGTGACAAAGGACATGTTGCTCTTTTCACAAGCCAGAACTGTAGGATTCTGTCTTCCAAGGTTCTGAGCCTGATTGACAAAGTACTGGATGATAATTGTTGGACCAAAAGAAACAATGAGCCAAGATCAAAAAACCTCTAAGTCCCACATGATATCACAACAACTGCTGAAAAGCTTCATCAGGAGTTTGACAAGTGCTGAAGACTTCAACAGCTGAAGATCAAGTGCTGAAGACTTCAACAGCTGAAGAACTAAAGTGCTGAAGTACAACAGCTGAAGAACACAATTACTGAAGCTGAACAGCTGAAGAACACAAGTACTGAAGCTGAACAGCTGAAGAATACAAGTGCTGAAGCTGAAAGACCAAAGTACTGAAGTACAACAGCTGAAGAGTTTACAAGTGCTGAAGATCAACAACTGATGTACAAAGTCTGAAGACAAAGACTGAAGACATCAGCTGATGATATCTACTGAAGTCATCAGCTGATGAAACCTCTGAAGGTCAAAGTCTGAAGATCAAGTACTGAAGCGTCAGTAGTTTGTCACAACTGCTGAAGAGTACTTCTTCAGTAGTTGTGATATCAGTAGTTTTATATTTTTAGTTTCAGTAGTTTTATATTTCTCAGTAGTTGTAACAACTGATAACACTTAGCATATTTTGTAAGAAGATGTCAGCTGTTTTGACATCTTCAGTAGTTGTGTTCAGTTGAAATAAATCTGTTAGATGTCACTATCAAGTGACATCAGCAGACGTCACATCTCTTATATAAGAGGTGTCGACCTAATCATAATGGTGACATTCTGTTACCACGAAAGCGAATATTGAATGAAATATATTACAGATATTCTCTCTCTCTATAACGTCTTTGTTCTTCATTGAATATTGTTTTGTTCTTGTGAATCGACTAATTCATTGTTTGAATTCCGCTGCAATACTCGTCAATCAATCAAACATAGATCACTGATCCTAACAAGTGGTATCAATCAATCAATCAATCAATCAAAGTTTTGCATTTGATTGACAAGGTGTTGGATGATCACACTCTCCTGAGAGCCAACAGGACAGGAAGAGTGTAAGCCTTAGATCTTTCCAAGAAAATAGATCTCAAAGGCAATCCTTGCCTATTTTCCAAAGCCTCTTCTCAAGAATCTAAACTGTGGCACAGAAGGCTGGGTCATGTTAATTTCAGAAACATGAATCAGCTTATCCACAATAGTTTAGTCAGAGGCTTACCAATAAAGGAGTTCCACTGTGATGAAACCTGCACTGCTTGTTTAAAAGGAAAACAACACAAAGTCTCATTCCCTCCTATTGAAGAACCTAAGTCCACTGCCTGCTTGCAATTACTGCATATGGATCTATTTGGTCCTGTGAGAGTGATGAGCATGGCAAAGAAGAAATACTGTCTGGTAATTGTGGATGATTACTCCAGATTTGTATGGACTTTCTTTCTACATTCAAAGGATGAGGTTGCTCAGAAGGTTATTAACTTTGTGTTGTATATTGAGAAGCAATATTCTCTTCCAGTCAAGTGTATCAGGAGTGATAATGGAACTGAATTCAGGAATCATACACTTGATGAATTCTATCTCTCAAAGGGAATCAAAAGGCAGTTTAGCATCCCAAGGACTCCAGAACAAAATGGAGTAGTGGAGAGAAAGAACAGGACCCTCATTGAAGCTGCAAGGTCCATGTGGCTGACTCTGGTTTGCCACTGACCTTTTGGGTTGAAGCTGTCAACACAGCTTGCTATGTGCAGAATAGAGTTCTAGTAAATCAGAGGTTGATGAAGACTCCATATGAAGTTCTCCATCATTTGGCTCCTCTAATTTCATTTTTCAAAGCATTTGGATGTCCCTGTTTTATTCTCAACACAAAGGATCAACTTCATAAATTTGATCCTAAGGTGGATGTTGGTATTTTGTTGGTTATTCATCTACTTGCAAGGCATACAGAGTCTTCAACTGCAGAACAAAGATAGTTGAAGAGACTCTGCATGTGAAGTTTAATGAATCTCCTTTGGACAAGATTCCACAAAACCCTGTGGAGTTGTTTGATTTGGACATACTGCAATATGTTCCTTATCAACCTCCAGCTGTTGCAGATCCTGTGGCTCAATCATCTTCTGCAGCATGTCTTCCACCTGGTGGTATTGATGATGATGATGATAATATCAATACTCACCTATTCAAGTTTAGTGACCAACTGCCTGTGTCTGCTAAACTTGATGTTCCTGTAGCTTCAGCAGTTCCATCCACAACAAATGCTGATGAGATCTCTGTTTCCTCTACATCTTTTGAGTTACCATCAAATTCTTGGTTTCAAGAGTCTACATCAACATCTGCTGCTGCTGAAGTTCTACAAACACTTGCACAGATCTCATTGTTTATCAAGAACTGAAGAATCACCCCATGTCTCAGATTATTGGTGATATCAATGCTAGTGTTTCAACCAGAAGTCAATTGTCTAACTTTTGCTTCTATGCTCTCTTCATCAGCCAGCTAGAGCCAAGAACTATCATGTTGCTTTGAGAGACAATGGATGGGTTGAAGCTATGCAGCTTGAGCTACTTCAGTTCAAGAAACAGCAAGTGTGGGAACTTGTTCCTCTTCCCCCAGGTAAGTGTGCAATAGGCACTAAATGGGTGTTTAGGAATAAAACCGATGAAAATGGGCTTATTGTTAAGAACAAGGCTAGACTGGTTGTACAGGGGTTTTCACAAGAAGAAGGTATTGACTATGATGAAACCTTTGCCCCTGTAGCCAGACTAGAAGCAATCAGATTGTTCTTAGCCTATGCTGCATTCCACAATCTTAAAGTTTTTCAAATGGATGTTAAAAGTGCATTTTATATGGTAAAATAAAGGAAGAAGTTTATGTGTGTCAACCACCAGGCTTTGAGGATAATGAACATCCTGACTGGGTGTACAAACTTGATAAGGCTCTTTATGGGTTGAAACAAGCTCCTAGAGCCTGGTATGAGACACTCTCTACTTTTCTTCTTAAAAATAATTTCACTAGAGGCTCCATTGATAAAACTTTGTTTATTAAGAAGGTGGATCAGCATAAGCTACTTGTTCAGATTTATGTTGATGATATTATTTTTGCATCCTCTGATCCCCAGTTGTGTGATGATTTTACAACATTGATGAAAAAAGATTTGAAATGAGTGCAATGGGAGAATTACAGTTCTTTCTAGGCTTGCAAATCAAACAAAAGGCTGATGGAACCTTTATTCATCAGTCCAATATACAAAAGATCTTTTGAATAAGTTTGATTTACAAAACTGTAAGCCCTGTTCTACTCCCATGTGCAACACCACACAACTGGATGCTGATCAGAAAGGTAAAGCTGTTGATGAAACGCTTTACAGATGTATGATTGGGTCCTTGATGTATCTAACAGCTTCTAGACCAGATATTATGTTTGCTACATGTGTTGTGCTAGATTTCAGGTGCTCCTAAAGAGTCTCATTTGATTGCAGTCAAGAGAATCTTTAGATATTGCAAGGAACACAATCTCTGGGTTTATGGTATTCCACTGGACACTCTTGCAAATTAGTTGCTTTTTCAGATAGTGACTATGCAGGGTGCAAGTTAACTAGAAAGTCAACTTCTGGTGGTTGTCAATTCCTAGGCAACTGTTTGATTTCTTGGCAGAGTAAGAAACAAACATCTGTTGCTACATCAACTGCTGAGGCCGAGTACATTGCGCTGCAAGTTGCACCTCTCAAGTACTCTAGCTTCAGAACCAAATTCTGGATTATGGCATTACAGAACTAAGACTCCATTGTTAATGGATAGTGCTTCAGCTCTGGTATTGTCAAAAATCCAGTCCAGCACTCTAGGACCAAAATATAGAGATCAGACATCATTTTATTAGGGATTGTTTTAAAAGGTCTGATTGATCCTAAGTTTGTGCCTAGTGCTGATGAGCTTGCAGATATTTTTACTAAGCCTTTGGATAGTTCTACTTTCCAAAACCTTGTGTTAAGGCTTGGTATGCTGTGCAGCTAGAATAAGTGACAACTACTGATGATTTCAGTGGTAATTACTGATGATCATTGGTACTCATGTCACATATAAGTACTAATGAGTCCTTTTCCCTTCAGTAGTTTTATAACTACTGATGGCTAAATGCCTCACAAGTACTGAAGTACTTTATCTGTTCCAAACTACTGATGTAGTTAAAACTACTGATGTAGTTAAAACTACTGATGTAGTTAACAACTACTGAAATCAGTATAAACAGATAAGTACTAATGTTCTATGAAACACCTGAAAATCTGATGCAAAGTCTGATAAGTAAGTGTTGAGGACAACATGAAACAGCTGAAAGGCTGTGAATTGACGACAACTACTGAAGAGAACTTTCTCTTCAGTTGTTTCAACAACTGTTGTTTCATTCTAAACAACTGAACCAAAACCATGTCTTCAGTAGTTTTATAACTACTGATGACTAATACCATGTCTTCAGTTGTTTACAACAACTGATGACAAAACCACTGTCTTCAGTAGTTCACAACTACTGATGACAAACACAAGTCCTCAGTTGTTTCAATCATCTGAAGTCAAAACCACGGTTTTCAGTAGTTTTCTAACTTCTGATGCCTAACACACGACTTCAGCTGTTTCAAGGTCTGAAAGGATAATACCATGTCAACGGTCGTTTAAAACTACTGATGACTAACACCACATCCTTCAGTCGTTTTCTTACCCGTACCCTATAAATATCCCTGACCTAATCCTTCAAAGCTTCATCTTCTTCAAACCTAACCTTCCTCTCCAAAACTTCTCTTCTCAATGGCGTCCATGCAAATTAAATCGCGACACAACTGTGTTGCCTACCTTACTAAATCGCCTGTCTGGGCTAAGTTCGATACTGCTATCAATCTTATGGTTCAGTCCCAATACAAAACGGCATTTCTTCTGAATCCAATACTACATGCCAAATCCCTCCAACAGTTTTGGATGAACGTTACTATTACCACTGGGGAGAACAACACACCATCTCTCCAGTCGGTCGTCAACAACAAAGAAGTAGTCATCACTCCTGCAATAATCCGCCAATCCTTCATCTGGATGATGCTATTTCTCCTGCTGGATATCCCAAGGGCACTACAGATCTATCCTTTGCCCAACATGGATATCAAGGCAATCTCAGTGCCTCCACTATCATGAAGAAACACTTCCATGACACCGAACGCCTAATTTTTCACATGGTGAATGTATGTTTGGCTCCTAAGACTTCGTCTTGGGATCAAATGTCGTCAAAGTGGCAGCAGGTAATGTATTCTATTCTTGAGCAACAACCGTTAAACTTTTCAGAAATAATATTTTCGGAGCTCAAGGATATGGCTCAAAAACTAACTGCTAACCGTTGGATATTATATCCATGGTTCATAATGGCCATCATTACAAACTAGCTTAATGCTGAGGGACTTGTTGACTTGGGAGTCCCTGCTACGGTGTTCTGCCGAAGTATACTCCGGCACAAGTCTGACCAGACACTCAAATTGGCTGCCAAGCTGCGCAAACCCACGCAGCTGGAACCCACAGCCACCACCTCCACATCAAAAGTCCCACCAAACCCACCAAAAAGAAACCCAAAACGGCTACTCAGGGAATTGAGTCCCCTGAGGATGCCCCTGCAACACAAACGCAGGAGATATCCACTGATCCAAACCCCCTAGTGGATATAAGGACTCTTCCAGCCATAGCCGCTCAGGATTCCTCTCAACAGGAGCCTGCAGCCACCACACAAGGGGTACCTACACATCTGGGATCTTCCTCACTTGAGGGGATTGCCATTGAAGAGCACCAACCTCCCCAGGTGCACATTGCTTCTATCCCTTCACCCCATACAACCGCCCCTCACAGCCCAACTTTAATAGTTGCACAAGTGCTGACTCAACTGCACTCCTCACCCCCTCCCCAGAAACCACTTACTACTGGGAAACCTCTACAATTGAGGGGGAGGAACACAGTGCAATTGAGAACCCACAGCACAGGGGTTTACCACTTCTATCTCCTAGTGTAGATAAGGAGATTAGAATATCTAGTGAGGCTGCCACCTCTTCTGAATCAGCACATGATCAGAATGAGGCTGGTAACATTGCTAAGACCTCACTAGAGGCAACAGCTGATGATGGACATTGTCCTGAGGCTGGAAGTCCCCAGTACCAAGAAAAAGGGGCACATGCAACAACTGGTCTACACCCAGTGCATGTAAATCCTGCTCTAAGCAGGGGGTCAGATGATTCAGCTTCGGCTGATGATGACCTGGGCTTTGTCTATGATGTTCTTGCCCAGAACACAATCCTTGAAGAGAAAGTCAGTAGGCTGCAAAACCTACTTGACCAACTCTCACAAGGAGAAAGACCATCTGCCTCCACCAACCCACAGATGGCACCTTCAGTTGAAGGTTCCCCAAACACTGAGCCACTCTAAACTCAACCACCTGCCTCTGCTTCAGGCCCTATTTCTCAGGACCAGAACCCTCCTGAGCAAATAGGTGTTGTACTTCAAATTCCCTCCCTCTCATCACACCCATAATCACTGATATTGTGACTAAAGCCATTGATGAGAGGCTTTCCTCAACTTTACAACCCTTGATTGATGTTGCTGTGCAAAAGACACTTTCTGCGGTACAAACCCCTTCCACCAATGCATCCAAAAAGGGGGAGAGTACTGCAGTGAAAGAAAAGAAGAGGAAAAGAACAGAGGAAGAGAAGGAAGATAAGCAAGCCCAAGAGGAGGAGAAAGAAAAGCAACCACTGCTCACTTACAAGCGAAAGAAAAGTGCTGATGATCATACTGCTGAAGACAAATCCTTGGAAGAGCTGGTAAAAGAAGCTGATACTACACACAGCCGATCCATGGATAAAATAATTGAACAACTCTTCAGGCAAGGGTTTGATACAGCCACATTGGATAGTGAGATCAGAAGGTTGGAAGTGCAAGAGATTCAAACCCGATGGGCTGGGTATGATGCTCTTGAAAAAGAGAGATTGGAGATAATGATCCGCTTCATTTCAAAATACTTAGGAAGATCTTTAATGGAGATTCGCGCGTGGACCAGGGACAGTATTCTGGCTATAGCCACCAGAATCTGTCTGTCTGAGCAATTCCATAAGGGGATTATTGTTGAAGCCCTTGATGAGGCTGGGGCTGGTACAAGGTTAGAAATGGCAAAACTTACAAAGGCGAAACTTACTACAAAGATGCTGGATCAACCTTCCCTTCCACCCACTCAAACACTGCCTACCCCTCAAATCTCCAAACCAATCTCTAAGCCCAACACCAAAATCCTCATTCTTCAAAACCAATTCCTTTACCACCCAACCATCATCTAGTGATGCACCTAGAAGGAGGAGAAGGGTGTTGAGTGTTGGACCAAAAGAACCAATGAGCCAAGATCAGAAAATCTCTAAGTCCCACACGGTATCACAACAACTGCTGAAAGCCTCATCAGTAGTTTGACAAGTGCTGAAGACTTCAACAGCTGAAGATCAAGTGCTGAAGACCTTAACAGCTGAAGAACCAAAGTGCTGAAGTACAACAGCTGAAGAACACAAGTGCTGAAGCTGAAAGACCAAAGTACTGAAGCACAACAGCTGAAGAGTTCACAAGTGCTGAAGATCAACAACTGATGTACAAAGACTGAAGACATCAGCTGATGATATCTACTGAAGTCATCAGCTGATGAAACGCCTGAAGGTCAAAGTCTGAAGATCAAGTACTGAAGCCTCAGTAGTTTGTCACAACTGCTGAAGAGTATTTCTTCAGTAGTTGTGATATCAGTAGTTTTATGTTTTATGTTTTATGTTTCAGTAGTAGTTTTGTAAAACGACTGAAGAGCTTGTTCTTCAGTCGTTGTAGTTTCAGTAGTTTTATATTTTGTACTTAACCTGCTGATATGTTCTCAGTAGTTGTGAACATTTCAGTAGTTTGTTAAGATTTAGTTATTCTGTATTGGATCTGCCAGTTGTCACTTTCCGTGATAACAGCAGTGACTGTTGCACTCTATATAAGGAGTGACAACCCATTGTAATCATTGAGCGATATGAGCAATTGAATGGAATGTTTGATTGATTTGATTAGAAAATTCTCCATCTATAAACATTCCTAGAATCAGAAATTCATATTCTCTCCCTATAACCGTATGCGATCTTAACGCTTACATATATTGTTTGCTTGCTACAATTTGTCTAATTCGTTTGTGCATTCCGCTGCTTTACATTCTGATAAACATCAAACTTGTGATCACTGATCCTGTCAAATGGTATCAGAGCTGGTTAAATGATCGATCTAATAATTGATCATTGAAACTGCTATTCTAGATCCAAGTTTGATTGAATTAGCTTTTGTTTTTGCAAGAAACGGTTATAGAGATTGAATTTTCTGTATTTCTGCTCATTCATCCTGAGATCTTATTCTTGGTTCTCATTGAGTTTGTTGTGGTTTGTCTAAAACTTTTTAAAACTTGAACTAAACTGTTTTTGAACTGAAAATGACCACTCCCTCCAATGATCCTCACAATACTGGTTCCTCAACCAAGCCTCCTATGCTGGTTAGGAATGAGTATAACATATGGCAAAGACGTATGCTCCATCACCTGTCTGTTAACAGCGCAGGGTGTTGGACATCAGTGGTACATGGTCCCACACAGGCCTATGGTGAATAACCGGAAACCAATCAAATGGTTCCGAAGAGGAGGGAGCAATACTCAGATGAGGATAAAAAGTTGCTTGAGATTGATGCAAAAGCCCATGGAATTCTGGCCATGGCTTTGCCCAATGAAATCTATTCTGGGCTAATGCATCATGAAACTGCCCATGACCTCTGGATTGCTTTGAAAGAACAATTTGGAGGAACAGATGAGGTCTTGGCAAATAACAGAGAAATTCTTGCCCACAATATGAGACATCTCTCATAGAAAGGGTGAGACACTGACTCAACAATATGAGCGGTTTTCTTGTTTGATCTCTGAACTAAAAATGGTCAAACTTGAATACACAAATATTCATGAATAACAGATTTCTCAGATCACTGCCTGAGAGATGGGACACATATACTATTGTCCTACGCTCCAGTGCAAGTTTGGACAAACTATATCTCACCCAACTTCATGGGAAATTGCTCACTTTTGAGAGAGAGATAGAACAGAAGAGAAAGCTGTCTTCATCTGGAAAGCTCACTGAAGACTTTATTCAAGGCAACACTGCCTTGGTGGGTCATGAGTCAGAATATGCTGCATCTGAATGCCAGTATGATGAGCATATTAGTTTCTCTTCGAGCAGTTCTAATTCTGCATTGTAAGTGTTGATGGTCAGTTACTGGGTGGTAATAATGACAATTTATGTTTCATCATGGATGATCTCAAGGGGATTGCAGATGATGACTTAGAAGAGATGGATATTTTGAGCCAAATGGCCTTGATAAATATCAGATCTCAGAAGTTCTACAAAAGAACTGGAAGAAAATTCCCAGGACTCTCTGGCAAAACCAAAGTTGGTTTTGACAAGAGCAAGTTGAGGTGTCACAAATGCCAACGGCTTGGACACTTTGCAAGAGAGTGTAGATCAACTGGATCAAACTCTACTGCACCCTTGTGACTTTTCCTGGCAACAGTCAACAAAACAGAGGGCAACATCCTGTCACATCTAGTCATCATCCTCAACAACAATCTCCGGCATATTTGTTCCTCAGGGTCAAATGCCTTATCAGTACCCTTGTTATTACTTGCCACAGTCAAGTCAAGTTCAAGTTCCTATGACACCACAACCTCATGCACTACCAGAACCTCAGCCTTCCCCATCTCATCAACAACCTTCATCTCAACAACACAGCTTCTTCACCCCAGGAGTTGTTGACTGGAGCAGTTTACAGATGACTTGTCTGGTCATGATGATCAACTGTTCTCAGGTGCTGGTCAACATGGTGGTGATAGTCCTTTTGGGAATCTAGCTCTTATGGCTTTGGAGTCTGCTGATACTTCATCTTCCAATGCCTTACACCTCAGGTATCACAGGTATCCTCTGAGGCAAAAGCCAAATTATGTTCTGAACAATGCATAGCAGCATTTGCTTCCATTAGAGAAGCAAATGTAGCTTTAATTAATAAGAACATTGAGCTAGAACAAGAAATTTCCAAAAACAAAGCTGAGTTTGAGTTTGTGCTCAAAGATAAAAATGATGAGGTTTATAAACTGAATTGCAAAATAATTGATGATAAGGCTAGAGAAGATGTACTTTTAGAGAAGTACAAAGATCTCAAAGAAACCCTTGCAGTTACCCAGGTCGAGAGTGTGATAGATGGGTACAATCATGCAAAGGTTTTGAAATGCTTCTTAGTAAGCAATCTGCTTCAAATGTGAAGTTTGGAATTGGTTACAATCACACTGCTCCACCTACAGATTTTACCCCAAGAGCAGAGGTAGAATCTGATGGTGAGAGTGATAACCAATCCATCAAGTCATGTGATCTACCTTCTGATACAGCACAATCAGAAGTAGCAGTCAGTATCAAGTCCTCTTTGAACCTATCAGCTGATGTTGATGGTCCAAATGCTGACATTCACATGATCAATAAGTTGATCAACTCAGGAGTCAATCCTGAAGGTCCTGAAAGGACTGGAGAGCAGGATTCAACTCCTGAAGTTCAAACTTCAACTGCTGTCAGTACTGAAGAGAAGAAAACTGGCAGTAGGAAAGAGTTTGAAGACTACTAAAGATGCTGTCAAGAAAGCAACCAATGCTTCCAAAGCATTGAAGAACAAGTCTCTGTTGCTTCACATCTTTAGTTGATGATCAACCTAAGATGAAGAAGAAACCATGTGAAGTATGTGGTTTGTTCAATCATCTTACAGATGATTGTTGGTACAAAAGAGGTTCCAAACTCAAACAAAAGGAAGAAATTAATGAGAAAATGGTAAAAATGAAAAATGAGTTTGAGACCACATTTGTATCAGCAACATCAAATCCTGTAACCCTAAGTCCTTAAAGCAATTCAAAAAGGAAGGTGTTTAACAGGTGACAGCTGAGGGTGCTCAAAAGAAGAAGGTGCAACATAGGACTTATCTAACTCCACTAGCAATGTGTCTGATGAGCTGAAAGCTTTATCACAAAATCAGCACAACTGGTGATGATGGTACAACATCTGTTGGGTAGAGTTAACCAACTAGATTCTCCTATGTTGAAACCACAGAAAAGGAGGTCTAAGCCAAAGGACTCCTCTTCTGCACCATCTTCTTCCTCTCAGCTGTTGTTACAAATAAACATGCTAGTTTACCATCTATTGATGAGACCAGGCCCAAAACCAAAAAGGTTTGGGTCTCTAAAACTAACTGATTGTTATTATTGCAGGGTTCTTCAACATGCCAAAATAGCATCTGGTATGTAGACAGTGGGGGATCCATGCACATGACTGGGAACATCTCTCTTCTTCATGACTACTCTCAAGGAAAGAAGGGATTTGTCTCTTTTGGCAATGATGCTAGGGGTTACATCATCGGTAAGGGCTTTGTCTCCAATGGAGAAATCAAATTTGATGATGTTAATCATGTGGAAAATCTCAAGTACAACCTCTTGAGTGTCAGTCAAATGTGTGATAAAGGCCATGTTGCCCTTTTCACAAGTCAAAACTGTAGGATTCTGTCATCCAAAGTTTTGCCCTTGATTGACAAGGTATTGGATGATCACACTCTCCTGAAAGCCAACAGGACAGGAAGAGTGTATGCCTTAGATCTCTCTAAGAAGATAGATCTCAAAGGTAATCCTTGCCTATTTTCCAAAGCCTCTTTTCAAGAATCTAAACTATGGCACAGGAGGCTTGGTCATGTTAATCTCAAAAACATGAATCAGCTTAGCCATAATAGTTTAGTCAGAGGCTTACCAATAAGGAGTTCCACTGTGATGAAACTTGCACTGCTTGTTTAAAAGGAAAACAGCACAAGGTCTCATTTCCTCCTATTGAAGTGTCCAAGTCCACTGCCTGCTTGCAATTACTGCATATGGATCTATTTGGTCCTGTGAGAGTAATGAGCATGGCAAAGAAGAAATACTGTCTGGTAATTGTGGATGATTACTCCAGATTTGTATGGACTTTCTTTCTACATTCAAAGGATGAGGCTGCTCAGAAGATTATCCACTTTGTGCTGTACATTGAGAAGCAGTATTCCCTTCCAGTCAAGTGTATTAGGAGTGATAATGGAACTGAGTTCAGAAATCATACACTTGATGACTTCTATCTCTCAAAGGGAATCAAAAGGCAGTTCAGCATTCCAAGGACTCGGAACAAAATGGAGTAGTGGAGAGAAAGAACAGGACCCTCATTGAAGCTGCAAGGTCCATGCTGGCTGACTCAGGTTTACCATTGACCTTTTGGGCTGAAGCTGTCAACACAGCTTGTATGTGCAAAATAGAGTGTTAGTAAATCAGAGGTTGATGAAGACTCCATATGAAGTTCTCCATCATTTGGCTCCACTGATTTCATTTTTCAAAGCATTTGGGTGTCCCTGTTTTATTCTCAACACAAAGGATCAACTCCACAAATTTGATCCTAAGGTGGATGCAGGATACTTTGTTGGTTATCATCTACTTGCAAAGCATACAGAGTCTTCAACTGCAGAACAAAGATGGTTGAAGAAACTCTACATGTTAAGTTTAATGAATCTCCAAAGGACAAGATTCCACAAAGTCCTGTGGAGTTATTTGATCTGGACATACTGCAATATGTTCCTTATCAAACTCCTGCTGTTGCTCCTGTCAACAGTTCACCACCTGGTGGTACTGCTGATGATGATGATGATTGCAGTACTCACCTCTTCAGGTTTAGTGATCAGCTGCCTGATTCAACTAGACTGATGTTCCTGTAGCGCCAGTAGCACCATCCACAACAAATGCTGATGAGTTCTTCGAATTCAACTTCCTTTGAATTACCATCCACTGATTGGTTTCAAGGAAATGATTCACCATCACCATCTGTTGTGCTGAACCGGCTACAAACACTTGCACAGATCTCATTGTGTATCAAGATCTGAAGAATCACCCCATGTCTCAAATCATGGTGATATAACTGCTGGTGTATCAACAAGAAGTCAATTGTCAAACTTCTGCTTCTATGCTCTCTCATCAGTCAGCAAGAGCCAAAGAATTATCACATTGCTTTAAAGGACAATGGATGGGTTGATGCCATGCAGCTTGAGCTTCTTCAGTTCAAGAAACAGCAAGTGTGGGAACTGGTTCCTCTACCTCCAGGTAAGTGTGCAATAGGCACTAAATGGGTGTTTAGGAACAAAACTGATGAAAATGGGCTTATTGTTAAGAACAAGGCCAGACTGGTTGTTAGGGGTTTGCACAAGAAGAAGGTATTGATTATGATGAAACTTTGCCCCTGTAGCCAGACTGGAAGCAATTCGATTGTTTTTAGCTTATGCTGCTTATCAAAAACTTAAAGTCTTTCAAATGGATGTCAAAAGTGCATTTTTGTATGGAAAAGTTAAAGAAGAGGTTTATGTATGTCAACCTCCAGGCTTGAGGACAACAAACACCTAATTGGGTGTATAAGCTTGATAAAGCTCTTTATGGGTTAAAACAAGCTCCCAGAGCCTGGTATGAGACATTATCAAACTTTCTTCTGGAAAACAATTCACTAGAGGCTCCATAGACAAGACTTTATTTATTAAGAAAGCTGGGCAGCATAATCTACTTGTTCAAATTTATGTAGATGATATTATTTTTGCATCCTCTGATCCAAAGTTGTGTGATGCCTTTACAAAGTTGATGCAACAGAAGTTTGAAATGAGTGCCATGGAGAATTACAGTTCTTTCTGGGGTTGCAAATCAAACAAAAGGCTGATGGAATTTTTATTCATCAATCCAAATATACAAAAGATCTTTTGCAAAAGTTTGATTTACAAAACTGTAAGCCTTGTTCTACTCCCATGAGCAGCACCACACAACTGGACTTAGATCAGAAAGGTAAAGTGGTTGATGAAACACTTTACAGATGTATGATGGGTCTTGATGTATTTAACAGCTTCTAGACCAGATATTATGTTGCTACATGTGTTTGTGCTAGATTTCAGGCTGCACCTAAAGAGTCTCATCTGATTGCAGTCAAGAGGATCTTTAGATATCTGCAAGGCACTCCATCTCTAGGTTTATGGTATCCTACCAGACATTCTGGTAAATTAGTTGCTTTTTCTGACAGTGACTATGCAGGGTGTAAGTTGACCAGGAAATCAACTTCGGTGGATGTCAATTCCTAGGCAACTGCTTGATTTCTTGGCAGAGCAAGAAACAGACCTCAGTTGCTACATCCACTGCGGAAGCTGAGTACATTGCTGCTGCAAGCTGTACATCTCAGGTACTCTGGCTTCAAAACCAACTTTTGGATTATGGCATTACAGAGACTAAGACTCCATTGTTAATGGATAGTGCTTCAGCTCTTTGCATTGTCAAAAATCCAGTCCAGCCACTCTAGGACCAAACATATAGAGATCAGACATCATTTTATAAGAGATTGTTTTGAAAAAGGTCTGATTGATCCTAAGTTTGTGCCCAGTGCTGATGAGCTTGCGACACTTTACTAAGCTTTGGATAGTTCAACTTTCCAAAACCTGGTGTTAAGGCTTGGTATGCTGCAGCTAGAATAGGTGACAACTACTGATGATCTCAGTAATTCATATTGATGATCATGAGTGCCTGTCACATATAAGTACTGATGAGCTCTTTTAACCTCAGTAGTTTTTATAACTACTGATGGCTAAAAGTTCTCACAAGTACTGAAGTACTTCATCTGTTCTAAACTACTGAAGTAGTTACAACTACTGATGCAGTCATAACTACTGAAATCAGTAAAAACAGTAAGTACTGATCCTATGAAACAACTGAAATCAGCCATAAGACTGATGAATGTGTTGAGGACAGTTTGAAACAGCTGAAAAGCTAAGAATGACGAAAACAGCTGACGAGAACTTTCTCCTCAGTCGTTTGTACCACTGCTGTTTCATTTTAAAAAACTGAAGCAAAACCACGTCTTCAGTAGTTTTATATAACTACTGATGACTAATACCAAGTCTTCAGCTGTTTACAACAGCTGATGACAAAACCACTGTCTTCAGTAGTTTCATAACTACTGATGACAAACACATGTCCTCAGTTGTTTCAATCACCTGAAGTCAAAACCACGGTCTTCAGTAGTTTTCTAAACTACTGATGCCTAACACCGCGACTTCAGCTGTTTCAACGTCTGAAAGGATAATACCATGTCAACGGTCGTTTAAAACTACTGATGACTAACACCACATCCTTCAGTCGTATCCTCACCCGTACCCTATATATACCCTAACCTGAGCTCTCCATACTTCATCTTCTTCAAACTCAACGTTCCTCTCCAACAAATTTCCATGGCGTCTTTGCAAATTAACCACGACACAACTGTGTTGCCTACCTTACAAAATCGCCGTTCTGGACTAAGTTCGATATGCTATCGATCTTTGGTTCAGTCCCAATACAACAAGGCATTCCTTCTGAACCCCGTTTACATACCGAATCCTTGAACCAATTTTGGATGAACGTTAATGTCCTACTGAGGAGAGCAGCACACGATCCCTCCGGTCTGTAGTTACAACAAAGAAGTGTGATTACTCCTGCAACAATCCGAAAAATTCTTCACCTGAGTGATGCTACCTCTCCTGCTGGATATCCGAAGGGCACCATAGATCTATTATCATTTGCTCAGCATGGATATCAAGGTGATCTCAGTGCCACAACCATTATGAAGAAACACTTCAATGACGCTGAGCGCCTGATCTTTCACATGGTCAATGTATGTTTGGCCCCTAAGACATCGTTGGGATCAAATGTCCACCAAATGGCAGCAGGTATTGTATTCTATCCTTGAGCAACAACCACTGAACTTTCCGAATTATATTTTCAGAGCTCAAAGATATGGCTCAAAAATTAACTGCCAACCGTTGGATACTCTATCCACGGTTCATCATGGCCATTATAATAGACCAGCTTAATGCTGAGGGCTTGTTGGCTTGGGAGTCCCTGCTACGGCTGTTTTGCCAGAAGTATACTCCCGGCACAACTCTGACCGGACACTAAAAATGGCTGCCAAGCTGCGAAAACCCACGCAGCTGGACCCACAGCCACCACCTCCAAATCCAATGTCCCCACCAAACCCACCAAAAAGAAACCCAAATGGCTACTCAGGGAATTGAGTCCCCTGAGGATGCTCCTGCACAACAAACGCAGGATATATCCACTAGTCCAAACCCCCTAGTGGATACATGACTCCTCCAGCCACAGCCGCTCAGGCTTCCTCTCAACAGGAACCTGCAGCAACCCAAGGGGCACCTACTTATCTGGGATCTTCCTCACTTGAGGAGATTGCCATTGAAGAGCACCATCCACCCCAGGTGCACACTGCTTCTTCCCCTGTACCCCACCAACCGCCCCTCACAGCCAAACTTTATAGTTGCACAAGTGCTGACTCAATGCACTCCTCACCCCTCCCCAGAAAACACTTACCACTGGGAATACCTCTACAATTGAGGGGGAGGAATACAGTGCACCTGAGAACCCACAGCACAGGGGTTTAACTGTTCTATCTCTGGTGTGTGATATGGAGATAAGAACTTCTGGTGAGGCCTGCCAACTCTTCTGAATCAGCAAATGATCAGACTGAGGTTGGTAACAAAACTAAGACCTCACCAGACGCAACAGCCGATGAAGGACAACGTCCTGAGGCTGGAAGTCCCCAGTTCCAGGACAAAGGGGCACATGCTACATCTGGTCTACACCCAGAGCATGATATCCTGCTACAAGCAGGAGGTCAGGTGATTCAGCATATGCTGATGATGACCTGGGCTTCTTCTATGATGTCTTGCCCAGAACACGATCCTAGAGGGAGGAAGTCAGTAGACTGCAAAACCTACTTGACCAACTCTCTCAAGGAGTAAGACCATCTGCCACCACATCAAACCCAACCAGATGGCACCTTCCTCTGAAGGTCTCCTAAACACACAACCACTCACAAAATCTCAGCCACCTGCCTCTGTTTCTGGCACCATTCCTCAGGGACAGAACCCCCCTGAGCAACTGGCTGCTATCCTTCAAAATCCCCTATCTCTCATCACCCCACAGCTAACTGAATGGTGATCAAAACTGTTGATGAGAGACTTTCTTCGTCTTACAACCCATGGTGGAGAATGTTCTGAGCAAAAACTTTCTGTACTCAATTCCCTGCAACCAATGCAACCAAAAAGGGGGGAGAGTTCAGCAGTGAAGGTAAAAGAAAGAGGAAAGAGAAGGAGGAGAAAGAAACAGAAGAGACAGTAGTGGAAACTGAGGAGTTGGTTGAGGAGACTGAGAAAGAGAAGGAAAAAAGAGAAGGAGGAGGCTACCATGGGAAAGTGACTGAAAGTTCAAAAGACTTTCATGTCACATACAAGAAAAAGAAGAAGGATGAAAAAGAGAAAGCCTTGGAGCTGATGGTGAAAGAGGCTGATGCCGAACACAGCAGATCAATGGATAACATCATTGATCAGTTGTTAGGCAAGGCCATGACACTGAAAAACTTGATTCTGAGATCAGAAGACTAGAGATTGAAGAAATCCAATCAAGATGGTCAGTTATGATGTGTCAGAAGAGAAGAAAGGCTGGAGATCATGATCAGATTTATAGCAAAACATCTTGGAAGATCATTGATCGAGATCAAAGCTTGGTCAGGGACAGTATCTTGGCAATAACCACCAAGATCTGTTCGTCTGAAGAATATACAAAAGGTTTAATTGTTGAATTTTTAAATGAAGCTGGTGCTGGGAGCAGGACTGAACTAGCCAAACAGTCAAAAGCCAAACTCACATCCAAAATGCTAGAACAGCTGTCAACATTCCCACATCAAAACTACCAAACCACAACCCACAAAACCAATTCCCTCACCTCTAAACCAACAGCCGATGATGCACCCAAGAAGAAGAAGAGAAGGGTGTTGAGGCTAGAAGAAGTAGAAGAAGAGGATGAAGATGATAGTCTGCCACTCTCTGCTGTTCTGAAGCTACCAAAGCCCAGAGTCAATCCATGATCACAACCGACTCTCAAAGGGAAATGGTCAGAGTCAAAATAGAAGAAGAAGAACAGCAGAAACAGCACGATGAGCAACTGTTGAAGATGGTTGACAAGGAATTTCCTCAGTCATCATCTATTCAAGCCATGAAAGGGCATGCTCAAAGGCTGTACACTCTCAGACACACCTTTCAGTATCAGAGGGAGAGAGTGAGAGTATGGCCAGACCCCAGGGTGAGTTAAGAATCCATAAAAGAACTACCCACAAGATACAACGGCCAAGTACGAAAACAATAGAATCTACCATCATGTTGGCCGTTGTAGTCTCACCCTGGGAAATCATTGATGAATTCAAGAAAGCTCACCAAGCAAAGAAGACACCTCAAGCCTTACTAGAAAACAAGATGATTAAGAAGGGTTGTTATACAAAAAGCTTGAAGACCATCAAAAGAATGAGCTCCAGTTACTCCTTGAAGGCAACCATCCTGATGAATTTGTATACAGGGAGGTAACTCGTGGAGTTGAAAAATGGCAGGACCATGAAGTACTTATCAGAGTACTATGGTCCAGAGTTCTTCTTCGAAGGAGGAGCTGAAGAACCTCTCTCAAGAGGAACAAATGTTCTCCTTGAGGCCTATGTCCGTGAGTCATACAGACTCATTATTTGGGGAAGTGAATCTCATGAATGGGATAACAACTCTGTGTCCAGTTCCCAAAACAGATGTTCCCATTCATACTCTGCCAAACAAATATTTGAGGTTCTCCCAGGCCGGAGCGTACATGGGTCATCTTCTCTACTGATCAAGAAGGAAAAAGACCAACATTTTTGCCATCAATAAGTGGGAGTTTAAATAAGTTAGAGGTTTTGGCTGCATTGGTTCAGGGGGAGTTTGTTGGACCAAAAGAACCAATGAGCCAAGATCAGAAAATCTCTAAGTCCCACACGGTTACAAACAATGGTTCCCCTTCTGAAAGCCCCCTCATCAGTAGGTTGACAAGTGCTGAAGACTTCAACAGCTGAAGATCAGTGCTGAAGACCTTAACAGCTGAAGAACCAAAGTGCTGAAGTACAACACGCTGAAGACACAAAGTGTCTGAAGCTGAAAGACCAAAGTACTGAAGCACAACAGCTGAAGAGTCACAAGTGCTGAAGATCTAACAACTGATTGTCAAAGACTGAAGACATCAGCTGATGATATCTACTGAAGTCATCAGCTGATGAAACGCCTTGAGGTCCAAAGTCTGACGATCAAGTACTGAAGCCTCAGAGTTTGTCACAACTGCTGAAGAGTATTTTCTTCAGTAGTTGTTGATATTCAGTAGTTTTATGTTTTATGTTTTATGGTCACTAGTTTAGTTTGTAAAAACGACTGAAGAGCTTGTTCTTCAGTCGTGTAGTTTCAGTAGTTTTATATTTTGTACTTAACCTGCTGATATGGTCTCAGGATAGTTGTGAACATTTCAGTAGTTTGTTAAGATTTAGTTATTTCTGTATTGGATCTGCCAGTTGTCACTTTCCGTGATAACAGCAGTGACTGTTGCACTCTATATAAGGCAGTGACAACCCATTGTAATCATTGAGCGATATGAGCAATTGAATGGAATGTTTGATTGATTTGATTAGAAATATTCTCATCTATAAACATTCCTAGAAATCAGAAATTCATATCTCTCCCTATAACGTATGTGATCTTTAACGCTTACATATATTGTTTGCTTGCTACAATTTGTCTAATCGTTGTGCATTCCGCTGCTTACATTCTGCTAAACATCAAACTTGTGATCACTGATCCTGTCATTGAGGATGGAAGAAGAAGAAGAAGAAGAGGATGAAGCTGATAGTGCTGCCACTCTTTCTGCTGTTCTAAAGCTACCAAAACCAGAAGTCAACCCATGATCACACCTGACTCTCAAAGGGAAATGTCAGAGTCAAGATAGAAGATGACAGAAGTAGTAGACCAGCATGATGGAGCAACTAATAAAGAGGTTGACAGGAATTTCCTAGTCAAATCTATACAAGCATGAAAGGGCATGCTCGCAGGCTGTACACTCTCAGGCACTTTTTCAGTATTAGAAGGAGAGAGGGAGAGTATTGGCCAGACCCCAGGGTGAGTTCTAGAATCCATAAACGAACTATTCACCCAGCATACAATGGCCAGGTTAGAAAAAACATAGATTCTACCATCATGTTGGCCATGTAGTCTCACCTTTGGAAATAATTGATGAATTCAAGAAGCTCATCAGGCAAAGATGACCCCTCAAGCCTTACTAGAAAACAAGATGATTAAAAAGGGTTGTTATTAAAAAGCTTGAAGACATCAAGAAGAATGAGCTCCAGTGTACTCCTTGAAGGCACCCATCCTGATGAATTTGTCTATAGGGAGGTAACTATAGTGGAGCTGAAAAATGGCAGGACCATGAAGTACTTTCTGAGTACTATGGTCTAGAGTTCTTCTTCGAAGGTGGTGAGTAGAAGAACTCTCCAAGGAGGAACAAGTTGTTCTCCTTGAGGCCTATGTTCGAGAGTCATACAGACTTTTATGGGGAAGTAAATTCTCATGAATGGGATAACAACTCTGTGTCCAGTTCCCAAAACAGAGTTCCCATTCATACCTTGCAAACAAATATCTGATATTCTTCTTCCTAGGCCGGAGCTTACATGGGTCATCTTCTCTACTGATCAAGAAGGAAAAAGACCAACATTTAGCCAACAATAAGTGGATAATAAATAATTTAGAGGTTTTGGCTACATTGGGTCAGGGGGAGTTTGTTGGACCAAAGAAACCAATGAGCCAAGATAGAAAACCTCTAAGTCCAACATGATATCACAACAACTGCTGAAAAGCTTCATCAGCAGTTTGACAAGTGCTGAAGACTTCAACAGTGAAGAACAATGTGTGAGACTTCAACAGTCTGAAGAACTAAAGTGCTGAAGTACAACAGCTGAAGAACACAAGTACTAAAGCTGAACAGCTGAAGAACACAAGTAATGAAGCTGAACAGCTGAATATAAAGTGCTGAAGCTGAAAGACCAAGTATGAAGTACAACAGTGAAGAGTTTACAAGTGCTGAAGAGTTTACAAGTGCTGAAGATCAACAACTGAGGTACCAAAGTCTGAAGACAAAGACTGAAGATCAGCTGATGATATCTACTGAAGTCATCAGCTGATGAAACCTCTGAAGGTCAAAGTCTGAAGATCAAGTACTGAAGCGTCACTAGTTTGTCATAACTGCTGAAGAGTACTTCTTCAGTAGTTGTGATATCAGTAGTTTTATATTTTTAGTTTCAATAGTTTTATATTTCTTAGTAGTTGTAACAACTGATAACACTTAGCATATTTTGTAAGAAGATGTCAGCTGTTTTGACATCTTCAGTAGTTGTGTTTCAGTTGAAATAAATCTGTTAGATGTCACTATCAGTGACATCAGCAGACGTCACATCTCTTATATAAGAGGTGTCGACCTAATCATAATGGTGACATTCTGTTACCACGAAAGCGAATATTGAATGAAATATATTTACAGATATTCTCTCTCTCTATAACCATCTTTGTTTTTCATTGAATATTGTTTTGTTCTTGTGAATCGACTAATTCATTGTTTGAATTCCGCTGCAATACTCGTCAATCAATCAAACATAGATCACTGATCCTAACAATAATACTCTCCTGAAGGCTAACAGATAGGAAGAGTATATGCCTTGGATCTGTCAAAGAAAATTGATTTGAGAGGCCATCCATGCTTGTTCTCCAAGGCCTCTCTCCAAGAATCTAAACTGTGGCATAGAAGGCCGGGTCATGTTAATCTCAAAAACATGAATCAGCTGATCCACAAGAGTTTAGTGAGAGGTCTTCCAATAAAGGAGTTCAATTGTGATGAAATCTGCACTGCATGCTTAAAAGGGAAACAACATAAAGTTTCATTCCCAACCATAGAAGAGTCCAAGTCTAATGCCTGCTTACAACTACTGCACATGGATCTGTTTGGTCCTGTGAAGGTAATGAGTATGGCAAAGAAGAAATACTGTTTGGTAATTGTGGATGATTACTCTAGATATGTATGGACCTTCTTCTTGCATTCAAAGGATGAGGCTGCTCAGTCCATTATGAACTTTGTGTTACACGTTGAGAAGCAGTATTCCCTACAAGTTAAGTGTGTGAGGAGTGACAATGGTACTGAATTAAGAAACCACACTCTTGATGAGTTTTACTTGTCAAAGGGAATCAAGAGGCAGTATAGCATCCCAAGGACTCCAGAGCAAAATGGAGTAATGGAGAGAAAGAACAGGACCCTCATTGAAGCTACAAGGTCCATGTTGGCTGATTCTGGTCTGCCACTGACCTTTTGGGCTGAAGCTGTCAATACAGCCTGCTATGTACAGAATAGAGCCTTAGTAAATCAGAGGTTGATGAAAACTCCTTATGAAGTTTTACATTATTTAGCCCCTTTGATTTCATTCTTTAGAGCATTTGGGTGTCCTGTTACATTCTCAACCAAAGGATCAACTCCAAAAGTTTGATTCTAAGGTGGATGCAGGGTATTTTGTTGGGTATTCATCCACTTGCAAGGCTTATAGAGTATTCAACTGTCGGACAAAGATAGTTAAAGAAACCTTGCATGTGAAGTTCTATGAATCCCCTAAGGATACAATTCCACAAAACCCTGTGGAGTTGTTTGATCTGGACATTCTGCAATATGTTCCTTATCAACCACCTGCTGTTGCAGATCATATGAAACCATTCTTCTGTAGCTAGTCATCCATTTGGTGTGGTGTTACTGATGATGATGATGATATCAGTAATCACCTTTTCAAGTTTAGTGATCAACTGCCTGATTCGGCTAGACCTGACGTTTCTGTAGCTTCAGTAGCACAATCCACAACAAATGCTGATGAGATTTCTACAACTTCAACTTCCTTTGAATTACCATCTACTGATTGGTTTCAAGGAAATGCTCACCATCACCATCTGTTGCTGCCGAGCTTGCTACAAACACTTGCACAGATCTTTATGTGTACCAAGATCTGAAGAATCCCTATGTCTCAAATCATTGGTGATATCAATGCTGCCGTTTCAACAAGAAGTCAATTGTTAAATTTCTGCCTCTATGCTCTCTTCATTAGTCAGCAAGAGCCAAAGAACTATCACATTGCTTTAGGGAGAATGGATGGGTTGAAGCCATGCAGCTTGAGCTTCTTCAGTTCAAGAAATAGCAAGTGGGGAACTGGTTCCTCTACCTCCAGGTAAGTGTGCAATAGGCACTAAATGGGTGTTTAGGAACAAAACTGATGAAAATGGGCTTATTGTTAAGAACAAAGCCAGATGGTTGTACAGGGGTTTTCACAAGAGGAAGGTATTAATATAATGAAACCTTTGCCCCTGTAGCCAGACTGGAAGCAATTCGATTGTTTTTAGCTTATGCTGCTTATCACAACCTTAAAGTTTTTCAATGGATGTCAAAAGTGCATTTTTGTATGGGAAAATTAAAGAAGAGGTTTATGTATGTCAACCACCAGGTTTTGAGGACAATAAACATCCAAATTGGGTGTATAAGCTTGATAAGGCTCTCTATGGGTTGAAACAAGCTCCTAGAGCCTGGTATGAGACATTATCAAACTTTCTTCTCGAAAATAATTTCACTAGAGGCTCCATAGATAAGACTTTATTCATTAAGAAAGCTGGGCAGCATAATCTACTTGTTCAAATTTATGTAGATGATATTATTTTTGCATCCTCTGATACACAGTTGTGTGATGCCCTTACAAAGTTGATGAAACAGAAGTTTGAAATGAGTGCCATGGGAGAATTACAGTTCTTTCTGGGTTTGCAAATCAAACAAAAGGCTGATGGAATTTTCATCATCAATCCAAATACACAAAAGATCTTTTGGAAAAGTTTGATTTACAAAAGTGTAAGCCTTGTTCTACTCCCATGTGCAACACCACACAACTGGATACAGACCAGAAAGGTAAAGTGGTTGATGAAACACTTTACAGATGTATGATTGGGTCCTTGATGTACTTAACAGCTTCTAGACCAGATATTATGTTTGCTACATGTGTTTGTGCTAGATTTCAGGCTGCACCTAAGGAGTCTCATTTGATGCAGTCAAGAGGATCTTTAGATATTTGCAAGGCACTCCATCTCTAGGTTTATGGTATTCTACTAGACATTCTGGTAAATTAGTTGCTTTTTCTGATAGTGACTATGCAGGGTGTAAGTTGACAAGAAAGTCCACTTCTGGAGGATGCCAATTCTTAGGCAACTGCTTGATTTTGGCAGAGTAAGAAGCAGACCTCAGTTGCTACATCAACTGCTGAAGCAGAGTACATTGCTGCTGCAAGCTGTACATCTCAGGCACTCTGGCTCAAAACCAATTATTGGAATATGGCATAACAGAGACTAAGACCCCATTGTTAATGGACAGCTCTTCAGCTCTTGCATTGTCAAGAATCCTGTCCAGCACTCTAGGACTAAACATATTGAAATCAGACACCATTTTATTAGAGATTGTTTTGAAAAAGGTCTGATTGATCCAAAATTTGTTCCTAGTGCTGATGAGCTTGCAGACATTTTCACTAAGCCCTTGGATAGCACAACTTTCCAGAACCTAGTGTTAAGGCTTGGTATGCTGCAGCTAGAATAAGTGACAACTACTGGTGATCTCAGCTCACAAGTACTGATGATCATTAGTTTATTATTGTCATATATAAGTACTGAAGTATCCTCCCTCAGAAGTTTTTAAAAAAAACTAAAGATTAACTTCTCAGTACTCAAGTTTATTTGTTGAAACAGCTGATGTAGTTACAACAGCTGATGTAGTCAACAGCTGTTGTAGCCACAACTACTGATGTCAGAAATGCAGATAAGTACTGATGACCAATGAAACGTCTGAAACTCAGATCTAAGTCTGATGAGTAAGAGTGGAGGTCAGACTGAAACAGCTGAAAAGCAATGAATTGACGACAACTACTGATGAGCCTTTTTCTCTTCAGTAGTTTCCCAACTGTTGTTTCCTTCTAAACAACTGAAGCAATACCATGTCTTCAGTAGTTTCACAACTACTGATGACTAACCCCAAGTCTTCAGTTGTTTACAACAACTGATGGTAAAACCAAAGTCTTCAGTAGTTTCACAACTACTGATGACTAATACCAAGTCCTCAGTTGTTTCACCACCTGAAGTCAAAACTGTCTTCAGTAGTTTTATAACTACTGATGACTAAATCTTCAGTAGTTTTATAACTACTGATGACTAAATCAGAGACTTCAGCTGTTTCAACGTCTGACGGTTAAAACCAAGTCTTCAGTTGTTTTATAACAACTGCTGATCACACCAATACGGTCAGTCATTTCAAACCTCTGAAAGTTAATACTACGTCATCAGTAGTTTCAAAAACTGCTGACTAACACCAAAACCTTCAGTCGTTTGCTAACCCTACCCTTTAAATACCTTATCCCACCTTCAGAGTTTTTACTTTCTTCTCTTCTCAAACCTAACGTTCAAAAAACTCTGTAACCTCTCTTCATCAATGGCGACCATGCAACTAAAACCTCGACACAACTGTGTCGCACATCTCACAAAATCGCCATACTGGACCAAGTTTCACAACGCCATTGATTTAATGGTTCAGTCACCTTACAAAACGGCTTTTCTGTTAAATCCCACCATATATGCCGAATCTCTTAACCAATTCGGACAAATGTCACTCTTGTCTCTGAGGAGAATGACATAGAGTCTCTTCAATCGTTTGTCCATCGTCAAAAAGTGGTTATTACTCCAGATATTCTTCGCCAAACCCACAATCTGGATGATGCCACTTTCCCATCTGGTTATCCAAAGGGCACAATAGATCAATCATTTGCCCAGCATGGATACCAGGGTGACCTGAGTGCATCTACCATATTGAAGAAACATTTCCAGGATGCCGAACGTCTCATCTTTCCCTGGTAAATGTCTGCCTTGCCCCCAAGACTTCATCATGGGATCAAATGTTCACACGGTGGCAACAGGTAATGTACTCCATCCTTGAGCAACAACCTTTAATTTTTCTGAAATACTATTTTTAGAGCTCAAGGATATGGCCCAAAACCACTTGCTAACCGTTGGATATTATCCTCGGTTCATAATGGCCATAATTGAAAACCAGCTTCAAGCTGAGGGACTTGTTGACCTGGGAGTCCCTGCTACGGCTGTATTGCCTGAAGTATACTCCCGGCACAACTCTGACCAATCACTAAAATTGGCTGCCAAGCTGCGCAAACCCACGCAGCTCGAACCCACAACCACCACCTCCAAATCCAAAGTCCCCACAAAACCCACTAAAAAGAAGACAAAAAAGGCTACTCAGGGAAATGAGTCCCTGAGGATGCCCCTGCACCATAAAAGCAGGCTAGATCCACTGGTTATAACCCCCTAGTGGATACAAGGACTTCACCAGCCACAGCCGCTTAGGATTCCTCTCAAAAGGAGCCTGCAGCAACCAAAGAAGGGGTACCCACTAATTTCGGATCTTCATTTGAGGAGATTGCCATTGAAGAGCACATTCTCCCCAGGTGCATACTGCTTTTCCCATCTCCCACTACAACCGCCCCACAAAGCTCCTCTTCATTATTGCAAACGTGCTGACTCAGCTGCATGCCTCTCCTCCTCCCCAACAACACCAACAATGGGGAAAACCACAGCAATTGAGGAAGAGGATCAACATGCTTCTGACAGCCCACAGACTGAGGCTGGTAACATAGCTCAGACCTCACCAGAGGCAACAGCTGATGAGGGACATTGTCCTGAGGCTGGAAGTCCCCAGTTCCAAGAAAAAGGGGCACATGCTAAAACTGGTCTACACCAGTGCATGTACATCTGCTACAAGCAGGAGGTCAGGTGATTCAGCATCTGCTGATGATGACCTGGGCTTCTTTGATGATGTTCTAGCCCAGAACACAATTCTTGAAGAAGAAGTCAGTAGACTACAAAGACTACTTGACCAATTCTCTCACATAGCAAGTCCATCTGCCACCAACATAAACCCACAGATGGCACCTTCACCTGAAGGTCTCCCACAACACTCAGCCACTCAAAACATCCAAGCCACCAGCCTTTATTTCTGGCACTGCTTCGCAGGGAGAGATACCCCTCTGAGCAAACCTGCTATCTTTCAGCAATCCCTACCTCTCATCACCCCAATGATCACAGACATTGTGATCAAAACCATGGATGAGAGGCTTCCCTCAATCATACAACCCTGTGGAGGAGATTGTGAGCACAAGGCTTTCTACTACTCAAACCCTTGCAACCAATGCAACCAAAAGGGGGAGAGTCAGTCAGTGAAAGCAAAGAGGAAGAGCATAGAGGGGAAGAAAGATAAGGAAGACTGAGAAGGAAGAGGAGTTTGTGAAGGGAGCTGACATTGATCAAGTGGGTGAAAGTCACAAAGACTTTCACGTCACATATAAGAAGAGGAAGGTTGAAGGAAAAGAAAAAGAACTCGAACTCGATGAGATGATCAAAATGGCGGATGCTACACACAGTAAATCAATGGACTCCATTATTGATCAACTGTATAGACAGGGGTTCGATACTGCACAGCTTGACTCAGAGATTAGGAGACTTGAAGTTGAAGAAATTAACTCAAGATGGGCAAGTTTGATGCATTAGAAAGAGAAAGACTAGAGATCATGATCAGATTCATTGCAAAATACCTTGGGAGATCATTGATCGAGATTAAGTCATGGACCAGGGACAGTATCTTGGCAATAACCACCAGATCTGTTCGTCTGAAGCATACACCAAGGGATTGGTGATTGAAGCACTAAATGAGGCAGGTGCTGGAACAGAAAGGAACTAGCAAAAACATCAAAAGCCTCACTCACTACAAGAATGCTAGAACAACCTGCAAAACCTCCACTTCAAATTACCACTACACAACCCCACTAAACAACTCCTTTACCCTCAAAACAACAGCCGAGATGCACCCAAGAAGAAGAAGAGAAGGGTGTTGAGGCTAGAAGAAGAAGAAGAAGAGGATGATGAGGAAGAAGATAGGCTGCCTCTTTCTGCAGTCCTAACTTTGCCTAAAGCCAAACCTATGCCCATCATTCCCACCTCACAGATGGAAGCTATGAGAGTAAAGATAGAAGAAGAACAGCAGCAAAAGCTTCATGATGATGAGATGCTGAAAAGCATAGACAAAACTTATTTTGCTTCTCCTCAATAATCAGCATGAAGAAAGAAGCTCTGAGATTGTACACCCTTGCTAACACATTTCAATATCAAAAGGCAAAGGTGAGAATATGGCCTGCTCCTAGGGTGGCTCACAGAATTGTGAAGAAAGACATTCCTTCGAGATACAAGGGCCAAGTAAAAAGGATCGTAGATGAAGAGATCACAGTGGTCCTTGTAGTATCACCCTAGAAATTGTTGAAGATTTCAAAAAGGCCTATGAAACTAAACAGCCACCCCAAAAGATGTTAGAGAACAGAGTGATTAAAAAGGGGTTAGTCTACAAGAGGCTTGAGAACTTCAAACAAAATGAGCTCAGTCTGTTACTTGAAGGGACTCACCCAGATGAGTTGCATACAGACAGATCACAATAGTTGAGCTCAAAAATGGCAAACAGGCTAGTACATTTCAGAGCTGTATGGGCGTGAAGGATTGTTTGATGGTGGAGCTGAAAATCTTACCATGGAAGAACAAATTATGTTTCTCAGAGCATACACCAGAGAATCCTAGAGGCTTATACATGGGAAGTAGATTTCATGGATAGGACCACAGCCCTGTGTCCAGTTCCCCAAAGTCAGGGCTCCTATCCATACTATGCCAACCAAATTTTAGAAATCTATTCCCAGGCCAGTGCTTAATTGGGTCATCTTCTTAGCTGATCAAGAAGGAAAAAGACCAATCTTACTGCCAACAATAAGTGGGACCTCAATAAAGTTAAGGTTTTGGCTGCATTGGTTCAGGGGGAGTTTGTTGGACCAAAAGAACCAATGAGCCGGATAAGAAAAACCTTAAGTCCCACAGACGTCACAACAACTGCTGAAGACAAAGTCTGAAGACAAGTGCTGAAGACAAAGTCTGAACACAAGTGCTGAAGACAAAGTCTGAAGACAAGTGCTGAGACAAAGTCTGAACACAAGTGCTGAAGACAAAGTCTGAACACAAGTGCTGAAGATAAAGTTTGAAGACACAAGTGCTGAAGACAGTCTGAACACAAGTGTTGAAGACAAAGTCTGAAGACACAAGTGCTGAAGACAAAGTCTGGAGACACAAGTGCTGAAGACAAAGTCTGAACACAAGTATTGAAGACAAAGTCTGAAGATACAAGTGCTGAAGACAAGTCTAAAGACACAAGTGCTGAAGACCAAGTATCAGACGTTGTCACAACAGCTGAAGAGGTCTTCTTCAGTAGTTGTGACGGTTTTTTTCAGTAGTTTTATGTTTTTGTTTTTAGTAGTTTTGTAAAACGACTGAAGAACTTGTTCTTCAGTCGTTGTAGTTTCAGTAGTTTCGTATCAGTAGTTTTATGTTTTATACTTGGCACTCTGATATTTCTCAGTAGTTGTGAACATTCAGTAGTTTGTTTAGTTTTAGTTATTTTTGTAACAAATCTGCCAGATGTCACTATCCCGTGATATCAGTAGTGATTGCACTCTATATAAGGAGTGTCAACCCAATTGTAATCTGTGAATGATTGAGCTGAAACATTTGATATATTGAAACATTCCTTTTCACAGAAATATATTCTCTCTTTACAACCGTATTGTTCTTAATGCATACGTATATCAAATTCTTGCTATAATTTGTCTAATTCTTGTTCTATTCCGCTGCGTTACACTCTAATCCATCAAACTTGAGATCTCTGATCCTGTCACCCTTCAACCTAAAACACTACCCAAAACCCAAACACCACTACCTACCCAACACCATCCGGACCATCCCCTCAGCCTTCTAAATATCTCTCCTTAAAGGAGTTTAAGGAGATCAAGATGAAGCTCATCAGATGCACAACCTTGAGCGACGTCTCTTGTGAGGAGGATTCTGTTAAGCTAACTTTGTTGATGGATCCTCATGTTCCCTCACAAGAGATCAATTCCTAGATCTACCAAGAGGAACAATGGACCATGCTGTTAAACTTCTTGGGCTCAACTTAGATTCACTCAATGATGAGAGAAGAAGCTAAGAAAGAAGCTGGTGACTTTGCTGGATACCAATAAGGGGGACAAAGTACCTAGCAAACCCCTTGTGCCAAGAAAGAAGATTGCCCAGTGGAGGTTTGAAGACTCTTCTCAAAACTTTGTTGTTGAGAGAGAGAATGGAAAGCTGAACATGATTAATGCCTCATCTCTGCGACACTTAAGCATATTTGATATTGCTGAGTTAGCAGAGAAGTAATTCTCTAACCCCTTAAACTCTGAGATAGTTGCCCACATCAAAAATCACCTAAGCAACCTTCACCTTACTAAGCTAACCGCTAGGACAAGGATTGAAGAGGACTTAAAACTGAAAGAGGAGGAGGAGAGGAAAGGATCAACAACCGAAGGCAAAGCCTTTCTCCAAATGATTGTAGATCCTAAACTTGAATCCATTGTTAGATGGGAGTATGATTACAACTTTCGTCAACTAACTCTCTTCAGGGGGGCACAACAAAGGGTGCATGTCATTAGGAGTGATAGATGGGATCTCCTATCCACTGATGACTGTATAGACTTCTCAGCACAACTCTGGACATAACAAAGAAACAAACGAATATCTATTGTTCTTGTGCAGAAAATTTTGAGTAGCTGACAATAGTGAGGTTTTGGTAGCATCAGCCTAGGGAGAGTTTGTTGGATCTTGAAAGGCTGGTGCAACCAAAACCAAACACTAGACTATTTTTGGTGCAACTTATAAAGGACTTACGAAGCAAAGTAGGGACTTTCGAGGAAACGGAGTCTTCCGAAGACAAAGTGCAAGATCATCTTTCGAAGGAAAAGCTCCAACTTTTGAAGACAAAGTCTTCTCTTCCGAAGTTCAAGAATTAGAAGAATTCAAAGACAATGACTTCCGAAGAAGTCCTCAAGCCATAGACGAAGCAGCCTCTTCCGAAGTATAAAAGGCTTTGGAAGAACTTGTTCTTCTGAAGCCAATTAACCTTCAGAAGATGCTACTATGGACCAGTGGACATAAGTATGGTTCTCTGACACTCCGTTGCAGACCTCTGATACTACATGGCGTTTTCCCAAAAGGCCATATAGTTGACCATACTTGATTCCACTATTCACCTTTGTTTGTTACTACAGTTGCTAACTTTAGTTGGTGAGAAAAGGTAAGTTATGGACATGTCATGATTGCCATATCTTAGATAAGACATTATCAAAGATACCTTAACTATAGCTTTGTAGTATCTGCTTTAGTTATTGGATTCCAGCTGGTAATAAAGTATAACCGGCTGTAGGTGATAGTATATATAGTTTCTCCTTGTAAATCTTGTATCATGCTTGTAAGTCTTCTAAACTTTGAGTTGAGAAGTAATATATACAAGTACCTTGAAAATTATTTCTTTTTGTTCTTAAGTTACTTAGTATATTATAATAAACTCTTTGAGAGATTCTGCTTCATCATAACCATGTGAGTAAATTTGAGTTTGAGAGAAAACAAAGTGTTTAGTGACATATATTGATCCCGCAATGTCCATTTCAACTTATAGCAAAATATCATGAAGAAGATGTAGGTTGGAAAATACATGTTGTGTGTGACGAACATAACCATGAACCTTCTAAAGTTTTGGAGGGTCACGGTTATGCAAAAAGATTGACTAAAGAAGAGTATGCACTAGTGAAAGATATTACAAGAAAAAATATGCAGCCACATGATTTCTTACGGTTTAAAAATAAAATAATGATAAAAATATATCAACAATTGAAATCGTGTATGATGCACGGACAAGGATACGAAAGTCGGAACACCCCAATGCAAGTACTTCTCCAATCTTTGCAGATGGGCGGATACTTTATGATTTATAGTGATGATGAATCAAATCAATTAAATGATTTGTTTTGTCAATCCCACCTCATTAAAAATATGGTGTGCATTCCCGCATTTGATTATTTTAGATCGCACGTACAAGACGAACAGATATGCCTCCCTTTTCTTCAAATTATTGGCTTAACTTCAACAAACAAGACATTTGTATTGCTTTGGAGTTTATATGAAATGAGAAAAAAAATTCAAGTGGGCTTTAAATTGTCTAAGAAAAACATTGGATGGTTATATGGTACCACGTGTCATAGTCAAAGATAGAGAGTTGCTATTAATGGATGCATGCCAAGTTATTTTTCCAGAAGCAACCCAATTGTTTTATAGATATCATATACAGGAGAATATCTAAAAGCATTGCAAACCAACTTTCAAGTCTCAGACTGAGTGGGATAAATTTATGTATTACTGGAGATTTCTGCCTCAATCTCCAACAATTGAGGCTTACTATGAAAACTGAACGCGATTGCAGACAAAGTTGATGAATAAGCATCGAAGTATTTTCCTGATTTATTCAATTTATTTTTTTATTTTATATATTGAAAATAACATATTTGGTTTAACTTTGCAATTGTGTTTAATTATTTAGATGTCAACTGGTTGCAAAATTATAATGAGATGTCTGTGTCCGCATGGATTGATCAACATCTAATTTTGGAGAACGAACAACAAATAGAGTAGAAAGCCAACATGCTCTGTTAAAAAAATTTTGAATTCCGACAAATCAAATTTAGATAAATTTATAGGAATTTTAAATAACGTAGTACGTTTACAAGAAACACAATAAAGGCAAGTTTTGAGGAAAGTCAGATTAAAATAAAACATCAACGCAAACATAATTTATTTGTTTTTTATATCAAATATTTCTCATGAAGCTCTGTATATATATTAGTTGGGAAGCTGAGACAAGTCAATGAAATTCAACACCAATCACAAAGTTGTGGCTGCCATATTCGTACGAGTTGCGGTTTATCATGTGCTTATGAAATTGCACGGTATTTAAATGCAGGTAAAACCTATTCCACTATGATAGATATATTTTGGAGGAGGCTTCACTTTTCACCGGTATCGTTAAACAAGATGAAGAAGATATTCAATGTGATGACGAACTTGAGAGGTTTAAAGAAGCTTACCAAAAACAAAAAAACCCACAATGAAAAGGAATTGGTTAGAAAGAATAAAAGGCATAAGGGATCCTATTAACATAAATCTTAATGAGCCTACGATACAAAAAAACTCGTGGAAGGCCAACACTCAAATCTCAAAAACAAAACAAACCAGACCCTTCACCTGCTGAACCTACCTAAGGTCATATGTTGGACCCTGAAAAGATCATATGAAAATCAAGTGGTGGGTAGATGGTTGTTCTGCTGGAAACTCCCTAAGTCCAAGAACCAATGCGGATGAAGAATTTGCAACAAGAAAAGATGACAAGTGTCAGCTACCCGCATTTGTATATGCGGATGACCATAGAACAAATGTTGATACGTGTTTGTTCTTCTGCATTAACAAATGTGGATAGCCGAACATATACTGACACGTACTTTGTACATCCATATATACTAATGCAGATGTTCAACAACAAATACGCATAAGTGTTTGTTATCCGCATTTCTTAATACTGATGACCAAACACCAATGTTGAAGAAGAAAAAGAAATGTTGATGAAGATTACAATATCCGCATTAGTAAATGCGGATGAACAGAAGAAATGCTAATGAAGACTTTTGTACTTAGACTAGTTCTGTGATGTATAGGTCAGGGGTAGTTTACACTTTTTGTACAGGCATGTGTCAGCCTATAAATAGAATTGAAAACCTCGTATGTGATGTGATTGTTGATAATGTTGAAGAAGAAAAAGAAATGCCGAAAACCTCGTAGGTCAGGGGTAGTTTAGACTTTTGCAATTAGAATATTTTGACAAGGGTATTGTGTTATTGTTTTAATGAAAAACCCTAGCATTGATTGTAACCATTTTTCACCTTGATTAATACAAAGAGGATTATGAGTATTTCTTGCATTCAATGTTCTGTGATTGTTTGATTCCACCTTACAATCATTGACTCAATTATCATATTCAATCCTTGTTGATTCACATAACAGAGAATATCATTCTCATACCTAGTCAATTGGTATCAGAGCTTTGGCTCTTCGTTCTTCTTCAGATCTGCCTAGATCTAAGGTGAACTCGATTGATCTGGTGATTCAGTTGCTGATAGAGTGTTCGACTACCTCTTTCAGTATACACATTGAATATCTGCTGAAATACTTCAACAGTCATGTTTATCTATACTCATGCTCAAGAACCAAGTTGTGAACAATTGCTTATCCATAAAATTCTTAAGAAGAACATAAAACTTCAGAAAGTTACAGAATAATCTCTAATAAACTTCTATCTACACTCAATAGATCTGATTACATAAGCCTGATTTGGACTCTTTGAACTAGTAACAATCGAACATAATCTCTATTCAAACAAGTTAAAATCAACTTATTAAAATGGATTCATATAACTTCTCTGAACTTGGTCATACTACTAAACCTCCTATGCTTAAACACAAATCTGAGTTTAAGCAATGGAAAATAAGATTCATGAATTTCATTACAGGTGTAGATCCTGACAACTGGATTCCATATGTAAAGGGCCTCATGTTCCAGTAACTCTTTCTACTAACTAGGCTGCTCTGTATAGAACCTCAAGAATACCCAGGATCTCACTCTTGATGATGATGATGACAAGAAGAAAAATTGATCTCAAAGCATATTCCTTCTGACTCAAGCATTGAAAATGGATGTGTTAAAAAGGCTTGAGAAGTATGGAACAGCTAAATCTATGTGGGACACATGCTAATAATGTGTGAAGGTAGCAGTGAAGTAGCTGAAATTAACAAGGATAAGCTTGTTAATCAATATGAAACCTTCATCACTCCAAAGGGGAGTCAATTTCTAATAATTGCATAGATTTGTGTAGTTGGTGAAAGATTTAGAGATTATGGGGGTTACATATAAAGTCAAGGAGCTAAACAAAATATGCTTCACATCCTTCTTGAAAGTTGGAAACAAAATGTTACCATACTGAAAAATATTCTTGATCTAGAGAGTACCACTTTAGAAATAATGATTGCCAAAATTGAAGCTCTAGAACTTGATGAAAGGAGAGAGAACCTTGGTGGACCTCAAGTTATTGAAACATATAAATTTCCATCAAACACTCACTCTGTGGAAAATGCATTCATCACTAAAGATGATGATTTTATCCCATCCAAAGATCAAGTGAAGACAACTGGTTTCATTACTAGTACATCATCAACCAAGCCATCAACTTCATCTCAACCAACTGGGTTCACTACCACTCCAATAGGTCTTTTTGAAGATCAAAAGTCTAAAGAGCAAAAGGCTACTTACAATGCCTTTGGTTCTAGCTTTGAAGCATACTTGGGAGAAGACTCACTTCTGCCCACTTGATCCAAGAAGATCTAGAAGAAATGTATCCAAATGATGTAGAAGAAATGGATCTGCAATAGCAAATGGCTATGATAGCAACAAGAGCCAAGAAGTTTTTCAAAAAAAGGAGAAAGCTTAGCTTGAATGAAAACACAAAACTTGGATTTGACAAATCCAAAGTCAAATGCTTCAATGTGGTATGACTAACCATTTTTCAAGAGAATGTAATGCTCCAAGAAGAAACAATAACAATTTTCAAAGGAATTATCAAGGTCAATCATCCACACAACCAAGCCCAAGCTATCAATCCAACAATCATCAAAAGCAGTATTATCACCAACAACACCACCAACAACAACACTAATATCCTTATTAGAGTCAGCCACAACTAATCAACCAAACTCATGGAAGCAGCCAATCTACCTTAAATGCTCTTGACATCAGACAATATAGTGTATGGACTGGAGATTATATGCTGAGGAAGTGAAACCTCAATTTCAAAATCATGCTCTCATGGCTCACATCAATGATTGTCCAACTCCAATGCCATCTGAGGTAAAATCTAATCTGTGTTATGATAAATACATTGCTGAACTACAGGGTATCATGAGCATAATCGCAAATTAGCAGCTAAAATCAAAGAAGAAAAAGTAAAATCTGAGATGTTTAAAAGAGAAATCAAATGCTTTGAAATTAAAATCAAATCTCTCATTTCTGATATTGAGAAACTGCATGGAGAAAAGTACACTCATGCAACAGAAAACGAGTAGTTAAATGAAAAGTTAACCTAATCCAAAGCTGAGCAATCAGTTACTAAAGTGAAACTTGAAAAGTTTCAACTGTCTTCAGCTAAGCTACAAGAGATGCTTGATTCATAGAAGGAGCCATGATATGACTGGATGGATACAACTCATGTCCCCCACCATATAATGACAACTACACGATCATGCCTGAGTCTGTCACTCTTTATGATAAAATTAAACCTAAAACTATTGAACCTAAATCAATAGTAACTTAAATCACTAATCCTCAAAATAAACCAAGTGGTTATATTGAAACAAATGAGGAGAAAATTATGTTAGATCATCCTATCAAAATCAAAGAGTACTCAGACAAGACAGTGAATGTCATTAAACTAAATATTCTTGTCAAAACTATAATGCCTTTTGTGAAATTGTTCTTGAACTTTTCAAAGAAAAGAAGAAAATAGAAATCTCAATGAAACTTTCTGCTGAAAGCAATTCTGATTATGAGATTACATCTCCAAAGAATTCAATCAAATCAGACAATGTTTCATTGCCAAATAAAAACAAAATTTCACTGGTTGCAAAAACAAAAACTAAGTCTGACCATATCTTCAAAACCAAAGCAAGGATTTGGTTTTGACATTTGCAATAAAGAAGATGTGGATCAATTGGAAAGGGATGTAAGAAGAAAGGTAAGGAAGCAAGAACAACAATAGGAAGATCAAACCTAGTAGTGTTGTGAAACAAACTACTAAACAGGTTGTTCTTGCTTCCTCGCCTACATCAAAGGTTGAGTCTCAATTGAAAATAGGTAAATCTACTGAGCCGTCAATGTCAAGATCAGCATCAAGCGACAAACACATGTATTGTGATATGTGTGAAATGTCCAATCATAATACAGAGGAGTGTTATTTTAATCAATATTGCTCAATCTGTGATATGAACAATCATTCTACAAAAAAATGTAATTTTAACAAATATTGTTCGGTCTATGATATGACCAATCATAATACATCTGATTGTTTCTTCAAGCATAAAGGGTCGAGGAGTCCTCAAAACAGCCCGTCTCACTTATTTCATCTATGAAACCCAAAATCAGAAATCACTTTCACAATAATCAATCCAGGACTTCTACTTGTGATAATGATTTAGGAAACATAAAACAGTTGAGGAAAATTCAAAGAAACAAATATCACAACATTAGACAAACACATGATCTTCATAAATCAATAATGATGTTTGATAGTAAAAATGGGTCAAATTTCTTAAAAAAACAAGGACCAAAGGTTTCAATATTTCTCTGACTCTTCGACTGAAATTAATGAGATGAAACAGGCAAGATATCATTAGAAATCACTAAGAACACCTCCCTTTAAGTCTCAGTTTAGAGGAAAGTACCAAAAAGTAACTATCATGGATAGAAACGGGAAGCCCAAGACCATCATGGCTTGGGTTTCACATTCTAATTAGTTCTTTTATGCTTGCAGGGTCATCCATATAGGTTTAATAGCTTATGGTATGTGGACAGTGGATGTTCCTGACACATGACTGGAGATCATTCCCTCTTTCATGAATTCAAGTATATACAAGGAACTACTATGACATTCAGAGGATATTCACAAGGTAGCAAAATTATTGGTGAAGGATCTATGACAAATGGGATGCTAAGCTTGGATAGAGTGAACTATAATGTACAACTGAATTTCAATCTGCTCAGCGTGTCTCAGATCTGTGAAATTCGACTCACTTTACTAACACTCTACATTCTGAAACCAGGATTTCAAATTCCTGAAGAATGGGTTGTCTTGAAGGCCCCAAGGAAGAATAAAACCTATGTGCTAAACCTTAATTTTGCTACTCTAAAAGAAGAAACATGTCTTTTGTCAAAACATTTGTTGATGAGTCACAGCTTTGGCACAAACGCTTGGGACATACTAATTTCAAAAACCTGAATAGATTGGTTAAGGGAAACTATATGATTGGTTTACCCCAAAAACAATTTCATTTTATTGACCACTATTCAGTGTGTCTTAAAGAGAAACAACACAAGTCTTTCCACAAACCAAAGTTGGTAAACATAAACAATTCCCAATTGAAGCTACTTCACATGGATCTTTCTGGACCAACTCATGTTATAAGTATTAGAAAGAAACAATATTATTTGGTGATCACTGATGACTTTTCCAGATTCACATGGGTCTTTTTTACTTCATAAAAATAAATTGTCCCAATTAATAAAATATTTTATCATAAGAATTGAAAACCAACTTGATCACAAAGTCAAAACAATAAGAAATGATAATGGGACTGAATTTAAGAATGAGGATATGAGTTCATTTTGTACAACCAAAGACATTGCTCATCAATTTAGTGCAACTAGAACTCCTCAACAAAATGGGGTAGCTAAAAGGAGAAATAGAACACTAATTGAAGCAGCACAAACAATGCTAGTCGATGCTAAACTGCCAATCACCTTTTGAGCAGAATCAATCAACAGATCGTGCTTTGTGCAAAATAGAACTCTGATAGTAAAAGAAAGAAACAAGACTACTTATGAACTTCTCTTTTATAGAAAACCATTTATTGGATTTTTCAAGTCATTTGTTAGTCCTGTCTCAATATTAAACACCCAAGACTATTTGGGAAAAATTTTATCAAAATTCGATGAAGGATTCTTTGTGGGTTATTCTTCTGTTTCAAAGGCTTATAGAGTGTTTAATCCCAGATTAAATATCATTGATGAATCCACAGATGTTCAATTCAAGGAACACTCATTTCCCAAATCAACAAATGGTCTTGACTGGTTGTTTGATATTGACTCATGCATAAAATCTTTTGATCAATTTCATTTGTCTGATGCAGGAAACCTACATTCAACTGAACACTCTTCAGGAGTAGAAAGAAGAGATGACTTTCAAATGATATCTCCAACTTCTGATAAGCAACTAAATGAAGATGTTTCACTGCAAGCTGATCTTGTTAGACAACCATCTTAACATCAAAGTGTTTCAACTGGAGCTGGTCCTAGCATATTTCTATCTCCTTCAGTAGAACTTCACCTGAAGTCAGAACTAAAAATCGAGCTACTCCTCTGATTGAAACTGAAAGAACATCAAATGATGGGAGCAATCAAAGTGTTGTTGATGCTGAAGCAGGAACAATAACTGACTTTGATTATTTCCACAATTCTCCAATAGTTCAAGATAAAGGTGCCTTTCACCAAGATGATCTGAATGTCTCCAACCTTGATGTAACCATTGCTGGTGACTCTATTCCAACTACAAGAATATAGAAGAATCATCCAGTGGAAAGTATTATTGGTGAACTCATTGAAAGGGTGACCAGAAGCAAGTCAAGCATAGCAAACATTTGTCTATTCTCTTGCTTTCTATGTCAGACAGTACCCAAAAATATTAAAAAGGCTCTTCAAGACAATAGTTGACTTGAAGCAATGCAGGAAGAATTATTACAATTAAAGAAATAAGAAGTATGACAACTGGTAGATCTTCCAGAAGGACAATCCCCTATCAGGTGGCTATACAGGAACAACACTGATGACAGGGGAATCATCATTAGAAATAAAGCAAGACTTGTGGCTCAAGGGTATACACAGGAAGAAAGAATTGATTATGCTGAGGTGTTTGCTCCTGTAGTCAGATAGATGCAATAAGACTCTTTCTAGCCTATTCAACATCCATGAAATTCATTGTGAATCAAATGGATGTGAAATGTGCTTTCTTTATGGAAGGATTGCTAAAGAAGTCTATGTGAGTCAACCTCTTGGATTTGAAGACCCAGATTTCCCACACAGGGTGTACAAGCTTGAAAAAGCCTTGTATGGTCTTCATCAAGCTCCAAGGAAGTGGTACGAGACTCTATCATCTTTCTTTGGAAAACGGGTATGAAAGAGGAAAGATTGATCATACTCTTTTTAGAAAAAGAATAGGTAAAGACATGCTACTGGTCCAGATATATGTGGATCATATCATTTTTAACTCAATAAACAAGTACTCTGCAAATATTTTGAAGACCTTATGCATTCAAAATTCCAAATGAGTTCTATGGGGAACTCACATCTTTCTAGGAGTACAAGTCCAACAGACAGCAGGTGGAATCTTCATTAATCAATCCAAATACGTGGAAACAATATTGAACAAATTCAAGTTTGTTGATTGTCAGTCCATCAGAACTCCTTTGATACTAAAGTGAAGATTGGTCCAGATCCAGAAGGCAAATCAGTGGATCCAACTTGTAACACCCGGATATTTTCGTTAAAGCCGACAAAAGAAGAAAAAGAAATAAAGTCCAAAGTCGGGGAACCAAACTCGCCAACGAGAGATAGTTGGGTGAGTGGAGGTATTTAAAGGGAGAGGGCAGCCCTCACCCTCTCCCCACACCCACAAAATCAACCAAAAGAGAGAATAGGAAAAAAGGAGAAAAGGGAGAAAAAGTTTGGTTCGAGTGGATTCAAGCATACAAAATCAAAGTGTAGTTGGTCTAATCAAAGCTCTTCTCATTGTAGTCATTTGTGTGAGTTCTAGGACCCCTCTTTTACACGTTTTTGAATGATTTTAGGGCTGGAACACATCTGAAAATCATTTTGTAGTGTGTGTGTTTGACCCGTGTGTATGTGTTTGTGTATGATGCGAGTGATATATGATTTTGGGCTTGTGTGTGCTTGAATGGTGTTGTGGTATGTTTTCCTAAGGTTTAGGATGGTTGATTTGGGCTTAGAATGGGTTTGGAAGAGCTTGGAGGTCGAAAAGGTAGATTGGGTTCGGGATGAACCGCATCTGCATCAACTAGGGCTAGGCGACCAAATGGAGGCCATACGACCGAATGAGGTGCGATTAAGGTTCATTCGCATGATTGAGGTTCAATCGCATGTGAGATGTACGACTGAGGCCATACGCCTGCTAGTCGTGCGACTGAGGGTCAATCGCATGGGGAGTCATGTGACTGAGGCCCGTACGCCTAGTTCCATCCGCAATAGGTCCATTCGCACACGTTTTCATCCACATTGGTTCATTCGCATAGGTGTTCAATTGCATATATCCATTCACATGGTGTTGAGTTGCATGAGAGGTCATGCAACTGAAAGGTGCCATACGCCCAAGTAGGGCTGGTGTACCCGAGGAAAACGTAGTGTATTTACTGACTTTCGCGAGAAAGTGCAGATGTAAGTTTTGACGTGGAAGGTTCCCGTAAGTTCATGTAAGATGACTTTTGAGGCCTTAGAGGTTATGTTGGGCATGATGATGATGATGTGCGATGTTGTATGTTTATGCATGATGTATGCTATGTATGTATGATGATGCCCTGTATGATGATATTGACTGTGTATGTTGATGTTCCATGTTATGATGAATGTTTTTATCTTTCCTGTGACTTTACGATGATTGTTAATGAATAAAATGAAAGTATTATGTAACGTAAAGTGAAAGATAATGAAAAGAGGAACATGATGAATGAATGCATGCATTAATGAATGATTAAAGTAATGAAAGTCTTGCAAGCCTTATATGTCGGGACACTCCCCTTTGTAAGGTGTTAGCCCAACGGTGTGCGGGTTCGCTACCCGGGAGGATGCATATTGGGGTCTTTCTTTGTGATTGACCATTTATAGAACCATTGTTGCTTGCCTTAGGTATTAGGCCAGGAGGTGTTTAGCACCATAATGGAAGGTCTATGATAGGCATAGGTCCAGTATCATGAGAACTGAAGGGCATAGCACATGACAATGGTACACCCAAACTTTACCTTAGGTACTATGGCCAGGAGATGCTGTGCACTGTAATGGAAGGTCTATGATAGGCTTATGTCCAGTACAGGATACTGAAGGGTAAAGTTCATGGTTGATAGAAAGAAAAGATGTAATGATGAATGAACGAATGAATGAAAGCAAGAATGTATGAACGAATTGAAGATAACGAATGAACGATGAAGATAATAATAACATTATCTATGTGTACGTATGATGTATGATCGCATGAAAGTAAAGAACGGTTTTAATGAAAGAAAAGTATGTTTTATTATAAAACTAGAACTCACTCAGCAACACTGACTTTTATGTGTTCCAATTGGAAGGTAAAGTTGCTGAGGATGGCACGGGGCGGCTACTCAGCTCTTTTGGATGGAATTTTTTTTGTTTAATGTTTTGCATTATAATGCGAACGAACGATGTTTTGAAATGAACGCTTGTATTAACTTGCAAAAGCATTTGTAATGATATGAAAAGTTATTTTTATGTTTCTGCTGCAATGTTTTATGAATGATTAAGTGTAAAGTATATGTTTTATGTGCAACGATTTCCCAGTTGTAAGCGTCCCGGGACGGGGCCTTACAAGACTCCCTATCGATCTATGATAGGTTCACTTATGTATCTTACAGCCAGTAGGCCTGACATTATGTTTGGTGTTTGTGTGTGTGCCAGGTATCAAGCAGATCACAAGGAATCTCATATAAATGCTGTCAAGAGGATATTCAGATATCTTAAGGGCAAACATGCTCTTGGATTGTGGTATCCAAAGGAAGGAGATTTTATCTCTATGCCTACACTGACAGTGATTATGGGGGATGCAACTTCAATAGGAAGTCCACTTTTGGTGGTTGTCAATTTCTTGGTCCTGGACTGGTCTCCTGGGAGTGCAAGAAGCAGACTATTGTGTTAGTTTCAATAGTAGAAGCTTAGTACATAGCAGCAACTACTTGTTGCTCTCAAGTTCTCTAAATTCAAAACTTGATGCTTGACTATGGTTTGAACTTCTTGCACACCCCAGTTCACATTGATAACACAACTGCAATGTTCATCATAAATAATCTAGTTCACACTAAAAAGCAAAACACATTGAGATTAGATATCACTTTTTGAGAGATTGTGTTGAAAAGGGGTTAATCAAATTGATTCAAGTTCATACTAATAATCAATTAGCTGATTTATTTACCAAGGCATTTAAACCTAGTAGGTTTGAATTCCTAGTTCAATCAATTGGCATGATTAACCTTGAGTAAAATTTAAAAAAATTATAAAAACTTCAAATAATTATCAAAAATATCAAAAAGAAAATAATTCTTTTAAGCTTATGGCTTATACTTTTGGGAAAATGATAATTACAGTCGTTATATCATTAACTATGCTTAAATTCAAAATTTAAAAAACTAACTTGACTTACCTGATATGTGGGTAGGCTCAACTTAGAAAAGAAGATACATATTGTGATTAACTAAATACTCATATTCAATTGTGAAATTCTCATCTTAGAGTATTAGTAAGTATTTGCTTATCCAATTGTATGTGTGTATCAACCTACACACACCAGGTAATGATAAATTATGAATCTCCTTTCATTACATCAGTTTCTTCTCTGTTTTGCTTAACAAAGACCTGAAGAAACAAGGACATAGTGCTGATGGCATGATCCAAAGATTCCCATGTGGAACACATCCACACTGGATGCATTAGCAAAAAGAATCCAATCATGGATCACCTTCCAAAGTGAAGTACAAAAGAATCCTAATGTGGATCAAAACAGTAAAAGAATCAAAGTAAAAGAATCCCAATGAGAATCAGTAAAAATGAGTATTCATTCTTTAAGTAACCTGGTCAAATAAGTTGTGAAAAAGTCTACCATGCATTACATGAGGATGGTTGATCAAACCATGCTTTTGAGTGTAAGGCACATGTTGAATATTCAAATCAATCAAAACATGATAAATATCACATGCATTATAATATTAACCAGTGTAACATCTCGTATTTTTGTTAACTAAAAGTTAACTTAGTTTATTCTTATAAGGGTCATTATTATCAATTATGGAACTCATGTGTTATTTATGCTTATTCTTTTAAATTATCATTAAGTTTTAATGTATGAAAGTCAAATTAAAAATATATATAATATTAATTATGTTAATATTAATAATAGTAACAATAATAAAAATTTATAATAATGATAATAATATATAATAATAACCAAAATAATAGTAATAATAATAATATTATAATAATATTAATAATAATAAATTATAATAATGATGTTAATAATAATAATAATTTATAAAAAATTATTAACTTAAAAGTGTTTAAAACTTAATTAAGTTGGGGGGTTGTTTTTGCCATTTTATAACTTTAAATGGATGTTTATGCATAAAATAATAAGAGTCATAATCGAGGGACCAAAGTGTAATTTTCGAATTTACAATTTCAACCCACTGCCCCCCTCGCTTTTCCAGCCAAATCCGGCCAAGTCCGGCAGCCTCCAAAACCCATCAAAACTTTTTGAAAACGATCCCAAACCGTTCCAAATTCATTCGTATACCTGTTTCGAACTTGATTGTATCATTTAATTGCCTTTACAAGCCGGTTACGAACCTCCAACAATCAAATAACCGACACCTTTAAACTCTATAGCCGTTCGAACATTTAGTCCTAATAATAATCTAATTAATCGAACCTACACAATCATATAGCTAAACTTAATCGATTGCAACACTCAATTTCACCTGAAAACACTTAATCAAACCGATTCGATCCTTCACATTATCGCGACCTATGCTGCACTCGAACACCATCATCTGGACCTCTAATTTTGAAATTGATAGAGGCTTTCAACCTTTGAGTCTCGTGGAATCTTCTTACGCAACTAATTGGATTTTCATTATCATTTTCATCGTGAACACTATACCACTCGGGTTGCGATTATTCTTCAATCTGTGTCATCGAAATCAAACCATTATCAGGTAATTAAGCTCACATGAACACTCAATTCTACATGGGGAGCAAAGCCCCCATGTTTATTACAGCAATCGTTATTACCTTGTGCATTAATTGGATTGAATTTGATTTAGGGTATATGTGATTTAGGGAAACCTTTTGTATTTGAGACGTAAAAGAAATTGGAACCAAAGTAACCAAGGCCGCGACCCTAGTTCACTGGTTAGGTTCTTGCCCCTTTCACCATGAGGTCCCGGGTTCGAACCGAGCTCCCTCATCTATTTTTTAGGCTTTTTAGCCCTTAATTTAGTTATTGAAAATTTTTAATAATATAAAAATGGTTTTTGTAAACTTTAAATATTTTTATTGACACCAAATAATTTTCTGAATTTTTATTAAATTTAAATAATTAAATAACTTTTAATAAAACCTTTTAACAAAGGTTATTTTTCATTATTTCTATTAAAAAGTATTTCAAATATAAATAATAAATTACTATTTGTACAATGTTACCTTTTAAATCATGATTATTTTCAAGTGTTTATTGAAATTTTATATTTAACTTTATTTGTTACAAATGATTTAATTTCTTTTTCTCTATTAAAATGTATAAATGGTAAATTTATTTATTAAAAATATTTAACATATTTACAAAAATTCCCAACTTCCACTTATTACCTTGATCCTCCATTAAATTGTTAAACCTATATTTAGAAGTTAAATCTTGTAATATATGTATATAGGTACCTTGTGAAGGCTTACGTTTGGAACGACGTTTATTATTCTTATTAATCTCCATTATATACTTATTTGACATGTGAGTTTCCTTGCCCCTTTTTATATTATTTCACACTATTTTGGGGTGAAACATGTTACCTTATCAACATACACTTGTAAACGTTTAAATCTTGTAAAGCACTTGCAATTCATACTTTTATTTGTCATGGTTATTTGTGTTGCTGTAAGTCTTATATGAGATACATATTTTGTTTACAATCATTAACTATTGCTAGCCTAGCGACGTCTTAGATCTTTGGGCCTAACAAGCCTATTTGGTGCTAAAGCCGATGTATTTTCGGCTCCTGATGACGTATGACTTGTTCATCATGGGAACCAAGTACACTTAGCCAATCATATAAACTTGTAATCAAGTCGAGGTTTGGTTGTAGCGATATGTGTTCTATAAACTTGCTAACTCGTAACCTATGACATCAATTGCTACTTGTAATCTTTGATATGTTATGTATGTAAAACCCTTGGAAACTCACCAACTTTATAGCTGGCCTTTTATTTTTAATATGTTTTATGAAATGCCCAAGTTTGAAGTCATCATTTGAAGCTTGCAATAAACTAGGATTTGCACCTAGTTAAATAAATAAAATGATTATGTTATGCTTTGTTTGTTTTGAACTTGCAGGATCTGTTTGTGTCACTAAACACTTGGTTTTCTCACGAACTCACTTAAACAACACTCTTGATGAAAGCAAAGTCTTTAGAGTTGATAACAATATAATAAGTAATAATCAAACACAAGAAGTAATTTTCAAGGTACTTTCATATATTACTTCTCAACTCAAATATTACAAGAGTCTTACAAGCATATCTTTATGAGTTACAATGAGAAACTATATATAATACTACCTACAGCCGGATTGACAGGATCAGCGATCACAAGTTTGATGTATTAGGATACAAAGCAGCGGAATACAAACAAGAATTAGACAAATTGTAGCAAGCAATCGATACTTGTAAGCATTAGAGCGCATACGGTTATAGGGAGAGAATATATATTTCTAATTTCAAGGAATGTTTATAGATGTAGAATATTTCTAATCAAATCATTCGTTCATTCCATTCATTCATCACAGTTACAATAAGTTGTCACTCCTTATATAGAGTGCAACAATCACTGCTGTTATCACACGGAAAGTGACAACTGGCAGATCTAATACAAAAATAACTAATTCTTAACAAACTACTGAAATGTTCACAACTACTGAGAACATATCAGCGTGTTAAGTACAAATATAAAACTACTGAAACTACAACGACTGAAGAACAAGCTCTTCAGTCGTTTTACAAAACTACTGAACATAAAAATATAAAACTACTGATATCACAACTACTGAAGAAGTACTCTTCAGTAGTTGTGACAAACTACTGAGGCTTCAGTACTTGATCTTCAGACTTTGACCTTCAGGTGTTTCATCAGCTGATGACTTCAGTAGATATCATCAGCTGATGTCTTCAGTCTTTGTCTTCAGACTTTGTACATCAGTTGTTGATCTTCAGCACTTGTAAACTCTTCAGCTGTTGTACTTCAGTACTTTGGTCTTTCAGCTTCAGCACTTGTGTTCTTCAGCTGTTGTACTTCAGCACTTTAGTTCTTCAGCTGTTGAAATCTTCAGCACTTGTCAAACTGCTGATGAGTCTTTCAGCAGTTGTTATGATACCATGTGGACTTAGAGGTTTTCTGATCTTGGCTCATTGTTCTTTTGGTCCAACAAACTCCCCCTGAACCAATGCAGCCAAAACCTCTAAATTATTTGTTGTCCCACTTATTGTTGGCAGAGTGTTGGTCTTTTTCCTTCTTGATCAGTAGAGAAGATGACCCATGTAAGCTCCGGCCTGGGAAGAAACCTCAAATATTTGTTTGGCAGAGTATGAATGGGAACTCTGTTTTGGGGAACAGGACACAGAGTTGTTATCCCATTCATGAGATTCACTTCCCCATAATGAGTCTGTACGACTCTCTTGTGTAGGCCTCAAGGAAGGTGATTTGTTCCTCCATGGTTAGCTCTTCAGCACCTCCTTCAAACAATGATTCAGGCCCATAATACTCAGACAGGTATTTGGCCTGTTTCCTTCTTTAGCTCCACAGTTGTTATTATTCTGTAAGCAAACTCATCCGGGTGATTACCCTCTAGGAACAACTGGAGCTCATTTTTCCTGACTTCCTCAAGCCTCTTGTAAACTAACCCCTTTTTCACTATTTTGTTTTCCAGCATCTTTGAGGGGTTAGATTAGCTTTGTAGGCCTTCTTGAAGTCTTCTAGGATTTCCCAGGGTGAAACTACAAAGACCAGAGAGATCACTTCATCTACAATCTTTTTCACCTGGCCAATGTATCTCTGGTATATTGTTCTTATGAATTCTGTGAGAGACCCTGGGATCAGGCCAAATCCTCACTCTTTCCTTTTGATATTGAAAGGTATGCCTGAGAGTGTAAAGTCTGAGGGCTTGCTCCTTCATATTGATGATAGAAGATGTGGCTGCATAAGCTTTGTCAACTCTCTTAGCAATTCCTCATCATGCTGTTTATGAAGCTCTTCTTCTTCTAGCTTCACTTTAACCATTTGTCTCTGGACTTCAGAAGTAATTGCTGAGAGTGACTTGTGGCCTTAGGCAACTGAATCACAGCTGAGAGCGGCAGCCTATCTTCATCATCTTCTTCATCATCTTCTAGCCTCAATATCCTTCTCTTTTCTTCAAGGTTATCATCGGCTATGGGTTTGAGGGTAAGGGAGTTGGTTTGGGGTTGTTTTTTGGGTGGTTTTGGTGCGGGAATGTTGACAGGCTGTTCTAGCATCCTTGAGGTGAGTGTGGCTTTTGATTGCTTGGCTAGCTCAGTCCTGCTCCCAGCACCCGCTTCATTCAAAGCTTCAATAACAAGCCCCTTAGTATATGCTTCAGATGAACAGATCTTGGTGGTGATTGCCAAGATACTGTCCCTGGACCAAGCTTTGATTTCGATCATTGATCTTCCAAGATATTTTGCAATAAATCTAATCATGATTTCAAGCCTTTCTCTTTCTAACACTTCATAACTTGCCCATCTATTTGGATTTCTTCAATCTCTAGTCGTCGAATCTCAGAGTCAAGTTTATTGGTGTCATGGCCTTGCCTAACTGCTGATCAATGATGTTGTCCATTGATTTGCTGTGTTCGGCATCAGCCTCTTTTATCAGTAGCTCCAAGGCTTTATCTTCATCAATGTGCTCATCAGCACCTTTCTTTCGCTTGTAGGTGAGCATTGGTTGCTGTTCTTTCTCCTCCTTTTGGGCTTGCTTCGCTTCCTTCTTTTCCTCGGATCTTTTCCTCTCTTTTCTTTCACTGCAGTACTCTCCCCCTTTTTGGATGCATTGGAGGAAGGGGTTTGTGCCGCAGAAAGAGTCTTTTGGACAGCAGCCTCAATCAAGGGCTGTAAAGTTGAGGAAAGCCTCTCATCAATGGCTTTGTCACAATATCAGTGATTATGGGTGTGATGAGAGGGAGGGAATTTTGGAGTACAGCACCTATTTGCTCAGGAGGGTTCTGTTCCTGAGAAGTAGGGCCTGAAGCAGAGGCAGGTGGTTGAGTTTGTTATGGCTCGGTGTTTGGGAAACCTTCAAGTGAAGGTGCCATCTGTGGGTGGGTAGAGGCAGATGGTCTTTCTCCTTGTGAGACTTGGTCAAGTAGGTTTTGCAACCTACTGACTTTCTCTTCAAGGATTGTGTTCTGGGCAAGAACATCATAGAAAAAGCCCAGGTCATCATCAGCCGAACTGAATCATCTGACCTCCTGCTTAGAGCAGGATTTACATGCACTGGGTGTAGACCAGTTGGTGCATGTGCCCCTTGTGCTTGGTACTGGGGACTTCCAGCCTCAGGACAATGTCCATCATCAGCTGTTGCCTCTAGTGAGGTCTTAGTAATGTTACCAGCCTCACTCTGGTCATGTGCTGAGTCAGAGAGGTGGCAGCCTCACTAGATATTCTAAGCTCCTTGTCTACACCAGGAGATAGAAGTTAAACCCCTGTGCTGTGGGTTCTCAAGTGCACTGTGTTCCTCCCCCTCAATTGTAGAGGTATTCCCAGTAGTAAGTGGTTTCTGGGGAGGGGGTGAGGAGTGCAATTGAGTCAGCACTTGTGCAACTATTAAAGTTGGGCTGTGAGGGGCGGTTGTTTGGGGTGAGGGGATAGAAGCAGTATGCACCTGGGGAGGTTGGTGCTCTTCAATGGCAATCTCCTCAAGTGAGGAAGATCCCAGATATGTAGGTGCCCCTTGTGTGGTTGCTGCAGGCTCCTGTTGAGAGGAAACCTGAGCGGCTGTGGCTGGAGGAGTCATTGTATCCACTAGGGGGTTTGGACTAGTGGATATATCCTGCATTTGTGTTGCAGGGGCATCCTCAGGGGACTCAATTCCCTGAGTAGCCGTTTTGGGTTTCTTTTTGGTGGGTTTGGTGGGGACTTTGGATTTGGAGGTGGTGGCTGTGGGTTCCAGCTGCGTGGGTTTTCGCAGCTTGGCAGCCATTTTTAGTGTCCGGTCAGAGTTGTGCCGGGAGTATACTTCCGGCAGAACAGCCGTAGCAGGGACTCCCAAGCCAACAAGTCCCTCAGCATTAAGCTGGTTTGTAATGATGGCCATTATGAACCGTGGATATAGTATCCAAGGTTGGCAGTTAGTTTTTGAGCCATATCCTTGAGCTCTAAAAATATTATTTCAGAAAATATGTGGTTGTTGCTCAAGAATAGAATACATTACCTGCTGCCATTTGTCGACATTTGATCCCAAGACGACGTCTTAGGGCCAAACATACATTCACCATGTGAAAGATTAGGCGCTCAGCGTCATTAAAGTGTTTCTTCAAGATAGTGGAGGCACTGAGATCGCCTTGATATCCATGTTGAGCAAAGGATAGATCTATGGTGCCCTTCGGATATCCAGCAGGAGAAGTAGCATCATTCAGTTGAAGAATTTGGCGGATTATTGCAGGAGTGATGACTACTTCTTTGTTGTTGACGACCGACTGGAGGGATGGTGTGTTGTTCTCCCCAGTGGTAACAGTAACGTTCATCCAAAATGGTGCAAGGATTCGGCATGTAATATGGGATTCAGAAGAAATGCCGTGTTGTATTGGGACTGAACCATAAGATCGATAGCAGTATCGAACTTAGTCCAGATGGGCGATTTAGTGAGGTAGGCAACACATTGTGTCGCGGTTTAATTTGCATAGACGCCATTGAGAAGAGGGAAGTTTGGAGAGGAACGTTAGGTTTGAAGAAGATGAAGCATTGAGAGCTAAGGTTAGGGATATATATAGGGTACGGGTAAGAAAACGACTGAAGGATGTGGTGTTAGTCATCAGTAGTTTTTAACGACCGTTGACATGGTATTATCCTTTCAGACGTTGAAACAGCTGAAGTCGTGGTGTTAGGCATCAGTAGTTTAGAAAACTACTGAAGACCGTGGTTTTGACGTCAGATGATTGAAACAACTGAGGACTTGGTGTTTGTCATCAGTAGTTATGAAACTACTGAAGACAGTGGTTTTGTCATCAGCTGTTGTAAACAACTGAAGACTTGGGATTAGTCATCAGTAGTTATAAAAACTACTGAAGATGTGGTTTTGCTTCAATTGTTTAAAATGAACAGCAGTTGTACAAACGACTGAAGAGAAAGTTCTCTTCAGCTGTTTTCGTCAATTCTTAGCTTTTCAGCTGTTTCAAACTGTCCTCAACACATTCATCAGTCTTTTTGGCTGATTTCAGTGTTTCATAGGACATCAGTACTTATCTGTTTTTACTGATTGCAGTAGTTGTAACTGCATCAGTAGTTGTAACTACATCAGTAGTTTAGAACAGATGAAGTACTTCAGTACATGTGAGACATTTAGCCTTCAGTAGTTATAAAAACTACTGAGGGTAAAAGAGCTCATCAGTACTTATGTGACATAGGTACTCATGATCATCAGTACGAATTACTAAGATCATCAGTAGTTGTCACTTATTCTGTTGCAGCATACCAAGCCTTAACACCAGGTTTTGGAAGTTGAACTACCCAAAGGCTTAGTAAAAATGTCTGCAAGCTCATCAGCACTAGGCCACAAACTTAGGATCAATCAGACCTTTTCAAAACAATCCCTTATAAAATGATGTCTGATCTCTATATGTTTGGTCCTAGAGTGCTGGACTGGATTTTTGACAATGCAAAGAGCTGAAGCACTATCCATAACAATGGAGTCTTAGTCTCTGTAATGCCATAATCCAAAAGTTGGTTTTGAAGCCAGAGTACCTGAGATCTACAACTTGCAGCAGCAATGTACTCTGCTTCAGCAGTGGATGTAGCAACTGAGGTCTGTTTCTTGCTCTGCCAAGAAATCAAGCAGTTGCCTAGAATTGACATCCTCCAAGTTGATTTCCTGGTCAACTTACACCCTGCATAGTCACTGTCAGAAAAAGCAACTAATGTACCAGAATGTCGGTAGAATACCATAAACCTAGAGATGGAGTGCCTTGCAGATATCTAAAGATCCTCTTGACTGCAATCAGATGAGACTCTTTAGTGCAGCCTGAAATCTAGCACAAACACATGTAGCAAACATAATATCTGGTCTAGAAGCTGTTAAATACATCAAGGACCCAATCATACATCTGTAAAGTGTTTCATCAACCACTTTACCTTTCTGATCTGTGTCCAGTGTGTGGTGCTTGCTCATGGGAGTAGAACAGGGCTTACAGTTTTGTAAATCAAACTTTTGCAAAAGATCTTTTGTATATTGGACTGATGAATAAAATTCCATCAGCCTTTTGTTTGATTTGCAACCCCAGAAAGAACTGTAATTCTCCCATGGCACTCATTTCAAACTTCTGTTGCATCAACTTTGTAAAGGCATCATGACAGGATCAGTGATCACAAGTTTGATGTATCAGAATATAAAGCAGCGGAATACAAACACGAATTAGACAAATTGTAGCAAGCAATCGATACTTGTAAGCGTTGAGATCGCATACGATTATAGGGAGAGAATATGAATTCTGATTTCTAGGAATGTTTATAGAGTAGAATATTTCTAATTGAATCAATCAATCATTCCATTCAATTGCTCATATCGCTCAATGATTACAATGGGTTGTCACCTTATATAGAGTGCAACAGTCACTGCAGTTATCACGGAAAGTGACAACTGGCAGATCCAATACAGAACTAACTAAATCTTAACAAACTACTGAATGTTCACAACTACTGAGAACACATCAGCAGGTTAAGTACAAAATATAAAACTACTGAAACTACAACGACTGAGAACAAGCTCTTCAGCGTTTACAAAACTACTGAAACATAAAACATAAAACTACTGATATCACAACTACTGAAGAAGTACTCTTCAGCAGTTGTGACAAACTACTGAGGCTTCAGTACTTGGTCTTCAGACTTTGACCTTCAGGCGTTTCATCAGCTGATGACTTCAGTAGATATCATCAGCTGATGTCTTCAGTCTTTGTCTTCAGACTTTGTACATCAGTTGTTGATCTTCAGCACTTGTGAACTCTTCAGTTGTTGCTCTTCAGTACTTTGGTCTTTCAGCTTCAGCACTTGTGTTCTTCAGCTGTTGTACTTCAGCACTTGGTTCTTCAGCTGTTAAGGTCTTCAGCACTTGATCTTCAGCTGTTGAAGTTTCAGCACTTGTCAAACTACTGATGAGGCTTTCAGCAGTTGTGATACCGTGTGGACTTAGAGATTTTCTGATCTTGGCTCATGGTTCTTTTGGTCCAACAAACTCCCCCTGAACCAATGCAGCCAAAACCTCTAACTTATTTAAACTCCCACTTATTGATGGCAAAATGTTGGTCTTTTTCCTTCTTGATCAGTAGAGAAGATGACCCATGTACGCTCCGGCCTGGAAGACCTCAAATATTGTTTGGCAGAGTATGAAAGGGAACTCTGTTTTGGGGAACTGGACACAGAGTTGTTATCCCATTCATGAGATTCACTTCCCATAATGAGTCTGTATGACTCACGGACATAGGCCTCAAGGAGAAAATGTTTCCTCTTGAGAGAGTTCTTCAGCTCCTCCTTCGAAGAAGAACTCTGGACCATAGTACTCTGATAAGTACTTCATGGTCCTGCCATTTTTCAGCTCCAAGTAGTTACCTCCCTATACAAATTCATCCGGATGGTTGCCTTCAAGGAGAACTGGAGCTCATTCTTTTGGATGTCTTCAAGCTTTTTGTATAACAACCCTTCTTTAATCATCTTGTTTTCTAGTAGGCTTGAGTGTCTTCTTTGCTTGGTGAGCTTTCTTGAATTATCAATGATTTCCCAAGGTGAGACTACAACGGCCAACATGATGGTAGATTCTACTGTTTTTCGTACTTGGCCGTTGTATCTGGTGGGATAGTTCTTTTATGGATTCTAGAACCACCCTGGGGTCTGGCCATACTCTCCTCTCTCCCTCTGATACTGAAAGGTGGGCTGAGAGTGTACAGCCTTTGAGCATGCCCTTTCCATGGCTTGAAAGATGATGACTGAGGAAATTCCTTGTCAACCATCTTACAGTTGCTCCTCGTGCTGTTTCTGCTGTTCTTCTTCTTCTATTTTGACTCTGCCCATTTCCCTTGAGAGTCGGGTGTGATCATGGATTGACTCTGGGGCTTGGTAGCTTCAGAACAGCAGAGAGTGGCAGACTATCATCTTCATCCTCTTCTTCTGCTTCTTCTTCCCATCCTCAGCACCCTTCTCCTTCTACGGGGTACATCACGGGATGATGGTTGGGTTGTGAAGGATTGGTTTTGAAGAGAGAGGATGTTGATTTGGCTTAGAGGTTGGTTGGGAGATTTGAGGGATAGGATCTGTTGAGTGGGTGGGAAGGGAAGTGATCTAGCATCCTTGTAGTTAATTTGCTTTTGTAAGTTTAGCCATCTCTAACCTTTTGCCAGCCCCAGCCTCATCAAGGGCTTCCACAATGATCCCTTGTTGAAATGCTCAGACAGACAGATTCTGTGGCTATAGCCAGAATGCTGTCCCTGGACCACGCGCGGATCTCCATTAATGATCTTCCAAGTATTTTGCAATAAGCGGATCATTATTTCCAACCTCTCTTTCTCAAGAGCATCGTACCCTGCCCATCGGGTTGTATCTCTTGTACTCTAACCTCTGATCTCACTATCCAGTGGGCTGTGTCAAACCCCTGCCTGATAGTTGTCAATTATTTTATCCATGGAGCGGCTGTGTGTGGTGTCAGCTTCTTTGACCAGCTCCTCCAAGGATTTTTCTTCAGCATATGATCATCAGCACTTCTCTTTCGCTTGTACGTGAGCAGAGGTTGCTTTCTTGTTTCTCCCTTCCTCAGATCTCTTCCTCTTTCTATCTTTCACTGCAGTACTCTCCCCCTTTTTGGTTGCATTGGAGGAAGGGGTTGGTACCGCAGAAAGAGTCTTGTGGACAGCAGCATCAACCAGAGGCGTTGTAATGTTGAGGAAGCCTCTCATCAAGGGCTTTGATCACTATATCAGTGATTATGGGGGTGATGAGAGGGAGGGAGTTTGGAGGATAGCACCATTGCTCAGGAGGGTTCTGTTCCTGAGAAGTAGGGCTGAAGCAGAGGCGGGTGGGACTTGGGGTGGCTCTGTGTTGGGAAACCTTCAAGGGAAGGTGCCATCTGTGGGTGTATGATGGTGGCAGATGGACTTGCATCCTGAGACATCTGGCCAGCAGCTCTTTGAGTCTGCTAACCTCATCCTCTAGAATGGTTTTTGAGCAACTACATCGAAGAAGAAGCTCAGGTCATCATCAGTGATACTGAATCATGACTCCCTGCTTAGAGCAGGATTTACATGCGCTGGGTGTAGACCAGTTGGTGCATGTGCCCCTGTGCTTGGTACTGGGGACTTCCAGCTCAGGGACATGTCCATCATCAGCTGTTGCCTCTAGGAAGGTCTTAGCAATGTTACCAGCCTCACTCTGGTCATGGGCTGAGTCAGAGGAGGTGGCAGCCTCAATAGATATTCTAAGCTCCTTCTCTACACCAGGAGATAGAATTGGGAAACCCTGTGCTGTGGGTTCTCAAGTGCACTGTGTTCCTCCCCCTCAATTGTAGAGGTATTCCCAGTTGGAAGTGGTTTCTGGGGGGGGTGTGAGGAGGCAATTGAGTCAGCACTTGAGCAACTATTAAAGTTGGGCTGTGAGGGGCGGTTGTTTGGGGTACAGGGGTAGAAGCAGTGTGCACCTGGGTTGGATGGTGCTCTTCAATGGCAATCTCCTCAAGTGAGGAAGATCCCAGATAAGTAGTGTCCCTTGGGTTGCTGCAGGCTCCTGTTGAGAGGAGGTCTGAGCGGCTGTGGCTGGAGGAGTCATGGTATCCACTAGGGGGTTTGGACTAGTGGATATATCCTGCGTTTGTTGTGCAGGAGCATCCTCAGGGGACTCAATTCCCTGAGTAGCCTTTTGGGTTTCTTTTTGGTGGGTTTGGTGGGGACATTGGATTTGGAGGTGGTGGCTGTGGGTTCCAGCTGCGTGGGTTTCGCAGCTTGGCAGCCAGTTTGAGTGTCCGGTCAGAGTTGTGCCGGGAGTATACTTCTGGCAAAACAGCCGTAGCAGGGACTCCCAAGCCAACAAGTCCCTCAGCATTAAGCTGGTCTATTAAATGGCCATTATGAACCGTGGATAGAGTACCAACGGTTGGCAGTTAGTTTTTGAGCCATATCTTTGAGCTCTGAAATATTAATTCTGAAAAGTTCAGTGGTTGTTGCTCAAGGATAGAATACAATACCGCTGCCATTTGGTGGACATTTGATCCCAAGACGATGTCTTAGGGGCAAACATACATTGACCATATGAAAGATCAGGCGCTCAGCGTCATTAAAATGTTTCTTCATGATGGTGGTGGCACTGAGATCACCTTGATATCCATGCTGAGCAAATGATAGATCTAGGGTGCCCTTCGGATATCCAGCAGGAGAGGTAGCATCACTCAGTTGAAGAATTTTGCGGATTGTTGCAGGAGTAATCATACTTCTTTGTTGTTGACGACCGACCGGAGGGATTGCGTGTGGCTCTCTCAGTTGTAACAGTAATGTTCATCCAAATTGGTTCAAGGATTCGGCATGTAAAACGGGGTCAGAAGGAATGCCTTGTTGTATGGGGACTGAACCATAAGATCGATAGCAGTATCGAACTTAGTCCAGATCGGCGATTTTGTGAGGTAGGCAACACAGTTGTGTCGCGGTTTAATTTGCATAGACGCCATGGAAGTGTTTTGGAGAGGAACGTTAGTTTGAAGAAGATAAAGCATGGAGAGCTCAGGTTAAGGGTATTTATAGGGTACGGGTGAGGAAACGACTGAAGGATGTGGTGTTAGTCATCAGTTGTTTTAAACGACGTTGACATGGTATTATCCTTCAGACGTTGAAACAGCTGAAGTCGCGGTGTTAGGCATCAGTAGTTTAGAAAACTACTGAAGACCGTGGTTTGACTCAGGTGATTGAAACAACTGAGGACATGGTGTTTTCATCAGTAGTTATGAAACTACTGAAGACAGTGGTTTTGTCATCAGCTGTTGTAAACACTGAAGACTTGGTATTGGTCATCAGTAGTTATAAACTGCTGAAGACGTGGTTTTGCTTCAGTTGTTTAAAATGAAACAGCAGTGGTACAAACGACTGAAGGGAAAGTTCTCTTCAGGTTTTCGTCAATCTTAGCTTTTCAGCTGTTTCAAACTATCCTCAAAACAATTCATCAGTCTTTATGGCTGATTTCAGTTGTTTCATAGGACATCAGTACTTATCTGTTTTACTGATTTCAGTAGTTATGACTACATCAGTAGTTGTAACTACTTCAGTAGTTTAGAGCAGATGAAGTACTTCAGTACTTGTGAGAACTTTTAGCCTTCAGTAGTTATAAAAAGTACTGAGGTTAAAAGAGCTCATCAGTACTTATATGTGACAGGCACTCATGATCATCAATATGAATTACTGAGATCATCAGTAGTTGTCACCTATTCTAGCTGCAGCATACCAAGCCTTAAACACCGGTTGTGGAAAGTTGAACTATCCAAAGGCTTAGTAAAAATGTCTGCAAGCTCATCAGCACTAGGCACAAACTTAGGATCAATCAGACCTTTTTCAAAACAATCTCTTATAAAATGATGTCTGATCTCTATAGTTTGGTCCTAGAGTGCTGGACTGGATTTTTGACAATGCAAAGAGCTGAAGCACTATCCATTAATGGAGTCTTGTCTCTGTAATGCCATAATCCAAAAGTTGGTTTTGAAGCCAGAGTACCTGAGATGTACAGCTTGCAGCAGCAATGTACTCAGCTTCCGCAGTGGATGTAGCAACTGAGGTCTGTTTCTTGCTCTGCCAAGAAATCAAGCAGTTGCCTAGGAATGACATCCACCAGAAGTGATTTCCTGGTCAACTTACACCCTGCATAGTCACTGTCAGAAAAAGCAACTAATTTACCAGAATGTCTGGTAGGATACCATAAACCTAGAGATGGAGTGCCTTGCAGATATCTAAAGATCCTCTTGACTGCAATCAGATGAGACTCTTTAGGTGCAGCCTGAAATCTAGCACAAACACATGTAGCAAACATAATATCTGGTCTAGAAGCTGTTAAATACATCAAGGACCCAATCATACATCTGTAAAGTGTTTCATCAACCACTTTACCTTTCTGATCTGAATCCAGTTGTGTGGTGCTGCTCATGGAGTAGAACAAGGCTTACAGTTTTGTAATCAAACTTTTGCAAAAGATCTTTTGTATATTTGGATTGATGAATAAAAATTCCATCATCCTTTTGTTTGATTTGCAACCCCAGAAAGAACTGTAATTCTCCCATGGCACTCATTTCAAACTTCTGTTGCATCAACTTTGTAAAGGCATCACACAACTTTGGATCAGAGGATGCAAAAATGATATCATCTACATAAATTTGAACAAGTAGATTATGCTGCCCAGCTTCTTAATAAATAAAGTCTTGTCAATGGAGCCTCTAGTGAAATTGTTTTCCAGAAGAAAGTTTGACAATGTCTCATACCAGGCTCTTGGAGCTTGTTTTAACCCATAAAGAGCTTATCAAGCTTATACACCCAATTAGGATGTTTATTGTCCTCAAAGCCTGGAGGTTGACATACATAAACTCTTCTTTAACTTTTCCATACAAAATGCACTTTGACATCCATTTGAAAGACTTTAAGTTTTTGATAAGCAGCATAAGCTAAAAACAATCGAATTGCTTCCAGTCTGGCTACAGGGGCAAAGGTTTCATCATAATCAATACCTTCTTCTTGTGCAAACCCCGAACAACCAGTCTGGCCTTGTTCTTAACAATAAGCCCATTTCATCAGTTTTGTTCCTAAACACCCATTTAGTGCCTATTGCACACTTACCTGGAGGTAGAGGAACCAGTTCCCACACTTGCTGTTTCTTGAACTGAAGAAGCTCAAGCTGCATGGCATCAACCAATCCATTGTCCTTTAAAGCAATGTGATATTCTTTGGCTCTTGCTGACGATGAAGAGAGCATGAAGCAGAAGTTTGACAATTGACTTCTTGTTGATACACCAGCAGTGATATCACCAATGATTTGAGACATGGGGTGATTCTTCAGATCTTGATACACAATGAGATCTGTGCAAGTGTTTGTAGCCGGTTCAGCAGCAACAGATGGTGATGGTGAATCATTTCCTTGAAACCAATCAGTGGATGGTAATTCAAAGGAAGTTGAATTCGAAGAAATCTCATCAGCATTTGTTGTGGATGGTGCTACTGGCGCTACAGGAACATCAGGTCTAGTTGAATCAGGCAGCTGATCACTAAACCTGAGAGGTGAGTACTGCAATCATCATCATCATCAGCAGTACCACCAGGTGGTGAACTGTTGACAGGAGCAAACAGCAGGAGTTTGATAAGGAACATATTGCAGTAGTCCAGATCAAATAACTCCACAGGACTTTGTGGAATCTTGTCCTTTGGAGATTCATTAAACTAACATGTAGAGTTTCTTCAACCATCTTTGTTCTGCAGTTGAAGACTCTGTATGCTTTGCAAGTAGATGAATAACCACACAAAGTATCCTGCATCCACCTTAGGATCAAATTTGTGGAGTTGATCCTTTGTGTTGAGAATAAACAGGGACACCAAATGCTTTGAAAAATGAATCAGTGGAGCCCAATGATGGAGAACTTCATATGGAGTCTTCATCAACCTCTGATTTACTAAAACTCTATTTTGCACATAACAAGCTGTGTTGACAGCTTCGGCCCAAAAGGTTAATGGCAAACCTGAGTCAGCCAGCATGGACCTTGCAGCTTCAATGAGGGTCCTGTTCTTCTCTCCACTACTCCATTTGTTCCGGAGTCCTTGGAATGCTGAACTGCCTTTTGATTCCCTTTGAGAGATAGAAGTCATCAAGTGTATGATTTCTGAACTCAGTTCCATATCACTCCTGATACACTTGACTGGAAGGGAATACTGCTTCTCAATGTACAGCACAAAGTGGATAATTTCTGAGCAGCCTCATCCTTGAATGTAGGAAGAAAGTCCATACAAATCTGGAGTATCATCCACAATTACCAGACAGTATTTCTTCTTTGCCATGCTCATTACTCTCACAGGACCAAATAGATCCATATGCAGTATATTGCAAGCAGGCAGTGGACTTGGACACTTCAATAGGAGGAAATGAGACTTGTGGTTTTCCTTTAAACAAGCAGTGCAGTTTCATCACAGTGGAACTCCTTTATTGGTAAGCCTCTGACTAAACTATTGTGGCTAAGTGATTCATGTTTTTGAGATTAACATGACCAAGCCTCCTGTGCCATAGTTTAGATTCTTGAAAAGAGGCTTTGGGAAAATAGGCAAGGATTACCTTTGAGATCTATCTTCTTAGAGAGATCTAAGGCATACACTCTTCCTGTCCTGTTGGCTTTCAGGAGAGTGTGATCATCCAACACCTTGTCAATCAAGGGCAAAACTTTGGATGACAGAATCCTACAGTTTTGACTTGTGAAAAGGGCAACATGGCCTTTATCACACATTTGACTGACACTCAAGAGGTTGTACTGAGATTTCCACATGATTAACATCATCAAATTTGATTTCTCCATTGGAGACAAAGCCCTTACCGATGATGTAACCCCTAGCATCATTGCCAAAAGAGACAAATCCCTTCTTTCCTTGAGAGTAGTCATGAGAGAAGAGAGATGTTCCAGTCATGTGCATGGATCCCCACTGTCTACATACCAGATGCTATTTTGGCATGTTGAAGAACCCTGCAATAATAAACAATCAGTTAGTTTTAGAGACCCAAACCTTTTTGGTTTGGGCCTGGTCTCATCAATAGATGGTAAACTAGCATGTTATTTGTAACAACAGCTTGAGAGGAAGAAGATGGTGCAGAATAGGAGTCCTTGGCTTAGACCTCCTTTCTGTGGTTTCAACATAGGAGAATCTAGTTGGTTAACTCTACCCAACAGATGTTACCATCATCACCGCTGTGTCTGATTTTGTGATAAAGCTTTCAGCTCATCAGACCACATGCTAGTGGAGTTAGATAAGGTCCTATGTTGCACCTTCTTCTTTTGAGCAACAGCTGTCACCTGTTAACTCCTTCCTTTTTGGATTGCATTAAGGACTTAAGGGTTACAGGATTTGATGTTGCTGATACAAATGTGGTCTCAAACTCAGTTTTCCTTTTACCATTTTCTCATTAATTTTTCCTTTGTTTGAGTTTGGAACCTCTTTTGTACCAACAATCATCTGTAAGATGATTGAACAAACCACATACTTCACATGGTTTCTTCTTCATCTTAGGTTGATCATCAACTAAAGATGGTGAAGCAACAGAAGACTTGTTTCTTCAATGCTTTGGAAGCATTGGTTGCTTTCTTGACAGCATCTTTAGTAGTCTTCAAACTCTTTCTACTGCCAGTTTTCTTCTCTTCAGTACTGACAGCAGTTGAAGTTTGAACTTCAGGAGTTGAATCCTGCTCTCCAGTCCTTTCAGGACCTTCAGAATTGACTCCTGAGTTGATCAACTTATTGATCATGTGAATGTCAGCATTTGGACCATCAACATCAGCTGATAGGTTCAAAGAGGACTTGATACTGACTGCTACTTCTGATTGTGCTGTATCAGAAGGTAGATCACATGACTTGATGGATTGGTTATCACTCTCACCATCAGATTCTACCTCTGCTCTTGGGGTAAAATCTGTAGGTGGAGCAGTGTGATTGTACCAATTCCAAACTTCACATTTGAAGCAGATTGCTTACTAAGAAGCATTTCAAAACCTTTGCATGATTGTACCCATCTATCACACTCGACCTGGGTAACTGCAAGGGTTTCTTTGAGATCTTTGTACTTCTCTAGAAGTACTCTTCTTAGCCTTATCATCAATTATTTTGCAATTCAGTTTATAAATCTCATCATCTTTATCTTTGAGCACAACTCAAACTCAGCTTTGTTTTGGAAATTACTTGTTCTAGCTCAATGTCTTATTAATTAAAGCTACATTGCTTCTCTAATGGAAGCAATGCTGCTATGCATTGTTCAGAACATAATTTGGCTTTTGCCTCAGAGGATACCTGTGATACCTGTGGTGTAGAGGCATTGGAAGATGAAGTATCAGCAGACTCCAAAGCCATAAGAGCTAGATTCCAAAGGGACTGTCACCACCATGTTGACCAGCACCTGAGAACAGTGATCATGACCAGACAAGTCATCTGGTAAACTGCTCCAGTCAACAACCTGGGGTGAAGAAGCTGTGTGTTGAGATGAAGGTTGTTGATGAGATAGGGAAGGCTGAGGTTCTGGTAATGCATGAGGTTGTGGTGTCATAGGAACTTGAACTTGACTTGACTGTGGCATGTAATACAAGGGTACTGATAAGGCATTTGACCCTGAGGAACAAAATATGCCGGAGATTGTTGTTGAGGATGATGACTAGATGTGACAGGATGCTGCCCTCGTTTTGTTGACTGTTGCCAGGAAAAGTCACAAAGGGTTGCAGTAGAGTTTGATCCAGTTGATCTACACTCTCTTGCAAAGTGTCCAAGCCGTTGGCATTTGTGACACCTCAACTTGCTCTTGTCAAAACCAACTTTGGTTTTGCCAGAGAGTCCTGGGAATTTTCTTCCAGTTCTTTTGTAAACTTCTGAGATCTGATTTATCAAGGCCATTTGGCTCAAAATATCCATCTCTTCTAAGTCATCATCAGCAATCCCCTTGAGATCATCATGATGAAACATAATTGTCATTATTACCTCCAGTAAACTGACCATCAACACTTACAAATGCAGAATTAGAAGTGCTCGAAAGAATTAATATGCTCATCATACTGGCATTCAGATGCAGCATATTCTGACTCATGACCCACCAAGGCAGTGTTGCTTGAATAAAGTCTTCAGTGAGCTTTCCAGATGAAGACAGCTTTCTCTTCTGTTCTATCTCTCTCTCAAAAGTGAGCAATTTCCCATGGAGTTGGGTGAGAGATAGTTTGTCCAAACTTGCACTGGAGCGTAGGACAATAGTATATGTGTCCCATCTCTCAGGCAGCAGGAGTGATCTGAGAAATCTGTTATTCATCTGAATATTGGTGTATTCAAGTTTGACCATTTTTAGTTCAGAGATCAAACAAGAAAACCGCTCATATTGTTGAGTCAGTGTCTCACCCTTTCTATGAGAGAATGTCTCATATTGTTGGGCAAGAATTTCTCTATTATTTGCCAAGACCTCATCAGTTCCTCCAAATTGTTCTTTCAAAGCAATCCAGAGGTCATGGGCAGTTTCATGAGCATTAGCCCAGAATAGATTTCATTTGGCAAAGCCATGGCCAGAATTCCATGGGCTTTTGCATCAATCTCAAGCAACTTTTATCCTCATCTGAATATTGCTCCTCCTCTTCGGAACCATTTGATTGGGTTCGGGTTATTCACCATAGGCTTGTGTGGACCATGTACCCAGATGTCCAACACCCTGCGCTGTAACAGACAGGTGATGGAGCATACGTCTTTGCCATATGTTATACTCATTCCTAACCAGCATAGGAGGCTTGGTTGAGGAACCAGTATTGTGAGGATCATTGGAGGGAGTGGTCATTTTCAGTTCAAAAATAGTTGAGTTCAAGTTTAAAAAGAAGTTTAGAAAACCACAACAAACTCAATGAGAACCAAGAATAAGATCTCAGGATGAATGAGCAGAAAATACAGAAAATTCAATCTCTATAACCGTTTCTTGCAAAAAACAAAAGCTAATTCAATCAAACTTGGATCTTGAATAGCAGTTTCAATGATCAATTATTAGATCGATCAATGATTAACCTGCTCTGATACCATTGACAGGATCAGTGATCACAAGTTTGATGTATCAGAATATAAAGCAGCGAAACAAACACGATTAGACAAATTGTAGCAAGCAATCGATACTTGTAAGCGTTGAGATCGCATACGATTATAGGGAGAGAATATGAATTTCTGATTTCTAGGAATGTTTATAGATGTAGAATATTTCTAATTTGAATCAATCATCATCCATTCAATTGCTCATATCGCTCAATGATTACAATGGGTTGTCACTCCTTATATAGAGTGCAACAGTCACTGCAGTTATCACGGAAAGTGACAACTGGCAGATCCAATACAGAAAAAACTAAATCTTAACAAACTACTAAATGTTCACAAACTACTGAGAACACATCAGCAGGTTAAGTACAAAATATAAAACTACTGAAACTACAACGACTGAAGAACAAGCTCTTCAGTCGTTTTACAAAACTACTGAAACATAAAACATAAAAACTACTGATATCACAACTACTGAAGAAGTACTCTTCAGCAGTTGTGACAACTACTGAGGCTTCAGTACTTGGTCTTCAGACTTTGACCTTCAGGCGTTTCATCAGCTGAGACTTCAGTAGATATCATCAGCTGATGTCTTCGGTCTTTGTCTTCAGACTTTGTACATCAGTTGTTGATCTTCAGCACTTGTGAACTCTTCAGCTGTTGCTCTTCAGTACTTTGGTCTTTCAGCTCAGCACTTGTGTTCTTCAGCTGTTGTACTTCAGCACTTGGTTTTCAGCTGTTAGGTCTTCAGCACTTGATCTTCAGCTGTTGAAGTCTTCAGCACTTGTCAAACTACTGATGAGGCTTTCAGCAGTTGTGAACCGTGTGGGACTTAGAGATTTTCTGTCTTGGCTCATTGGTTCTTTTGGTCCAACATCACACAACTTTGGATCAGAGGATGCAAAATGATATCATCTACCTAAATTTGAACAAGTAGATTATGCTGCCCAGCTTTTTAATGAATAAAGTCTTATCTATGAGCCCCTAGTGAAATTTGTTTCCAGAAGAAAGTTGATAATGTCTCATACCAGGCTCTGGGAGCTTGTTTTAGCCCATAAAGAGCTTTATCAAGCTTATACACCCAATTAGGATGTTTATGTCCTCAAAGCCTGGAGGTTGACATACATAAACCTCTTCTTTAATTTTTCCATACAAAAGCACTTTTGACATCCATTTGAAAAACTTTAGGTTTTGATAAGCAGCATAAGCTAAAAACAATTGAATTGCTTCCAGTCTGGCTACAGGGGCAAAGGTTTGTTCATAATCAATACCTCTTCTTGTGCAAACCCCTGAAAACCAGTCTGGCCTTGTTTTAACAATAAGCCCATTTTCATTAGTTTTGTTCCTAAACACCACTTAGTGCCTATGCACCTTACCTGGAGGTAGAGGAACCAGTTCCCACACTTGCTGTTCTGGAACTGAAGAAGCTCAAGCTGCATGGCATCAACCCATCCATTGTCCTTTAAAGCAATGTGATAATTCTTTGGCTCTTGCTGACTGATGAAGAGAGCATAGAAGCAGAGAAATTTGACAATTGACTTCTTGTTGATACCCAGCAGCAGTGATATCACCAAGATTTAAGACATGAGGTGATCTTCAGATCTTGATACACAATGAGATCTGTGCAAGTGTTGTAGCCGGCTCAGCAGCAACAGATGGTGATGGTGAATCATTTCTTGAAACCAATCAGTGGATGGTAATTCAAAGGAAGTTGAATTCGAAGAGATCTCATCAGCATTTGTGTGGATGGTGCTACTGGCGCTACAGGAACATCAGGTCTAGGTGAATCAGGCAGCTGATCACTAAACCTGAAGAGGTGAGTACTGCAATCATCATCATCATCAGCAGTACCACCAGGTGGTGAACTGTTGACAGGAGCAACAGCAGGAGTTTGATAAGGAACATATTGCAGTATGTCCAGATCAAATAACTCCACAGGACTTTGTGGAATCTTGTCCTTTGGAGATTCATTAAAACTTAACATGTAGAGTTTCTTCAACCATCTTTGTTCTGCAGTTGAAGACTCTGTATGCGTTGCAAGTAGATGAATAACCAACAAAGTATCCTGCATCCACCTTAGGATCAAATTTGTGGAGTTGATCCTTGTGTTGAGAATAAACAGGGACACCCAAATGCTTTGAAAAATGAAATCAGTGGAGCCAAATGATGGAGAACTTCATATGGAGTCTTCATCAACCTCTGATTTACTAAAACTCTATTTTGCACATAACAAGCTGTGTTGACAGCTTCGGCCCAAAAGTTAATGGCAAACCTGAGTCAGCCAGCATGGACCTTGCAGCTTCAATGAGGGTCCTGTTCTTTCTCTCCACTACTCCATTTTGTCCGGAGTCCTTGGAATGCTGAACTGCTTTTGATTCCCTTTGAGAGATAGAAGTCATCAAGTGTATGATTTCTGAACTCAGTTCCATTATCACTCCTGATACACTTGACTGGAAGGGAATACTGCTTCTCAATGTACAGCACAAAGTGGATAATCTTCTGAGCAGCCTCATCCTTTGAATGTAGGAAGAAAGTCCATACAAATCTGGAGTAATCATCCACAATTACCAGACAGTATTTCTTCTTTGCCATGCTCATTACTCTCACAGGACCAAATAGATCCATATGCAGTATTGCAAGCAGGCAGTGGACTTGGACACTTCAATAGGAGGAAATGAGACCTTGTGCTGTTTTCCTTTTAAACAAGCAGTGCAAGTTTCATCACAGTGGAACTCCTTTATTGGTAAGCCTCTGACTAAACTATTGTGGCTAAGCTGATTCATGTTTTTGAGATTAACATGACCAAGCCTCCTGTGCCATAGTTTAGATTCTTGAAAAGAGGCTTTGGAAAATAGGCAAGGATTACCTTTGAGATCTATCTCTTAGAGAGATCTAAGGCATACACTCTTCCTGTCCTGTTGGCTTTCAGGAGAGTGTGATCATCCAACACCTTGTCAATCAAGGGCAAAACTTTGGATGACAGAATCCTACAGTTTTGACTTGTGAAAAGGGCAACATGGCCTTTATCACACATTTGACTGACACTCAAGAGGTTGTACTTGAGATTTTCCACATGATTAACATCATCAAATTTGATTCTCCATTGGAGACAAGCCCTTACCGATGATGTAACCCCTAGCATCATTGCCAAAAGAGACAAATCCCTCTTTCCTTGAGAGTAGTCATGAAGAAGAGAGATGTTCCCAGTCATGTGCATGGACCCCACTGTCTACATACCAGATGCTATTTGGCATGTTGAAGAACCCTGCAATAATAAACAATCAGTTAGTTTTAGAGACCCAAACCTTTTGGTTTTGGGCCTGGTCTCATCAATAGATGGTAAACTAGCATGTTTATTTGTAACAACAGCTTGAGAGGAAGAAGATGGTGCAGAAGAGGAGTCCTTTGGCTTAGACCTCCTTTTCTGTGGTTTCAACATAGGAGAATCTAGTTGGTTAACTCTACCAACAGTGATTGTACCATCATCACCAGCTGTGTCTGATTTTGTGATAAAGCTTCAGCTCATCAGACACATTGCTAGTGGAGTTAGATAAGGTCCTATGTTGCACCTTCTTCTTTTGAGCACCCTCAGCTGTCACCTGTTTAACTCCTTCTTGGATTGCATTAAGGACTTAAGGGTTACAGGATTTGATGTTGCTGATACAAATGTGGTCTCAAACTCAGTTTCATTTTTACCATTTCTCATTAATTTCTTCCTTTTGTTGAGTTTGGAACCTCTTTTGTACAACAATCATCTGTAAGATGATTGAACAAACCACATACTTCACATGGTTTCTTCTTCATCTTAGGTTGATCATCAACTAAAGATGGTGAAGCAACAGAAGAAGACTTGTTCTTCAATGCTTTTGGAAGCATTGTTGCTTTCTTGACAGCATCTTTAGTAGTCTTCAAACTCTTTCTACTCAAGGTTTCTCTTCAGTATGACAGCAGTTGAAGTTTGAACTTCAGGAGTTGAATCCTGCTCTCCAGTCCTTTCAGGACCTTCAGAATTGACTCCTGAGTTGATCAACTTATTGATCATGTGAATGTCAGCATTTGGACCATCAAATCAGCTGATAGGTTCAAAGAGGACTTGATACTGACTGCTACTTCTGATTGTGCTGTATCAGAAGGTAGATCACATGACTTGATGGATTGGTTATCACTCTCACCATCAGATTCTACCTCTGCTCTTGGGGTAAATCTGTAGGTGGAGCAGTGTGATTGTAACCAATTCCAAACTTCACATTTGAAGCAGATTGCTTACTAAGAAGCATTTCAAAACCTTTGCATGATTGTACCCATCTATCACACTCGACCTGGGTAACTGCAAGGGTTTCTTTGAGATCTTTGTACTTCTCTAGAAGTACATCTTCTCTAGCCTTATCATCAATTATTTTGCAATTCAGTTTATAAATTCTCATCATCTTTATCTTTGAGCACAAACCAAACTCAGCTTTGTTTTTGGAAATTACTTGTTCTAGCTCAATGTTCTTTTAATTAAAGCTACATTTGCTTCTCTAATGGAAGCAAATGCTGCTATGCATTGTTCAGAACATAATTGGCTTTTGCCTCAGAGGATACTGTGACCTTGTTGTAGAGGCATTGAAGATGAAGTATCAGCAGACTCAAAGCCATAAGAGCTAGATTCCCAAAGGGACTGTCACCACCATGTTGACCAGCACCTGAGAACAGTGATCATGACCAGACAGTCATCTGGTAAACTGCTCCAGTCAACAACTCCTGGGTGAAGAAGCTGTGTTGTTGAGATGAAGGTTGTTGATGAGATAGGGAAGGCTGAGGTTCTGGTAATGCATGAGGTTGTGGTGTCATAGGAACTTGAACTTGACTTGATGTGGCATGTAATACAAGGGTACTGATAAGGCATTTGACCTGAGGAACAAAATATGCCGGAGATTGTGTTGAGGATGATGACTAGATGTGACAGGATGCTGCCCTCTGTTTTGTTGACTGTTGCCAGGAAAAGTCACAAAGGGTGCAGTAGAGTTTGATCCAGTGATCTACACTCTCTTGCAAAGTGTCCAAGCGTTGGCATTTGTGACACCTCAACTTGCTCTTGTCAAAACCAACTTTGGTTTTGCCAGAGAGTCCTGGGAATTTCTTCCAGTTCTTTTGTAGAATTCTGAGATCTGATATTTATCAGGCCTTTGGCTCAAAAATCCCCTTTCTAAGTCATCATCGCAATCCCCTTGAGATCATCCATGATGAAACATTAATTGTCATTATTACCTCCAGTAAACTGACCATCAACACTTACAAATGCAGAATAGAAGTGCTCGAAGAGAAATTAAATATGCTCATCATACTGGCATTCAGATGCAGCATATTCTGACTCATGACCCACCAGGCAGTGTTGCCTTGAATAAGTCTTCAGTGAGCTTTCCAGATGAAGACAGCTTTCTCTTCTGTTCTATCTCTCTCTCAAAAGTGAGCAATTTCCCATGGAGTTGGGTGAGAGATAGTTGGTCCAAACTTGCACTGGAGCGTAGGACAATAGTATATGTGTCCCATCTCTCAGGCAGTGATCTGAGAAATCTGTTATTCATCTGAATATTGGTGTATTCAAGTTTGACCATTTTTAGTTCAGAGATCAAACAAGAAAACCGCTCATATTGTTGAGTCAGTGTCTCACCCTTTCTATGAGAGAATGTCTCATTGTTGGGCAAGAATTTCTCTATATTTGCAAGACCTCATCAGTTCCTCCAAATTGTTCTTCAAAGCAATCCAGAGGTCATGGGCAGTTTCATGATGCATTAGCCCAGAATAGATTTCATTTGGCAAAGCCATGGCCAGAATTCCATGGGCTTTTGCATCAATCTCAAGCAACTTTTATCCTCATCTGAATATTGCTCCTCCTCTTCGGAACCATTTGATTGGTTTCCGGGTTATTCACCATAGCTTGTGTGGACCATGTACCACAGATGTCCAACACCTGCGCTGTTAACAGACAGGTGATGGAGCATACGTCTGCCATATGTTATACCATTCCTAACCAGCATAGGAGGCTTGGTTGAGGAACCAGTATGTGAGGATCATTGGAGGGAGTGGTCATTTTCAGTCAAAAAAGTTGAGTTCAAGTTAAAAAGAAGTTTTAGACAAACCAAACAAACTCAATGAGAACCAGAATAAGATCTAGGATGAATGAGCAGAAATACAGAAAATTCAATCTCTATAACCGTTTCTTGCAAAAACAAAAGCTAATTCAATCAAACTTGGATCTGAATAGCAGTTTCAATGATCAATTATTAGATCGATCAATGATAACCTGCTCTGATACCATTTGACAGGATCAGTGATCACAAGTTTGATGTATCAGAATATAAAGCAGCGGAATACAAACACGAATTAGACAAATTGTAGCAAGCAATCGACTTGTAAGCGTTGAGATCGCATACGATTATAGGGAGAGGAATATGAATTTCTGATTTCTAGGAATGTTATAGATGTAGAATATTTCTAATTTGAATCAATCAATCATTCCATTCAATTGCTCATATCGCTCAATGATTACAATGGGTTGTCACTCCTTATATAGAGTGCAACAGTCACTGCAGTTATCACGGAAAGTGACAACTGCAGATCCAATACAGAAATAACTAATCTTAACAAACTACTGAAATGTTCAAACTACTGAGAACATCAGCAGGTTAAGTACAAAATATAAAACTACTGAAACTACAACGACTGAAGAACAAGCTCTTCAGTCGTTTTACAAAACTACTGAAACATAAAATAAACTACTGATATCACAAACTACTGAAGAAGTACTCTTCAGCAGTTGTGACAAACTACTGAGGCTTCAGTACTTGGTCTTCAGACTTTGACCTTCAGGCGTTTCATCAGCTGATGACTTCAGTAGATATCATCAGCTGATGTCTTCGGTCTTTGTCTTCAGACTTTGTACATCAGTTGTTGATCTTCAGCACTTGTGAACTCTTCAGCTGTTGCTCTTCAGTACTTTGGTCTTTCACGCTTCAGCACTTGTGTCTTTCAGCTGTTGTACTTCAGCACTTTGGTTCTTCAGCTGTAAGGTCTTCAGCACTTGATCTTCAGCTGTTGAAGTCTTCAGCACTTGTCAAACTACGATGAGGCTTTCAGCAGTTGTGATACCGTGTGGGACTTAGAGATTTCTGATCTTGGCTCATTGGTTCTTTTGGTCCAACACATCACAACTTTGGATCAGAGGATGCAAAAATGATATCATCTACATAAAATTTGAACAAGTAGATTATGCTGCCCAGCTTTCTTAATGAATAAAGTCTTATCTATGGAGCCCCTAGTGAAATTTGTTTCCAGAAGAAAGTTGATAATGTCTCATACCAGGCTCTGGGAGCTTGTTTTAGCCCATAAAGAGCTTTATCAAGCTTTACACCAATTAGGATGTTTATTGTCCTCAAAGCCTGGAGTGACATACATAAACCTCTTCTTTAATTTTCCATACAAAAATGCACTTTGACATCCATTTGAAAAACTTTAAGGTTTGATAAGCAGCATAAGCTAAAAACAATTGAATTGCTTCCAGTCTGGCTACAGGGGCAAAGGTTTCGTATAATCAATACCTTCTTCTTGTGCAAACCCCTGAACAAAACGTCTGGCCTTGTTCTTAACAATAAGCCCATTTTCATTAGTTTTGTTCCTAAACACCCACTTAGTGCCTATTGCACACTTACCTGGAGGTAGGAACCAGTTCCCACACTTGCGTTTCTTGAACTGAAGAAGCTCAAGCTGCATGGCATCAACCCATCCATTGTCCTTTAAAGCAATGTGATAATTCTTTGGCTCTTGCTGACTGATGAAGAGAGCATAGAAGCAGAAATTTACAATTGACTTCTTGTTGATACTCCAGCATGATATCACCATGATTTAAGACATAGGGTGATTCTTCAGATCTTGATACACAATGAGATCTGTGCAAGTGTTTGTAGCCGGCTCAGCAGCAACAGATGGGAGGGTGAATCATTTCCTTGAAACCAATCAGTGGATGGTAATTCAAAGGAAGTTGAATTCGAAGAGATCTCATCAGCATTTGTTGTGGATGGTGCTACTGGAGCTACAAGAACATCAGTCTAGCTGAGTCAGGCAGCTGATCACTAAACCTGAAGAGGTGAGTACTACAATCATCATCATCATCATCAGCAGTACCACCAGGTGGTGAACTATTGACAGGAGCAACAGCAGGAGTTTGGTAAGGAACATATTGCAGTATGTCCAAATCAAATAACTCCACAGGACTTTGTGGAATCTTATCCTTGGAGATTCATTAAACTTAACATGTAGAGTTTCTTCAACCATCTTTGTTCTGCAGTTGAAGACTCTGTATGCCTTGCAAGTAGATGATAACCAACAAAGTACCCTGCATCCACCTTAGGATCAAATTTATGGAGTTGATCCTTTGTGTTGAGAATAAAACAGGGACACCCAAATGCTTTGAAAAATGAAATCAGAGGAGCCAAATGATGGAGAACTTCATATGGAGTCTTCATCAACCTCTGATTTACTAAACTCTATTTTGCACATAACAAGCTGTGTTGACAGCTTCAGCCCAAAAGGTCAGTGGCAAACCTGAGTCAGCCAGCATGGACCTTGCAGCTTCAATGAGGGTCCTATTCTTTCTCTCCACTACTCTATTTTGTTCTGGAGTCCTTGGAATGCTGAACTGCCTTTGATTCCCTTTGAAAGATAGAAGTCATCAAGTGTATGATTTCTGAACTCAGTTCCATTGTCACTCCTAATACACTTGACTGGAAGGTAATACTACTTCTCAATGTACAGCACAAAGAGAATAATCTTCTGAGCAGCCTCATCCTTTGAATGTAGAAAGAAAGTCCATACAAATCTGGAGTAATCATCCCAATTACCAGACAGTATTTCTTCTTTGCCATGCTCATTACTCTCACAGGACCAAATAGATCCATATGCAGTAATTGCAAGCAGGCAGTGGACTTGGGCACTTCAATAGGAGGGAATGAGACTTTGTGTTGTTTTCCTTTTAAACACGCAGTGCAGGTTTCATCACAGTGGACTCCTTATTGGTAAGCCTCTGACTAAACTATTGTGGGAAAGCTGATTCATGTTTTTGAGATTAACATGACCAAGCCTCCTGTGCCACAGTTTAGATTCTTGAGAAGAGGCTTTGGAAAATAGGCAAGGATTTCCTTTGAGATCTATCTTCTTAGAGAGATCTAAGGCATAAACTCTTCCTATCCTGTTGGCTTTCAGGAGAGTGTGATCATCCAACACCTTGTCAATCATGCAAAACTTTGGATGACAGAATCCTACAGTTTTGACTGGTGAAAAGGGCAACATGGCCTTTATCACACATTTGACTGACACTCAAGAGATTGTACTTGAGATTTTCCACATGATTAACATCATCAAATTTGATTTCTCCATTGGAGACAAAGCCCTTACCGATGATGTAACCCCTAGCATCATTGCCAAAAGAGACAAATCCCTTCTTTCCTTGAGAGTAGTCATGAAGAAGAGAGTTGTTCCCAGTCATGTGCATAGATCCCCCACTGTCTACATACCAGATGCTACTTTGGCATGTTGAAGAACCCTGCAAAAATAACAATTAGTTAGTTTTAGAGACCAAACCTTTTTGGTTTTGGGCCTGGTCTCATCAATAGATGGTAAACTAACAGGTTTATTTGAAACAACAGCCTGAGAGGAAGAAGATGGTGTAGAAGAGGAGTCCTTTGGCTTGGACCTCCTTTTCTGTGGTTTCAACATAGGAGAATCTAGTTGGTTAACTCTACCCAACGATGTTGTACCATCATCACCAGCTGTGTCTGATTTTGTGATAAAGCTTTCAGCTCATCAAACACATTGCTAGTGGAGTTTGATAAGTTCCTATGTTGCACCTTTTTCTTTTGAGCACCCTCAGCTGTCACCTGTTTAACCCCCTCCTTTTTGGATTTCTTGATTTGACTTAAGGGTTACAGGTTTTGATGTTGCTGATACAAATGTGGTCTCAAACTCAGTTTTCATTTTTACCATTTTCTCATTAATTTCTTCTTTTTGTTTGAGTTTGGAACCTCTTTTGTACCAACAATCATCTGTAAGATGATTGAACAAACCACATACTTCACATGGTTTCTTCTTCATCTTAGTTGATCATCAACTAAAGAGGGTGAAGCAACAGAAGACTTGTTCTTTAATGCTTTGGAAGCATGTTTGCTTTCTTGACAGCGTCTTTAGTAGTCTTCAAACTTTCTACTGCCAGTTTTCTTCTCTTCAGTACTGACAGCAGTTGAAGTTTGAACTTCAGGTGTTAAATCCTGCTCTCTAGTCCTTTCAGGACCTTCAGAATTAACTCCTGAGTTGATCAACTCATTATCATGTGAATGTCAGCATTTGAACCATCAACATCAGCTGATAGGTTCAAAGAGGGCTTGATGCTGACTGCTACTTGTGATTGTGCTGTATCAGAAGGTAGGTCACATGATGTGATGGATTGGTTATCACTCTCACCATCAGATTCTACCTCTGCTCTTGGGGTAAAATCTGTAGGTGGAGCAGTGTGATTGTAACCAATTCCAAACTTCACATTTGAAGCAGATTGCTACTAAGAAGCATTTCAAAACCTTTGCATGATTGTACCCATCTATCACACTCGACCTGGGTAACTGCAAGGGTTTCTTTGAGATCTTTGTACTTCTCTAGAAGTACTTATTCTCTAGCCTTATCATCAATTATTTGGCAATTCAGTTTATAAATCTCATCATTTTTATCTTTGAGCACAAACTCAAACTCAGCTTTGTTTTTGGAAATTATTTGTTCTAGCTCAATGTTCTTATTAATTAGAGCTACATTGCTTCTCTAATGGAAGCAAATGCTGCTATGCATGGTTCAGAACATAATTTGGCTTTTGCCTCAGAGGATACCTGTGATACCTGAGGTGTAGAGGCATTAGAAAATGAAGTATCAGCAGATTCCAAAGCCATAAGAGCTAGATTCCCAAAAGGACTGTCACCACCATGTTGACCAGCACCTGAGAACAGTTGATCATGACCAGACAAGTCATCTGGTAAACTGCTCCAGTCAACAACTCCTGGGGTGAAGAAGCTGTGTTGTTGAGATTGAGGTTGTTGATGAGATTGGGATGGCTGAGGTTCTAGTAGTGCATGAGGTTATGGTGCCATAGGAACTTGAACTTGATTTGACTGTGGCATGTAATAACAAGGGTACGGATATGGCATTTGACCCTGAGAAACAAAATATGCCGGAGATTGTTGTTGAGAATGATGACTAGAGGTGACAGGATGTTGCCCTCTGTGTTGTTGACTTTTGCCAGGAAAAGTCACAAAGGGTGCAGTGGAGTTAGATCCAGTTGATCTACACTCTCTTGCAAAGTGTCCAAGCCTTTGGCATTTGTGACACCTCAACTTGCTCTTGTCAAAACCAACTTTGGTTTTGCCAGAGAGTCCTGGGAATTTTCTTCCATTCTTTTATAGAACTTCTGAGATCTGATATTTATCAAGGCCATTTGGCTCAAAATATCCATCTCTTCTAAGTCATCATCAGCAATCCCCTTGAGATCATCCATAATGAAGCATAAATTGTCATTATTACACCCAGTAAACTGACCATCAATACTCACAAATGCAGAATCAGAAGTGCTTGAAGAGAAATTAATATGTTCATCATACTGGCATTCAGATGAAGCATATTCTGACTCATGACCCACCAAGGCAGTGTTGCCTTGTACAAAGTCTTCAGTGAGCTTTCCAGATGAAGACAGCTTTCTCTTCTGTTCTATCTCTCTCTCAAAAGTGAGTAGTTTCCCATGGAGTTGGGTGAGAGATAGTTTGTCCAAACTTGCACTGGAGCGTAGGACAATAGTATATGTGTCCCATCTCTCAGGCAGTGATCTGAGAAATCTGTTATTCATCTGAATATTGGTGTATTCAAGTTTGACCATTTTTAGTTCAGAGATCAAACAAGAGAACTGCTCATATTGTTGTGTCAGTGTCTCACCCTTTCTATGAGAGAATGTCTCATATTTTTGGGCAAGAATTTCTCTATTATTTTCCAAGACCTCATCTGTTCCTCCAAATTGTTCTTTCAAGGCAATCCAGAGGTCATGGCAGTTTCATGATGCATTAGCCCAGAATAGATTTCATTGGGCAGTGCCATGGCCAGAATTCCATGGGCTTTTGCATCAATTTCAAGCAACTTCTTATCCTCATCTGAGTATTGCTCCCTCCTCTTCGGAACCATTTGATTGGTTTCCGGGTTATTACCATAGGCTTGTGTGGACCATGTACCACTGATGTCCAACACCCTGCGCTGTTAACAGACAGGTGATGGAGCATACGTCTTTGCCATATGTTATACTCATTCCTAACCAGCATTGGTGGCTTGGTTGAGGAACCAGTATTGTGAGGATCATTGGAGGGAGTAGTCATTTTCAGTTTAAAAACAATTTAGTTAAGCTTTTAAAAGTTTTAGACAGACCACAACAAACTCAATGAGAACCAAGAAAAGATCTCAGGATGAATGAGCAGAAATACAGAAAATTCAATCTCTATAACCGTTTCTTGCAAAAACAAAAGCTAATTCAATCAAACTTAGATCTTGAATAGCAGTTTCAATGATCAATTATTAGATCGATCAATGATTAACCTGCTCTGATACCATTTGACAGGATCAGCGATCACAAGTTTGATGTATTAGGATACAAAGCAGTGGAATACAAACAAGAATTAGACAAATTGTAGCAAGCAATCGATACTTGTAAGCATTAAGAGCGCATACGGTTATAGGGAGAGAATATATATTTCTAATTTCAAGGAATGTTTATAGATGTAGAATATTTCTAATCAAATCATTCGTTCATTCCATTCATTCATCACAGTTACAATAAGTTGTCACTCCTTATATAGAGTGCAACAATCACTGCTGTTATCACGGAAAGTGACAACTGGCAGATCTAATACAAAAATAACTAATTCTTAACAACAACTGAAATGTTCACAACTACTGAGAACATATCAGCGTGTTAAGTACAAAATATAAAACTACTGAAACTACAACGACTGAAGAACAAGCTCTTCAGTCGTTTTACAAAACTACTGAAACATAAAAATATAAAACTACTGATATCATAACTACTGAAGAAGTACTCTTCAGCAGTTGTGACAAACTACTGAGGCTTCAGTACTTGATCTTCAGACTTTGACCTTCAGGTGTTTCATCAGCTGATGACTTCAGTAGATATCATCAGTTGATGTCTTCAGTCTTTGTCTTCAGACTTTGTACATCAGTTGTTGATCTTCAGCACTTGTAAACTCTTCAGCTGTTGTACTTCAGTACTTTGGTCTTTCAGCTTCAGCACTTGTGTTCTTCAGCTGTCAGCACTTGTGTTCTTCAGCTGTTGTACTTCAGCACTTTAGTTCTTCAGCTGTTGAAATCTTCAGCACTTGTCAAATGCTGATGAGTCTTTCAGCAGTTGTTGTGATACCATGTGGGACTTAGAGGTTTTCTGATCTTGGCTCATTGGTTTTTTGGTCCAACACGGATATACTTTGATACCAGCTGGAATCCTTTGACTAAAGCAAATACTACAATCTATAGTTTAAGGTATCTCAGATAAGACTTTATCTGAGATATGGTAGTCAGGATGTGTCCCTAACTTACCTTTTGTCACCAACTAAAGTTGGTAACTTGTACTGACATAAAAAGGTGAACAGTGGAATAAAGTATGGTCAACTACATGCCTCTTTGAGAAAACGCCATGTAGTATCAGAGGTCAGCAGCGGAGTGTCAGAGACCATACTTATGTCCAGTGGTTCATAGTAGTGTCTTCCGAAGGTTAAATGGCTTCGGAAGAACAAGTACTTCCGAAGCCACTTATACTTCGGAAGAGGTTTCTTCTTCCGAGGCTTGAGAACTTCTTCTTTTCTTCATACTTCGGAAGTAGTCTTCTGATGTTTTCTTCTGAGACTTAAACTTTGGAAGTAGATGCTTTACTTCTAAAGTAGAGTTTGTCTTCAAAAGTTGATCTTTAACTATGTCTTCGAAGACCTACCCCCTTCCTTCGGAAGTTCCACACTTGGCTTCGGAAGCCTTTGTAAGTAGCACCAAAATATGATTAAGTGATTTGGTTTTGGTTGCACTAGCCTTCTTCTTGATCCAACAAATTCCCCCTAGGCTGGTGCTACCAAAACCTCACTTGTTTCTACTCCTCAAAACTTTGAGCACCAAAGAAAGTAAGTATTTATTAGTTTCCTTATTTTCCTGATGCGATGCTAATAAGTTTGTACAAATCTTTAGTTGACAGGAACTCCAGTCTGTCACCCTAAATGATATGTACCCTTTGTTGTGGCCCTCTGAAAAGAGTTAGTTGATGGGAACTATAATCATATTCCCATCTAACTATAGGTTCCAATTCAGGACCTTCTACCATCTGTAGAACGGTTGTGCCCTTGGTGGGAGATTATCCTTGTCTTCCTTTCTTCTCAATCTCAAGTGTTCTTCAATCTTAGCTTTTGTTGTTAACTCAGCCAGATGAAGATGCTAAGATGATTCCTGAGGTGGGCAACATTTTTAGAGTTGGAGGGGTTAGAGAATGGTTTCTCTACTAACTCAGCAATATCAAATCTGCTAGAGTGTAGCAGAGAGATGGCATTCAGCCTGTTAACTTCACCGTTCTCTCTTTCCACAACAAAGTTATGAGTAGCTTCATTGAACCTCCACTGGAGTATATTCTTTCTAGGCACAAGAGACTGACTAGGAATCTTGTCCTCTTTCCTTGTATCCAGTAGAGTCACCAACTTCTTTCTTAGTTTCTTTTCTTCATCATTTAATGATTTTGAGTTGATACCTAGAAGTACTGCAGCCTGGTCCAGTGTTCCTCTGGGTAGATCAATAAATTGATCTCTTGTGAGGGAACGTGAAGATCCATCAACATAGGTTAGTTTTATGGAGTCTTCCTCACAGGAGATATCACTCAGGGTTGTGCAGTTGATGAGCCTATTCTTGATCCTTTTAAACCCTTCTAGAGAGAGATGTTTAGAAGGCTGAGGGGATGGTTGGGAAGGTTGTTGGGTAGGATGTGGTGAGGTGGTTCTGGTAAGAGTTTTGGGTTGATGGGATGGACGGTTTTGGTGGTTCAGGTGAGGAAGTGGATGAAGGTAAAGGTATGGGTTCAGGAGTGTAAGGTTCAGTTTTGATGGTGAAAGGAGAGGGAATTGGTTTAGGTTGGGGTTGAGTGGTTGGTGTGACGGTCATCCCCTGTACCCTTCTGTACATTTCTCTTCTTTTCCCCAAACGAATGTCGGCTTTGATCTCACTGACAATTCATTAGAGTGTCCTTTCAGACATGGGACCCACCTGCCTTCCAGAGAAGCCGTGAGCCCGGAGATAATCTTTCATCCAGGCTTTATCACCTATCTTCCTGGTTGCAGATGCCCTTGTTTCTTCTTCCTTTTCTTCTTTTCCTTAACTTTTCTCTTACATACCTTTTTCTTTCTTTCTCCATTTGATCCTGCTCTTTGTTGAAGAGCCAAAGGATACTTTCATCATTGTGTGGAGAAAGTTCTTGAAGAGAGAAGCCTCTGGAGGTTAGGAAATCTATCCTTTCCCTCCTGAGCTGCATGTCAGCTTCCTTCTGTTCCTTTTCCTTATCTTCCTCTGAGGCCAACCTTGCTGCTTCTTGCTACAGCCTGGTTGCCTTTTCCAGTTCCACCAACTCCTCTAATGGTAGCAGGAGTGTTTCTTCATTGGCAGCTCCGAGCTGAATGAGCTGGTCAATGATCTCTCCTCTCTTTTTTGTTTTTGACAGCCTCCTGGTTAGCTTCAGGTGCTTTTGTACTAGCAGCCAATAGCTTCCCAGTTGGAAGTCTTCCTTTTTTTTCAGCTTTTCATCTTCTCCTCTTCCTGAAGCTCTTTCGCAGTCATCTTCTTCTTTCCTTTGTTATCTTTTGAAGGGCTTGACTTTGGTGGTTCTTGGAGAGTGGATTCTGATTGTGAGAGAGGTAGAGAGGGTGTCTGAATAGGAGGTTGATCAAAAAGTCCTCATTGTTCACCTCAGATGCCATTTCTAGGATTGCATCTGTGATGATTAGTTCTCGGATATTTTGAATAGTCCTTTCGCAGCTTCCATTTCAGCTTCGGAAGATTTAGCTTGTTCCCCGAGGCTTTAACTTCAGCTTCAGAAGGAGAGAGAATGCAGATTCTTTCCTAACTGTTTCAGTTGCTGGGCCATCAGTCCCCATTTCCCCTTCGAATTGAATCTCAGGTTCCATGTGCATCTTAGGTTAACCAACTTCTTCCACAGTGGTAGAAGGTGCAGTTAGCCTCTGAAGCTCTTCAACTCAAAGTATATCATGGCAGCATCAAGACTTGGCTGATCACGAGCAGATCTCAACAAGAACTGAGAAAAAGAAGCTGTAGAGATCTTTGAGCATCCTTGAATCAATTGTTAGAGTGACTTGAGATGGCTCAGAAGAAGCTGTGATAGGAGCCGAATATTTAGAAGTTGAAGATTGGCTCTATGGGTCCTTAGATGTGTCTCTGAACATTTCCCCCTTTTTGGTAGCATCATCTAAGAGCTAGATGAGCTAGAGGAAGAGGTCAAGGAGACCTGAACAGGTACATGCCTAACAGACCTCTCAATCTGTTTCTCAGCTAGTTGAGCCTTGAGATTGTCAATCTCAAGTTGCTGAGTAGCAGAATTTTCTTCTAAAGTCCTAACCTTGGATTCAAGGTTTGAGACTTTAGATAGTAGGTCTTTAATGAAGAGTTGCATGCTTCCCTCATATTCTTTTGAAGAATCACGAGGAGATGAGGTAACATACCTAGTATGTTCGGCCTCACCACCAGATGTGGTTTCTTGCACCCTGGTTTCCCTTGCTTAGTGATGTCTCTTTCAGAGTCATCAAAAGGCATGGTTGTTGCAAATTCAATCTCAGAATTGTTACCACTGTCCATAGGGTCCATTGAGGCACCTTCTGTAGTGGCAGCTGAATCTACATGAGTCCGCCCACATCAGTGGGACTCACCTCAATAATGGTTTTCTGATGGGAGTTAGAGATAAGAAGTCTCTCTAGGCTCTGTTGATCTTGGAGGGGTGTTGTAGATCAACATCATTGCCATGGAAAGATGTTATCTCTTTATCAGTTTTAAAGAGAAGGTCAGTGAAAGATAAGGAGGTTAAACCTACTGACCCGGGACCTTGGTTAATGTCTACAGGCATTGAGCCTCTGATGGGTTGTCCCTTATTGGTGCTCAGAGGAGTGTAAAGACTCACCCGAGGGCTTTGATTGGGTAACAGACTCATGGGTTTGAGACTGTGAGACTCAAGACCATATGAGGTCGATAGTGAAGGAAGGTGAGACCTCAGACTGAGTGGGAGCCAAATGTTCCACTCTAGCTTTTTTAGGATAAACAGGAGGAGATTTTCAACCAGAGTAGATGAAAAAGGGTCATTGGGGCGTCTTGTGTAGGTAATGGTGAGGGAGGAGAAGGTAGTGTTGGCATTATGGTTGCAATTGCTGGTGTGGGTTCATCACCTGTGGTGGGGTGACGGATGTCACCAGGAGCAATATGTCAATCATACCTGGAGTAAAGAAGTGTACCTTCCGTGAAGTGGTGGAAACCTTCTTCAAAGTCTTGAAGATGGTAGGCCTCATTTGAGGGACAGACAGAGCAGCTGCACAAAAAGCTGACTCTGGCCCAGCTCACAGTTAATGATATGCTGAAGAAATTTGGCCTCATTTGCAGGATCTGTTTGTGTCACTAAACACTTGGTTTTCTCACAAACTCATGTAAGGATTCCTTAAGTCTGATGCAACCCAAAACATCCAAAGTGTCTCAGCAACATGCACTAAGTACTGAAGTAAGAATGCTTCGGAAGTTTTACACAATACATTAGAAAACATTCTAAGTGTAAAATCTTCCGAAGCCAAGACAATATCTTCCGAAGCCAAACATGAAGTCTTCCGAAGCTTCAAGAGACAAAGTCTTCCGAAGTTTCACCCTATGAAGACAGATTTCTTCCGAAGACTTTTAGTACACATGTTTATCTGATGTACTTTCTCCATAAAGCACCTTTTCCGCTGCATCTCTGATAAGTCACCAACTTACAAGAGTTGGTGAAAAGGTCCATGCTTTTGGTAACTGTACATGAGGTCTTGAGTCTGAAACTTTCCACTTTATGTACTTTATCCTTTTTGTAATGTATAAGGATGTGAGCTATGGCATGTCATAGTCACAAGGTCAAAAGGCAGATTGCCTTTTGATTCTACAATGATTTTGTTAGTGCCTAGTCAATTGTATCCAGCTGGCTTTCATAGTATAGCCAGCTGTAGGTTGTAGTATAAGTATTTCAAGTTTCTGTATCTTTCATATACTTTGTAACACTTGTAAAAGAACTTGAGAAAGCATATACTGCATCCTTGAAAACCATATTCTCCTGTTCTGTCTCTTGCTTTACTTGTGTTCTTTGTATCACTTTTGGTTAACCCAGTTTACTGTTTGATTAGAGTTTAGATAATCTCCTCATTGTGTTGTTGTGTTGTAATTGTGTTCAAACCCTTAAACGATCCTGCAATTGGTATCAGAGCATTCAGGCTCTTGATATAAGATCTAACCATCTAAGATCCCTCACACACACAAAAACTAAAATCTTCAAATGGCTTCCATCTCAAAGACTGATATGGAGACTGGAACCATGAACAAATCCCCACTAATCACTCTTGATGATTTTGACACCTGGTGCGTGAGGATGGAAGGCTTCATCAGGTCTCTTGACTCAAGAATGTGGGAATCTGTTGAAAATGGACCTTTCATACCCAGCACCCCCTCTGCTACGGGTGCTGGTATGATTCCTAAGATATGGCCAACTACTCAGATGAAGATAGAAAAAGAGTAGAGATTGATAGAAGGCCATGACTGCTCTTCAGACTGCTCTCCCAAACTCTGTATACAGAGGTTTAAGAAGTGCAAAACAGCTAAAACAGCTGTGGGATGCATGAAGCTGATGTATGAAGGCTCCTCTGAAGCCAAGGAGAACAAGAAAATCTTCTGAAGCAGCAGTTTGAAAATTTCACCTTTAAAGCAGGTGAAACCATGACCCAACAATACTTCAGGTATGTTGATTTGTGATACCCCTAGTGGATGGAGGAGTTCCTCTTGAGAACAGAGACATTGTAAGGAAGTTCATGTCCTCACTTCCTAGGCAATGGACACACTATTGTGTGGTGATCAAGAGGACTGAGAACCTTAAAACTCTTATCTGACAGAGTTATATGGGATTCTCAGTGGATCCAGATGGAGATGAACATACAAGTTCATCTGGCAACTCCAACATCAAATGGGTTCAGCCCTTCATGTGGTTGAAAAGGACAGCATAGAACCCCAACATCATCTCTTATGCTACCCTGACAACTCACAAAAGGGTCCTTTCATCACCTTCCGGAGACACCAAGGGAAAACTTTACTCAAGGAAGTCCATTCCAAGAGAACAAGTTCTTCTCAGGCCTTTGTGTCTACTGATGAAAGCTGTGGGAATTATCTCTTCACTCTTGAAGACCTGGACTGTATTCATCCAGATGACCTGAATACATGGAGATAGTTCAGCAGATGGCTCTCCTCACTCACAGAGCCAAGAAGTTCTACAAGAGAACAGGAAGAAGATTTCCAAGCAATGCAACCAGTGGAAAGTTGGGCTGGATAAAAGCAAAGTTAAGTGTTACAACTGTAACCTTATGGGTTCACTTTGCTAGGGAGTGTAAGGCACCTAAAGCAAATGGGAGCCAAACACCACCCAGACCAACTACACTGACAAAGCTCCTCAGTCTGAGAAGCCTAAGCAACATGCTGCTGTTGATGTTGAAGAAGGAGGCTTTGACTGGAGTTTTCAAGTGGAAGATACTTCTCCAACCAAGCACTGATGGCTGACCATGATGAAGCCAAGGTATGGGAACATCTCTCTGTACTCCTGAATGCATTGCTAAGTGAATAGATACAGGTCCTACAACTAGAGATGAGATCCGATCTTGAGTCATTAAACATATTAAAATCTGATTTTAGAAAGTCTGAAAATGATTACAAGTTAAAAATAGAAGATTGGAGAAAACCATTTCAGTACTAAAACATGAACATACAGATTTTAGAACTCAGATCCAAGATCTCATAACTAAATTCACTGAGTGTCAGGCTGAGCTTGTGATCAGCAAAGCCAAGGCAGAGAAAAGTGTTCTTGAAGAAGAGACCTTCAAAAACATGATATCCTCATCCCTGCACAACAAAGTGTGCTATCAAAATAGACAGGGACTAGGATCAAATGAGATAGCTCCTCCACACACAATCTTGTCTGTAAGATATCCTAGGTGTGGAACTTGTGAAGATGAGCTTCCTCTCATAGATCCTATAAGTGAGGATGATGAAGAAGTGATAGTGAAGAATTCCTCTGAGAAGAGTGAAGAAGAGGATTCTTCCAAGGGCCACTATCCTTTTGAGGAGAAAATCATCTGTGATGACCAAGTCCAAAAGAAAGAACTTGATCAGGAAGAGCAAAAGAAAGCAAAGAAGGCTCAAGAAATCAAGGCTACTTTTGATGCTAAGCAAACAAGTTTTTATCTCTGCAGGTTTCAAAGTAGTAAGGACTGAAGACATCAACCAAGACTCCTCATCTAAGAGTCCTGGTTCATGTTCAAATCATCTCAGAGCAAAGAAGAAGACTGAGCTGCTGTGTACCACTGTTGCACAGCTTGGACCATCAAACTCCAAGAACAGTTTCACAGCCCAAAAGAACTGTCTCAGCATCTACCAAGATGAAGGTGGAGAAGGATGTGACCAAGGCCAGTCTTGCTCTCAAAAGGAGACTCTTCTGAAGAAGAAAATGTTATGTGTCATGTGTGAAAATACTTCTCACATTGCTAAGATTGCCCATACATCCTAGGAGTACCATCCAAATGACCCATACAAAGACTTCAAAGAATCTCAAGAAGTCTCAAGCTTCGGAAGGAAAGTCTATTTCTTCGGAAGCTCCAAATCAAAGAAGAAGTAATGGAAAATTACCTTCGGAAGTAAAATTGGTCTCGGAAAAAGGAGTTCTTCGAAGCACTGAAGTCTGCTGTAGTGACTGTAGAATCTTCCGAAGGTTCAGTCATCAAAACCTGTGAAGTTCCAAAGCTTCAAAGGTTTTGAAGGTCAATTCCAAGAATCCAAGTGGTGTGGAAGTCTAAGAAAGACCAAATGACTGAAATTTCTCCATCAACAATAGCTGAAGATCCTCACAGTACAACCATAGGATCTATTACTGTTGCATTACCTTCTATTACACTTACTGAGCCCAAGACAAGTACGGCTTGGGTTTCCAAATGTAGCTAATCATTTTCTTTGTGCAGGAACACTCAAGACAATGAAAACGTCTGGATAATTGACAGTGGCTGTTCCAGGCACATGACAGGGCAATAGGTCTCTACTCCGTAATTTTGAGAGAATTAATGGAGGACCAGTTGCTTTTGGAGGAGATGAAGGTGGTTACATTTCTGGAAGGGGCAAGGTCACAAATGGTAAGCTCAGCATTGAAAAGGTAAACTTTGTTAAGGAGCTTGGGTACAATCTTCTGAGTGATCCCATTTTGTGATCAAAGCATAACATGCTCTTACTGAGCATGAGTGCATTGTCTCAAGCCTGGTGTGGTCATTCCATGAGCACATCCTGCTCAGAGCCCCTAGGAAAGGGAACATGTACAAGATGGATTTGCAAGAAACATCCCTTCTGGAAAGAATCTCATGCTTTCTATCTAGAGCCATAGTGATGAGTCTTTCCTATGGCATAAAAGAATGTGCCATGTAAACTTTAAAAACATGAATAAATTGATTAAGCATGATCTGGTAACTGGAATGCCAAGAAAGAGTTTACAAGTGATGATCATTGTGTTGCATGCCTGAAAGGGAAGCAACATAAGGCATCCCATAAGCCTAAGGAATGAACTCCATCACTACACCCCTACACTTGTTACATATGGATCTCTTTGGCCCCACCAGTGTAATGAGTTTAGGAAGGACCTTATACTGTCTAGTGATCACAGATGATTTTACAAGATTCACTTGGGTCTTCTTCCTTAGAACTAAAGATGAGACTCCTAAGATTCTAAAGAATTTCATCTTAAAGATTGAGATCAATGTGATCACAAGGTCAAAACCATAAGATGTGATCAAGGAACTGAATTCAAGAACCAAATCCTTGATACATTTTGTGATGAAAAGGGTAATACAAGACAATACAGTGCTCCCAGGACTCCTCAGCAAAACGGAGTTGCTGAGAGGAGAAACAGGACACTTATTGAAGCTGCAAGAACTATGTTGTCTGACTCTAAACTGCCTATCACCTTCTGGGCAGAGGCAGTTATACTGCTTGCTATGTGCAAAATATAGTTTTAGTAGTTAAGACACATGGTAAGACTCCTTATGAACTTTGGCACAAGAGGAAACCTTTCATTGGTTTTCTCAGGTCATTTGGATGTCCCTGCACCATCTTGAATACCAAAGATCAAGTTGCCAAGTTTGCTGAGAAATCAGACGATGGACACTTCATTGGATACTCTTCCCAAGCTAAAGCTTATATAGTATACAATCTCAGAACTAGAATTATTGAGGAGTCAGCCAATGTGACTTTCAATGAGCACACACCCAGTGTGGCTGGTTCTGGTCCGAATTGGCTATTTGATCTTGATTTAGTTACCACCTGTTTAATAAATCTTATGAGCGTGTTTCAGGATCTGCAGAAAATTTTATACAGGTGATCCTGATCCAAGATTTGAGCTAGGAAGACCTTCAACTCACCACCTTCAGCTCCAGTTGAAACTACTTCAGCAAATGAGGTTTCTATCAGCACAACAATGACAAAATCCAGCTGATACATCGCATGCCTTCAAATTCCAGCTCAGAGGCTTCTCAACCAGATAAGACACCTCCATTGTAGAAGACAACAATGGTGATGGTGATAGTGATCAAGAATTTCTTGATGCTAATAACCATACCATAGATGACAACATCAATGATGTCACACACTCATTGGATCAAGTTAATCTTGATAAGTGTGATAATGTGGAGGATCAATCTTCAAGACCAGATCTAAATTTCTCAAATTTGGATCTATCTCAGCAACTTGCTGTGATCCCTCAGCTAAGGATCCACAAGTCTCATCCTACCACAAACATCATTGGAGATGTTATCTTCGGGGTAAAGACAAGAGGGCAAACCCATGAAGCAAATGTTTTGTCTTCACTCTTGTTTTCTATCCCAGTTAGAGCCAAAGAAATTGAGGAGGCTCTAAAGGATGGAAGTTGGGTTGAAGCTATGCAAACAAGAGTTGCTTCAATTCAAAAGGCAGAAAGTTGGAACCTTTGTCCTCTTCCTCATGGGAAGACTACCATTGGAACCAATGGGTTTTAGGAATAAGAAGGATGATAGAGGATCATCATCAAGAACAAGGCAAGACTAGTTGTTCAAGGATACACACAAGAAAGGGATTGATTACACTGATGTCTTTGCTCCTGTAGCAAGACTAGAAGCTGTAGGATATTCCTAGCATTTGCTGCATCCAAGAATTTCAAAGTCTATCAACTTGATGTAAAGTGTGCTTTCTTATATGAGTGATTTATGAGGAGGTTTATGTCAACAACCACCTGGTTTTGTAGATCCTGATCATCCTAATTATGTCTGCAAGCTTGACAAAGCTCTTTATGGCTGCATCAGGCACCCAGGAAGTGGTAGAGAACACTGTCTGAGTATCTCTGTAAACATGGATACAGGAGAGGTACTATAGATGAACTCTCTTCATCAAAGGACAAGGAAAAGACATTCTGCTAGTTCAAGTATATATGGATGACATCAGTTTTTGGTTCAACCAATTCAAAGCTCTGCAAGACTTTGAAAAGCTGATGAAAGACAGATTTGAAATGAGTTCATGGGAGAACTCACTTCTTTCTGGGAATTCAAGTGAAGCAGGTGAAGATGGCATCTTCATTCTAAGTCAGTCAAAGTATGTTCAAGATATACTCAAGAGATTCAACATGACTGATTGTAAGATTGCTAAGACACCCATAGCCAGAAACCACTCCCTTGGTCCAGATTTTGAGGGGGAGTGTGTAGATGAGCACTTACAGGGCTATGATTGGGTCTCTTATGTATCTTACAGCTAGCAGACCTGATATCATGTTTGCTATATGTATTTGTGCAAGATATCAAGCAAACCCTAAGATGTCTCCTAATTACTGTGAAAAGGATTTTAAGATCCTCAAAGGTGCTTCAACACTTGGACTATGGATCCCAAGATCCTAATTTCAATGTATGCCTATACAGACAGTGATTATGGTGGTTGCAACATGACTGCAAAGTCTACATCTAGGGGATGTCAATTCCTTGGTGGAAGGGTTGTCTCATGGCAATGCAAGAAACAATCCTGTGTGTCTGCATCAACTGCTGAGGCTGAATACATTGCTGCTGCAAGCTGCTGTGCTCAAGTGCTTTGGATTCAAAATCAGATGCTAGACTATGGATTTAACTTCAAAGAGACTCCTATCCACATAGACAACATAGTGCTATCTCTAATCCTGAGAACCCTGTGCAGCACTCAGGACCAAACACATCAACATCAGGTATCATTTAATAAGAGATAACTATGAAAAGGGATTAATTAAGTAGTCAAAGTTCACATAGATGAACAATATGCTGATCTGTTCACAAAAGCTTTTGATGAACAGAGATTTAAGTATCTGATATCAGCTATTGGGATGATTAACTTGCGTATACTTTTTCTTAAAACTAATTCTAATTTTTCTTCTTAAAATATGGTGTGTCCTAAGTGTCTAGTTCATCATTTGCATAAGCTCATGTTTTATTTGAATGTAAACCTCTTGAAGACTTCCTTAGATTCTTGAAAATTTTCTGATACTTCGGAAGATAACGTTTTACCTTCGGAAGAAAAATATGTCTTCAAATAAATGCTTGTCTAAGAGATTTTACCTTCGGAAGAAGTCAAAATTTCTTCTGAAGCTTAAAATTCTTAACTTAGACACTTATTCATTTTTAAGGACTTTTTCCTTCGAAGCAAAATTACTTTCGGAAGCTTTGTTCATTCTTATACAAAGCATCCAACAGTTTATTTCTCTTCCGAAGCATAAATCTTCAAGACTCTCAGGAAAATTCTTCCGAAGCATTTTAGCTTCGGAAGCTTTTTCAATCAAACCTTCCGAAGACAAATTACTTTCGGAAGCTTTTCGAATTCCGAAAACTACTTTTTGAGCAAAAAGGTAAACTACTTTTTCAGACGTGGGATCAACATACGGATTTCAAAGTTATCCTCTTTCATTAAACTTTATCTGAAATCTTCTCTCTCTATAAACCCAACGGTTTCCCCCTCTTCTATCATCTGCTTTTTCTTCCAAACCTAAAACCCCAGCTCTCTCTCTGAAATTTTCTTTCCCATTTTTTTTCTCTTCATCTCTTGAGCTACCTCACAATGGCTGACCTTGCTCACAAAATGATCCTAACTTTTGCCATGCAGCTACACAAACAACACAATCAGGTTGCTCTGGTATGCTCTGACAAAGATCCTCATTTCTCAGAGGTTTGCTGTTTCTTGTCTTGTCTCACTACTTCACCTCCCAACCATTGATCCTACTCTATATGAGGATCACTTGCTTGAATTCTGGAAGACCTGCCAAGAGGTCATTATGGATGGGGAGAAGGCCTGTCTGCCACAGTGCAGGGAGAACACTTCATCACTCCGGCCATCATCAACCGACATCTTCAGCTAGATTGAAGAAGGTGAAGTGTTCTTCCCAAAGGAAGCGGTTAATCATTCCTTCGAGCAGATGGGCTATGAAGGAGATTTCTCTGTAAAGACCTTCAGGAAAGGGAAGGTCTCATCCCAGTGGAAATACCTGCTCTATGTGGTTATCCACAGCTTATCAAACAAGCATGGTGGATGGGACCAGATTCCTGAGGATCTCTCCTTTATAGTTCATGGAATGATTCAGGGGGTCAAGTTCAGGTATTCACAATTTGTTTATACTAATTTACTTGCAACTTAGACTCCTTAGAATACTACATGTTTCCTAGATATGTTCAACACATCTCAACTGTGAACTGGGCTCACAGTTGAGGGAACAGGTAATATTCTTAAATTGGGACAGATGAAGCCCGGCATCTTTAAAATAATCAAGAAGCCAACTGTAGGCTTCTCAGGGGTAGAAACAGCCCTAGTCCCAAAAATGTTAGAGCTCATTGCTCAAGGTGACAACCTAGCAGTCCAAGCTAGTGTTGAACCCACACCTACTGCTCTCCAACCCTCTAAACAACCTCAATATCCATCACCTACCAAAGAAAATCCAAACGAACCCCTGCTCAGACCATTCAGTCTGTGGAGGCCCCCATATACTCACCAATACAGGAAGAAGTGGATACTGGAGCTCCCACTTCTTCTGAGGAGCAGACCACTCCCATTGTTTCAAGAATCAGTGATGAGGTTCCTCATGCTCACACTGATGAGCTCACTACCCAACAGCTTAAGCTCTCACTCTGAGTCTCAACACTCAAGTGAACAACCTTCAGGGGACAGCTACCATCCCCAGCCTTGGATCTCAACCAACCAATTCCCAACCTATCCTTCTATATTGATGAAGACTTAGGATTCAATGAGTACCATGAGTCTCTCTTCCCATCCCCTACTCAAAGGATGAGTACCTCTGACTCTCCTCAGTCTATCCACATCAGTCACCTATTACTGAGGTGGACACTTCCGAACCTATTCAGGATGTCCATATGGAAGAGGCTCTCACTTTTGAAAGTGATTACATCATTAAGACCTCAACCATGGCAACTCAGCCCTCTGGCATCTCAACTGAGGCTGCCAGTGAGCAGAGGAAAACCAGCAGCCAAGAAACTCAATCTGGTGGTGAGTGAGAGGACTTTGGTCCAATCATCTCATCCCCCTGTGATTCTTCTGATGAAGATGGGGGGAATCTGAGACTAAAGGTGCAGAAATTGTCAAAAACATGCACCTATTTAGTCTCTAAGGTTAGCCACTTGGAATCTCAGGTGACTACTTTACAAAACAGGGTCAATGATCAGCAACTTCAGATTTCATATCTAAAGGAAAAACTAGCTGGGACCTTTAAGGAGAGCTCAACCAGGAACACAAGAACCTGTGGAAGTGATTGACTTATCCTCCAGCTCACCTATGCAAGTAGGTGATGCTACCAAAAAGGGGGAGAAAGTTATTACAATCACAGAACCTGGGAGTTCTTCAAAGAGAATGGACATAGAGGACTCACCATCCTCACTTGCTATTGTGCATTCTCAGCAACTTCCTCAATTCACATTAATGTGGACTCTATAGACTCAATCATCAGGAGTCTCTTTGAGGAAGGTATACCAAGGGTTGTCTCATCTCCACCCAAGGAACTGGCAACTACATCATAAGGTGGAGGTATGATGAGGACAGAAGAGCCCTTATACTTCACAAGTTCAGGCCAACAAGAAGTCTTTCAGTTCCAAAGCCTGAGCTTCTATGAAAGACTGGATTTAGTCAACATGCCACTTGTCAATCCAAGCAAATCTAGACAAGCTGACAGGTTGGCTCAAAGAATCCAAGACAGGATCCTTGCAGAGTTCTCTCTAAGAAGGAGACTTAGGCAATCAGGCAATGTCATCGGTCAACTGGATGTTGAGGTGGACCCTAAGATTAGTTTCATAGGGGAAACCTTGGCTGAGGCCCAGTGGCAGAACCTGAGACCCTTATCTCACCATCAACAACTGCTGCAGAGGTCCAAACTCCATCTGAGACACCTGCTGGTGAAGGTGTTTCTCAGCCTCTCTCTGGCCAGAGCATGGAAGCTACACCAAGCAATGAAGGCCAAGCCTCAATCCACCCTGAGTCACAAAGGTCTTTGGTGACAAAGGGAAAGGATAATGACTCCTGAGGAAATTGAGGAGGAGAGAGAGAGGAAAAGGAGGCTAAGGGGAGAAAGTTCTTCTAGGTCATCTAAATTCATGCAAGCTGCAATCAGGGCTGCCCCCAGACCAAATACTAAGATGATGAGTTAAGGGCAGTCAGGATTACCTATTTACAGACCAGGAACTATGATTTGATGAAATCATCTCCCTCCCCTTAGAAGAATTGAATGAGCTGGCTGACATGGAAGTGTCAGAGAGATAAAGGAGAAAGAAGATGCAAGGTTACTTCTCCAATTCAAAGAGGAGAAGAGACAGAAAAGACTTTACAAGCATACTCCCACTCTCTTTCCAACTCAAGAAAGTCCTGCACAGGAGATGTGGCTCCACAAGAACCTCAGTAGATAAAGAAGAGGATAGAATCAAAATGATAAACTACCTGAGTGCCACAGGCTTCTATCAGGTAATGCACTTCTTCCTTGTCCTATGACTTCATTGAGTTCGAGTACTTAAAGCAACTTGAGCTTGAGCTAGTCAAAGAAAGAAAAACAACCAAAGGAAGCTAAGGGAAGAAGCTGCAAAGTCAAGAGCCATCATTCAAAAGAATGCAAAGAAGTCTGCTGACAGACAAAGAATGATGAGCTTCTTGAAGTCATATGGATTCTCCGGAAGGAGAATTGGTCCCATGTCTCTATCTACAATGGATGAGCATATAAGGGTGATCAAGCAGAAGATTAAAAGTGGTAAATTGATTGACTTGCACTCTCTTCCAAGTCAAGTCCCACCTGAAGTGGAGGTCAAGTTTGAACAACCAGAGACACCTGAACCAGAACCTCCAGCTGAGCCTCAGCAAACTTCATCTTCTGATCCAAGACAGGGTCAAACTCCCTCTCCTTCTGAACCTGTGAGGGAGGAACACCCAACTGAGAAAGACACTGATGATCAACATGGTGCTGCAGACCAGTCTTCTCAGTTAAAGACTTTAAAGAGGAAGAAGAAAATGGCTTCTAAACCAAAGACTAAAAAGAAGAAGCCAAAGTCATCTACCTCTACCCCAGGCTGAATCAGATCAACCTGAGGAAGTGCATGATGAGGCAACCCAATCAACTCCTATTCAAGTGCTCCTCTAGCAACTGAGACACCTATCTTGTCCTGGACTTATTCTACCAATCCAGAAAGATGGCATGTTGTCAGAGATCAAGGTGTTGAGAATGTCTACTCCTGGCAAGACATAATCAACTTACCTCTGCATGATCTCTTTGAAATGAGAAGATACTATGAGAGTCTTGATGATCCTGACCACCAAATGAAGAAAGGAATGGTCTTGATTGTACTGAAGACTACCAACATCTGAAGATCTTCTAAGTGTTTTGGTAGCATCAGCCTAGGGGGAGTTTGTAAGGATTCCTTAAGTCTGATGCAACCCAAAACATCCAAAGTGTCTCAGCAACATGCACTAAGTACTGAAGTAAAGAATGCTTCGGAAGTTTTACACAATACATTAGAAAATTCTAAGTGTAAAATCTTCCGAAGCCAAGACCAATATCTTCCGAAGCCAAACATGAAGTCTTCCGAAGCTTCAAGAGACAAAGTCTTCCGAAGCTTCACCCTATGAAGACAGATTTCTTCCGAAGACTTTTAGTACACATGCTTTATCTAATGTACTGTTCCATAAAGCACCTTTTCCGCTGCATCTCTGATAAGTCACTAACTTACAAGAGTTGGTGAAAAGGTCCATGCTTTTGGTAACTGTACATTGAGGTCTTGAGTCTGAAACTTTCCACTTTATGTACTTTATCCTTTTTGTAATGTATAAGATGTGAGCTATGGCATGTCATAGTCACAAGGTCAAAAGGCAATATGCCTTTTGATTCTACAATTGATTTTGTTAGTGTCTAGTCAATTGTATCCAGCTGGCTTTCATAGTATAGCCAGCTGTAGTTGTAGTATAAGTATTTCAAGTTTCTTGTATCTTTCATATACTTTGTAACACTTGTAAAAGAACTTGAGAAAGCATATACTGCATCCTTGAAAACCATATTCTCCTGTTCTGTCTCTTGCTTTACTTGTGTTCTTTTATCACTTTTGGTTAACCCAGTTTACTGTTTGATTAGAGTTTAGATAATCTCCTCATTGTGTTGTTGTGTTGTAATTGTGTTCAAACCCTTAAACGATCCCGCACTCACTTATACACAACACTCTTGATGTGGACCAAAAGAACCAATGAGCCAAGATCAGAAAACCTCTAAGTCCCACATGGTTTCACAACAACTGCTGAAAGCTTCATCAGCAGTTTGACAAGTGCTGAAGACTTCAACAGCTGAAGACTCAAGTGCTGAAGACTTCAACAGCTGAAGAACTAAAGTGCTGAAGTACAACAGCTGAAGAACACAAGCTGAAGCTGAAGTTCAAAGTACTGAAGTACAACAGCTGAAGAGTTTACAAGTGCTGAAGATCAATAACTGATGTACAAAGTCTGAAAACAAAGACTGAAGACATCAGCTGATGATATCTACTGAAGTCATCAGCTGATGAAACGTCTGAAGTTCAAGTCTGAAGATCAAGTACTGAAGTTTCAGTAGTTTGTCACAACTGCTGAAGAGTACTTCTTCAGTAGTTGTGATATCAGTAGTTTTATATTTTTACTTTAGTAGTTTTGTAAAACGACTGAAGAGCTTGTTCTTCAGTCGTTGTAGTTTCAGTAGTTTTATGTTTTTCAGTAGTTATAACAACTGATAACACTTGGCATTTTTGTAAGGAGATGTCAGCTGTTTTGACATCTTCAGTAGTTGTGTTTCAGTTGTAATAAATCTGTTAGATGTCACTATCAAGTGACATCAGCAGACGTCACATCTCTTATATAAGAGGCGTCGATCTAATTGTAATTGTGACATTCTGTTACCACGAAAGCGAATATTGAATGAAATATATTTGCAGATATTCTCTCTCTCTATAACCGTCTTGTTCTTATTGAATATCGTTTGTTCTTGTGAATTGGCTAATTCATTGTTCAATTCCGCTGCTATACTCTCTAATCAATCAAACATAGATCACTGATCCTAACAAGTGGTATCAGAGCAGGTTAATCATTGATCGATCTAACAATTGATCATTGAAACTGCTAATTGATTTCTGTGTTTGATTGAATTAGCGTATTCGCAAGAACTGGTTATAGATTATTGAATTTCTGTCGCTTTCGTTCATTTATTTTGAGATCTTTGGTTCAATTTGTTGTTGTGTTTTGTTCTAAATCTGTTTTAGCTTAACCGAATTTGATTGAATCTGAGATGACAACTCCTTCTAATGATCCTCACAATACCGATTCCTCAACCAAGCCTCCGATGCTGGTTAGGACCGAGTATAACATATGGCAACGAAGAATGCTTCATCACTGTCTGTTAACAGTTCAGGTTGTTGGACATCTGTGGTACATGGACCACATAAGCCTATGGTGAACAATCCGGAAACAATCAAATGGTTCCGAAGAAGAAGGAACAATACTCTGATGAAGATCGGAAACTGTTTGAGATTGATGCTAAAGCCCATGGAATTCTGGCCATGGCACTGCCTAATAAAATCTATTCAGGGCTTATGCATCATGAAAACATGATCTCTGGAATGCCCTGCCAAGGAACAATTCGGTGGCACAGATGAGGTTTTAGCAAACAATAGAGAGATCCTTGCCCAACAATATGAGACATTCTCTCATAGGAAGGGTGAGACACTGACTCAACAGTTTGAGCGTTTTTCCTGCTTGATCTCTGAGCTAAAAATGGTGAAACAGGAATACACCAATAGCCAGATGAACAATAGATTCCTCAGATCACTGCCTGAGAGATGGGACACATACACTATTGTCCTACGCTCCAGTGCAAATCTGGAAGGCTATCTCTCACCCAACTTCATGGGAAACTGCTTACATTTGAAAGAGAGATAGAGCAGAAGAGGAAACTGTCCTCATCAGGAAAGCTCACTGATGACTTTGTACCAGGGAATACTGCCTTGGTTGGTCATGAGTCAGAATATGCTGCATCTGAAAGCAATTATGATGAGCATATAGATTTCTCTTCAAATAGTTCTGATCATGCATTTGTTGGTATGAGAGTCATTCTGGCAGTAATAGTGACAATTTATGCTTCATCATGGATGATCTGAAAGGAATAGCTGATGATGATCTAGAAGAGATGGATATTCTGAGCCAAATGGCATGATTAATATCAGATCTCAGAAGTTCTATAAGAGAACTGGCAGGAAATTTCCTGGACTCTCTGGTAAAACCAAAGTTGGTTTTGACAAGAGTAAGTTGAGGTGTCACAAATGCCAAGGCTGGGACACTTTGCAAGAGAGTGTAGATCAACTGGATCTAACTCTTCTGCACCCTTTGTGACTTTTCCTAGTACTAGTCCACAAAACAGAGGGCAACACTGCTGGTTCTGGTCATTATTCACATCCTAGATCTCCTGCATACTTTGTTCCCCAGGGTCAAATGTCATATCCTTATCCCTGCTATTATGTGCCTCAACCAAATCCTGTTCAAGCTCCAATTGCACAACAACCACAAGCATTTCCTGAACCACAACCTTCCCAATCTCATCAACAAACTCAACCTCAACAACACAGCTTCTTCACCCCAGGAGTTGTTGATTGGAGCAGTTTACCAGATGACTTGTCTGGTCATGAACAACTGTTCTCAGGTGCTGGTCAACATGGTGGTGAAAGTCCCTTGGGAAATCTAGCTCTTATGGCTTTGGATTCTGCTGATACTTCATCATCTAATGCCTCTACACCAAAGGTATCACAGGTATCCTCTGAGGCAAAAGCCAAATTATGTTCTGAACACATGCATAGCAGCATTTGCATCTATTAGAGAAGCAAATGTAGCTTAATCAACAAGAACATTGAGCTAGAACAAATATTTCCAAAAGCAAAGCTGAATTTGAGTCTGTGCTTAATGATAAAAATGATGAGATTTACAAACTGAAATGCCAAATAACTGATGATAAGGCTAGGGAAGAGATACTTCTAGAGAAGTATAAAGATCTCAAAGAAACCCTTGCAGTTACCCAGGTAGAGTGTGATAGATGGGTACAATCATGCAAAGGTTTTGAAATGCTTCTTAGTAAGCAATCTGCTTCCAATGTGAAGTTTGGCATTGGTTACAATCACACTGCTCCACCTACAGATTTTACTCCAAGAGCAGAGGTAGAATCTGATGGTGAGAGTAATAACCAATCCATCTCATCATGTGATCTACTTTCTGATACAGCACAATCAGAAGTAGAAGTCAGTATCAAGCCCTCTCTGAACTTATCAGCTGATGTTGATGGTTCAAATGCTGACACTCACATGATCAATGAGTTGATCAACTCAGGAGTTAATTCTGAAAGTCCTGAAAGGACTAGAGAGCAGGATTTAATACCTGAAGTTCAAACTCCAACTACTGTCAGTACTGAAAAGAAGAAAACTGTCAGTAGAAAGAGTTTGAAGGCTACTAAAGAGGAAGTCAAGAAAGCAAACAATGCTTCCAAAGCACTGAAGAACAAGTCTTCAGTTGCTTCACCCTCTTTAGTTGATGATCAACCTAAGATGAAGAAGAAACCATGTGAAGTATGTGGTTTGTTCAATCATCTTACAGATGATTGCTGGTACAAAAGAGGTTCCAACTCAAACAAAAAGAAGAAATTAAAGAGAAAATGGTAAAATGAAAACTGAGTTTGAGACCACATTTGTATCAGCAACATCAAATCCTGTAACCCTTAAGTCCTCAAAGAAATCCAAAAAGGAAGGGGTTAAACAGGTGACAGCTGAGAGTGCTCAGAAGAAGAAGGTGCAACATAGGAACTTATCAAACTCCACTGGCAATGTGTCTGATGAGCTGAAAGCTTTATCACAAAATCAGACACAGCTGGTTATGATGGTTCAACATCTGTTGGGTAGAGTTAACCAACTAGATGCTCCTATGTTGAAACCACAGAAAAGGAGATCCAAGCCAAAGGATTCCTCTTCTTCACCATCTTCTTCTCTCAGGCTGTTGTTTCAAATAAACCTGTTAGTTTACCATCTATTGATGAGACCAGGCCCAAAACCAAAAAGGTTTGGGTCTCCAAAACTAACTGATTGTTTATTATTGCAGGGTTCTCCAACATGCCAAAGTAGCATCTGGTATGTAGACAGTGGGGGATCTATGCACATGACTGGGAACAGCTCTCTTCTTCATGACTACTCTCAAGGAAAGGGGTTTGTTTTTTTGGCAATGATGCTAGGGGTTACATCATTGGAAATGGCTTTGTCTCCAATGGAGAAATCAAATTTGATGATGTTAATCATGTGGAAAATCTCAAGTACAATCTCTTGAGTGTCAGTCAAATGTGTGATAAAGGCCATGTTGCTCTTTTCACCAGTCAGAACTGTAGGATTCTGTCATCCAAAGTTCTGCATTGATTGACAAGGTGTTGGATGATCACACTCTCCTGAGAGCCAACAGGACAGGAAGAGTGTATGCCTTAGATCTTTCCAAGAAAATAGATCTCAGAGGCAATCCTTGCCTATTTTCCAAAGCCTCTTCTCAAGAATCTAAACTGTGGCACAGAAGGCTGGGTCATGTTAATTTCAAAAACATGAATCAGCTTATCCACAATAGTTTAGTCAGAGGCTTACCAATAAAGGAGTTCCACTGTGATGAAACCTGCACTGCTTGTTTAAAAGGAAAACAACACAAAGTCTCATTCCTCCTATTGAAGAGCCTAAGTCCACTGCCTGCTTGCAATTACTGCATATGGATCTATTTGGTCCTGTGAGAGTGATGAGCATGGCAAAGAAGAAATACTGTCTGGTAATTGTGGATGATTACTCCAGATTTGTATGGACTTTCTTTCTACATTCAAAGGATGAGGTTGCTCAGAAGGTTATAACTTTGTGTTGTATATTGAGAAGCAGTATTCCCTTCCAGTCAAGTGTATCAGGAGTGATAATGGAACTGAATTCAGAAACCATACACTTGATGACTTCTATCTCTCAAAGGGAATCAAAAGGCAGTTTAGCATCCCAAGGACTCCAGAACAAAATGGAGTAGTGGAGAGAAAGAACAGGACCCTCATTGAAGCTGCAAGGTCCATGTTGGCTGACTCTGGTTTGCCACTGACCTTTTGGGCTGAAGCTGTCAACACAGCTTGCTATGTGCAGAATAGAGTTTTAGTAAATCAGAGGTTGATGAAGACTCCATATGAAGTTCTCCATCATTGGCTCCTCTAATTTCATTTTTCAAAGCATTTGGGTGTCCCTGTTTTATTCTCAACACAAAGGATCAACTCCATAAATTTGATCCTAAGGTGGATGCAGGGTATTTTGTTGGTTATTCATCTACTTGCAAGGCATACAGAGTCTTCAACTGCAGAACAAAGATAGTTGAAGAGACTTTGCATGTGAAGTTTAATGAATCTCCTTTGGACAAGATTCCACAAAACCCTGTGGAGTTGTTTGATTTGGACATACTGCAATATGTTCCTTATCAACCTCCAGCTGTTGCAGATCCTGTGGATAAATCATCTTCTGCAGCATGTCTTCCACCTGGTGGTATTGATGATGATGATGATAATATCAATACTCACCTATTCAAGTTTAGTGACCAACTGCCTGTGTCTGCTAAATTTGATGTTCCTGTAGCTTCAGCAGTTCCATCCACAACAAATGCTGATGAGATCTCTGTTTCCTCTACATCTTTTGAGTTACCATCTAATTCTGGTTTCAAGAGTCTACATCAACATCTGCTGCTGCTGAAGGTTCTACAAACACTTGCACAGATCTCATTGTTTATCAAGAACTGAAGAATCACCCCATGTCTCAGATTATTGGTGATATCAATGCTGGTGTTTCAACCAGAAGTCAATTGTCTAACTTCTGCTTCTATGCTCTCTCTTCATCAGTCTAGAGCCAAAGAACTACCATGTTGCTTTGAGAGACAATGGATGGGTTGAAGCTATGCAGCTTGAGCTACTTCAGTTCAAGAAACAGCAAGTGTGGGAACTTGTTCCTCTTCCCCCAGGTAAGTGTGCAATAGGCACTAAATGGGTGTTTAGGAATAAAACTGATGAAAATGGGCTTATTGTTAAGAACAAGGCTAGACTGGTTGTACAGGGGTTTTCACAAGAAGAAGGTATTGACTATGATGAAACCTTTGCCCCTGTAGCCAGACTAGAGGCAATCAGATTGTTCTTAGCCTATGCTGCATTCCACAATCTTAAAGTTTTTCAAATGGATGTCAAAAGTGCATTTTTATATGGTAAAATAAAGGAAGAAGTTTATGTGTGTCAACCACCAGGCTTTGAGGATAATAAACATCCTGAATGGGTGTATAAACTTGATAAGGCTCTTTATGGGTTGAAACAAGCTCCTAGAGCCTGGTATGAGACACTCTCTACTTTTCTTTTTAAGAATAATTTCACTAGAGGCTCCATTGATAAAACTTTGTTTATTAAGAAGGTGGATCAGCATAAGCTACTTGTTCAGATTTATGTTGATGATATTATTTTTGCATCCTCTGATCCCCAGTTGTGTGATGATTTTACAACATTAATGAAAAAGAGGTTTGAAATGAGTGCAATGGAGAATTACAGTTCTTTCTAGGCTTGCAAATCAAACAAAAGGCTGATGGAACTTTTATTCATCAGTCAAAATATACAAAAGATCTTTTGAATAAGTTTGATTTACAAAACTGTAAGCCCTGTTCTACTCCCATGTGCAACACCACACAACTGGATGCTGATCAGAAAGGTAAAGCTGTTGATGAAACGCTTTACAGATGTATGATTGGGTCCTTGATGTATTTAACAGCTTCTAGACCAGATATTGTTTGCTACATGTGTTTGTGCTAGATTTCAGGCTGCTCCTAAAGAGTCTCATTTGATTGCAGTCAAGAGAATCTTTAGATATTTGCAAGGTACACAATCTCTGGGTTTATGGTATTCCACTGGACACTCTTGCAAATTAGTTGCTTTTTCAGATAGTGACTATGCAGGGTGCAAGTTAACTAGAAAGTCAACTTCTGGTGGTTGTCAATTCCTAGGCAACTGTTTGATTTCTTGGCAGAGTAAGAAACAAACATCTGTTGCTACATCAACTGCTGAGGCCGAGTACATTGCTGCTGCAAGTTGCACCTCTCAGGTACTCTGGCTTCAGAACCAACTTCTGGATTATGGCATTACAGAGACTAAGACTCCATTATTAATGGATAGTGCTTCAGCTCTGTGTATTGTCAAAAATCCAGTCCAGCACTCTAGGACCAAACATATAGAGATCAGACATCATTTTATTCGGGATTGCTTTGAAAAAGGTCTGATTGATCCTAAGTTTGTGCCTAGTGCTGATGAGCTTGCAGATATTTTTACTAAGCCTTTGGATAGTTCTACTTTCCAAAACCTTGTGTTAAGGCTTGGTATGCTGCAGCTAGAATAAGTGACAACTACTGATGATTTCAGTAGTATTACTGGTGATCATTGGTACCCATGTCACATATAAGTACTGATGAGTCCTTTCACCTTCAGTAGTTTTTATAACTACTGATGGCTAAATGCCTCACAAGTACTGACGTACTTTATCTGTTCCAAACTACTGATGTAGTTACAACTACTGATGTAGTTACAACTACTGAAATCAGTATAAACAGATAAGTACTGACGTCCTATGAAACACCTGAAAATCAGATGCAAAGTCTGATGAGTAAGTGTTGAGGACAGTATGAAACAGCTGAAAGGCTATAAATTGATGAAAACTACTGAAGAGAACTTTCTCTTCAGTTGTTTCAACAACTGCTGTTTCATTCTAAACAACTGAAGCAAAACCATGTCTTCAGTAGTTTTATAACTACTGATGACTAATACCAAGTCTTCAGCTGTTTACAACAACTGATGACAAAACCACTGTCTTCAGTAGTTTCACAACTACTGATGACAAACACCAAGTCCTCAGTTGTTTCATCATCTGAAGTCAAAACCACGGTTTTCAGTAGTTTTCTAACTTCTGATGCCTAACACCACGACTTCAGCTGTTTCAACGTCTGAAAGGATAATACCATGTCAACAGTCGTTTAAAACTACTGATGACTAACACCACATCCTTCAGTCGTTTTCTAACCGTACCCTATAAATATCCCTGACCTAATCCTTCAAAGCTTCATCTTCTTCAAACCTAACGTTCCTCTCCAAAACTTCTCTCTTCTAAATGGCGTCCATGCAAATCAAACCGCGACACAACTGTGTAGCTACCTTACTAAATCGCCAGTCTGGGCTAAGTTCGATACTGCTATCGATCTTATGGTCCAGTCACAATACAAAACGGCATTTCTTCTCAATCCCATCTACATGCCGAATCCCTCAATCAGTTTTGGATGAACGTCACCATCACCACTGGGGAGAACAACACAACATCTCTCCGGTCGGTCGTCAACAACAAAGAAGTGGTCATCACTCCCGAAATACTTCACTTCACCAAACTCTACATCTGGATGATGCCAATTTCCTCCTGCTGGATACCCAAGGGCACAACTGTCTATCCTTTGCCCATCATGGATATCAGGGCAATCTTAGTGCCTCCATTATATGATAACATTTCCATGACCTGAACGCCTAATTTTTCCATCACATGGTAATGTATGTTTGCTCCTAAGACTTCATCTTGGGATCAAATGGCACGCTGAACCCACCAAAAAGAAACCCAAAACGGCTACTCAGGGAAATGAGTCCCCTGAGGATGCCCCTGCAACACAAACGCAGGATATATCCACTGTTATAACCCCCTAGTGGATATCAGGACTCTTCCAGCCATAGCCGCTCAGGATTCCTCTCAACAGGAGCCTGCAGCAACCACACAAGGGGTACCCACACATCTGGGATCTTCCACTTGAGGGGATTGCCATTGAAGAGCACCTTCCTCCCCAGGTGCACACTGCTTCTATCCCTTCACCCCATGCAACCGCCCCCCACAGCCCAACATTGATCGTTGCACAAGTGCTGACTCAATTGCACTCCTCACCCCCTCCCCAGATACCACTTACTACTGGGAACACCTCTACCATTGAGGGGGAGGACCAAGTGCAATTGAGAACCCACAGCATAGGGGTTTACCACTTCTATCTCCTGGTGTAGATAGGGAGATTAGAATATCTAGTGAGGCTGCCACCTCTTCTGCATCAGCACATGATCAGACTAAGGCTGGTAACATTGCTAAGACCTCACTAGAGGCAACAGCTGATGATGGACATAGTCCTGAGGCTGGAAGTCCCTAGTACCAAGACAAAGGGGCACATGCTACAACTGGTCTACACCCAGTGCATGTACATCCTGCTCCAAGCAGGAGGTCAGGTGATTCAGCTTCTGCTGATGATGACCTGGGCTTTTTCTACGATGTTCTTGCCCAGAACACAATCCTTGAGGAGGAAGTCAGTAGGCTGCAAAACCTACTTGACCAACTCTCTCAAGGAGAAAGACCACCTGCCTCCACCAACCCACAGATGGCACCTTCAGTTGAAGGTTCCCCAAACACTGAGCCACTCCCAACAACTCAGCCACCTGCCTCAGGAACATAACCCTCCTGAGCAAATAGTTGCTGTCCTTCAAAATTCCCTCCCTCTCATCACACCCATAATCACTGACATTGTGACTAAAGCCATTGATGAGAGACTTTCCTCAACTTTACAACCATTGATTGATGCTGCTGTGCAAAAGACACTTTCTGCGGTACAAACCCCTACCACCAATGCATCCAAAAAGGGGGAGAGTACTGCAGTGAAAGAAAAGAAGAGGAAAAGAACAGAGGATGAGAAGGCCCAAGAGCAAGCCCAGGAGTTGGAAAAAGAAAAGCAACAACTGATCACCTATAAACGAAAGAAAAGTGCTGATATTCAACCTACTGCTGAAGAAAAATCCTTGGAAGAGCTGGTAAAAGATGCTGATGATACACACAGCCAATCCATGGATAAAATCATTGAGCAACTCTTCAGGCAAGGTTTTGATACAGCCACATTAGATAGTGAAATCAGGAGGTTGGAAGTGGAGGAGATTCAAACCCGATGGGCTGGGTATGATGCACTTGAAAAGGAGAGATTGGAGATCATGATCCGTTTCATTGCCAAATACTTAGGAAGATCTTTGATGGAGATTCGTGCGTGGACCAGAGACAGTATTCTGGCTATAGCTACCAGAATCTGTCGGTCTGAGCAATTCCACAAGGGGATTATCATTGAAGCTCTTGATGAGGCTGGGGCTGGAAAAAGGTTTGAAATGGCAAGACTTACAAAGGCTAAACTCACAACCAAGATGCTGGAACAACCTTCCCTTCCACCCACTCAAAAACAGCCTACCCCTCAAATCTCCAAACCAATCTCAAAGCCCAAATCTAAACAACCACAATCACAACCCACAAAACCAACTCCCTTACCATCTAAACCAATAGCCGATGATGCACCTAAGAAGAAGAAGAGAAGGGTGTTGAGGCTAGAAGAAGAAGAAGAAGAGGATGATGTGGAAGAAGATAGGATGCCTCTGTCTGCAGTCCTAACACTGGCGAAAGCCAAACCTATGCCCATCACTCCCACCTCACAGATGGATGTTGTGAGAGTAAAATTGAAGAAGAGGAGCAGCAAAAGCTTCATGATGATGAAATGCTGAAAAGCATTGACAAAACCTATGCTGCCTCCTCATCAATTATCAGCATGAAGAAAAAAGCTCTGAGATTGTACACTCTCGCCAAAACATTTCAATATCAGAAGAAGGGGTGAGACTATGGCCTGATCCGAGGGTGGCTCACAGGATTGTAAAGAAAGACATTCCTTCGAGATACAAGGGTCAAGTCAAGAGGATCGTAGATGAAGAGATCACAGTGGCCCTTGTAGTATCACCCTGGGAGATTGTCAAAGATTTCCAGAAGGCCTACGAGACTAAACAACCACCCCAGAAGATGCTAGAGAACAGAATTATCAAAAAGGGGTTAGTCTACAAGAGGCTTGAGAACTTCAAACAGAATGAGCTCAGTCTGCTACTTGAAGGGAATCATCCTGATGAGTTTGCATATAGACAAATTACAACAGTTGAGCTCAAAAACGGCAAACAGGCCAAGTACATCTCAGAGCTGTATGGGCGAGAAGGATTGTTTGATGGTGAAGCCAGAACCTGACCATGGAATAACAAATCATGTTTCTCAGAGCCTACACCAGAGAATCCTACAGGCTCATACACGGGAAGTAGATCTCATGAATGGGATAACAACTCTGTGTCCAGTTCCCCAAAAACAGAGTTCCTATTCATATCTTGCCAAACAAATATCAGAGACTTCTTCCCAGGCCGGAGCATATATGGGTCATCTTCTCTACTGATCAAGAAGGAAAAAGACCAACCTTTTGCCAACAATAAGTGGGATAATAAATAAATTAGAGGTTTTGGTTGCATTGGTTCAGGGGGAGTTTGTTGGACCAAAAGAACCAATGAGCCAAGATCAGAAAACCTCTAAGGCCCACATGGTATCACAACAACTACTGAAAGCTTCATCAGCAGTTTGACAAGTGCTGAAGACTTCAACAGCTGAAGAACTCAAGTGTTGAAGACTTCAACAGCTGAAGAACTAAAGTGCTGAAGTACAACAGCTGAAGAACTAAAGTGCTGAAGTACAACAGCTGAAGAACACAAGTGCTGAAGCTGAAGTTCAAAGTACTGAAGTACAACAGCTGAAGAGTTTACAAGTGCTGAAGATCAATAACTGATGTACAAAGTCTGAAGACAAAGACTGAAGACATCAGCTGATGATATCTACTGAAGTCATCAGCTGATGAAACGTCTGAAGTTCAAGTCTGAAGATCAGTACTGAAGTTTCAATAGTTTGTCACAACTGCTGAAGAGTACTTCTTCAGTAGTTGTGATATCAGTAGTTTTATATTTTACTTTCAGTAGTTTTGTAAAACGACTGAAGAGCTTGTTCTTCAGTCGTTGTAGTTTCAGTAGTTTTATGTTTTTCAGTAGTTATAACAACTGATAACACTTAGCATTTTTGTAAGGAGATGTCAGCTGTTTTGACATCTTCAGTAGTTGTGTTTCAGTTGTAATAAATCTGTTAGATGTCACTATCAAGTGACATCAGCAGACGTCACATCTCTTATATAAGAGGTGTCGACCTAATTGTAATTGTGACATTTTGTTACCACGAAAGCGAATATTGAATGAAATATATTTGCAGAAATTCTCTCTCTCTATAACCGTCTTGTTCTTTATTGAATATCGTTTCGTTCTTGTGAATTGGCTAATTCATTGTTCGATTTCCGCTGCTATACTCTCTAATCAATCAAACATAGATCACTGATCCTAACACTTGATGAAAGCAAAGACTTTAAGAGTTGATTATAATATAATAAGTAATAATCAAACACAAGAAGTAATTTTCAAGGTACTTGCATATATTGCTTCTCAACCCAAATATTACAAGACTCTTACAAGCATATCTTTATGACTTACAATGAGAAACTATATATAATACTACCTACAGCCGGATATACTTGATACCAGCTGGAATCCTCTAACTAAAGAAATACTACAAAGCTATAGTTTAAGGAATCTCAAATAAGACTTTATCTGAGATATGGTAGTCAGGACTGTCCCTAACTTACCTTTTGTCACCAACTAAAGTTGGTAGCTTATACTAACATAAAAAGGTGAACAGTGGAATAAATATGGTCAACTACATGGCTCTTTGAGAAAACACCATGCAGTATCAGAGGTCTGCAGCGGAGTGTCAAAGACCATACTTATGTCCACTAGTTCATAACAGTGTCTTCCGAAGGTTAAATGGCTTCGGAAGAACAAGTACTTTCGAAGCCACTATACTTCGGAATAGGCTGCTTCTTCCGAGGCTTGAGAACTTCTTCTTTTCTTCATACTTCAGAAGTAGTCTTCTGATGTTTTCTTCTGAGACTTGAACTTCGGAAGTAGATGCTTTAACTTCGGAAGTAGATGCTTTAACTTCGGAAGTAGAGTTTGTCTTCGGAAGTTGATCTTTAACTATGTCTTTGGAAGAACCCTACTTCCTTCGGAAGTTCCACACTTGGCTTCGGAAGCCTTTGTAAGTAGCACCAAAATATATTAAGTGATTTGGTTTTGGTTCCACCAGCCTTCTTCGTGATCCAACAGAACTATTTCATGTTTGAGACACACGTTTGTATTTCATTTGAAACTTATAATTTTAATATTACATTTAAATTTAGCGTTATGTGGCTGTGAACAATCTTAACCCTCACATCTCGACGATTCTGTTGTCAAGGTTGTGGTGTGAGAACCAGGTATAAGTTTAAGAGGACAAACATACCTTCAATCAATAAGTTCATAAACATGTCTTTTAACTAACAAAAACTTGCTCTTGTGTAATATAAGATTGATATGATCCCAACAAAAGTATGCTTCCTCTTCCTGTATAGTTTAAATAAAAATTTATAAAAAGATTTTATGATCCAATTTTTTTTTAAATCTTTAAAGTTTCTATCTACTTGTGGATATAAACAGTAGGGGGAGTAATTTAAAATTTTGATCTGTTTGTACAGGTAGTTTCCTTCTTAAAATTATAAAATCGAAACAAAAAGATATTGACTGTGTTGGTGCAGAAGTTATATAATAGTATCTCAGTTTATGCAGACATTTAAAAGCATAAAAAGTCCAAGAATCGATCAAACACTTGGAAACTTGTATCATTTCTGATATATAAGTCAATCCAAGCAAGAATTGACAATCACAACCACAGTCAAAACTTCATTAAAAAAAGTCAAAAGCAAAGATAGTTCTTCATAACAACCAATAGATCAGTAGAAAATAGAAAAGAATTCAATCAACAAAATCATTAATTTTGATTAAGTTCAAATACTAATGCGGGTAAGTGCATTGGTTAATGCGGGTGTAGGTAACCTAGGCAAATAACCAATGCGGTTAACTATTTTTCAGGTCATTAAAAAGTGAAACTAATGCGGTCAAGTATACTCTACCGCATTTGTTTTCAAAGAACTATACAAAAGTTTTAAGTGTTAAAAACCTATACGAACAAAAGTGTTCAATCGCATTTGTTCATGTGGTAAACTTTTGTCTTGCCACATTTGTTTTTACTCATCCACATTCCCTAAATGTGGTCAACTTTAACACTGTAAACTACTTTGTGTAACAAAAGAAAAAATAACGTGCTTAATCTCTTCTGTCATGATGATGCATGAAAGTCAAGAAATTCGAGAACAATTTTGCTCTACTGCATTTGTTGAAGTTAAATGTGAAGCAGGAATTTACTTTATCGCATTTGCTACAGTGAACAAATGCTGGTTAACTTTGTTCTACCGCATTTGTTGTAATGAACAAATGCTGATAACTTTTGTTCACACGCATTTGCTATAGTGAATAAGTGCTAGTTAACTTTGTTCTACCGCATTTGTTGTAATGAACAAATGCTGATAACTTTTGTTCACACGCATTAGCTACAGTGAACAAATGATGTTAATTTTATCACTTCCGCATTTGTAACAATACACAAATGTTGATGAATACTTTACTTTCCGTATTTACTACTGGGAACTTAAAATTTAGCCGCATTTGTTTTGAAACTTATAATGCTTGTAAAAGCCATTAAATTGACTATTTAAGCCTAGGTCAAAACGTCATTTAATACTTTTCAAATTTGAGAGACTAAAAAGTGCGACGAAAGTTCTTATTCACTATTCTTCTTCCATCATCATCACCATCATCAAAACCTATGTTCTAAGATCCATTCACCCTAAATTCCTTAAATTCGATTCATTACAACAGTATTATTGAAGAAAATGTGAAAATTGTCAAGTTCAAAACTCTTAATCGTCAAACATCTACACTGATAATGAACTTAGAATCAAAGGTCAAGAAACAAACATGAAAATAGAAATGATATTAAGGAATCATTAACATTTTTTACTGAAAAGAACTTAATAATTTTGAGAATAAACAACAAACAAGTGATTTTCATGAATCATGTTCATCGCATGAACAGGGTAACTCAAAAAAATCAGAATGTTGAAAACAAATGTTGATTCCATGGACTGAAATGGTTTAAAATCAGAAAAGATAATCACTACAACCATGAATAACTCAACAGAACTGATAATGCATCTCTAAATCAGATTAGGTCAAACTCTTATGATACAGTACCTATGAACACTCAATTTTGACCATAAAAAGTCAAACTGAGAAAATTCATTCTAATTTATGATAAACATTCTCATATTTGTTATTTTTTATTCTAATTCATATGCCTCAATTGCAGGTTACAATGGCTAACCTTATATGGAGCAAGCTCCATAATGTCAGTGGTTATCTTGACCTTGATATTCCTGAGGCAAAAGGATTAAGAGACATGATCAAATTCATCTTGACTACTAGAGTCGCTCATTCTGTTACTGTCAAACCATTCTGGGGAACTACTAAAGTAATTGATGTAGATGGTTTCAAGACACTGTCAGGAAGGATTACCGATGATCACACTCTTGCCATCACTAAACAAACTATGAGACAGTGTCTACAGTTTGGTGATGATGCTGACACTCCAATGGAACTAGAAGATGATGAGATTATGACCTTCTTTGCCAACATTGGATATGAAGGGGAGATAGAGGGTGGTTATGTGGTTGATGAACCAATAGCTAGGGAAATCCCTGTAAAGGTAGAATCATCAATGGATGAGAAAGTAGAGAAAGCCCAATCAAATGATCTGATGGTGAAGGCCATGTTTTTGATTAATCAAGGTTATGATCCTGATGAGGTATTGGGGAACACATATGAGGGGATGATAGCAGAAGAAGAAAAGCTAAACAAACTGCTAGACCCTACATATGAGACTGAGTCTGAAAAGACTTTTTCTCCTAAATCTCTAGTGTTCAAATTCTCTTCAAAGACCAAATACACTGAAAATCCTCAATCATTGTATCCTGATCCTTAAAATATGACTGATATGGAAATAAAGGACTATCTGTCTAGACAAGGATTCACTAAGAGAAAATTGGGCAACATGAAGACAAATTCCCTAAGGGCTGTTATCCTTAGGATAATTAATGAAAATAAAGAAAGACTGAAGAAACTTGAAGACAAAATTATTAGCCAAAATCCAAGAACAAAAGTGTCTGCACAAGACATCCAGCTCACCCATGAGATCATGACTCTTTGGCACCTGTTCTACATAAGAATCTAGAGTGGTTTGCTGAGCCCTCTCAGTTAAAACTTCAAGAAGGGCTCACCACTGCTGATATGATTAAGGGTGTGTCTACTTCCAAGGGCAAGACTGATCGGAAGATAATTTCCTGGAAGTATGATCGTGATTGGAATATGTTTATGATCAAGAGGATTCATGGTTAGCCCAATTCTTCATAGAGTACTCTGCTCTGGTGAACTCCCTGTAGATCTCTGGTTTAAAAGAACTAGTCAATCTAGAATTGATTAATCATAAGGCTATGTTCAGGGGTTATGAGTTTGAAGACATTCTGAGAATGTTCAAAAGAACAGACAACTTCAAATCTCTCAAGGCTATCTGTATGAGAAAAGATAGATCCTTTGTTAACCCACTTGCTAAGAAGAAGACAAAACCAGCTGAAGAAGTGGTATTCCCTAAGCTCAAGGTAAAGCCTATTGAACCTTTGAAAAGAAAGATGGTAGCTGGAAAACATTCCTCCAAACCAATCTCAAATGTCTATTATAGTGAAAAGACATATGAGTTGGTAACTGAAAGAAGATGGGGAGAAAAAGGAGTTGAAATCAAATTATTTAGTGGATATGAGGTGATATTGTTAAATGAATCTTATATCCACTACATATACACAAAGCATTTCAGAGAGATCAAAAACAAGATGGGACAAGAAGATATGTATTTCTTTCTGAAATGTATAAAGATTCTAAAGATGGCATTTGATAGAATCAATGCTAAGAGGGAGCAGAGGAAGAAGAAGACTCCCCTGCAATTGGGGAACATTGTAAAGTGTAAGGCCCCATTCCCTAGACACTCACAGCTGGTCATCATCGCACATAAAACATACATATTCATTATCTTAACTAAAGCGTTGCAGCGGAATCATTAAAATAAACATTTATTTCATTACAATAAACGCTTTTGCAAAATAATACAACATACATTACAAAATATCGTTTGTTCACATTATAATGCAAAAACATTATACAAAAGAATGCCATTCAAAACGAGCCAAGTAGCCGCCCCGTGCCATCCTCAACAACCTTACCTGCCAACTGGAAAATGCATAAAAAGTCAGTGTTGCTGAGTGATTTCTAGTTTTATAAAACATTATATTACCTTTCATTTGTTAAAACATTTTCTTTACTGTCGCACGTGATCACACATCGTATGTACATCAAGGTAATAATTATTATCTTCATCATCATTCGTTTCGTACATTTCGTATGTTTCGCACATTTCGTACTTATCGCACTTTTCATACATTTATTATCTTTCACTTCTATCTAGGTCCTGTCATGTACTTAACCCCCCTCTCAAGCACCAAGCAATTCATCTAGGGTTAAGCGAAAAGGACCCCATATCGCATGTATGGAGTGGTCACTAGGATAGACTCCCCTGTGTGTGTGAACTCTTATGGGTTCGCCAAGATCGCACGCTGTATAACGCACAGTAATTAGGAAATCGCATGTATTGGAGCAGTCACCAAGATGGAACTCTTACTGTGTGTATGAACCCTTATGAGTTAGCCAAAATCGCACGCTGTAGACACACACAGTTGAGCTAACAACTCCCAATGAGTTGTGAACCTCCTTTCATTTGCTTGCAAGGCTTTTCATTCGTACATTCATTATGTTCCACTTTCATTATCTTAAATCTTTCACTTCGTTAAGATAATACTTTACCTTCATTATCATAATCACACCACGTAAAGTCACGTCATCATACGTAATAAGAAACATATCATACATAACATACATAATCATCATCAATCACACATCATCATCATGCATAGGCATCAATCATACATCATCATCGTAAACATCATGCATCATACATCACATACATATACATAAGCAACACAAGCATAAGTCATCATAAAACATAACCGACCCTCTGCGGGACAGTGGGGATTCAGGGGCGGCCGCCCCTGACAGCAGGGTCCTAGGAGCAGCAGCCCCTAGTGGGGTCCAAGGGGCAACGCCCCTGGCAGGGGTCGTGCTGCCAGGTCAGCGTGAAAAATTTTTATTTCAACACTTTTATATAGCACATTTCGTCATAGAAAACTTGATGTTTCGCTTAAAACCTCTTAAAATCTTGGTCATTTAAATCGTATATTTAGTATGCATTTCTAGCCCCAACTAGTTTAAAACCTTTAAAATAGGGGATCTAGAACTCACCTGGACTCGATGAGTAGCTCTTAATCAAGCTTTAAAGAAAGGGTTGCACTACACAGCTTGCAGATAAGTTAACACTCCAATGAGTTAATTTCGCTGCTAATTTCGCTGCCAGACCAGCAGTTTCGCCAACAGTTTTGCCAATAGTTTCGCTACTAGTTTCGCTGGCATCTTTGCTAGCAGTTTTGCTACTAGTTTCGCTGGCAGTTTCGCTGGCATCTTCGCTGGCAGTTTCGCTGGCATCTTCGCTGCCAGTTTCGCTGTCAGTTTTGCCTAACTTTCATTGGAAACCATGTCTGAGAACTACCTGCAAAACTATAGTTTCGCGGGAAGATCCACAGTTTCGCTGGACGAATACCTAATTTCGCTGGATGAACACCCAGTTTCGCAGAACGGGCTGAAAATTATGAACCAACCCATTTTTGACCCAAAACTTCAATCTTTTACATCCAAAACCTTGGTTTATCACCCAATAAGGTATATCTAATCTTCTTACATGTTTTCTTACACAAAAACGTGAGTTTTGGGCAAATCTTACCACTTTTAAAAACCCAAACCCTAGAATCTGGGTTTACATCAAAATCAACAATTAAATGATGTTTCTTACCTGGATTCTTGGTGATTTCTTGTTGTTTGGATGCCCATGAACACCGATCTTCAATCCCAAGATCAACCGAGCCTTAAATCTTTAATTCTCTTTACTTTCTCTCTCTACTTTCTCTCTCTACTCTCTCTCTAGAACTAGAGTGTTGAGTTGCAAATAAGAGCTGCTCAAGCTGATCCGTTTATATATATCGGGCATTCCCGTGACCTTAAACTCGTCAAACTCATAACCCAAAGAGTTAACTCGGTCTATAACCCATATCCATCTTATTTTCATTAAATGATCTCGTCTAAGCCCATTGTTATTATTTGACTCGCTTAGACATTATTCAGGGCATTACATGAAGTTAGAGGTGGATATGGATGGAACTTTGTTGATTTGTAGAGATGGATTTTCCACATTGTCAATATGGGAACCCATTTCTTTAAAGAAACTGCCCATAGAAGCCATCTACACAATGAGCCAGATGAAGATCCATGTGCTAAATAGAGAGAAGATGTCTGAAGCCAATGACTTTGTCAACATGATAAAGGCCATTCTGGATCCATCCCAGGCAGAACCTCTTATCCTTTCTCATGCTGCTCAAGATCCAGCAGAATCTTCACAACCTCAACCACCATCAGACCCTTGAAGTACATAGGTTGTATAATCCTTAGGGGAGTATTGTTGGATCCTGAAAGGATTATACATGCTAATTCAAGTGGTGGGTAGATGGTTGTTCTGCTGGAAACTTCCTAATTCCAAGAACCAATGCGGATGAAGAATTTGCAACAAGAAAAGAAGACAAGTGTCGGCTACCTGCATTTGTATATCCGGATGACCATAAAACAAATGTTGATACGTGTTTGTTCTTCCGTATTAACAAATGTGGATAGCCGAACAAATACCAACAAGTACTTTATACATCCACATTTACTAATGCGGATGTTCAACAACAAATACGCATAAGTGCTTGTTCATCCGCATTTGTTACTACTGATGACCAAACACCAATGCTGAAGAAGAAAAAGAAATGCTGATGAAGATTACAACATCCTCATTAGTCAATGCGAATGAACAGAAGAAATGCTGATGAAGACTTTTGCACTTAGATTAGTTCTCTAATGTATAGGTTAAGGGTAGTTTAGTATTTTTGTAAAGGCATGTGTCAGCCTATAAATAGAACAGAAAGCCTCGTATGTGAGGTGACTATTGATAGATATGAGACAATCAGAATATTTTGACAAGGTGTATTGTGTTACTGTTATGAAAAACTCTAGCATTCATTGTAACCATTTTTCACCTTGATTGATACAAAGAGAATTTATGAGTATTTCTTGCATTCAGTGTTCTGTGATTGTTTGATTCCACCTTACAATCATTGACTGAATCATCATATTCGATCCTTGTTGATTCACATCAACAGAGAATATCATTCTCACACCTAGTCATCCTACCTACACGACGGATGATTTTGTTAGTTATGATTTATGGGGTTGAGCCCCCCGAAACATAATTCAAACGTAGATAACATAACTCAGTTTTCTCTATATCACCATCCTTTACTAACACAGATCCCAAAAATTATCCATCCATATATAAAACATATAGAGAACGTAATCAGTGATGGTAACTGTGTGTTTCATGCAGTTTTCTTTTCCTTGGGATTCGGTGAAGAATATTGGTTGAACATGAGGTATGAGCTTTTAAACAAATTACATAACAATTATAATTTATATTGAAATCTTTCATCTAGCTCATATGATGAGACAAAACGTATTTTATCATGGCTACAACCAGGTCCAACTCATGATCAACACTGGATGATAATGCCTTGCACAGGAATATTGATCGTCAACACATTTAATGTGAATCTTCAATGTTTATCTCCCATTGAAAGTGCGACTTATTTTCCGTTATGGGCAGATCCGTATGAAGTCATGTACCACCAATTTATTACTATTGCACATGTGTATGGTTGCCACTACGTTTCTGTGCGTTTAAGGGTAAATATCTATTGTCTTTCAAAACGCCATTATGAAATTTCTACAAAAGTAATAATGCGGCTACGTGAAAAAGAATGTATAAAGAGAGGCTTCAAAGATATAGTCAATATATACTTCAAAATAAATCTGTTACTCGTTTCAATATAGATTAGATGAGTATCATTTATAAATATTCATATTATAAAGTTCAAAAATTGTGAACTATATAAGTTGTATTGTTATTTCTAAACTTCAAAAATTATGAACATTATAAAGATTATATGAACTATATAAAGTTCGAATATTTTTTACTTATATATAATTTTTATCTTAAATTTATATAAAATTATATATATAATAGAAAAAGTACATGTACATAAAATCTTAATAATATATAAATTATATAATTTAGCATAATATAATTATAAATAGAAAAACTAATATATAACTACATAAGTTTTTATAAGTTTTTATGTACATGTATTAACTTTTTTATTTATAATTATATTAAACTATATAATTAGTATAATATAAATATAAATAGAAAAGTTAATATAATGAAAACTTAATATAATTAATAAAAAGTTAACATAATTAATAGAAAAATCAATTTAATATAATATAATTATGAATAGAAAAACAACCAATATAATTATGAAACGGCCAGTTTACTATGTATAAAAAGGGAAACAACCGACTTATTAACTTGTAAACTATCGTTTAACTATACATAGAAAAGATTAATATAATTATAAATAAAAAGTTAATACATGTACATAAGTTTTTATGTACATGTATTAACTTTTTCTATTTATACTTATATTCAATTTATATAATTAGTATAATATAAATATTTAATATAATAAAAACTTAACAATATATAAATTTAATATAATATAACTATAAATAAAAAAATTAATAAAAATATTAAAAATAACAAACGACCGTTACTACCTTTGCAAACTGTAGTTTACTTTCATGCAAACTCTAGTTTACATCTATGCAAGTAACAATTTACTCTTTGACAAACGACCGTTTACTTCAATGGTGTAAAACACGGAATTAGTGGTGTGGGAAACAAGGGTGCTTAAATTTAAGCAACCATTAAAGTAGAGGCTACTATTTCAACACCACCGCTTAATCTATAGGAATGGATATTTAAACATCTCAAAATCATAAATGAGATATGTAATTGATACACTCAATTTATTTTCATCCTTTTTATCTTTCTCTATATACATATAGATACATGGAGAGAAATAGAGATGATAGAACGTCGCAATAACAAAAATAGATATTTGTATAACCCAATCTTTATAAAGTAACGCTTCAATTTTTTATACGTATTGTATAGCCCCATGTGCGTTGTATAGAGGGGTCGTATAGACCTATACAGGGCGTATAACCCCTCGGACAACCTCTTGAATTTTTTCTCGTAGTTAGCGTCGAAATTTGCTATACGTGGCGTATAGCCTTATATGTGTCATATAGGGGGCGTCATATAGCTCTCTGACAGCCCCCTGAATGTTCATTGTTTTCAGTGTTTCGACCATATACATGGTGGCATACGAGGCGTATAGAGTGGTGTCAATTTATAACATGGGGTATCTCTATTTTAGGACTCATCATGACATGATCAAGTTCGCATGATGTTTAATTCAATGCCTATTGTTTATGTCATTTCAGCCACGTCTGTGATAGTATACGGTTTTATGATTGACAAGGACGTATGGCACGTACGTCTTTTGATGGCTTTTATATTTGTCTAGAATTATGTGTAAATAAAGCTTTCCTTAGTATATTTGTTTAAAACTTCATCAATTTCTGTTTATTTGATATGACATAAGATAGCACTAAAGTGTATTATATAAACGATATGTGTTTTTTTTCAATTTTCACAACTATTTTATCGTCTCATTCTTTTCATCATGTTATACTATCAATTTTAATTAAACATTACTTAATAATTTTGAGTTTTGATGGAAATATCTAACCTTAGCTGTTGATTCTTCCAACAAGATATTAACATTTTTCATTAATTAGGTGTTCACATCTAAAGGGGAGTTGATAAAGTGGGTGCAAAACATAACACACAAATTTGATTACGTTATATCACTTAAGAATCGAAGAAAAATATAAAACGGTCACATGAGCAAGGTTTTCTTAAATGTGATTATGATGGTGAATATAACGAAATATCAACATAGATAATCACCCAATTGCTAAACATAGAGACGGACATCCATATGCAAGGAGAATACTTGATCATGAAACCCATTTGGTGAGAGATCGAGATTATAAGGCAGAAAATGAAGCAACGTAAAACAATTGAAACTGAAGCTGGTGTGTTGATTTGAGTAGATAGATTACATCAAGTAGGCTATTGTGTAGCTACCTAGCTATGTTTCGTCAAAACAACTGAAACTCTCATAATACACCAAAAATCATCACCTCAAGATCAAGATTTTGCCAAAACTTCCCCCATCAAATGCAGTTTCCTGGTCTCTCTAAATGCTTTGAAGTCAACCTAGGTTGTACTGTGTACTGTCTAGTGTAACAACAAAAAGACCCCCATTGCAAATTGAATTTTAATATTCAAATGGACCCCCAATACCCTCATCTTAGCAGCATCACAAATCAAAAAGCAAATAGAGATTATCAACTACTAAAGTTCAAACATGTTTGCTTATGTTATGTACATATCAAGGGAGGGACACTAGACATTTAAACAAAATGCAACTCCTAAAAACTGAAAGAATTCGTCTGTAAGAACAATCAACATGGTGCACTAAGCGTCTTCGGTCCCATTAAAAGTCTTCATACGCAGCAATTTCTTTAATTTTCAAAAGCAACCGTTGTCAAGGGGAAAAGGTGGACCTACAAAGTGAATGCAAGTTCAGTCCGAACGAATTGAAGTGACCCCCATTTGTCTAACTCTCAGTGTTAGATAGATAAGGATCAATGTTCCCAAACTCGACCTGTATAACCAATAAAAACAAAGGGATTAAAACGCACATCTTAGTCCATGTACAAACTGGAAAAGATACATCTACTTGTTAGCAGTAATGCTTAATTTAATGGTTGCATATATGCAATTACCGGGCACACTGGGATGGGTGATACGATCAAATCATGTTTGGGTTGTATTCATCAAGGGAATGAGCAAACACCAAATGTTTTATAGGTTATAAATATTTAGTTTGTTAACATTAATACAAAAAGAAATATTGTTACAACAAGTCTAAATCTTTGAATAGAATGATTTAAGAGATGCAAACATTCTACAACTTGTTATAGTGCTTACCCATCCCTTTAATCTATATTTTGTTATTTGTCTTATTTGAAATAAAAACTATCTACTCATTCATAAGTACATTGATAGGAATTGTCATCTCTAGATGGAGGTTTACTTAGATAAATCCTAGTTCCTACAAATCTTTATCTACCTGATGAATCCCCATGAATGTATTGATCGGTTGTTAGAAATTTTGGTAGGGATGATAATAATCCACAATAGACTTGGATCAAATCTCCAATCATGTTTTAAAAGTGCCCAAAAGTAGTATTTCTACCTTTCAATGCCATTATAAGAAATCTAACATGGGATAATCCAAGAAAAAACTCTAGTTTGACAGAAAACTTGTAGCAAGAAAAACAGAGAAATCTTATGTCTTTTTGTGTGTTTTTTCAAACAGTAAAATTGTTGTCAAAATGTATATTAAAGCACAAGGAAAGGTGGTTATAGTATGAAACCCTTTCGTTTTGGTGGGAGAATTAGGTGATAGACACCTATTCATTTTGGCAGGAATGTAGTGGATTCATTTTGTCAGGATAGCCGCAAGGGGCTCTGCCCATTGACCCATGCCTTTTTTCATGTCCATAATCATATTAGATCGTAAGAGCATGCACTCCGCACCTCCTAATCATTGTTAGATTTTAGTCTAATATCCCTTTGGTCTTGCGTATATCTAAATTGCATAAAATGATTGATGACATTAACCAGCCAAACAAGTCAGGGCTGGTTGGTTGACTGGAAATTGTTTTAATGTCATTTTGAATTTAAATTTAAATTTCTTAAATCATGAGAAGCTGTGAACTTACAAGACTGAGAACAGGAGAACAATTTTTCTTAAATTAAAAGAGGCAGCACGCTTATACTTTCTCGATTTAGGAGCATCAAGAATTTTCTCTGTTGCATTTCTATCTGTCAAATGAAAGCAAACGCTTAATTAGCCAGATGTTACATTTTGAGGCTTTAAGTATACAAGAAATGAAAAATCAAACAGCACATATTTACATGGCTATGGTTGCTGCTAGTAATGTTAATAATTATCACACGATTGAAATAATGATCCTAACTATTAAAATAAAAAAAATTAGAAGGTTGTAAAAGCTTTGAAACATGTGGGACGACACCCTAGACTTGCTCCCTTATTGGCTTTTTATTTCTTTAAAATTTTACTTTTTGACTAGTTTGTGCCCCAATTAGCCTGTTTCACATAAACAGGTTAAAATGGTAATTTGCAAACATTAAATGTATATTCAGTAGGGTATGACGTCAAACATTGTTAGTACCTCGAGTGGAATGCTTGGATAGCATCAGGCTGTGGTTCATCAACAGCTGCATGTATTTCCCTCCCATGTCGAAGCTGATCTGTTTCTGCAGTGATTTCTGAGATATTCCAGTGGGCAAAAAATTATAATTATAACATTTCTTAGAATGATTTCCTATGTCAAATCTGTTTATTGAACCCTGTTTAAACATTTCTTAAAATTCCTGTTGATGATTATTGTTTGAAAAATATTAACATAATGATTTGGATGGTATGTTTTACAGGAAGATAAATGTGTCAATGCAGGTTCTTTTTATAATCTCTATCCAGATTAAAGCCAGCTTAAAAGAGGTCAAATGGATCGAACATAAACATAAGTTCCCCAAAGTGTATTATTAATGCCTAAAACATACTAAATCATTTTAATCAAAAGATTGATAATTATTACAAGAATAACTTTCTAAACGACACACTAATAATCAACCAAACATTTTGACCCAAAGCAGTTCCAACGACCCATGTGTTTTTCCAGCACTAGGAATGGGATCATTCTGATATTAGTTAACATATATAGAGGAACTTCATTAGCTCACCGTCGATACTTGCTCGTTACATCGAGTCTCTGACTTCCCCTCATTTCCAATATCATCAACATCTATACTGCATGTTGAATAAGCAACTGCATTTTCCACCATCATGTTGATGTAGCTTTGATTGCTCAACCGGGCATCCAATGACAGTTGGCTTTTAAGTGGAATACAAACCTCTGCTACTGAAGGATTTGAGAGAGCCATTGGCAGTTCACAGTCATCAGACAATACTACAACACTATAAGCATCACATCCCTGCATACATACAACACAACCATCTCCTCAGACCTCAAATTAAAATAATATCAGCCTTCTTTAAATGTCTATACATGCCTAACTTAGTTGGAGCACATGAACGGTCTCCATGTTGGGTGAGACAATGGAGGTGTTTGGATTTTTTGTTTTGAAACTGATTTTGCGACCTATATTCGGCAACTTCTTCTCAAGATAAATAGAAAAGTCAAATGACAGATAAAAAAAACAGAAAAACAGAAAAAGATTAATTTCTTCTTAGTTGTAACACCAAAAGTAGCATAAAATTGAGTTGGTGAACAAATATGATAACCAATAAGACAGTACAGAAATCCTTAAAAGATCTTGAAACACAAGAATGGAAATTGATGATAACTAAATGTACTGTTAAGGCCAATGAAGGACATTTAAATAAATTTTATATATATACTTGGAAAGCCAAGTAACTGTAGATATACATTTTTGTTCATATTAACTGAAGTGAACAGACAACTACAATCAGAAGAAAGCAATGTAACTGAATGAATAAAAGAACAAACACATAAATGGAGCAACAAGTGTTTCAATGAAACATTAATCTGATTCAATAAAAGCAAAATCTTGAACCATTGCAAAACCATCATTCTTGTCAAAATGCAAACCAAAAAGAAAAAAAAAGCAATTATAATCCTCCTAACAAACACTTGTCAAAACTCACACACTTACAAAATTCAACATCACTTCCATTTTTCCAACTGGACTTTAGAAATTTTTAGATGATTTAATGTAATTGCGGCGAATTCGACCAATATACATATACGTGGGTTAATTCAAGTTATATTTTATCTTTAACAGCTCAAGTGAGTAAAAAAAAGTTTATCAATGATTTGGTCACCCAAAGTTTAATTATCAATGCATTAAAGTTCCTAAATCACCAGAGTATCCATATATTTAACTAAAATGTATATTCTTTTAATCATGTTTGACCCCCTTTATAAATTAATATTTCTGAACAAAAAAAATGTTTCAGATGACCAGACCAAAAAACATTTTACTTCATATTGATACATTATGGATCCAGCTTTACACCAGTGTGGATGCAGCAATCATCTCCTGTCACAATCTCAATTATTACAAGATTATAACCTAATGTCAACAAGATCACAAAACACTGCAAAACACATTTAAATGAATAAAAAATAAAAATAAACAGATTATACGGGTCAGCCGACACGAACATGACCCGTTCTGCCAAATGGGTTCACCTGAAAACTGATCCGGATCCGTTGATACCAAACTCAAACCCACGAATTATGTTCACGCCTCTAATTCCCAAAATCCAATTGGAGAAAAACTTTGAAGTTACATCCAATTCAAAACCCTAGGAATCACATTCAACTACCAACCTTCATAACATCACAATTAAGATTGATCGCATTACAAATTGAAAACAGAGATAAGTGTCAGCAAATCAAAAACAAAGTTTAACAGATCCGTACACTGAACTTCCCCAAAATCGCACATTTCCGATAGGTTTTGACTGAAAACTCTAGATTAAACTAATAAAACAGAAATTATGAAAATGAAAAAGAGGGATTCCATTAAAAACGAAACTAAAGTGAACCCACGAACATACAAAGCAAAAAGCACAAGAATCATAAGGAAATTAACTTAATTTATAACCAAATTACGATATAATCAACGATTAATACAAAATGCAGTGCATAAGAAGCTCAAAAAACCTCTTGAGTGGAGTTTATAGCCATTGAAATGATGTTTTATTGCTTGAAATTTGACTTGTGTTGAGAATGCAGTGGAGGAGATATCAATGAAACGAATTGGGACGGTGGGTTTTGAGCATTGTTTAGAAAGATTTGTGGGTTTGAATAGAGAGAGATGAAATAATTGTATAATGAGGAAGCAACGTACCTGTCTGAACATCACATGAAGACGACAAACATTTCGCTTTCATTTTACTCTGACAAAAGCGAGATTAATGGAAGAATCAAAATAACCTCGTGAACATGAATCTACGGTTACCCTTTGCTCTCAATTTTATGTTTGAAATCGAACGAGTGTCACTTTCACTCTAACCCAAATACCCAACAAGTTATAATATTTTTGTACTCGAGCATTTTCATGTTTTTTTATACAACTTATGTTTTTACTTTTTATACGTTTAATAATAATAATATAAAGATAACATGTTTTATAGGCCTAGTAATATATTATTGCTATACTTTTCTTCGAGCAACAATAGTTATAATGTTTGTTTGTATTACGTATATGTACGAGTAACATTTGGACTTATGGATTGTTTGACAACCTCTTAATCTGTCTCTTAATTGTTCAGATGTCTAAATAATTTAATACTTAATGGTTCAAAATGTCTAAATGGTTTAGAAATTTGTCTCTAAATGATTAAGTATTATATTAGTGCTGAATGGTTAAGAGGTCTAATATTGAATGATTAAGCCCTCTTATTTGAATTGGTCAAACATTTGATTTGAATAGTTAAATGATATACTAGCTCTTAATGGTTCAGACATCTTAATGGTTCAGCATTTAATGGTTCAGACCTCTTATTAGTTCAACACTTAATTATTCAAAAGTTGCCAAACAACTTCTTAGGGTTGATTTTGGTTTTTCTTTCAACTATTACTACCAAACCTACTTGTGAAGAGACGCCAAATTTGATTACTAAAACCAAAAGACTTTCAATTACGTTGCCTTTTATTTTTCAATTTTCAAGTGGATCAACCTGATCACCGATTAACCCGACCCGAAAAAACCCAAATACTGAGACTTAAATACCAATAAATATTGTTTATTTAGTGCAGGACCATTAGAAGGGGTTAATGCACTTTTACAACACAACAACACAAATGAGGAGAGTTCTTTAGAACACTTAACAAATCAAATAAGGAACTGGTTAACTACTATAAGAGATGCTAAGAACACAAGTAAAAGAGAGACAAAACAAGATAGCAACACAAGTATTTGGTTTTCAAGATTGTAGTATATTGATTCTCAAGTTCTATTACAAAGTGTTACAAAAGCATATTAGAATGTTACAAGTACTTGAGATACATATAATACATCCTACTGCCGGCCATACTTTTGAAAGCCAGCTGGATACATAAGACTAGACAACAAAATTAAATGTAGAGTCAAAAGGCAGATTGCCTTTTGACTTGTGACTATGACATGTCATAGCTCACATCCTAATATATTGTGAAAAGGATAAAGTACATAAAGTAGAAAGCTCAAACTCAAGACGTCAATGTATAGTTTTCCAAAAGCATGGACCTTTTCACCAACTTGTGAAAGTTGGTGAGTCAAACAGAGTTCTAGCGGAAAGGTGGTCCAACTTTATGAAAAAGTATATCAGATTATAGCATGTACATAAAAGTCTTCGGAAGAAATTTGTCTTCATAAATAGGCGTCGGAAGACTTTGTTTCTGAAGCTTCGGAAGACTTCATATTTGGCTTCGGAAGATATTGGTCTTGGCTTCGGAAGATTTTACACTTAGAGTATTCCTGGTGTGAGGTGTAAAACTTTCAAAGCATTTCTGCTTCAGTAACTTAGTGCATGGATGAAGAGAGACTTTGGATGCTTTGAATGTTTTGACTGCATCAGACTTGTTGGAATGCTTACAAACTCCCCCTAGGCTGATGCTACCAAAACATTTGCAGCTCTTCATTAGTTGACAATTCTCATCATGATGATGACCAGGCCTTCTTCATTAGATGGTCAGGATCACTCAGACTTTCATAGTATCTTCTCATGTCAAAGAGATCAAGCATAGGTAGATTGAATAAGTATTGCCATGTGTAGACATTCTCATCACCTTGATCTCTAATCACATGCCATCTTTCTGGATTAGTTGTGAAGGTCTAGGATAAAATGTGTCTCTCATAAGCAAGAAGAGCCACTTGGATTGGAATTGATTGAGTTGCCTCTTCATGCACTTCTTCAGGTTGATTTGACTCACCTTGAGGTATGGAGGTGGATGGTTTAGACTTCTTCTTCTTCTTTGACTTTGGTCTAGAAGCCATCCTCTTCCTCTTCTTTGAAGGCTTTAACTAAGGAGACTGTTCTGCGGCACCTTTTTGATCAGTCTTGTCTTGCTCAGTTGGGTGTTCCTCCCTCATAGGTTCAGAAGGAAAGGTAGTTTGACCCAGCTTTGGATCAGAAGATGAAGCTTGTAGAGGCTCAGCAGGAGGTCTAGGTTGAGTTGTCTCAAATGGTTCAACCTTAACCTCCACTTTTTGAGGGACCTGACTTGGTGGGGAGTGTAAGTCAACAAGTTATCCTCTTTTGATCTTCTGCTTAATCACCCTAATATGCTCATCCATATAGATAGAGACATGGGACCAAGTCTCCTTCCGGAGAATCCATACAGCTTCAAGAAGCTCATCATTCTTTGTCTGTCAGCAGACTTTTTCATGCTCTTTTGAATGATGGCCCTTGACCTTGTAACATCTTTCCTTAATTTTCTTTGTTGTCTTATGTTCTTTGAGTACTTCAAGCTCAAGCTGTTTGAGATACTCAAACTCTATGTACTCAAAGGACAAGGGAAGAAGTGCAGATGCTGATAGGGGCCTGTCGCACTCAAGTAGTTGATCATATTGATCCTATCAGTCTTTTTGTCTACATGAGGTTCTTGTGGAGCCACAACCTCTTGTGTAGGACTTTCTTGAACTGGGGAGAGAGTGGGAACATGCTTGTATAATCTTTTTGTCTCCTCTCCTCTTTGATTTGGAGAAGTAACTTTTCACCATCTACTTCTTTCTTTCTCTTGACAATTCCATGTCAGTCAGTTCATTGAGCTCTTCTAAAGGGATAGATATAATCTCATCAATATCATAGTTCCTGGTTTGCAGGTAAGTAATCATGACTGCCCTCAACTCATCATCTTGAGAGTTTGGTCTGTTGTAACATCTTGTATTTTTCGTTAAATTAAAATTTAACTTTGTTAGTTCTTGTAAGGGCCATTTATGCTATTTATGAAACTTTGAGGGTTGTTATGCATGTTGAGTTAAATCGGAAGTTAATAAATTAATTGCTAAACATTGGTAATGATAATATAATATTAAAAATAATAATAATAATAATAATAATGTAGTAATAATAAAAGGAATAATAATAGATTATAATAAAAGTAACAATAATAACAACTTAAGTAATAGTAACAATAATATAATAATATTAATAATAATAATAATTATAAAAGCTTAAAAATTAATAAATTAGTTAAGATTTAAACTTAAATTAAGTTCAGGGAGTATTTATGTAATTTACGAAACTTGAAATTAAAGTTCTAACATAAAATAACAAACTTTAAACTACAGGGATTGTTTGTGTAATTTACAAAAAGAAAACCCAAACCTCCCTCCTCTCACCCCGTTTTTCCGGCCGCCGACCGGCAAGCCATGGCACGGCTCCGGCAACCACCTAAACCAACCCATAACCCCCGAATTTTAAGCCTAATCAATGCTAACCACTTCCTGAAACTGATTCGAACACTTGATGAGCATTAATTTGAGATTGAAAGTGTCGATTGAGTTTGGTAACCAATTGACATTAATTCTTTAACCGTCCGTCAATTAAACTCTAATAATAATCAAATTAATCAAACATAAACAATCATCTAGATGTTCCTAAGCGTTCCCAACTCGCAATTCCACTGAATCAAACACAAACACCTCCTTCGATCCTCTCTTCACCCGCGACCTACAACCCATTCGAAGACCTCTTTTCGAGTTTACTAACCTATAATTGATAGAGGCTTTTCACCTCTAGAGCTATTGGAAGTTTTCTGTGCGACGAATACGTCTAATATCATCATTTGGGCATCGTTCGAGCCGTACATGGTCACGGTCGGTTCTTCGTCTCGTGCAATTCCAATCCACTAACAAACGTGTAGATTAAAACATAGACAAACTCGTTTATACATGGGGAACAAAAGCTCCATGGTATCAACATTCACATGATCGGTTGGTGCTTCGATTTGGATCCAAACAAACTAGGGTTCTTGGTGAAAAGGGGGAACTTTTAATTCGGGTTTAAAATAGTTTAAAACCAATGTAAACCAAGGCCTCGACCCTGGTTCACTGGTTAAGACATTGCTCCCATATTCATGAGGTCTAGAGTTTGAACCCGAGCACACTCATACAATTTTTTAAAGCCTTTTTGACCTTAATTTAATTATGAAAAATTTATAATAATTATAAAATGACTTTTATAAACCTCAAATATTTTTAAAGTTACCTTAATATTTCTTATAAATTTATTATTGTAAAACATTTTAACATTTTATTATAAAAAATTGTACAAATGTTATAACCAAATATTTTTATAAAAAATAGATTTTATATAATACCTTAAGTTAAATAAATTTATATTAGACCTTATGTTATCTTTGATTAAGGATTAATCATGATGATAATAAAATTTAAATATATTTCATGAATAAAATCATAAGTTAATTACAAAGGACTTAGTTTCTTTAAAATAAATTTTATAAAATAGTATATTTTATAAGAATTATTAACTTTATAAAAATCCCCAAATCTTATTATTCTAGTTCGCGTTAAATCGTTAACCTTGTTATTAACTTAAATTTTATAAATATATACGTTTAGGTACCTTGTAAAAAAATTCGTTGGAACATGTTTAATTCTAGTATCATCATATACCCATATACGTCATGTGAGTTTCCTTGCCCCTTTTTACATTATTTCACACCGTTTTGGGGTGAAACATGTTAATCTTATCAACATACACTTGTAAACGTTTAAATCTTGTAAAGCACTTGCAATTCATACTTTTATTTTCCATGGTTATTTGTGTTATTGTAAGTCTTATATGAGATACATATTTTGTTTACAATCATTAACTATTGCTAGCCTGGCGACATCTTAGATCTTTGAGCCTGACAAGCCTATTTGGTGCTAAAGCCGATGTATTGCCGGCTCCTGATGACGTATGACTTGTTCATCATGGGAACCAAGTACACTTAGCCAATCATATAAACTTGTAATCAAGTCGAGGTTTGGTTGTAGCTATATGTGTTCTATAAACTTGCTAACTCATAACCTATGACATGAATTGCTACTTGTAACCTTTGATATATTATGTATATAAAACCCTTGGAAACTCACCAACTTTATAGTTGACCCTTTATTTTTAACATGTTTCAGGAAATGCCCAAGTTTGAAGTCATCATTTGAAGTTGCTTAAATCTAGGATTTGGACCTAGAATAATGAATAAAGAGCTTTGGATTGTTTTTGTTTTTACTTATTTCATGTTGAGATTTATGGTGGGATTTGCACTTGAACTTATGATAATAAACATTACATTTAAAGATAGCGTTATGCGGCTGTGAACAATCTTAACCCTCACATCTCGATGATTCCGCCGTCAAGGTTAGGGTGTTACATCTGTGGACTGCCCTAGTTGCAGCTTTCATGAATCCTTCAAACCTAGAGGAACTTTCTCCCCTTAGCTTCCTCTTCCTCTCTCTCCTCCTTAATCTCCTCAGAAGTCATTTTCCTTTTCCCTTTGTCACTCACAGACCTTTGTGACTTAGGGTGGAGAGAGTTTTGGCCTTCATTGCTTGGTGTAGACTCCAAGCTCTCGCCAGAGAGAGGTTGTGATACACCTTCACCAGCCGGTGCTTCACTGAGAGAATGAATTGTTGAATTAGTTGTAGGTGTGACAGGGCTTTTTAGGCTCTACCACTAGGCCTTCAGACAAGGTTTCCCCTTTGAAGCTAATCTTAGGGTCTGCATCAACATCCAGTGGACCAATAGTATTACCTAATTGCCTTTTTCTTCTTCTAACACTAAACTCTTCAGTAATTCTATCTTGAATCCTTCCTGCCAGCCTGTTAGCTTGTCTAGATTGGATTGGATTGACAAGTGACATGTTGATCGGGTCAAGACCTTCATAGTAGTTCAAGGTTGAAAATTGAAGACTTCTTGCTGCCCTTGAACTCTTTGAAGAATAAGAGATTTTCTTTTTGCATTATACATCCACCCTCTGATGTAGTTGGAAGTTCCTTGTGGTGGAGATGATACTACCCTTTGTATACCTTCCTCAAAAGACTCTGAATGTAGGAGTCTATGAGTCCACATCAATGTGAACTTGAGGAAGTTGCTGATATGGATAGTTGCAAGTGAAGATGGTGAGTCCTCACTGTCCAAGCTCTATGAAGAACTCGTAGGTTCTGTGTCTATGGTGACTTTCTTCCCCTTTTTAGTAGCATCACCCACTTGCATAGGTGAACTAGATGTTAGATAAACCATATACATAGGTTCTTGTGTTCCTGGTTGAGCTCTTCTGAAAGGTCTCCCAGCTAGTTTTTCCTTAAGATAAGATATCTTAAGTTGCTGATCATTGACCCTGTTTTGCAAGGTATTTACCTAAGATTCAAGATGACTAACCTTGAAGACTAAATACGTTCATGTTTTTGACAGTTTTTGCACCTTAGGTCTCAGATTCCCCTCATCTTCATCAGAAGAATCATGGGGGGTGAGAGAATTGGACAAAAGTTGTCTCTCTCACCACCAGCATGAAGTTCTTAGCTGCTGGTCATCCTCTTCTCAATGACAACTTCAGTTGAAGTGTCAATGGGTTGAGTTTTTATGGTTGAGGTCTTAATGATGTAATCACTTGCTGAAGCGAGAGCCTCTTCCATATGGATATCCTAAACAGATTCAGAAGTATCCACCTCAGTGATGGGTGACTGATATGGGCTAGACATAGGTAACTCAGGAGCACTCATCTCTCTTTGAGTAGGGGAGGAGTAGAGAGACTCAAGGTACTCACTAAAACCTAAATTTTCATCAGTATAGAATTCAAGGTTTGGGATTGGGTGATTTAAGTCTAGAGGTTAGGGATGGTAACTATCCCCTGAAGATTGTTCATCTGAGTGTAGAGACTCAAAGTGAAGGCTTAAGGTTGTTTGGCTTGTGAGCTCATCAGTCTGAGCATGAGGAACCTCAGGACTGATAGTTGAAGTGATAGGAGTGGTTTGCTCCTCAGGAGAAGTGGGAGCTCTAGTTTCCACTTCTTCCTGTGTGGGTAGTGATATGGGGGCCTGCATAACCTCAGTAGCTTGTGCAGGGGTTCGTCTGGATCTTCTTTGGTAGGTGAGGGTGATTTGTGGTTGTCTTTTAAGTGGTTGAGAAGTAGAAGGTGTGGTTTCAACACTAGCTTGTGTTGCCCAGGTTGTCACTTTGAGCAATAAGCTCTACCATTTTTAGGACCAGGGCTGCTTCTACCCCAGAGAAACCAATAGTTGGTTTCTTCAAGATTTTAAAGATGTCGGGCTTCATCTGTCCCAATTTAAGGATTTTACCTGTTTCCCTCAACTGTGAGCACGGTTCATAGTTGAGAATGTATTGAACATATCTAGGAAACATGTAATATTCTAAGGAGTCCAAGTTAGCAAGTAAGTTTGTATAAACAAACTTAGAGTACCTGAACTTGACCTCTTGAACCATTCCATGTACTATGAAGTAGTGATCTTCAAGAATCTGGTCCCACCCTTCATGCTTGTTGGACAAGTTGTGGATAACCACATGAAGCAGGCATTTGTACTAGGATGAGACCTTCCCTTTGTTGGATCAAGAAGAAGGCTGGTGCAACCAAAAACCAAATACTTAGACTATTTTTTGGTACAACTTGTATAGGACTTCCGAAGCTAAGTATGGAACTTCCAAAGGAAATGGAGTACTTCCGAAGACAAAGTGCAAAATCAACTTCCAAAGGAAAAGCTCCAACTTCCAAAGACAAAGTCTTTTCTTCTGAAGCTTAAGACTTAGAAGAATTCAAAGACAATGACTTCCAAAGTAGAAGTCCCCAAGCCACGAAAGAAGCAGCCTCTTCAAAGTATAAAAGGCTTCGGAAGAACTTTTTCTTCCAAAGCAAATTAACCTTCGGAAGATATTGCTATGAACCAGTGGACATAATATGGTCTCTCACACTCCGCTATAGACCTCTGATACTTTATGGCATTTTCCTAAAAGGCCATGTAGTCGACCATACTTTATTCCACTGTTCACCTTTATATGTTAGTACAAGTTGCCAACTTTAGTTGGTGACAAAAGGTAAGTCATGGACATGTCATGACTACCATATCTTAGATAAGACATTATCTAAGATACCTTAACTATAGCCGTGTATTATCTGCTTTAGTTAGAGGATTCCAGCTAGTATCAAAGTATATCCGATTGTAGTTAGTAGTATATATAGTTTCTCATTGTAACTATTGTAGTGAGCTTAAAAAGAGTCTTGTAAACTTTGAGTTGAGAAGTAATATATACAAGTATCTGAAAATTATTCATTTGTGTTTTCCTTGTGTTACTTAGTATATTATAATCAACTCTTAGAAGAACTCTACTTCTTGAGTGTTTGTTAGTGAGTTTGATAGAAATACTTGTGTTGAGTATAAAAACCGATCCTGTAATTGGTATCAGAGCTTCTTAGGCTCTTGATTATATGATCTAACCATCCTAATTAACCTCTTGTTCACTCGCTCTTTTACTACACTCAAAACATGGCCCTTACAGAAACTGAATTTGAAATGGGGACAATGACTAAAGCACCCATCATCACCCCAGAGAACTTCAGACAATGGAGCAGATATATAGAAGGGTTCATCAGATATCAAGACAGCTGTATGTGGAAATCCATTCCCTATGGTCCCTACAAGCCAAGGTGGATTCACCTGCTGGTGGTGGTGCCATGATAGAGAAGGCAGTGGAAGACTACTCTGAAGAAGACCTTAAGTGGATAGACATCGATGAAAAGGCAATGACTGTTCTAATGATAACAATTCCCAACTCCATTATGGTGGGGTTTGAGAATTGCCAAACAGCTAAAGAATTGTTTGATGCTTTAACCCTGATGTATGCTAACTCCAATGATTCAAAGAAAGATTCACTGAAGCAATAATTTGAGAATTTTACTCATATTGCTGGAGAGACCTTGCACGAGCAATACTTCAGGTACATGGATCTTATCTCTTCTCTTTAGCTGTGGGAATAGGTATAGAATTGAGAGACCTCTCAAGGAAATTCATGAGTGCACTTCCTAATGAGTGGACGTTCTACTATGTCTCCATCAAGAGGACATAGAACCTAAACACACTCACAATGACTGAGCTATACGGTATTCTAGATGGATACCGTGTTAGAGATGGAAAACAAGAGTGGCCGTCTAGGAAGCAGACCTTCAAGCCTTTCTGCTAGCAACGCTCTCATGGTTACTAAAGGCTCAAGACCCCCTCAACCTCAACAGTACCTGTCTTGTTCCCATCAGTCATCAAACTCTTCTGGGCCTTACATCACATTCCCTGAGACGCCAAGGTCTCAACAGGCTCAGCCCAGTCCCTTTCAAGATATTTGTGCTTTTGTCTCAGGGAGTGGACACTCCAATGATTTTCAGTTTTGTTTTGAAGATCTGGAGTGTTTCAGCCTAAGTGATGTGGAATACATGGACATAGTCAATAAATGGCTCTGTTAACCTACAGGGCAAAGAAGTTCTTTAAAAGAACAGTAAGGTAGTTCCATTAGAACCTAACTAACAGCAAGTTCGGGTTTGACAAAGCAAAGGCCAAATGTTACAACTGTAACCAGTTGGGCCATTTTATAAGGGAATACAAAGCTCCCAAATCAACCCAGGATCTGCTCATGCCTCCTCACATCCTTCAACACCAAAAGCTGCTGGAAAGTCAACCAAAACTATTGTTGTGGCACAAGAAGTTGATTGGAGCTTTATGGTCCAAGATGTCACCCCTACTCATGCACTCATGGCTGGAATAGACAACTCTAAAGTATATGATCATCTTTGTACTCCAGCCTATATTTCTAAGGTTAAAATGTACCAGGACTATAACATGGAAATTAAATCTGATATTGAGTCCTTAAAAATCTTAAAAGCTTATTTAAAAAAGGCTGAAACTGAATATCAACATAATATTAAGAAGTTAGAGAAAATAGTATCTTCTTTAAAACATGAGCACACCAATTACAGGACTCAAATAAAGGATTTAATATCCAAGTTAACTGAGGTTCAAGCCAAGCTAGTAATAGCTAAGGCTCGAGCAAGGAAGCATGCTATTTCTGAGCAAAACTTTCAATCCTTTCATGCATCATCCTCCCACTCAAAATTTTGTTATCAAAACAAAGATGGGTAGGGGACCAATGAGATTGCTCCACCACACTCTTATGAGTCTATTAGAAAACCAAGGTGTCGTATTGAAGAGCAAGAGGTCCCATATGTTGACCCATCTTCACTTGAGTTGAAGAATGATGGAACAATGGAGACCACCACAGGGAAGGAACAGGTAAATCAACCCATTTTTACTTATGATGATCAACCCCTATCCACCAAAGCTAGAAGAAATCGGGCAAAGGTAGCCAGAAGAACTGCCAAGAAAGTAGCTGAATCTAAGCTGAAGCTGACCCAAAACAAAATGGTGTTTTCATTTCAGCTGGATTCCAGGTGGTAGGCACTTCTGATTCAGTAAAGAAGTATAGTACCAACACTCATGTCCTACCAAAGGATCAGAAGTCAAAAGGGAAGGCTATAGAGGAAGACAAGAAGATTAAGAAACCTCAGCCCTTAAAATCCCTAAAGATTACCATTACATGCATAATGTGTGGTTTGCAAAACCACTTGGCTAAAGCTTGTTATTACAATCCAACAAGCACACATTATGCAAATAATGTGAAAAAGGAAGCACCAACGAAGGATTCACATTTGGACCTTATAACATGGTTCAAGTGATGAGAAAAGGAAAGCTGGTTTCCGAAGCTAAGTTGCTTTCGGAAGAAACTCATTTTTTCGAAGGGAAAATGGCTTCGGAAGTTAAGCTAAGGAAAGCTCAAAAGAACAAAAGAGCCTCCTCAAAACCTCCGAGAAGAAGGCTACTTCGAAAGAAGGTAGGAATGCTTTTTCCGAAAACAAAGAAGCTTTGGAAGAAAGTCATGGTGCTCAAGCTTCAACAAGCTCATCTAAACTTACTAACCATAGGATGGAATGGAAGATCAGACAAGATGCTGCAGCCATACCTTCCTCTTCAAAGACATCAATTGAACCCTCTACCATTCATTTTGGTTCAATTATGTCATCATCAATGGAAAAAACCCAAGACTAGCCTAGCTTGGGTTTCCAATTAAAACTAACTTTTCACCTTATATGCAGGGACATTCACAAGACAAGAACAATAATGTCTGGATAGTGGACAGTGGATGCTCCAGGAACATGACCGGGAACAGATCTCTACTTCAACAATTTCAAAATTTTGATGGAGGTCCTATTCAATTTGGAGGTGAGACCGGGTGATACATTTCAGGAAGAGGAAGTGCATCCAATGGCTTGTTAAGAGTCAATAAAGTGAACTTTGTCAAGTAGCTTGAACACAATCTCCTAAGTGTTTCTCAATCTGTGATCAAAAGAATCAAATGCTCTTCATAGAATATGAGTGCATCATCCTCAAACTTGGGATGACAATTCCTCAGGATATGGTGCTTCTTAGATCTCCCAAAAAAGGGATATGTACAAGCTGGGTACGAACAATGCTTCCCCATTGGATGAAGTATCATGCTTTCTTTCCAAAGCTGATGGTGATGAGTCTACCATAAGGCATAAATGTATGTGTCATGTAATTTTAAAACCATGAATAAATTGGTTAAAAATTACTTGGTACATGGTGTGCCCAAAAAGGAATTTCTCTGTAGAGACAACTGTGTAGCTTGCTTGAAAGGAAAGCAACATAGAGTCTCTCATAAATCCAAAGAGGTTACCTTTATCACCACCCCATTAAACTTATTGAACATGGATTTATTTGGTCCAACAAGTATAATGAGCATTGGAAGGAAATCATATTGCCTTGTGATTGTTGATGATTTCACAAGATTTACATGGGTTTATATTTTAAGAACTAAGGATGAAACTGCTGAAACTTTAAAATCTTTTATTCTTAAAATTGAAAATCAAAGTGATCACAAGGTAAAGATAATTAGGAGTGATCAAGGGACTGAGTTTAAGAATTAAGTTCTTGACTCATTCTGTGACTCAAAAGGGATTACCAGACTATTTAGTGCTCTTAGAACTCTTTAACAAAATGGTGTTGCTGAGAGAGAGGAACAAAACACTGATTGAGGCTGCTAGACCATGTTAGCTGATTCAAAGCTGCCTCTAACATTCTGGGCGGAGGCAGTCAGCAATGCATGCTATGTGCATAATAGGGTCCTCATTATCAAGCCACATGGAAAATCCCCTTATGAGCAATGGAACAAGAGGTAACCATTCATTATCTTTCTAAGGTCCTTTTGCAGCAGGTGTACCATACTTAACACAAAGGACAACTTGGAAAAATTTCCTAAGAAGTCGGATGATGTTATCTTTGTTGGATATTCCTCCACCTCTATTGCTTATAGAGTCTATAACATCAAAAATCACCAATTTGAGGAATCATCCAACATTATTTTAATAAGCACGCTCCTTGTGTTAGGGGGAATGGCCTTGATCATGTTTTTGATTTAGAATTGTTTCCAAACTATTCTAAACCTCTTGTGAGAATGTTTCAGCTAGAATAGGTACTCAAAGTGATTCTGATGAAGACCAGCTATTTGAGCTACTCAGACCTCTTCCAAGTTCTCCAAGAGTCTCTGAACAACAAGCTCCCATCATTGGTAGATCTAATAGCATGACCATTTTAGGAACCAGTCGAGCTTCAACAAGTTACCAGCAAAGTGAGCCTAATAACTCATCAGCTGATAACATACAACATCAAGCTAATGGAAGTAGTATTCTGAAGGAACAGGCAGCTATTGCTACTACTTCTCAATCAACTAATGCTCATGATGTTTCTCTTTCATTCAATCAGTCCTCGTTGAATGACACTGAAACAGTAGTTGGACAAAGTGTTCATGTTCATGAGCAAATGTGTCTAACTTGGATCTATCTTTTCAACTGGAAGTGATTCCTAGACTAAGGATTCACAACACTCATCTAGCTAAGAACATCATAGGAGAAGTCTTTGAAGGTGGGAGAACAAGGGGACAAACTCATCATAGGAATGCCTACCTGTACTTATGCTTTTTGTCTCAGATGGAACCTAAGAAAGTAGAAAAAGCCTTAAAAGATAGTAGCCGAGTTGAGTCAATGCAAGAAGAGTTGCTTCAACTCAAGAGACAAAAGGTTTGGAACCTTTGCCCGCTACTAACTGGTCAAGTACCTATAGGCACCAAATAGGTTTTTAGGAACAAGAGAGATGAGAGAGGCTTGATCATCAAGAATAAAGCTAGATTGGTTGTTCAAGGATACACCCAAGAGGAAGGAATTGATTATACTGATGTCTTTGCACCTGTTGCAAGACTTGAGGCAGTTAGAATTTTCCTTGCTTATGCTGCATCCAAGAATTTTACTGTCTATCAACTTGATGTCAAGTGTGCCTTTCTATATGGAAATATAGATAGGGAGATATGTGTGTGCCAACCTCTAGGATTTCAAGACCCACTGCATCCCAACTATGTGTGCAAATTGGATAAAGCTCTTTGTGGACTTCACCAGGCACCTAGGCTGTGGTATGAGACTTTGTCTTAGTTTCTCTTAAAGAATGATTACACTAGAGGAACCATTGATAAGACTTTTTTTATCAAGAAGTCTGAGAAAGACATATTGCTCGTTCAGGTCTATGTTGATGATATCATATTTGGTTCTTCAAATGACCAAATGTGTGAAGACTTTGAGAGCATTATGAAGAAGAAGTTTGAGATAAGTTCTATGGGAAAAATGGATTTTTTCCTTGGAATACAGGTGAAGAAAATGAAGGAAGGGTTCTTTATCAATCAATCTAAGTATGTCTCTAATATCTTAGAAAGATTTTATATGAAGGATTGTAAGCCAGCCAAGACACCCATACCCAGAAACCATGACCTTTGTCCTGACTCTGAGGGGGAGGATACTGATCAACATCAATATAGGGCAATCATCGGTTCTTTGATGTATCTCACAACAAGTAGAACAGATATCATGTTTGCTACATGTAGTTGTGAAAGATATCAGGCTACTCCAAAGGTGTCTCACCTAGTTGTTGCCAAGAGAATCCTTAGATACCTCAAAGGAGCACCTAAATTGGGTCTTTAGTATCCTAGGAATAGAAACTTCAATCTCTATGGCTACTTAAATAGTGACTATGGTGGCTACAACATTAGCAAGAAATCTACATCAGAAGGATATCAATTTCTTGGTGGAAGGATCATCTCATGGCAATGCAAAAAGCAATCTTGTGTCTCTGCATCCATTGCTAAAGCTAAATACATTGTTGCTGCAAGTTGTTGTGCTCAGCTGCTGTGGATTCAAAACCAGATGCTAGACTATGGATTCAACTTCATGAGCACTCCTATTCATATTGATAACAACAATGCTATCTCTATCACTGAATATCCTATAAAGCACTCCAAGACAAAGCACATTGATATCACGTACCATTTCATTAGAGATATTAATGAGAAAAACTGATTAAATTAGTCAAAGTTGAATCAAATGAACAATATGCTGATTTGTTCACCAAAGCCTTTGATGAACAAAGATTTAAGTATCTTATTACGGCTATTGGGATGATAAACATTGACTAATACATCTCATTTGAAACCCCTTTTAAATGTGTCTTTTTGTCAAATACAATCTAAGCCCTGTTACAAAAAGTTCTTTCTTCACAATTGACTAAGTGTGAGTATTTCCGAAGAGAAAATTACCCTCGGAAGAAATCTTCATTATCTTCCGAAGGCAATTTCCTCAATTCAAGCTTTATCTTCCAAAGAGTTTTTAGTCTCAGAAGCATATCTTCACTACTTCCGAAGCTTGAAAACTTCTTCATTTAAAAGACATTCTTATTCTCAAAAGTAAATGTATTTACCTTCAGAAATAAGTTTTGGCTTCGGAAGAGAAAATCCTTTGGAAATACTTTTACCTTCGGAAGAAGACTTCTCTCTGTAACGGAAACCTTTGGGCCCCACACAGTAAAAAGCAAAGATTTTATTAATGATGTCAGAATCTTTTAAAATGGTTTTTTCACCTTGCTATCACTATCACATCTAACCCTAAACCATCTTTTCACCTTATCCACCCAACACCACCATTTCACCCATTTAAATAATCCCAACTCGTCACTATAATCTTTTTACCAAATTACTTCCCAAAGCCTCCTTCACCCCAAATTCACCCTGCTCAAACTTGTTTCATCATCTCCTTTCTTACCATGGCTCTCAACCCTCAGCACAACCAAGTCGCATTCCTTGACTCTACCAAGGATGATGACTTCTCAGAAATCATACTGTTTACTTGAACCACATGGAAGATTTTTGGAGTAACAGTAAGATATTATTGCTAAATGGAGCTAGGGTTATTCGAACAAACATTTCAGGCCAGGAGTTGGTCATTACTGAACAGGTCATCCGGGAGCATTTGGTGCTTCATGATGAAGGCGTTCCTATTGAGTTCCCCAAATCAGACCTTGAACTACTCATATGAACTGGGCTGCCTAGTTCATGGATTGGTGAAGAGCCTCCGCTTCAACTACTCAAGGTTTGTGCTGACTAACCTTCTAGGAAACCTCCAAAAGGACACATCTTTATGTATCCTAGGTTTTTTCAGCATATAATCAACTATGAATTGGACCAGAGTAACTTGTTTGTGCAGCTACTCTACATGTCCCTCAAATGAGGCTGGCCCTCTTTAAGATCTTGAAGAGAGTATCCACCAACTTCACTAGAAGACACAATAACTTTCTTCCAAGTATGATTGAGCTAATGGCTCCTTGTGACATCCTTGTTCACCCTACAGGTGATGAACCCACACCAGCAACTACCTTTTTTGCCAAATCTTCCTGCTCACCCCATCAAAAACACATATCAAAGACGCAAACGAACCCTTGCTCAGTCTACTCTGATTGAGCAAGCCCCTCCTGTTCAAACCAAAAAGACTAGAGTGGAACCATGGGCTCCCACTCAGTCAGAGGTCTCACCATCCTTCTCCTTTGACCTCAATATAGGATTTGAGACTCCTCAGTATTAATTCCCTGAGCCCCAAACCCAGGATGCAAGCCCTCAGGAAGAGTCCCAACATTCTCTTGAGAAACCATAAAGGGACAGTCCCACCAAAGGCCCAATGCCACTAGACATTGACCAAAGTCCCCGGTCACTAGGCTTCACGTCACTATCCTATACTGACCTTTTATTTAGAATTGATGAGGAGATCACGTCTCTTCATGGCAATAAAGTTGATCCACAACACCCTCTAACGGGTCAACAAAGCCTAGACGAACCTTTGTCGCTACCCCACATCAGTTTAAACCAACTGAGGTGAGTCCCACGGATGTGGAAGGGACTCATGTAGATTCAGATGTGGAAGGGACTCATGTAGATTCAGATGCCACTACTGAAGGAAACTCATTGGATCCTCAGGTCAGCGGTACCATATCTGAGATTGAATCTACGGAAACCGTGCCTTTTGATGACTCTGAAGAGACATCCTTAGGCAAGGGAAACCAGGGTACCAAGAAATCACATCTGGTGGTAAGGGTGAATATACAAAGTATGTTACCTCATCTCCCCGTGATTCTTCAAAAGAAGATGAGGGTAGTATGTAACTCATCATTTAGGACCTACTTTCTAAAGTCTCAAATCTTGAATCAAAGGTTAAGACTTTAGAGGATAGGTCTACCACTCAGCAACTTGAGATTGAAAATCTCAAGGCTCAACTTGCTAAGAAACAGATTAAGAGATCTGTTAGGTATGTACCAACTCTGGTCTCCTTGGCCTCTTCCTCTAGCTCATCTAGCTCTCAATATGGTGCTACTAAAAAAGGGGAGAATGTTCAGAGACAAACAACAGAGGAACCACTGAGCCAAAACTTCTTTATCTGCTAGATATTCGGCTCCCACTACAATAGTCTTTCTTGATCCTTCTCAAATTGTCCTGCAAATGGACCCAAGGATGCTCAGAGATCTCAACGGGATCTTCTCCAAGTTCCTATTGAGATCTTCTTTACCTATTGAGATCTTCTTTAGATCAGCCTAGCCCTGTTGCGTCTATGATATACTTTGGAGCTGAAGAGCTTCAGAGGTTAAGTGCACCTTCTACCACTATGGAACAAGTTGGTCAACCTAAGGTCCAAATGGAACCTGAGATTCATTTCAAAGGGAAATGAGGACTGGTGACCCAAGAACTAAAACAGTTGGGATAGATAGTGCATTTCCTTAAATTTCTAAAACTGATCAAAGCCTTGGAAGAAGTTAAATCTTCCGAAGCTGAGATGGAAGCTGCAGAAAGTCTGTTCTCCTTGTCCGAAGATCTAATCATCAAAGATGCAATTCTAGAGTTGGCATCTGAGGTGAATAGTGAGGAATTTCTCAATCGACCCCTAGCTCAGACAACTTCACTATCTTCATCAACCATGTCTCAACCTGAACCCTCTATCCAAGAACCACCAAAGTCCATCACTTACAAAGATGATAAAGGCAAGAAGAAGATGACTATGGAAGAGCTTTGAGGAGAGGATTGAAAAACTCAAAAGAAAAGGTAGACTCCCAACTGGGAAGTTGCTAGCTGCTAGTTTCAAAGCAGCTGCAGCCACCAGGAGGCAGTCAACAAGAAAAGGTCAAGATCATTGACAGGCTTATCAAGCTTGGAGCTGTCAGTGAAGATATACTCCTACTACCACTAGAGGAGTTAGTAGAGCTAGAAAAGGCAACCATGCTATAGATTGAACAAAGGGAGGAAGTAGCAAGGTTGGCCTAGAGGACGAATGAGAAAGGGAGAAGAGGGAAGTTGATCTACAGCTCCGGAGGGAAAGGATATCTTTCCTAACCTCCAGGGGTTTCTCTCTTCAAGAACTATCTCCACATGATAATGACACGATCCTATGGCCTTCAACAAAGAGCAGAATCAACTGGAGAAAGAGAGAAAATAGTTGCGAGAGAGAAGATAAGGGAGAAGAAGAAAAGGAAGAAGAAGTTGGGGTCACTGCCACCAAAAATATAAGTGAGAAGGCCTGGATAAAGGATTATCTTCAGGCTCATGGCTTCTCTGGTAGTAGGTGGAACCCATGTCTGAAAAGACACTCCAGTGACATGTCAGTGATATCAAGGCTGACAAACTCTTGGCAAAGAGGAAAGAGATGTACAGAAGGGGACAGGGGATGATCTTCAAACCAACACCTCAACCCCAACCTACAACCCAATTCAACCACAACCTGAACCTGAACCTTTCCCATTTCCTTTCCCTATCAAAATTGAGCCCATTCCGAACCTTACACCCCTGAACCTACACCAACCACCATACCTATCTCATCACCACAACCACCTCAACTAATCATCCCTCAACCTAAAAACCTTACCCAGAACCCAAACACCTTTACCTACCTAACAACCATCGAGACCACTCCCTCAGCCTTCTAAACATCTCTCTTTAAAGGAGTTTAAGGCGATCAAGATGAAGCTCAACAAATGCACAACCTTGAGTGACATCTCCTGTGAGGAGGATTCTGTCAAGTTGACTTATATTAATGGATCCTCATGTTCCCTCACAAGAGATCAATTCCTTGATCTGCCAAGAGGAACATTGGACCAAGTTGTTAAACTCCTTGGCCTCAACTCTGACTCACTAAATGATGAAGAGAAGAAGCTAAGAAGAAAGCCGGTGACTCTACTAGATACAAAGAAAAAGGACAAGGTTCCTAGTCAGCCCCTTGTGGCTAGAAAGAAAATTATCTAGTGGAGGTTTGATGAAGCCTCTCACAACTTTATTGTGGAAAGAGAGATTGGAGAGAGTGATAGGCTAAATACCCCTTCCCTGCTGCATTCTAGTAGATCTGATATTGCTGAGTTAGGAGAGAAGCCATTCTCCAATCCCTCCAACTTCGAAACAGCTGCTCACATCAAAAATCATCTAGCACCTTCATCTTGCTGAGCCAACTACAAAAGCCAAGATCGAAGAGGAGTTAAAGCTGAGAGAGAAGGAAGACAATAAAAGGTCAACCACCAAAGGCAAGGCCTTTCTACAAATGGTGGAAGGCCCTGAATTAGAACCAATAGTTAGATGGAAGTATGACTATAACTCCCATCAACTAACTTTCTTCAGAGGGACTCAGTAGAGGGTACATATCATTCAAAGTGACAGATTTGATCTCCCATCTACAAATGATTTGTACAAACTTCTTATCACCACTTTTGAGAAGAACAAAGAAACAGATAAGTATATGATTTCCTGGTGTTGAAAATTTTGAGAAGCAGGAACAAGTGAGGTTTTGGTAGCATCAGCCTAGGGGGAGTTTGTTGGATCAAGAAGAAGGCTGGTGCAACCAAAACCCAAACACTTAGACTATTTTTTTGTACAACTTGTAAAGGACTTCTGAAGCTAAGTATGGAACTTCTGAAGGAAACGGAGTTCTTCCAAAGACAAAGTGAAAAATCAACTTCCGAAGGAAAACTCTAACTTCCGAAGACAAAGTCTTCTCTTCCAAAGCTCAAGACTTAGAAGAATTCAAAGACAATGACTTCGGAAGTAGAAGTCCCCAAGCCATGGAATAAGCAGCCTCTTCCAAAGTATAAAAGGCTTCGGAAGAACTTGTTCTTCCGAAGCCAATTAACCTTCGGAAGATGCTGCTAAAGAACCAGTGGACATAAGTATAGTCTCTGACACTCCACTGCAGACCGCTGATACTACATGGCATTTTCCCAAAAGGCCATGTAGTTGATCATACTTTATTCCACTGTTCACCTTTATATGTTAGTATAAGTTACCAACTTTAGTTGGTGACAAAAGGTAAGTCATGGACATGTCATGACTACTATATCTTAGATAAGACATTATTTGATATACCTTAAACTTTAGCTTTGTAGTATTTGCTTTAGTTAAAGGATTCCAACTGATATCAAAGTATATCCGGCTGTAGATAGTAGTATATATAGTTTCTCATTGTAACTCTTGTAGTAAGCTTGTAAGAGTCTTGAAAAACTTTGACTTGAGAAATAAATATACAAGTATCTTGAAATTTATTCTCTTGTGTTTCCTTGTGTTACTTAGTATATTATAATCGACTCTTAGAAGAACTCTACTTCTTGAGTGTTTGTTAGTGAGTTTGAGAGATATACTTGTGTTGAGTATAAAAACTGATCATGCACCCTTTCCTGAAGGTCTTTACAGAGAAATCTCCCTCATAGCCTATCTGCTCAAAGGAATTATTAACAACTTGTTTTGGAAAGAACACCTCACCTTCTTCATCATCTAGCTGAAGATGATAGTTGATGATGGCCGGAGTGATGAAGATTGTCCTCCATGCACTATGGCAGAAAGTGCCTTCTCCCCATCCATAATGACCTATTGGCTGGTCTTCCAAATTTCAAGCAAATGATCCTCATACAGAGTAGGATCAATGGTAAGGGAGGTGGAGTAGTTAGACAAAGCCAGAAAATGGCAATTTCTTAGAGGTTTGCCATTTTCTGGCTTTGTCTAACTACTCCACCTCCCTTACCATTGATCCTACTCTGTATGAGGATCATTTGCTTGAAATTTGGAAGACCAGCCAATAGGCAGAAAGTGCCTTCTCCCCATCCATAATGACCTATTGGCTGGTCTTCCAAATTTCAAGCAAATGATCCTCATACAGAGTAGGATCAATGGTAAGGGAGGTGGAGTAGTTAGACAAAGCCAGAAAATGGCAAACCTCTAAGAAAATATCATATTTCTTAGAGTTTGATAGAGCAACCTGGTTGTGTTGCCTGTGAAGTTGCATGGAGAAATCACGATTGTTTCTGAGGTTTTGATTAGCCATTTTGAGAAGCTTAAAGGTGAAGGAAGATGAAGAACAAAGGTAGTTTGGGAGAATTTAGGTCAGAGAAGAAATGCAGATGAAAAAGATAGCGAAAAAAAGAATAGTGAAAAAGAGGAGGAACCGTTGGGTTTATATGTAAAAAGGATATAAGACAAAGTTAATGAAAGAGGATAAACTTTAAAATCCAAAAGTCAGTCCCACCTCTAAAAAAGAAGTTTTCTTTTGCCCAAAAAGTAGCTTTCTTGGAAGTCGAGAAATCTTCCGAAGGTTATTTTGCTTCGGAAGTTCTTGAAGAAAAGCTTCCGACGGCAAATTGACTTCGGAAGATATCTAAAAGATGTTTGAGAATTTTGCTTCGGAAGAGATTTAAAACTCAGAGTATTTACTCTATGAAGAACAAAAACTTCCGAAGAGAAATTTGCTTTCGGAAGAAAATTTGTTCTTATACAAGTCCTTAAGTGGATTTTAAGCTTCAGAAGATATTTTAGAAATTCTTCTAAAGGTAAATTGACTTAAGTAGATATTTGTTTGCTAAGACATAAGTTTCTTCCAAAGGTAATTTTAAATCTTCCGAAGGATAAAGAGATCAACATTTTCCAAAATCTAAGGAATGTCTTTTAAAAAGATTTTACTTCCAAAGAGAACAAAGGGCTTATGAAGGTGATAAAGATAGACAACTTAGGACACAAGTTTTAGAAAAATATGATTAAGTTTTAAGAAAAGTTACTCAAAGTTAATCATCCCAATAGTTGATACAAGATATTTGAATCTTTGTTCATCAAAAGCTTAGGTGAACAGATCAACATATTCTTCATTTGTATTAACCTTGAATAGTTGACTAATCCTTTTTCAAAGTTATCTATAATTAAATGATACCTAATATTGATATGTTTTGTCTTTGAATGTTGCATAAGATTTTATGTGATTGAGATAGCATTATTGTTGTCTATGTGGATGGGAGTCTCCTTAAAGTTGAATCCGTAGTCCAACATCTGATTTTGAATCCAAAGTACTTGAGCACAACAGCTTGGACCAGCAATGTATTCAGCCTCAGTAGTTGATGTAGATACATAGGATTGTTTCATACATTGCCAGAGACTATCCTTCCTCCAAGAAATTGACATCCCCCTGATGTAGACTTTGCAGTCATGTTGCAGCCACCATAGTCACTATCTGAATAAGCATACAGATTAAAGTCAGAGTTCTTTGGATACCAAAGGCCAAGTGATAGAGAACCTTTGAGATATCTTAGAATTCTTTTGATAGTGATTAGGTGTGATATCTTGGGGTTGGCTTGATATCTTGCATAGATGCATGTAACAAACATGATATCAGGCCTGCTAGTGTGAGGTACATAAGAGACCCAATCATTGCCCTGAAGAGATGCTCATCAACACACTCCCCCTCAAGATCAGGCCCAAGGGAGTGGATCTGGCTATGAGTGTCTTAGCAACCTTACAATCAGTCATGTTGAATCTTTGAAGTATGTCTTGAACATACTTAGACTGACTTATAAAGATTCCATTGTCAACTTGCTTCACTTGAATTCTAGAAAGAAATTGAGTTCTTCCCATGGCACTCATTTCAAACTTGTCTTTCATCACCTTTTCAAGTCTTTGCAGTGCTTTGAATTTGTTGACCCAAAGATATGTCATCCATATATACTTGAACTAGCATAATGCCACATCCTCTTCCTTTGATGTAGAGAGTTCCATCAATAGTACCCCTCTTGTAGCCATGCTGATAGAGATACTGTGATAGAGTCTCATACCACTTCCTCAGTGCTTGGTGCAGCCCACAAAGATCCTTATCAAGCTTACAGACATAATCAGGATGATCAGGGTCTACAAACCAAGAGGTTGTTTGACATACACCTCTTCATCAATCACCCTATAAAGAAAAGTACACTTGACATCAAGCTAGTAGACCTTGAGTTCTTCGATGCTGCAAAAGCTAGGAATATCCTAACAGCTTCAACTCTTGCTACAGGAGCAAAAACATATGTGTAGTTAATTCCTTCTCTTGAGTATATCCTTGAACAACTAGTCTAGCCTTGTTCTTGATGACAAGTCCTCTATCATCCTTCTTATTTTTGAACACCCATTTGGTTCCTATAGCAGTCTTCCCATGAGGAAGAGGACATAGGTTCCAAACCTTATGCCTTTTGAATTGAAGCAGCTCCTCTTGCATAGCTTCAACCCAACTTCCATCCTTAGAGCCTCATCAATTTTCTTTGGCTCTATTGGGGACAAGAAACATGAGTGAAGACAAACATTTGCCTCATGGGTTTGTCCTCTTGTTCTTACCCCTGTGTCAACATCTCTAATGATGTTTGTGGAAGAGTGAGACTTGTGGATCCTTAGATGAGAGATCACAACAAGTTTCTTAGACAGATCTAAATTAAAGAAATTTAAATCTGGTAATGAGGATTCACTCTTCACATCAGTAAACTTATAGAGATTAACTTGATCCAATGAGTGTGTGACATCATTGATGTTTTCATCAATGGAATGGTTATCAGCATCAAGAAATTTCTGATAACTATCACCACCACCATGCTATCCAACATTTGAAGCTCATTTCTCTGAGTTGTGTACCTCTAAGCTGGAATTTGAAGGTACTCCAGAGGCATCAGCAGGACTTGTCATTGATGTGTTGGTAGAAGCCTCATTTGCAAGATTTGTTACCACTAGAGCTGAAGATGTGTAGCTTGAAGGAATTCTTAGCTCAAATCTTGGATCAGATCACCTATAGGTAATTTCTATAGACCCTGAAACATGCTCATAAGATTTGTTAAGACAGTTGGTAACTAAATCAAGATAAAACAGCCAATCAGGACTAGAACCTTTCACACTAGGAGTGTGCTCATTGAAAGTCATATTGGCTGACTCCTCAACTACTCTAGTTCTGAGATTGTATACTCTATAAGCCTTAGCTTGGGAATAGTATCTAATGAAGTGTCCATCATCTTATTTCTCAGCAAACTTGGCAATTTGATCTTTGGTATTCAAGATGGTGCAAGGATATCCAAATGACCTGAGAAAACCAATGAAAGGTTTCCTCTTGTGCCAAAGTTCATAAGGAGTCTTACCATGAGTCTTAACCACTAAAACTTTATTTTGCACATAACAGACAGTGTTTATTGCCTCTCCCTAGAAGGTGATAGGCCGTTTAGAGTCAGACAACATAGTTCTTGCAGCTTCAAGAAGTGTCATGTTTCTCCTCTCAGCAACAACATTTTGCTGAGGAGTCCTGGGAGCATTGTATCGTCTTGTAATACCCTTTCATCACAAAATGTATCAAGGATTTGGTTCTTGAATTCAGTTCCTTGATCACATCGTATGGTTTCGACCTTGTGATCATATTGATTCTCAATCTATAAGATGAAATTCTTCAGAATCTCAAGAGTCTCATCCTTAGTCTAAGGAAGAAGACCCATGTGAATCTTGTAAAATCATCTATGATCACTAAACAGTAAGAGGTCCTTCCTAGACTCATTACACTGGTGGAGCCAAAGAGATCCATATGTAACAAGTGTAGGGGAGTAGTGATGGAATTTGTTTCCTTTGGTTTGTGAGATACCTTGTGTTGCTTTCCTTTCAGGCATGCCACACAATGGTCATCACTTGTAAACTCTTTCTTTGGCATTCCAATTACCAAATCATTCTTAATAAGTTTGTTCATTTTTTAAAGTTTACATGCACATTCCTTTATGCCAAAGGAAAGACTCATCACTTTGCTTTAGATAGAAAGCATGAAACTTCTCCTGAGGGAGATGTTTCTTGCAAATCCATCTTGTACATGTTCCCTCTCCTTGGGGCTCTAAGCTAGATATGCTCATAAGGAATGACCACCCTGGGCTTGAGAACAGTGCACTCATGATCAGCAAAGAGCATGTTATAACTCTGATCACAAAATTGGGATACACTTAGAAGATTGTACCCAAGCTCCTTGAGAAAATTTACCTTCTTAATGCTGAGCTTACCATTTGTGACCTTGCCCCTTCCTGTAATGTAACCTCCAGCATCTCCTCCAAAAGCAACTGGTCCTCCATCAATTCTTTCAAACTTTTGGAGTAGTGACCTATTGCCTGTCATATGCCTAGAACAACCACTGTTAATGATCCATATATTTTTGTTTGTCTTGAGTTGTTCCTGCATAAAAGAGATGGTTAGTTTATTTGGAAACCCAAGCCTCATTGGTCTTGGGCTCATCAAAAGAATTTGAAGACAATGCAATAGTAATTGATCCTATGGTCATGCTAGAAGGATCATTTGTTGAAGTTGATGAAGAACTTTTAGCCACTTGGTCTTTTTTGACTTCCATACCACCTCTAGAAACTTAGACTTGACCTTCAATACTTTTGAAGTTTTGTTGACTTTGTAAGTTTTGATGACTGGGCCTTCGAAAGATCTTGCTTTCACTGCAGCAGGCTTTAGTACTTCGGAAGCATTCCTTTCTTCTAAGACCAAAGTTTCTTATGAAGGCAAGTTTCCACTTGTCTTCTTCTTCATATTGGAGCTTCCGAGGGAAACAAATTTTCCTTTCAAAGCTTTCTTCTTCTTCTCTAGACTCTTAGAAGTTTCTTTCTTTGTGATATGGAGATTACTCTTTATATTGTAAATACAATCCTTAGCAAGATGAGAGGTACTCTCGCACATAACACAGTCCATTTTCTTCCTTCTAGAGTCTTCTTCTAAGAACAAGACTAAACTTGATCACTTTCACTCTTCATCCTCATCCCTTCTCAGATGATATGGCAATTCTTATGGGGTTAGAACTACCTTTGGAGCTTGATGGTTCTTGTTGTACAACAGTGGTGCACAACTTATCAAACTTCTTCTTGATGATAGGATGACTTGGACATGAACTAGAACTCTTGTTGTTGGAGTTCAAGTTTGTGTCCTTAGCTTTAACCACTTCAAATCCTACAGAAACAAAGACTTGTTTCTGTGTCGAGCTGAAGGTGGCCTTGATCTATTGAGCCTTCCTTGCCTTTCTTTTGCTCTTTCTGAGCAAGTTCTTTCTCTTGGACTTGGTCATCCCAAAAGATTTACTCTCCTCAGAGGGATGATGACCCTTCTTAGAATTCTCTTCTTCACTCCTCTCAAATACATTCTTCTTCATCACCTCTTCATCCTCTTTAGTCAAAGGATCTATGAAGGGAAGCTCATATTCACAAGTTCCACACCTAGGAGATCTTACAGACAAGATTGTGTGTGGAGGAGCTATCTCACAAGATCCTAGTTCCTGCTTATTCTGATAACAAACTTTTGCATGCAAGGATGAGGATATCATGTTCTTAAAGGTCTCTTCTTTAAGAACACATTTTTCTGCCCTAGCTTTGCTGATCACAAGCTTAGCCTGGTATTCAGTCAACTTAGTTATGAGGTCCTTGATCTCTGTCCTATAATTGGTATGCACATGTTTAAGAACTGAAATGGTTTTCTCTAAGTCCTTTGTCTTTAACTTATAATCATTTTTAGCCTTTTTGAAATCAGATTTTAAGATATTCAAGGACTCAAGATCTGATCTTATCTCTAAGTTGTAGGACCAGTATCTATTAATTTTAGCAATACATTCAGGAGTGCAAAGATGTTCCAGTACCTTAGCTTCACCTTGGTCAGCCATGAGTGCTTGATTTGGAGATGCATCTTCCACCTGAAAGCTCCAGTCAAAGCCTCCTTCTTCAATAGAAAATGTAGCTTACTGCTTTGGCTTCTCATTCTAGGGAACTCTCTCAGTGTAGTTTGGTTTGGCTTGAGTCTAGCCACCATTTGCTCTTGGTGCCTTGCACTCTATAGCAAAGTGTCCCATCTGGTTATAATTGTAACACTTTACCTTGCTTTTATCCAGCCCAAACTTTCCATTGGCTACATTGCTAGGAAACTTCCTCCCTATCCTCTTGTTGAACTTCATGGCTCTGTGAGTAAGAAGAGCTATCTGCTAAACTATCTCCATATACTCCAGATCATCTGGATGGGTACAGTCCAAATCTTCAAGGGTGGAGAGAAAGTTGCCTATGGATTCATCAGCAGAGACAAAAGCATGAGAAAAACTTGTCTCTTGGAAGGGACTTCCTTGTGTGTAGCTTTCCCTTGGAGTCTCTAGGAAGGTGATGAATGGACCCTTTTGTGAGTTGTCAGGGTAGCATATAAGATGATGTTGTGGTTCTATGTTATCCCTTTCAGTCACATGAAGGGCTAAACTCATTTGATTGCTAGAGTTACCAGATGAGTTTTGCATGTTCATCTCCATTTGGTATCCACTGAGAATACCATACAACTCAGTCAGAGTAAGAGTCTTAAGGTTCTCAGTCCTCTTGATAATAACACAGTAGTATGTCCATTGTCTAGGAAGAGAGGATATAAACTTCCTTAGAATGTCCATGTTTTCAAGAATCACTCCAACATCCACTAGAGTGTCCATAATCTCAACATACCTGAAGTATTGTTGAGTCATGGTCTTACTTGTTTTAAAGGTGAAATTTTCAAACTGCTGCTTGAGGAGATCCTTCTTGTTCTCCTTTGCTTCAATTGAGCCCTCATACATAAGCTTCAGTGTTTCCCATAGTTGCTTTGTAGTCTTGCACTTCTTGTAGCCTTTGTATATAGAGTTTGGAAGACCAATTTGAAGGGCTGTCATGGCTTTTTGATCAATCTTTATTCTCTTCCTATCTTCATCAGAGAAATCAGCCATAGCATTTGGAATCATACCACCACCAGTAGCAGATGAGGTGCTTGGTATGTAAGGTACTTCAACTACAGAGTCCCACATCTTGGAGTCTTGAGACTTGATAAAGCCTTCCATTCTTTGACACCAAGTATCAAAGTCTTTAGGAGTGATCAGCAGAGACTTTGTCATAGTTCCAGTTTCCATATCAGCCTTGGTGATAGCTATCATTTGAGTTGTTAAGTGTTTTTGTGTGTGTGAGGACTCTTAAGATGATGAGATCTTATATCAAGAGCCTGGAAAGCTCTGATACCAAATGCAGGACCGTTAGAAGGGGTTAATGCACTTTTACAACACAACAACACAACTGAGGAGAGTTCTTTAGAACACTTAACAAATCAAATAAGGAACTGGTTAACTACTATAAGAGATGCTAAGAACACAAGTAAAAGAGAGACAGAACAAGATACCAACACAAGTATTTTGTTTTCAAGATTGTAGTATATTGCTTCTCAAGTTCTATTACAAGGTGTTACAAAATCATACTAGAAAGTTACTAGTACTTGAGATATTTATACTACATCCTACAGCCAGATATAATTTGAAGGCCAGCTGGATACATAAGACTAGACAACAAAATCAAATGTAGAGTCAAAAGGCAGATTGCCTTTTGACTTGTGACTATGACATGCCATAGCTCATATCCTAATATATTACAAAAAGGATAAAGTAGATAAAGTAGAAAGCTCAGACTCAAGACCTCAATGTATAGTTTGCCAAAAGCATGGACCTTTTCACCAACTTATAAAAGTTGGTGAGTCAAACAAAGTTGCAGCGGAAAGGTGGTCCAGCTTTATAGAAAAGTACATCAGATAATAGCATGTACATAAAAGTCTTTGGAAGAAATCTGTTTTCAAAATTAGCTTTGGAAGACTTCATATTAGGCATCAGAAGATTTTACACTTAGAGTATTTCTGGTGTGAGGTGTAAAACTTCCGAAGCATTTCTACTTCAGTAACTTAGTGCATGCATGCAGAGAGACTTTGGATGCTTTGAATGTTTTGACTGCATCAGAATTGTTGGAATTCTTACATTTAGTTTGGTCTTCGGGTCACTTTTCTACGTCTAAAAACCTGAGGAACCCGAAACTTGATTAAAAAACCCGAATGACACCCCTAAAATATACCATCAATTTTGAATTCTATTTAATATACATTGTTACAAGGTAATCATTTTGTATATTCTTTTATGCTCGTATTAACTAGTTATTATATATAATTATATTAACTAGTCGTACGACTGTCTTTTGTCCTACCTTTTCGTGTGTTATGTTGTTCAACAATAATGTACAGGTAGTTCAAGCATATGAAAATGTACAACCCTTCCAGACTTATAAATAACATGGGTTTCCTCTATATGAATATTAACCACTGGCAGGTCCTCACCTCCGTCGTTAACCATCGCCAATGGCTACCACTACACATCTCCTCCTACCTCCTACCTCCATTCTTCACACTCGCTAAACGGAACCTGAATGTCGCCAACCAACATGCTCTTATGATACTTCTCGAAGATCTAGGTGTCTCCAATGAGCTCTTTCCTCCGGATTTACTCCCTTTATGGACGACCATCATAATTGTGAGCAAAGAATTTAAGTTTTCTAGTGGATCATTCTCCCTTTGTGGCTAGCCATCATGCTCTCTTGATATTTAACCATTGATGAAAACCTTAGCATCTATTAAACAATCCCTTCTACCTATTGTTGGTGAGGGACTTAGAGTTGGTGACTGCAATTAAGGTAACCACCGTTGTCGCCCTTAAGTGACAGTTTTACCATTGAATTTGGCTGGTAGCCCCTGGAACCACCTTCATCACCACTAAAGCCACTAATAACAATGAGATTTGAAAGAACAAGAAGTAGAAGGTGATAGTGGTACCTGGACTGGTGTTGCTCACCGAGAATTGTCACGTAAGACAAAAATGAATATAGTGGATTGGACAGGTAATTGAGTGTCTATGAAAAGTTGTAGAGTTATGGTTATTATCACACCATTTGAGCATCTCAAGACAAGTTAGTGTTTCTAACTATTTAACCTTTTGAGATCATATGTTATGATCTTTTATAAGTAAACGATAAACTATTATATATATTAAACAACAACTCTCCTTTGTGAGAAGAGTTACTGTAGCTAAGAATACAAGCTACAAAGCATTAGTTATAACCCTTCACCGTATATCCTATGTAGAGAGAGGGTGTCTACTTTTCCGCCCTACCGCCACCCTCTTTCTAGCCATCCTCTCCCTTTTCGGCTATAGTATGATGCTAGTTTTGACAAGTCTCGACTCCTGTTCTTCGGCCACCCTACTTTTATTCATCTCCGCTAGATTTGTGGTTGCATGGCGCTTGGCTGTTTTGGTTGATTAGGAAATGGTGGAGTTACTGGTGTTTTCCCTCTAGAGTAGGTTGCCCAAATTTGTTTGCTTCCGACGTTGCTACAAGTGCGCCGCCTTGTTTATTTATGTTCGTTGGCAGCTGTTCCTTTTCCTTTTATACAACCGTTTGATGCTCCATAGTGGGTGGTGGTTCGTAGGTGTAGTTGTTGGTGATGGTTGTGTAGACAAGCAAGGTGCTTGCAAAACCGTCGATATTATCTTAAAAGCTCTATATAGGTATTATCATATTTGATTTGGGTTGTTTTATATAATATTATTACTATATTTTTTTAAAATATAGTTTCATCATGTTAAGATGTTTTCTAAATATATGGTATGTTTAACAATGTAAATTTCATTTTTCATAATCTTATTTTGTAATAACATACACTCTTTAGTTATACTCCATCTTTTATTACTAACTAGCTTCAATATTTGATTTATTTTTAATATTTAGATTCTTAACTGGTAGAATTTGAATTACATAATGTTTCAATGTAAATTTATTTTGGAAACAAGTCGAGTCAGTTGTATTCTATACTTTACACGCAGTGGGTAAAACTAGTTATTATTATTCTATATATTTAAAACCAACTGAAATGGGCAGTTAGTTGTGGTTTTTAGGTTTTGGTCACATGATTTATTATGTTTTGGTCCTTGGTGTTATTTTATATATAGTAGACAGATTGTAGACAAATAAACAATACATTTGGTGGCTGTTGGTGTAGGAGACGATAGAGGCGGTGGCTCATGTTTTTATGAACATGATCTTTGAAGTTTCAATTAGTTTTCAATGTTCACTCATATGTGTTTTGATGTAACACCTGGAATTTTAAAAAGATGAGAAATAAAGAGTAAAAGTGAAGAAGAGAAAGAAAAGAAATAAAACCCAAGTTAAGGGGTTTAAGTTGTACATGGGGCGAATATTATTATTATTATGTTTAAAAAGGTGATATGACCGCCCATACTAACTGCACATTACCTTTTCATTAGTTTTTAGAGAGAGAAAGTGAAGCTCTCAGATTTTTGAAAGAAGAACTAGAAGAAGTCAAATTCAAGGTACGTTTTCGATGTTTTGAAGTGTTTTTGGCTATTTTGCAGCCTCTGGTATGTGCTTATGTGTGTTTGTATGTTCGGTTATGTGTTTTTGGTTGGTTTTAGGTGTTTGAACTCCAAGTGCATTCGGGTGTTCAAAAGTCATACATGAAGGTTGCAAGAGGTGAGTTCTAAACCTCCATTTCTACATGTTTTAACTGATTTTGGGGCTGGAAAATACATATTAAAACATTTTTATCAAATATGGGTGTGTACCCGAATGTATGTATATGTGTTTTGTGGGTGGGTGTATTTTCGGGAATGATTTATGGTCATGTTCATGTTTTGTGCTTGGTTTTGATGTTTGGTATTATAGAACTAGGCTTGAACATGCTTGGATATGATTTGGGGACTAAATTATGATGTTAGTTGCAAGTTAGTCGCCCATGCACCTTAATAGCAGCCCATGCGTTCCCAAACGCCCAAAGTTCATGCGCCCAATAGTGCCCAGATGCCAAGTGCCTATGCACCTAAGTCGGGCTCATGCGTCTGCATAGTGTCCATGCGCCTAAGTTTTCCAAGAATCCTAAGTATTCCCATGCACCTAAGGGCTCATGCGCCTATATAGTGCTCGTATGCCTAAAAATTTTCCATGCGCCTAAGTGTTCCATGCACTTAAAAGGTCATGTGCCCTCTTAGTTTCCATGCGCTTACATAGTGCCGATACGCTTAAACACTTAGAATTATTTCTAAAAATTTGGAAAAAGGGAACTAATCTATGTGCAGTTTAGCTAATCTAGAAGGATGCACATGGGAGTCTAATCTTTATGATTGACCATATGTATGGGACCCTTGTCGCTTGCCCTAGGTATTGGATTCAGCTTCGTGCACAATGTTTGTGGTCTATTGATAGTCCTTAGGCCCAGTAACTAGCTTTGTGCACAATGTTCGGGGTCTAGCACATGGCATTGGTCCAGAATGTAAGTAAGAAAGATGATGAATGTACGATATGAAAGAGAATGAATGATAATGAATGGCATACGATAAAAAATGATGATTAAAGATAATAATAAATATTATCGATGTGTATGTACAATGTGTGATCATGTATGAAAGTAACTGAAGGTTTTGAACAAAATTAAAGTACGTTATATTTTATAAAACTAGAACTCACTCAGCAACACTGACTTTTTATGTATTTTCCAGTTGGCAGGTAATGGTTGCTGAGGATGGCACGGGCACAACTACTAGGCAAGTTTTGGATGGCAACCATTTTATGTTATATGACGTTTTTATGATGTAATGCAAACAAATGATATTTTGTAATGGTTAACAATGTTGTATTATTTTGCAAAAGCAATTATTATTATATGAAATGTTTTGCTAAGTTATTCAGGTGTAGTATTTTATGTAGATGTTAATGTGTTTTTATATTTTATGTGCAATGATTGTCCAATTGTAAGTGTTCCAGAAACAGGGCCTTACAAGTTGGTATCAGAGCCAAAGTTTAAGAGAAATGGGTAAATTTTTTCAAAAACCTAAACTTAAACTAAGAATGGGACAAAATGGAAGGATGCCAGTCCGAGTAGCTACATGCCATCATGTATATTCTTTAGTGTTAATCGATATTATGTGTGCATATTATGTGATTTATGTGTTTTTAGTAGATTTGGATATTGATGTGGTCAGGATAGGAAATGCTTGGGGTATGATGAGTAAAGTAAGTGACTAATTACAACTAGACACTGTAATTAGAGACTACTATACTTGACATAAACTGAGCTATTACCTTGAATGACCGTGTTGGTGTTTGGATCTTATAGCGTGTTTAGAGGATGGTTGGAGATAGATCTTCAAAGGCTTCGCGAGGTGGAGGTCATGGTGGATGTGGTGTTGGACAAATAATATAATAAGTTAATAAACACAAGAATGGTTTTCAAGATATTGGTATATATTATTCTCAACTTAGTATTACAAGACTCTTACAAGCATGGTTTGATGACTTACAATGAGAAACTATATATATTACTATCTACAGCCGGTTATACTTAGATAACCACCTAGAATTTACAACTAGACAAATACTATATTACTAGAAGTAAAGTATTTAAGATAAAATACTATCCAAGATTAGGTAGTCATGATAGGTCAATAAGTTACCTTTTGTCACCAACTAAGGATGATAACTGTACTAATTGATAAAGGGTGAACAACGAATTAAAGTATGGTCAAGTAGATAGGTGTGGGAAAATGCAATGCAGTATATTAGAGGTGGCAGTGGATATCAGACCAACCATACTTATGTCCACTGGTTCATAGTTGGTTCTTCTAAAGCTAAATGGCTTCATTACGTTAGTCTCGAAAGACTAAGTTCTACCTTTGAAAGTTCTTCATACTTGAGCTTCAGAAGATCTTTGACTTGTCTTCGAAAGAGAAGCTTTGTCTTTGGAAGACCACTTCAATTGTACTTCAAAATACTATAAGTGTTGTTTTGGTTGCATCAACCTCATATTATTCAACAATTCCTCCTAGGCTAATGCTACCAAAACTTCACTTCCTTCTACTCCTTAGAGTTTTCAACACCAGGGAAAGCATATATTTGTCTGTCTCTTTGTTCTTCCCTGATGTGGTGGTGAGGAGCTTGTACAAGTAATTCGTAGATAGTAAATCTAATCTTTTGCTCTGAATGACATGTACTCTTTACTATGTCTTGCTAAAGAGAGTTAGTTGATAGGAATTATAGTCATATTCCTATCTAACTATAGGATCTGAAGTTAGCCCTTCAACCATTTGTAGGAATGTTCTTCCTTTTGTAGTTGCAACTTCTTCTTCTACCTTGCTCTTATTTTCAACTCTTCTTCAGTCTTGGCTTTCTTTGAAAGCTCAGCAAGATGAAGACTACTTTGATAATTTTTTATGTGAGCAGCAATCTAAGAGTTGGAGGGATTAAAGAATGGTTTCTCTACTAACTTAGTAATGTCAAATCTGTTAGAGTGTAGCAAAGATGTTGTATAAAGTCTATTTTCCCTTTCAACAACAAAGTTGTGTGAAGGTTCAACGAACCTCTACTAGAAAATTTGCCTTTTAGGATTCATGGGCTTAGTTGGTATCTTGTCCCCTTTCCTAGTGTCCAGTAGAGTCACTAGTCTCCTTTCAGCTTGGTCCAGTATTCCCCTTGGCAGATTAAGGAATGCATCTCATGTGAGGGAATAGAAAAAGCCATCAATGTATTTCTACTTTACAAACTCTTCCTCATAAGAAATATCACTCAAAGTTGTGCAGTTGGTGAGCTTCCTTTTGATCTCCATGAATCCTTCTTAGGAAAGAGGCTTAGATGGTTCAGAAGATAGTTTGGGTAATGATTGTGTTTGGGGTTGTGTTTTGGGTTTAAGGATACGTGGTGGTGGTGGTTATTAAGAAGCAGTGGGTGAGGATATAGGTAGGGTTGATGGTGTGGGTTCAGGGGTGTAAGGTTCAGTTGTTGGTTTAGTCTTGATGGGAAAAGGAAAAAGTGTGGGCATAGGTTTTGTAGGTTGTGGTTTGGGTGCCATCCTCCTAACACTTTGTCCTTGAGTTACCTCATGCCTTCTTCCTAAGCGAATGTCAACCTTGATGTCACTGGCATGTCATTGTAGGGTCTTCTCAGACATTGGACCCACTTGTCTGCCGATGAAGCCATGGGCTTTGAGATAAGCTTTCATCCAATCCTTATCTCCTACTTTTTTTGCAACCGCAAGTTAAGCCTCTTCCTCCTTCTTTTTCTTCTCCTTCAGCTTCTCCCTAACAGCCCTCTTCCACTCATTGTTGATTTGATCTTGCTCTTTTTGGAAAAGAAACAAGATCGTATCATGATCATGAGGGGTAACTCCTTCTAAGAATATCCTCTAGTACAGAGAAAGGCTATTCTCTCCATCCTCTCCCTCTTTATTGCCTCTTCCATATTTTTCCTCTTTCCTCCTCTATGGCAAGCCTTATTGCCTCCTTTTCATTATGTAGCAAGGTTTCCTTCTCTAAGTTTACGAGTACATCAAGTGGGAGTAGAACAATTTCTTCATTGTTTACTCCCAGGCTGATAAGCCTGTCTATGACCTCCACTCTCCTTTGATTAGTGATTTTTTCTTGAGCGGCTGTTGTTGCTTGTAGCCAAAAACTTCCCAATATCAATTCATCCTTTCTTTTTTACCTTTTCCAATCTTTCCTCCTCTAGAAGCTCCTTAGCAAGGAGCTTTCTCTTTTCCTTAGGATCAGCCTTTGGAGACTCAGGTTTAAAGGATTTAGGTTGGGGAGAGTGGGGTTCAACTTATGGTGTTTGAGATATAGGAGTTTTAAGGAAATCCTCACTGTTTACCTCAAAGGCTAGATCAAGAATAGCCTATGTGATGAACAGGTCATCAGACAAGGAAGATAGTTCAATTATTCCTTCCATAACTCGGATTTCTGCTTCGGAAGTAAGTGGAACTGCACTACCTGTCCCATCTAAGTTGGTTGTTAGGCCATCAGTTTGTATTTCCCCTTCAAGGTTAATCTCAAGTTCAATAGGAACCTTAGGTTGACCAACTTCCTTCTCAAAGGTAGGTGGTGCACTCAGCCTTTGAAGCTCTTCAACTCCAAAGTAGGCAACGACTATATCAGGGGAGGGTTGTTCAAGAAAGGAGCTTATTAGAAATTTGGTTAAAAATTTGCTAAGGTAGATAAGAATCCTTGGATCCACTTGAAATGTAATAGGAGGTGGTTGATGAAGATGCGGGACCGTTTAAGGGATGATCACTTACAACACAACATATAATGAGGAGAGTGAGTTAGAACACTTAACAAATCAAATGGTAAACTAATAACTAGTCACACTTTGATACTAAGTAACACAAGTAATAAAGAGATAGAACAAGAACAAGAACAATAACACAAGTGTTTGGTTTTTAAGAATGTTGTATATTGCTCTCAAGTTCCTTACAAGTGTTTACAAATGATAAAATCATGAAGATAAAAAGGACTTGAGATACTTTATACTACATCCTACAGCTGACCATACGTTGAAGGCCAGCTGGATACGTGATCTAGACAACAACAAAATCAATGTAGAGTCAAAAGGCAGATTGCCTTTTGACTAGTGATTATGACATGCCATTGCTCGCATCTTAATATATTATAAAAAGGATAAAAGTACATAAAGTAGAAAGCAACAGACTCAAGACCTCAATGTACAGTTTCCCAAAAGCATGGACCTTTCACCAACTTGTGAAAGTTGGTGAGTCAAACTGAGTTGCAGCGGAAAGGTGGTTCAGCTTTATGGTAAAAGGTACATCAGATAAAGCATGTACTAAAAAGTCTTTGGAAGAAATTTGTCTTCATGAGTTGGCTTCGAAAGACTTTGTCTTTGAAGCTTCGGAAGACTTCATATTTGGCTTCAGAAGATATTGGTCTTGGCTTTGAAAGATTTCACACATAGAATATTTTTCTAAGTCATAGTGTGAAACTTCCCAAGCATTCTATTTAGTACTTATGTGCATGCATGCAGGATAGACTTTGGATGTTTTGGATTGCATTAGCCTTATATGAAACCTTACAAACTCCCCCTAGGCTGATGCTACCAAAACATTTGAAGACTTCAGATATTGATAGTCCTTATTATGATAATGACCATGCCTTTCTTCATAAGATGGTCAGGATCATTCAGACTATCAAAGTGCTTTCTCATCTAAAGAGATCATGCTAAGGTAGATTGAACATGTCTTCCCATATGTAGACATCTTCAATACCTTGATCTATAATCTTATGCCATCTCTTTGGATTAGTAGTGTAAGTCTAGGATAAGATGGGTCTTCTTGATGCCAGAGGAGCTACTTTGATTGGAGTTGGTGGAGCTTCCTCTTGTTGCACATCCTCAGGATGTCCTGACTCATCCTGAGGTTTGGAGATGGATGCTCCTTTCTTCTTCTTTTTAGACTTTGGTTAGAAGTCATCCTTTTATCCTCTTTGCACCTTTTAACTGAGAAGACTTGCCTATGGCACCTTGTTGATCATATTTGTCTTTCTCAGTTAGGTTTTCCTCTCTCACAAGTTTAGATTAAGAGGGGCCAAAACCTTGTTGTGGATCAGAAGATGAAGCTTTCTGAGATTCAGAAGGAGGTCCAGGTTGTGTTGTCTCAAAAGGTTCAACCTTTACCACCACTTCTTGAGGGACCTAACTTGGTGGGGAGTGTAAGTCAACAAGTTCTCTCTTTTGATCGTCTGCTTGATTACCCTAATGTGCTCATCCATAGTGGATAGAGACATATGGCCAAGTCTCTTTCAAAAAGCTCATAATCCTTTCCCTATCAGCAGACTTATTTTTACTCTTATGGATGATGGCTCTTGTCTTGGTAGCTTCTTCCCTCATCTTCCTCTTTTTTGCCTTTCTTTCTTTGAGCACTTCAAGTTCAACTTGCTTGAGATACTCAAAATCAATTTACATAAAGGACAAGGGAAGAGTGTATCTGCTTGATAGAGACATGTGGCACTCAGGTAGTTGATCATGTTGATCCTATCAGTTTCTTTGTCTACCTGAGGTTCTTGTGAAGCCACAGTCTCTTACACAGGGCTTTCTTGAATTGGTGGGAGAGTAGGACATATTTGTAGAGCCTTTTCAGCCTCCTTTCCTCCTTAATCTAAAGAAACAATCTTGCATCCTCTGCTTCCTTCTTCTCTCTTGGCAATTTCATGTCAGCCAGTTCATTCAATTCTTCTAAGGGGCGAGATGATATTATCAATATCATGGCTCCTGGTCTGTAAGTTAGCAATCTGACTACCCTTAACTTATCATCTTGAGTGTTTGGTCTAGGGGCACCCTGATTGTAGCTTCCATGAAGCCTATAGACACTACAGAGGAACTTTGTCCCCTTAGCTTCCTTTTCCTCTCTCTCTCCTCCTCCTTAATCTCCTCTAGAGTCATTTTCCTTTTCCCTTTGTCACTCACAGACCTTTTTGACTCAGGGTGGAGAGAGCTTTGGCCTTCATTTCTTGGAGTAGCATCCATGCTCTGGCCAGAGAGAGGTTGAGACACACCTTCACCAGTAAGTGTCTCATCAAGTGAATGGATTTCTGAAGTAGTCTAGGTGTGACAAGGCTCTTAGGTTCTATCATTGGGCCTTCATTAAAGGTTTTCCCTTTGAAGCTAAGCTTAGGGTCTGCCTCAACATCCAGTTGACCAATGACATTGCTTGTTGCCTTTGTCTCCTTCTGAGGCTGAAATCTATAGTAATCCTGTCTTGAATCCTTTGAGCCAATTTTTCAGCTTGTCTAGATTGGCTTGGGTTGACAAGTGGCATGTTGATGAGGTCAAGACCTTCACAGTAGTTCAAGGTCTAAAAGTTGAAGACCTCTTGCTGCCCTTGAACTCTTTGAAGAATAAGGGCTCTTCTATCAGCATCATACATCCACCCTATGATGTAGTTGGAAGTTACTTAAGGTGGAGATGACACAGCCCTTGGTATGCCTTCCTCAAAGAGACTTTGAATGAAAGAGTCTATAGAGTCCACATCAATGTGAACTTGAGGAAGTTGCTGAGTATGAACAACTGCAAGTGAGGATGATGATTCCTTAGTGTCCATACTTTATGAGGAACACCCAGATTATGTGATTGTAATAACTTTCTCCCCCTCTTTGGTAGCATCACCCTCTTGCATAGGTGAGCTAGGAGTAAGTCAATCACATCCACAGGTTCTTGTGTTCCCGATTGAACTCTTCTTAAAGGTCTCCTAGCTAGTTTCTCCTTAAGATAAGATATCTCAAGTTGCTAATCATTGACTCTATTATGTAAGGTAGTCACCAGAGATTCCAAGTGACCAACCTTAGAGCCTAATTAGGTGCATGTTTTTTATATTTTTTGCATTTTTAGTCTCAGATTCCCCTCTTCTTCATCAGAAGATTCATTAGGGGATGAGATAATTGGACCAAAGCCCTCAGTCTCACCACCAGCATCATGTTCTTGGCTACTGGTTTTCTTCTGCTCACTGACCACTTCAGATGGAGTATAAGTGGGCTGAATTGCGATGGTTGAGGTCTTAAAGATGTAATCACTTGCAGAAGTGAGAGCCTTTTCCATATGGACTTCCTAAACAGGGTCAGGGAGATCCACCTCAGTGGTAAGTAGATGATGTGGGCTAGACAGGGGGTAGTCAGAAGCACTCATCTCTCTTTGAGTGGGGGAAGAGTAGAGAGACCCATGGTACTCATTGAATCCCAAGTCTTCATCATCATAGAAATCAAGTCTAGGGATTGGTTGGTTGAGATCTAAAGGTTGGGGATGGTAACTTTCCCTGAAGGTTGTTCACTTGAGTGTTGAGATTCAGAGCGAAGGCTTAAGGTTGTTGGGCTAGTGAGCTCATTAGGCTGAGCATGAGGAACCTCAATACTGATTCTTGAAGTGATGGGAGTGGTTTGCTCCTCTAGAGAAGTGGGAGCTCCAGTTTTCACTTCCTTCTGTGTGGGTAGTAGTATGAGGGCCTGCACAGATTGAGTAGCTTGTGCAGGGGTTTGTTTGGATTTTCTTTAGTAAGTGAGGATGATTTGTGGTTGTTTTGATGGTTGAGAGGTAGAAGGTGTGGGTTCAACAATAGCTTGTGCTGCCAGGTTGTCACCTTGAGAAATGAGCTCTAACATTTTAGGGATAAGGTTTGTTTCTACCCCAAAGAAGCCAACAGTTGGCTTCTTCAAAATTTTAAGATGTTGGGCTTCATCTGTCCCAATTTAAGAACATTACTTGTTTCCTTCAGTCCCAATTTAAGAACATTACCTGTTTCCCTCAATTGTGAGCCTAGTTCACAGTTAAGAATGTGTTGAACATATCTAGGAAACATATAATATTCTAAGAAGTCCAAGTTAGCAAGCAAATTTGTATAAACAAACTAACATGAAGTAAGTATTCTGAACTTGACCCCCTAAACCATCCAATGCACTATGAAGGAGAGATCTTCAGAAATCTGGTCCCAGCCCCCATGCTTGTTGGACAAGTTGTGGATGACCACATGAAGTAAGTACTTCCACTCTGAGGAGACATTCCCTTTGCTGAAGGTCTTGACAAAGAAATCTCCTTCATAGCCCATCTGCTAAAAGGAGTGGATTACAGCTTCTTTAGGAAAGGACAATTCACCTTCCTCATCATCCAACTGAATATGGGTGTTGATGATTGTAGAGATTATATGAAGAGGCTGGTGCAACCCAAACACCCAAAGTCTCTTTTGCATGCTGCATAAGTACATTAAAGAAGAATGCTTCGGAAGTTTCACACATGCAACAGAAATATTCTAAGTGTGAAATCTTTCAAAGCCAAGACCAATATCTTTTGAAGCCAAAGATGAAGTCTTCCGAAGCTTCAATAGACAAAGTCTTTTGAAGCCAACACTTGAAGACAGATTTCTTTCAAAGACTTTTAACAACATGCTTTATCTGATGTACTTTTCAATAAAGCTGGACCTTTTTCCACTGCAGCTCTATAAAGTCACCAACTTACATGAGTTGGTGAAAAGGTCCATGCTTTTGGTAACTGTACATTGAGGTCTTGAGTCTGTAACTTTCTACTTCATGTACTTTATCCTTTTTGTAATAGATAAGGATGTGAGTTTTGGCATGTCATAGTCACTAGTCAAAAGGCAATCTGCCTTTTGACTCTATAATTGATTTTGTTTTGTGTCTAGTCAATTGTATCCAGATGTCCTTCAAAGTATGGCCGGCTGTAGGATGTAGTATAAGTATCTCATGTTCTTGTATCTTTCTAGTATGCTTTGTAACACTTGTAATAGAACTTGAGAAAGCAATATACTGCAATCTTAAAAACCATATACTTGTGTATCTTGTTCTCTTGTTCTGTCTCTTACTTACTTACTTGTGTTCTTAGTATCATCTATTGTGGTTAATCCAGCTCATGGTTTAATTAAGTTAAGTTTGTTCTCCTCTTTGTGTTGTTGTGTTGTAAGTGACCACCTTTCACCGGTCCTGCATTTGGTATCCAGGCTCTTGATATAAGATCTCACCATCTTTAGATCCCTCACACACACAAATACTAAACTTTTCAAATGGCAGCCATTTCCAACACTGGTATGGAAACTGGAACCATGAATAAGTCCCCACTGATCACTCTTAAAGAATTTGATACCTGGTGCCTAAGAATGGAAGGTTTCATCAGGTCTCTAGACTCAAGAATGTGGGAGTCTGTTGAGAATGGACCTTACGTACCATACATCTCTTCTGCTAATGGTGGTGGTATGATCCCCAAGGATGTGACATACTACTCAGATAAAGACAGAAAGAGAGTAGAGATTGACCGGAAGGCCATGACAGCCCTTCAGACTGCTCTTCCTACCTCTGTATACAGAGGTTTCAAGAAATGCAAAACAACTAAGCAGTTGTGGGATGCATTGAAACTAATATATGAGGGTTCCTCTGAAGCAAAGGAGAACAAGAAGGATCTCCTAAAGCAGCAGTTTGAAAACTTCACCTTCAAAGCAGGTGAAACCATGACTCAGCAATACTTCAGGTATGTTGAGATTGTGGATACCCTAGTGGATGGTGGAGTTGCTATTGAGAACAGAGACATTGTAAGGAAGTTCATGTCCTCACTTCCTAGGCAATGGACACACTACGGTATGGTTATCAAGAGGACTGAGAACCTGAAAACTCTCACGCTGACAGAGTTATATGGGATTCTCAGTGGCTACTAGATGGAGATGAACATGCAAGGTTCATCTGGCAACTCCAACAATCAAATGGGTTCAGCCCTTCATGTGGTTGAAAGGGATAGCATAGAACCCCAACATCATCTCATATGCTACTCTGACAACTCACCAAAGGGTACCTTCATCACCTTCCTAGAGACACCAAGGGAGAACTATACTCAATGAAGCCCATTCCAAGAGACAAGTTCTTCTCAAGCCTTTGTGTCTTCTGATGAAAGTTGTGGCAGCTTTCTTTTCACCCTTGAAGACCTAGACTATATCCATCTAGATGATCTGGAGTACATGGAGATAGTGCAGCAGATGGCTCTTCTCACTCATAAAGCCAAGATGTTCTACAAGCGGACTGGAAGGAAGTTTCCAAGCAATGCAACCAGTGGAAAGTTTGGGCTGGATAAAAGCAAAGTCAAGTGTTACAACTGTAACTTGATGGGCCACTTTTCCAGAGAGTGTAAGGCACCAAGAACAAATGGTGGTCAAGCACAGTCCAGACCAAACTACACTAACAAAGCAACCCAGAATGAGAAGCCAAAGCAGCAAGTTGTTGTTGCTGTTGAAGAAGGAGGCTTTGACTGGAGCTTTCAAGTGGAATATGTTTTTCCAAACCAAGCACTGATGGCAAATCAGGATGGATCCAAGGTATTGGAACATCTCTGTACCCCTGAATGCATTGCTAAAGTTAATAGATACAGGTCCTACAACTTAGAAATAAGATCTGATCTTGAGTCCTTGAACATCTTAAAAGCTGAGTTTAGAAAGTCTGAAAATAATTATAAACTAAAGATAGAGGACTTAGAAAAAACCATTTCAGTTCTAAAACATGAGCATACAAACTTTATGACTCAGATCAAAGATCTCATAACTAAGCTGACTGAGTGTCAGGCTGAGCTTGTGATCAGCAACGCCAGGGGAGAAATGTATGTTCTTGAAGAAGAGACTTTCAAGAACATGATATCCTTATCCCTTCACAACAAAGTGTGCTATCAAAACAAGAAGGGACTAGGATCAAATGAAATAGCTCCTCCACACACAATCTTTTCTGTAAGATCACCTAGGTGTGGAACTTGTGAAGATGAGCTTCCTCTCATAGATCCTTTGAGTGAAGAGGATGAAGAAGTGATAGTGAAGAATATATCTGAAAAGAGTGAAGAGGAGGATTCTAAGAAGGGCCACTATACTTCTAAGGAGAAGAAGAAGAATGTGATGACCAAGTCAATGAGAAAGAACTTGATCATAAAGAGCAAAAGAAAAGCTGGGAAGGCTCAAGAGATCAATGCTACTTTGACTCTAAGTAGAAACAAGTTTTTATCTCTGCAGGGTTTGAAGTAGTAAAAAATGAAGACATTAACCTAAACTCTTCTGCTAAGAGTTATGGTTCATGTTCAAATCATCTCAGTACCAAGAAGAAGGTTGATATGTTGTCTACCACTGCTACACAGCCTGGACCATCCAACTCCAAGAACAGTCCTAAGCCCAAAAGGACTGTCTCATCATCTGCAAAGATGATGGTGGAGAAGGGATGTGACCAAATTCAGTCTTGTTCCCTGCAGAAGGCTCTTGGGAAGAAGAAAATGGAGTGTGTCATGTGTGAAAGTACTGCTCATCTAGCTAAGGATTGTCCATACAATCCTAAAGGTACTTTTCATATGACTAAGACAAGGACGTCCAAGAGTTCTAAGAAGATTCAAGCTTCAGAAGGAAAATCTGTTTCCTTCGAAAACTCCAAAACTAAGAAGAAGGCAGGTGGAAAATTGCTTTCAGAAGAAAAGTTGGTCTCGGAAGGAAGGAATACTTCCAAAGCACTGAAGTCTGCTACAGTGTCTGTAGAATCTTTCAAAGGTCCAGTCATCAAAACTTTTGAAGTCTCAAGAGCTTCCAAAGTATTGAAGATAAAGTCCAAGCTTCCAAAGGTGGGGTGGAAGTCTAAGAAATACCAAGTGACTAAAAATTCTCCATCAACAATAGCTCAAGATCCTCCAAGCACAACCATAGGATCTATTACTGTTGCATTACCTTATGTTTCTCTTAGTGAACCAAAGACAAATAAGGCTAGGGTTTCCAAATGTAATTAATCATTTTCTTTGTGCAGGGACAGCTCAAGACAAACAAGAATATCTGGATCATTGACAGTGGTTGTTCCAGGCACATGACAGGCAATAGGTCACTACTCCAGAACTTTGAAAGGATTGATGGAGGACCAGTTGCTTTTGGAGGAGATGAAGGTGGTTACATTCCTAGAAGGGGCAAGGTCACAAATGTTAAGCTCGGCATTGAAAAGGTCAACTTTGTCAAGGAGCTTGGGTACAATCTTTTGAGTGTATCTCAATTTTGTGATCAGAGTCATAACATGCTCTTTACTGAGCATGAGTGCATTGTTCTCAAGCCCGGGGTGGTCATTCCTCATGAGCATATTCTGCTTAGAGCCCCCAGGAAAGGAACATGTACAAGATGGACTTGCAAGAAACATCTCCCTCTGGAGAAGTTTCATGCTTTTTGTCTAAAGCCAATAGTGATGAGTCTTTCCTATGGCATAAAAGAATATGCCATGTAAACTTTTAAAACATGAATAACCTTATTAAGAATGATTTGGTAACTGGAATGCCAAAGAAAGAGTTTCAAGGATGATCATTGTGTTGCATGCCTGAAAGGGAAGCAACATAAGGTATCTCACAAGCCTAAGGAAATAAACTCCATCACTACACTCCTACACTTGTTACATATGGATCTCTTTGGCCTCACCAGTGTAATAAGTCTAGGAGGACCTCTTATTGTTTAGTGATCACAAATGACTTTACAAGATTCACTTGGGTCTTCTTCCTTAGATCTAAGGATGAGACTCCTGAGATTCTAAAAAATTTCATCCTAAAGATTGAGAATCAATCTGATCACAAGGTCTAAATCATAAGATGTGATCAGTGAACTGAATTCAAGAACCAAATCCTTGATAAATTTTATGATGAAAAAGGTATTACAAGATGCAAAACAGAGTTTTAGTGGTTCAGACTCATGGCAAGACCCCTTATGAACTTTGGCACAAGAGGAAACCTTCATTGGTTTTCTTAGGTCATTTGGATGTCCCTGCACCATCTTGAATACCAAAGATCAAATTGCCAAATTTGCGAAGAAATCAGATGATGGACACTTTATTGGATACTCTTCCCAAGCTAAGGCTTATAGAGTATACAATCTTAGAACTAGAATTGTTGAGGAGTCAGCCAATGTGACTTTCAATTAACACATACCATGTGTAGCTGGTTCTGGTCCTGATTGGCTGTTGATCTTGATTTAGTTACCAACTTTTTTAACAAATCTTGTGAGACTATTTTAGGTTCTGCAGAAAACTTAAATACACGTGATCCTAATCCAAGATTGAGCTAAGAATTCCTTCAAGCTACACATCTTCAGCTCTAGTTGTAACTACTTCTACAAATGAAGTATCCATCGGCACCACAATGACAAATTCAGCTAATACATCTGGGATGCCTTCAAATTCCAGCTCAGAGGCTTTACAACTAGATAAAGACACTAAAATGTAGAAGAAAACAATGGAGGTGGTGACAGTGATCAGGAATTTCTTGATGCTGATAACCACTCCATAGATGACAACATCAATGATGTCACACACTCATTGGATCAAGCTTCTCTTGATAAGTGTGCTGATGTAATGGGAGAAACATATATACTAGATCTAAATTTCTCTAATTTAGATCTCTCTCAACAACTTGCTGTGGTCCCTCAGCTAAGGATCCACAAGTCTCACCCCACCACAAACATCATTGGAGGTGTTGTCACAGGGGTAAGAACAAGAGGACAAACCCATGAAGAAAATGTTTGTCTTAACTCTTGTTTCTTATCCCAGATAGAGCCAAAGAATATTGATGAGGCTCTAAAGGATGGAAGTTGGGTTAAAGCTATGCAACAGGAGGTGCTTCAATTCAAAAGGCAGAAAGTTTGGAACATTTGTCCCCTTCCTCATGGGAAGACTACCATTGGTACCAAATGGGTGTTTAGGAACAAGAAGGATGATAGAGGCATTATCATCAAGAACAAAGCTAGACTAGTTGTTCAAGGGTACACATAAAAAGAAGGGATTGACTACACTGATGTCTTTCTTGCTGTAGAAAGACTAGAAGCTATTAGGATATACCTGGAATTTGTTGCATCCAAGAACTTCAAGGTCTATCAACTTGATGTAAAGTGTGCTTTTCTTTATGGAGTGATTGATGAAAAGGTATATGTCAAACAGTCACCTGGTTTTGCAGATCCTGATCATCCTGATTATGTCTACAAGCTTGACAAAGCTCTTTATGGGCTGCATCAGGCACCCAGGAAGTGGTATGAGACTCTATCTCAGTATCTCAACAAACATGGATATAGGAGGGGTACTATGGAACTCTCTTCCACAAAGGATAGGGAAATGACTTGATACTAGTTCAAGTATATGTAGATGACATCATATTTGGTTTAACTAATCCAAGGCTCTGTAAAGACTTTGAGAAGCTGATGAAGGACAGATTTGAAATGAGTGCCATGGGGGAACTTAATTTCTTTCTGGGAATTCAAGTGAAGCAAGTTGAAGATGGCATCTTTATTAGTCAGTCAAAGTATGTTCAACACATACTCAAGAGGTTCAACATGACTGATTGTAATATTGCTAAGACACCCATAGCTAGAAACCACTCTCTTGGACCTGATCTTGAGGGGGGTGTAGATGAACACTTATACAGGGCTATGATTGGGTCTCTTATATATCTTACAGCTAGCAAGCCTAATATTATGTTTGCCAACTGTATCTGTGAAAGATATCAAGCCAACCCTAAGATGTCTCACCTTATCACTATCAAAAGGATTCTAAGATACCTCAAAGGTGCTTCAACACTTGGTTTATGGTATCCTAAGAATTCTGACTTCAATCTGTATGCATATACAGATTGTGATTATGGTGGTTGCAATATGACTGCAAAGTCAACATCTGGGGGATGTCAGTTTCTTGGTGGAAGGGTTGTCTCATGATAATGCAAGAAACAATCATGTGTCTCTGCATCAACTGTTGAAGCTAAATACAGTGCTGCTACGAGCTGTTGTGCTCAAGTGCTTTGGATCAGAATCAGATGTTGGACTATGGGTTAAACTTCAAGGAGACTCCCATTCACATAGAAAACAACAGTGTTATTTCTATCATAGAGAATCCTATCCAGCACTCAAGGACTAAACACATCAACATCAGGTATCATTTAATAAGAGATAATTATGAAAAGGGATTAATCAAACTAGTCAAAGTTCACACAAATGAACAATATGGTGTTCTGTTTACAAAAGCTTTTGATGAAAAGAGATTTAAATATCTAATATCAGCTATTCGAATGATAAACTTGAGTAGTTTTTTCTTAAAACTAATTCATTATTTCTTAAAATCTGTGTGTCCTAAGTTGTCTAGTTCATCATTTTCATAAGCTCTTGTTTTCTTTGGATGAAAATCTTTTTGAAGACTTTCTTTAGATTTTTGAAGATTTTTGATCCTTCAGAACATATGTTTTTATCTTCGGAAGAAAATCATGCCTTCAAAACAAATAACTGTCTAAGAATTTACCTTCAGAAGAAATTTCTAAAATATCTACAAAAGCTTAAATGCTTGTCTCAGACACTTATATGTTTTCAAGGACCATTCTCTTCCGAAGCAAATTAACTCTCAGAAGCTTTGTTCTTCTGAAACAATGCATTCAAGTCTTAATTTTTCTTCCGAAGGAAAATTTTCACAACTCTTAGGAAAATCTTCCGAAGTCATTTTAGCTTCGGAAGATTTTTCATTAAAACTTCCACAGATAATTTACCTTCGGAAGCTTTTTGACTTCTGCAGATAATTTACTTCCTCGGATATTGGGAAGGGAAGGTCTCATCCCAATGGAAATTCCTGCTCCATGTGGTTATCCACAGCTTATCAAACAAGCATGGTGGATGGGACCAGATTCCTGAGGATCTCTCCTTCATTGTCCATGGGATGGTTCAGGGAGTCAAGTTCAGGTATTCTCGGTTTGTTACTAATCTGCTTGCAAACTTGGACTCCTTAGAGTATTACTTGTTCCCTAGATATGTTCAATACATTCTTAATTGTGAATTGGGCTCACAGTCAAGGGGAAAAGGTAATATTGTTAAATTGGGACAGATGAAGTCCGACATCTTTAAGATAATGAGAAAGCCCACTGTTGGCTTCTCTGGGGTAGAAACAGCCCTGGTCCCAAAAATGTTAGAGCTCATTGCTCAAGGTGACAACCTAGCAGCACCAGCTAGTGTTGAACCCACACCTTCTACTACCCTACCACCTCAACAGCCATAAATCACCCTCACCTAGCAAAGAAAACACAAACGAACCCCTACTCAGACTATTCAGTTTGTGCAGGCCCCCATATACTTACCCACATAGGAAGAAATGGACACTGAAGCTCCTATTTCTCTTGAGGAGCAAACCACTCCCATTCCTTCTATGATCAGTGTTGAGGTTCCTCATGCTCAGCCTGATGAGCTCATAAGCCAAACCGCCTTAAGCCATCACTCTGAGTCTCAACACTCAAGTGATCAACCTTCAAGGGATAGTTACCATCCCCAGCCCTTTAGATCTTAACCAACCAATCCCCAACCTTGACTTCTATACTGATGAAGATCTAGGTTTCAGTTAGTATCATGATTCTTTCTTCTTTTCCCCTACTCAAGAGAGATGAGTGCTCCTGAGTCTCCTATTTCTATCCCCACATCAGTCACCTACTATTAAGGTGGACACTTCTAAACCTGTTCAGGATGTCCATATGGAAAAGGCTCTCACTTTTGAAAGTGATTACATCATTAAGACCTCAACCATGGCAACTCAGCCCACTGACTTCTCAACTGAGGCTGTCAGTGAGCAGAAGATAACCAGCAGCCAAGAACCTGAAGCTGGTGATGAGAGAGAGGACTATGGTCCAATCATCTCATCACCCAATGATTCTTCTGATGAAGATGAAGGGAATCTAAGACTAAAGGTGCAACAACTATCTAAAACATGCACATATTTAGTCTCCAAGGTTAGTCACCTTAAATCTCAAGTGACTACCTTGCAAAACAGGGTCAATGATTAGCAACTTGAGATTTCATATCTTAAGGACAAACTAGCTGGGAGACCTTTAAGAGGAGCTCAACCAAGAACACAAGAACCTGTGAATGTGATTAATCTAACTCCTAGCTCACCTATGCAAGTGGGTGATGCTACCAAAAAGAGGGAGAAAGTCATCACTATCATAGAACTTGGGAGTTCTTAAAGAGTATGGACATTAAAAACTCACCATCCTCACATGTAATTATGCCTACTTAGCAACTTCCTCAAGTTCATATTGATATGGACTCCATATAGTCCTTAATACAGAGTCTGTTTGAGGAAGAGATACCAAGGGCTATGTCATCTCCACCATCTTCAAATCACATTATTAGGTGGAGGTATGACAGCAACAGAAAAGCCTTCATCACTCTTAGAGTTCAAGGGCAACAAGAGATCTTAAATTTTCACACCTTGAACTTCTATGAAAGTCTGGATCTAGTCACAATGTCACTTGTCAATCCAAGCCATTCAAGACAAGCTGACAGAATGGCTCAAAGAATCCAGGACATGATCATTGCAGAGTTCAGTTTTAGAAGACGACTAAGGCAATCAGGAAATGACATCGGTCAACTGGATGTTGAGGCAGACCCTAAGATTAGTTTCATAGGGGAAACCTTGACTGAAGGTCCAGTGGCAGAACCTGAGAGCCCTGTCCCATCAACATCAACTGCTGCAGAGATCCATACTCTTTTTGAGACACCTGCTAGTGAAGGTGCTTCTCAACCTCTCTCTGGCCAGAGCTTAGAAGCTACATCAAGCAATGAAGGCCAAAGCTCTCTCCACCCTAAGTCACAAAGGTCTGTGAGTGACAAAGGGAAAAGAAAGATGATATCTGAAGAGATTGAGGAGGAGGAGAGAGAGAGAGAGAGAGAGAGGAAAAGGAAGCTGAGGGGAGAAAGTTTCTCTTCTAGGTCTGCAAGACTCATGGAGACTGCAATCAGGGCTGCCCCCAAACCAAACACTCAGGATGATGAGTTGAGGGCAGTCAAGATAAACTACTTGCAGACCAGGAACTATGACATTGACAATGTCATTTCTCCCCCCTTGGATGAACTAAATGAACTGGTTGATATGGAAAGGTCAAAGGAGAAGAAAGAGGCAGAAGATGCAGAGTTACTTGTTCAAATGAAAGAAGACAGAAGAAAGAAAAGACTATAAAAGCATGTGCCTACTCTCTCCCCAGTTCAAGAAAGTCCTGCACATGAGGATGTGGTTCAACAAGAACCTCAGGTAGATAAAGAAGAAGACAGGATCAAAATGATCAACTACGTGAGTGCCACAGGTCTCTATCAGGCAGAAGCACTTCTTTCCTTATCCTATGACTATATTGAGTTTGAGTATCTCAAACAACTTGAACTTGAGATAGTTAAGGAAAGAAAGACAACCAAAAGGAAGCTAAGGGAAGAAGCTGCTAAATCAAGAGCCATCATCCAAAAGAACATGAAGAAGTCTGCACACAAGCAGAGGATGATGGGTTCTTGAAGCTATATGGATTCTTCGAAAGGAGACTTGGCCCCATGTCTCTATCCACTATAGATGAGCATATCAGGGTGATCAAGCAGAAGATAAAGAGTGGAGAGCTGATTGACTTACACTCCCCTCCAAGTCAAGCTCCACCTGAAGTGGAGGTTAAGGTTGAACAAGCAGAGACAACACAACCCAGACCTCCTGCTGAATCTTAGCAAGCTTCATCTTTTGATCCACAGCAGGGTCAACCTCCCTCTCCTTCTGAACCTATGAGAGAGGAAGACCCAACTGAGAAAGACAATGAAGATAATCAGGGTGTTGCAGGCCAGTCTTCTCAGTTAAAAGGAACAAAGAGAAAGAAAAGGATTGCTTCAAGCCAAAGTCAAAGAAGAAAAAGGTTGTATCTTTTTCTAAACCTCAAGATGAATCAGAACATCTTGAGGATGTGCAGCCAGAGGATGCTACATCAACTCCCATTCAAACAGCTCCTCTAGCATCAGGAAGACCCATCTTGTCCTGGACATACACCACAAATCTAAAAAGATGGCATGTCATTAGAGATCAAGGCATTAAAGAATCTAAACTTGGAAAGACATGTTTTAGTTGCCTCTATATGATCTTTTGATATGAGGAGACACTTTGACGGTCTGAAGGATCCTGATCAACTCATCAAGAAAGGAATGGTCATTATTCTGATGAGGACTGTTGATATCTGAAGGCTACTAGTGTTTTGGTACCATCAGCCTAGGGGGAGTTTGTAGAGATTATATGAAGAGGCTGATGCAACCCAAACACCTAAAGTCTCTCAGGCATGCTGCACAAGTACACTGAAGAAGAATGCTTCGGAAGTTTCGCACATGCAACAGAAATATTCTAAGTGTGAAATCTTCCGAAGCCAAGACCAATATCTTCCGAAGCCAAAGATGAATTCTTCCGAAGCTTCAATAGACAAAGTCTTCTGAAGCCAACACTTAAAGACATATTTCTTCCGAAGACTTTTAACAACATGTTTTATCTGATGTAATTTTCCATAAAGCTGGACCCCTTTTCACTACAACTCTATAAAGTCACCAACTTACATGAGTTGGTGAAAAGGTTCATGCTTTTGGTAACTATACATTAAGGTCTTAAGTCTATAAATTTCTACTTCATGTACTTTATCCTTTTTGTAATAGATAAGGATGTGAGCTATGGCATGTCATAGTCACTAGTCAAAAGGCAATCTGCCTTTTGACTCTACAATTGATTTTGTTTTGTGTCTAGTCAATTGTATCTGGTTGGCCTTCAAAGTATGGCCGGCTGTAGGATGTAGTATAAGTATCTCATGTTCTTGTATCTTTCTAGTATGCTTTGTAACACTTGTAATAGAACTTGAGAAAGCAATAACTACAATCTTGAAAACCATATACTTGTGTATCTTGTTCTCTTGTTCTGTCTCTTACTTACTTGTGTTCTTAGTATCATCTATTGTGATTAATCCAGTTCACTGTTTGATTAAGTTAAGTTTGTTCTCCTCTTTGTGTTGTTGTGTTGTAACTGACCACCCTTCACCGGTCCTACAATGATGGCTAGAGTGATGAAGATTTTCTTCCCCTACATTGTAGGAGATAGTTTCTTATCCCTATCCATGATGACCTCTTGACTGGTCTTCTAAAAATCAAGCAGATGATCCTCATAAAGAACATGATCAATGGTAAGGGAGGTGGAGTAGTTGGACAGAGATAAAATTTGACAAACCTCTGAGAAATGAGAATCTTTCTAAGAGTGTAACAGAGCAACCTGATTGTGTTGCCTATGTAACTGCATGGAGAAGTTTGGGCCATTTCTGAGCTTAAGGTTGGCCATTTTAGATAGCTTTGAAGTGAAGAACAAAGACGATTTCAGAGAATTTTGGCAATTTAGGTCTAGGAGTAGATGATGATGATAAAGAAAGATGGGGAACCGTTGGGTTTACATATGAAATCGATTTCAGAAAAAGTTAATGATAGAGGATAAATTTGAAATCTGGGTGTCGGTCCCACCTCTAAAAAAGTAGTTTGTTTTTTGCCCAAAAGTAGTTTTCTTGGAAGTCGTAAATCTTCCGAAGGTAATTTGACTTCGGAAGTTTAGCGAAGAAAGCTTCTGAAGCCAAAATGACTTCGGAAGAAATTTCAATAATTTTTAGAGAATTTAGCTTCAAAAGAGATTAACCTTCAGAAGTTGTAAAAGCTTCCGAGAGTTAATTACTTTCGGAAGAAAAAGGTTCTTTGAAACATACAAGTACTTAGAAACAAATTTAAGCTTCGGAAGATATGCTGGAGATTTCTTTCGAAGGTAAATGTTCTGTGATAGTTGTTTGTTTTAAAGACTTAAATTTCTTCCGAAGGTAAAAACATATCTTCCAAAGAGAAAATATCAAAAATATATGAAAAGTCTTCAAAAAGAATTTTACTTCCAAATCAAACAAGAGCTTATGAATGGTGATAGATTTAGATAAATTTAGGACACATAAATTTTAGAAATAAGATATGATTAAGTTTTAAGAAAAAACTACTCAAAGTTAATCATCCTAATAGCTGATACAAGATATATGAATCTCTGTTCATCACAAGTTTGGTGAACGGATCAGCATATTGTTCAATTATATTAACCTTAACTAGTTTGATTAATCATTTCTCAAAGTTATCTTTAATCAAATGATACCTGATATTGATGTGTTTTGTCCTTGAGTGCTACACAGGATTCTCTATGATAGAGATGGCACTTTTGTTGTCTATGTGAATGGGGGCCTTCTTAAAGTTGAACCCATAGTCTAGCATCTGATTCTGAATCCAAAGCACTTGAGCACAACAGCATGCAACAGCAATGTATTCAGCTTTAGCAATTGATGCAGAGACACAGTATTGCTTCTTGCATTGCCATGAGACAAACCTTCCACCAAGAAACTAACATCCCCCTGATGTAGACTTTGTAGCCATATTGCATCCACGATAGTCACTATCTGTAAATGCATACAGATTGAAATTATTATTCTTTGGATACCAAAGGCCAAGTGTTGAGGCACCTTTGAGATATCTTAAAGTTCGCTTAATAGTGATAAGGTGTGATATCTTGGGGTTTGGCTTGATATCTTGCACAAACACATGTAGCAAACATGATATCAGGCTTGCTAGCTGTAAGGTACATAAGAGACCCAATCATAGCCCTGTAGAGGTGTTCATCCACATACTCCCCCTCAAGGTCAGGCCCAGGGAGTGGTTTCTTGCTATGGGTGTCTTAGCAACCTTACAATCAGTTATGTTGAATCTCTTGAGTATGTCTTGAACATACTTTGACTTACTTATGAAGATGTCATCTTCAACTTGTTTCACTTGAATTCCTAGAAAGAAAATGAGTTCCCCCATGGCACTCATTTCAAATCTGTCACTCATCAGCTTCTTAAAGTCTTTGTAGAGATTTGGATTAGTTGAACCAAAGATGATGTCATCTACATACACTTGAACTAGCATCAAGTCATTTCATGTTCTTTTGATGAAGAGAGTTCCATCTATAGTACATCTTCTGTATCCATGCTTGTAGAGATACTGAGATAGAGTCCCATACCACTATTTTGTGCTTGATGCAACCTATATAGAGCCTTATTAAGCCTGTAGACATAATCAAGATGATCAGGATCTGCAAAGCCAGGTGGTTGTTTGACATACACCCTTCATCAATCACCCCATAGAGAAAAGCACACTTGACATCAAGTTGGTAGACCTTAAGTTCTTGGATGCAGCAAAAGCTAAGAATATCCTAACAGCTTCTAGTCTTGCTATAGGAGCAAAAACATCTGTGTAGTCAATTCCTTCATCTTATGTGTATCGTTGAATAACTAGTCTTGCCTTGTTTTTTTATGACAAGTCCTCTATCATCCTTCTTATTCCTAAAAACCCATTTGGTTTTTATAGTAGTCTTCCTATGAGGAAGAGGGCATAGGTTCCAAACCTTTTGCCTTTTGAGTTGAAACAGCTCCTCTTGCATAGCTTCAACACAACTTCCATCCTTCAGAGCCTCATCAATCTTCTTAGGCTCTATCTGAGATAAGAAATAATAGAGAAGACAAACATTTTCATAATTGGTTTGTCCTTTTGTTCTTACCCCTAAATCAACATCTCCAACGATGTTTGAGGTAGAATGAGACTAGTGAATCCTTAGTTGAGGAATCATAACAAGTTGTTGAGAGAGATCTAAATTAGAGAAATTTAGATCTGCCATTAAGGTTTCTCCCACCACATTAGCACACTTATCAAGTGAAAGTTGATCCAATGAGTGTGTGACATCATTGATGTTGTCTTCAATAGAGTGGTTGTCAGCATCAAGAATTATTGATCACTTTCACCACCACCATGATTTTCTACATTAGAAGTTTCTTTATCTGGTTGTTGAGCCTCTGAGCTAGAATTTGAAGGCATCTTATATGTATAAGCTGAATTTGTCATTGTTGTGCTAATAAAAGCTTCATTTGCAGAGTTACAACTAGAGCTGAAGTAGTGCTACTTGAGGGTCTTCTCAATTCAAATCTTGGATCAGGATCACCTGTGGATAAGATATTTGTAGACCCTGAAACATTTTCACAAGATTTGTTAAAACAGTTGGTAACTAAATCAAGATCAAATAGCCAATCACGACAAGAACCATTTACACTGGGTGTGTGTTCATTGAAGGTCACATTAGCTAACTCCTAAACTATTATGGTTTTGAGATTGTATACTCTCTAAGCCTTAGCTTGAGAGGAGTATCTAATGAAGTGTCCATCATCTGATTTCTCAGTAAAGTTGGCAATTTGAGCTTTGGTATTCAAGATGGTGCAAGGACATCCAAATGACCTGAGAAAACCAATAAAAGGTTTCCTCTTGTGCCAAAGTTCATAAGGAATCTTACCATGTGTCTTAACTACTAAAACTTTGTTCTGCACATAGCAGGCAGTGTTGACTGCCTCTGACATAAGGTGATGGCCAGCTTAGAGTCAGACAACATGGTTCTCAGCAATACCATTTTGTTAAGGAGTCCTAGGAACTGTATTGTCTTGTAATACCCTTTTTATCACAAAATGTATCAAGGATTTGGTTCTTGAATTCAGTTCCTTGATCACATCTTATGGTTTTAACCTTATTATCAATTTGATTCTCAATCTTTAGATGAAGTTCTTTAGAATCTCAAAGGTCTTATCCTTAGTTCTAAGAAATAAGACCTAAGTGAATCTTGTAAAGTCATTTGTGATCACCAAACAATAAGAGGTCCTTCCTAGACTCATTACACTAGTGGGGCCAAAGAGATCCATATGTAACAAGTGTGGGGGAGTAGTGTTTCCTTTGTCTTGTGAGATACCTTATGTTGCTTCCATTTAGGCATGCAACACAGTGGTCATCACATGTAAACTCTTTCTTGGGCATTATAGTTACCAAGTCATTCTTAATTAGTTTATTCATGTTTTTAAAGTTTACATGGCATATTCTTTTATGCCAGAGAAAAGACTCATCACTATTTGCTTTAGACAGAAGGTGTGAAACTTCTCCAGAGGGAGATGTTTCTGCAAGTCCATCTTGTACATGTTCCCTTTCCTAGGGGCTCTAAGAAGGATATGCTCATAAAGAATGACCACCACGAGCCTAAGAACAATGCACTCATGCTTAGTAAATAACATGTTATGACTCTAATCACAAAATTGAGATACACTCATAATTTTGTATCCAAGCTCCTTGACAAGTTTACCTTCTCAATGTTGAGCTTACCATTTCTGACATTGCCCCTTCTAGTGATGTAACCACCAGCATCTCCTCCAAAAGCAACTGGTCCTCCATTAATTTTTTCAAACTTTTGGATTAGTAACCTATTGCCTGTTATGTGCCTAGAACAGTCACTATCAATGAACCATACATTCTTGTTTGTCTTCAGTTGTTCCTGCATAGAAGAGATAATTAGTTACATTTGGAAACCCAAGCCTTATTTGTCTTGGGTTCATCAAAAGAAGTTGAAGGTAATGCAACAATGATAGATCCTATAGTCATGTTTTGAGGATCTTTTGTTGTTGTTAATGGAGAACTTTTAGTCACTTGGTCTTTCTTTGACTTCCATACCACCTTCGGATGCCTAGACTTGACCTTCAATACTTTGGAAGTTTTATTGACTTCAGAAGTTTTGATGATTGGACCTTCGGAAGATCTTGCTCACACTGCAGTAGGCTTCGGTGCTTCAGAAGTGTTCCTTTCTTCCGAGACCAAATTTTCTTCCAAAGGCAATTTTACACTTGCCTTCATCTTCATTTTGGAGCTTCCAAAAGGAAAAGTATTTCCTTCTGAAGCTTGCTTCTTCTTGAAACTCTTAGAAGTCTCTTTCTTGGTCATGTGAAGAGTACCTTTTGGATTGTAAGGACAATCCTTAGCAAGATGAGAGGAACTCTCACACATAACACATTCCATCTTCTTCTTCCTAAGAGCCTTTCTCTATAAACAAGGCTGAACTTGATCACTTTCCTTCTCCATCTTTATCTTTGCAGATGTAGTGGAAGTCCTTTTAGGGTGAGAACTTCATTTGGAGTTGGATGGTTCAAGTTGTGCAGTAGTGGTACACAGCTGATCAACCTTTTTCTTGATGCTGAGATGAGTTGATATACTGAACTAGAACTCCTAGTACTAGAGTTCAAGTTAGTGTCTTCAGTCTTTACCACTTCAAATCCTGCAACGATGAAAACTTGTTTCTGCTTAGATTTGAAGGTGGTCTTGATCTCTTGAGCCTTTTTTCTTTTCTCTTGCTCTTTCTGATCAAGTTCTTTCTTATAGACTTGGTCATCACAGACTTCTTACTCACCTTAGATAGATAGTGACCCTTCTTAATATCCTATTCTTCACTCTTCTCAAAAGCATTCTCCATTATCACTTCTTCATCCTCTTCAGTCAAGGGGTCTATGAGACGAAGCTCATCTTCATAATTTCCACACCTGGGAGATATTACAGACAAGATGGTGTATGGAGGAGCTATCTCACTAGATCCCAGTCACTGCTTATTCTGATAACAAATTTTGCATGCAAGGATGAGGCTATAATGTCATTGAAGGTGTCTTCTTCAAGAACACATTTTTCTTCCCTGGCTTTGTTGATCACAAGCTCAGCCTGGCATTAAGTCAACTTGGTTATGAGATCTTTGATCTGAGTCATGTAGTTGGTATGTTCATTTTTAAGAACTTAAATGGTTTTTCCTGAGTCCTCTATATCCATTTTATAATCATTTTCAGATCTTTTGAAATCAGATTTTAAGATATTCAAGGACTCAAGATCATATCTCATCTCTAAGTTGTAGGACATCTATCTATCAACTTTAGCAATACATTCAGGTATACAAAGATGTTTCAATATGTTTGGTTCATCATGGTCAGCCATTAATACTTGGTTTGGAGATGCATCTTCCACCTAAAAACTCCAGTCAAAGCCTCCTTTTTCAACAGCAACTGCAACTTGCTGCTTTGGCTTCTAATTCTAGGTGGCTTTCTCAGTGTAGTTTGGTCTAGTTTGTGCTTGGCCACCATTTGTTCTTGGTGCCTTGCACTCCCTTGTAAAGTTTCCTATTTGGTTATAGTTGTAACATTTGACTTGCTTTTATCCAGCCCAAACTTTCCACAAGTTGTATTGCTTCGAAACTTCCTTCTTGTCCTCTTATAGAACTTCTTGGCTCTGTGAGTGAGAAGAGCCATCTATTGGACTATTTCCATGTACTCCAGATCATCTGGATGGATACAAAAGGGTGAATAAAAAAGTTGTTTGTGCTTTCATCAGAAGACACAAAGGCATGTGAAGAGCTTGTCTCTTGGAATGGGATTCCTTGAGTGTAGCTTTCTCATGGTGTCTCTTGGAAGGTGATGAATGGACCCTTTTGTGAGTTTTTAGGTAGCATATAAGATGATGTTGAGGTTCTATGCTATCCCTTTCAGTCACATGCAGGGCTGAACTTATTTGATTATTGGAGTTACCAGATGAACCTTCCATCTTCATCTCCATCTAGTATCCACTAAGAATACCATACAACTCAATCAAAGTGAGAGTCTTAAGGTTCTTAGTCTTCTTGATAACAACACAATAATATATCCATTGCCTAGGAAGAGAGGACATAAACTTCCATACAATGTCCCTATTTTCAAGAGTCACTCCAACATCCATTAGAGTGTCCATAATCTCAACATACCTGAAGTATTATTGAGTCATGGTTTCACCTGTTTTAAAGATGAAGTTTTCAATCTGCTGCTTCAGGAGATTCTTCTTGTTCTCCTTGGCTTCAGTATACCCTCCATATATTAGTTTCAATGCATCCCATAGCTGCTTAGCTGTTTTTGCATTTCTTGAAACCTCTGTATACATAGTTTGGAAGAGCAGTTTGAAGGGCTGTCATGGCTTTCTGATCAATCTCTACTCTCTTTCTATCTTCATTAGAGTAATCAGCCACAGCCTTTGGAATCATAACACCTCAAGTAGCTGAGGAGGTGCTTGGTATGTAAGGTCTAGAGACAACAGATTCCCACATCCTGGAGTCTTGTGACTTGATGAAACCTTCCATTCTTTGGCACCAAGTGTCAAATTCTTCAGGATTGATTAGTGGGGACTTTTTCATGGTTCCAGTTTCCATATCAGCTTTAGTGATAGCTACCATTTTAGATGTTAAGTATTTTGTGTGTGTGAGGGATATTAAGATGGTGAGATCTTACAATCAAGAGCTTGGAATGCTCTGATACCAACTGCAGGATCGTTTAAGGGATGGTCACTTACAACACAATACACAATAAGGAGAGTGAGTTAGAACACTTAACGTATCAAATAGGGAACTAGTAATCAGTCACACTTTGATACTAAGTAACACAACTAATAAGAGACAAAACAAGAACAAGAACAATAACACAAGTGTTTAGTTTTCAAGAATATTGTATATTGCTCTCAAGTTCCTTACAATTGTTTTCTAAGTATACAAGCATGAAGATACAAAGGACCTGAGATACTTTATACTACATCTTACAGTCGGTCATACTTTGAAGACCAGCTGCATACATGATCTAGACAACAACAAAATCAATGTAGAGTCAAAAGGTACATTGCGTTTTGACTAGTGACTATGACATGCCATTGCTCACATCCTAATATATTACAAAAAGGATAAAAGTACTAAAGTAGAAAGCAACAGACTCAAGACCTTAATGTACAGTTTACCAAAAACATGGACCTTTCACCAACTTATGAAAGTTAGTGAGTCAAACAGAGTTACAACGGAAAGATGGTTCAGCTTTATGGTAAAAGGTACATCAGATAAAGCATGTACTAAAAAGTCTTCGGAAGAAATCAGTCTTCATGAGTTGGCTTCGGAAGACTTTATCTTTGAAGCTTCGAAAGACTTCATATTTGGCTTCGCAAGATATTGGTCTTGGCTTCGGAAGATTTCATACTTAGAATATTTTTCTAAGGCATAGTGTGAAACTTCCAAAGCATTCTACTTAGTACTTATGTGCATGCATGCAGGATAGACTTTGGATGTTTTGGATTGCATCAGCCATATATGAAACTTACAGAAGATGATTGTAGTGTGTTGTTGTGTGGGATATAATAAATAGATGGCATCAAGGGAAGTTGTGATGGCAAGGGTGGGTTCCACATACTTTGTTTTTATACATTCTCCCCATTTTTAGTAGCATTATCTTGAGAAGTGGATGAGTTAGAGGAAGAACTTAAAGAAACCTGAATTGGTGCATACCTAACAGACTTCTCCATCTATTTCTCAGCTGATTAAGCCTTGAGATTTTCAATCTTAAGTTGCTAAATAGCAAACCTATCCTCTAAAGTCTTAACCTTTGATTCAGGGTTTGAGACTTTAGAAAGTAGGTCTCTGATAGTAAGTTGCAGACTACCCTCATCTTCTTTTGAAGAATCATTGGGAGGTGAGATAACATACCTACTATGTTCATCATCACCATAGTAGTGTTTTATGGCACCTTAGATGCTCTTACGTAGTGATGTCTCTTTTAGAGGCATCAATTAGAAAGGTTGTTGTAGACTCAATCTCACAGATGTTACCACTATCCTTAGAGGCTAGTGAACACTCTCAGTAGTGGAAGTTGAGTCTACATGAGTCACCTTCATGTCAGTTGGACTCACCTCAATTTGGTCTAGCTAATGTGGGCTAGATATTATAGGTTCCATGGGGCTTAGTTAATCTAGAGAGTGGTGAGATGGATCAACATCATGGCCATAATGAAATATGATATCCTTATTAGATTAGGTAAAAAGGTCAAGAAAGGATAAAGAGGTTATATCTAATGACCCGGACCTTGGTCAGCACCTAATGGCTCCTTTGCAAGAGCAGTTGAGCCAATGATGTGGTTGTCCTTTATTGGCTACTCAGGGTAGTGTTGAGACTCACCCTGAGGGCTTATGGCTTGGGTTGCAGGCTCATCAGGTTAAGACTGAGGAGACTCAACACTGATATTGAGATTACCTCTTAGATTATTCAGCACAAATCATGAGTAGTTAAAGCAGATACCTTTTACAAACCCATGAACTAGACAACCCAGATCATATGGGATTTGATCCCATCTACCTGACTTGTTGGATAGGCTATGCAAGACAATGTGTAGCAAGAACTTTCTTTTGAATGAGAAATTGAACTTGTTGACGGTAGACTTGCTCACATCTCCACCATATCCCATTTGAATGTAGGTATCCTCCAAATCAGACTTAGGGAATTCAATGAGGGCTCCTTCATCATGGAGTTCCAGATGCTCCCTTATGGTGGTTTCATTGAAGATGAATCCTTGTCCATAGATCCTTGATTTAATGACCCTTTCATCATTAAGCATTTCACTTTGACCATTGGCTCAGAATTTGTCCATATGGTTTGAGTAGATGGTAGGTTTAATAGTAAGGGCAGTAAAGTATGCGGATTGTGATAGAAATTGGATGATGGGGCAAAATCAGCATCCCTTAAAGAATCAAGGATGGTGACTTGATTGTGTTAGGGATTCAAGGCCATTGTTCTGAAAGTATAGTTTGATTGAAGGAATTTAAGAGTGAGTGGAGAAGAATATAATGTATATTTGGGGATTTTGCAGAGGTAAAGAAAGTAAAGAAAGAGAGTCAGAAGTTTTTAAATAGGGGGTAAAAAAATCAAACCGATAAGGTGAAAGGACAGTTTAGGTTTTGATTTAAGGGGTGGTAAGATAACCCATTTAAAATATTATGACAATCATCAACAAAATCATACTTTATACACGGTGGGGCCCAAAGATTTCTGTTATACAATTAAAGTTTTCTTCCGAGAGTAAAATTGCTTTCAAGAGAAAATGGTTGAGTTTCTCAGTAGTGTCTTCTGAGGCCACTTTTACTTCTAAAGACAAACCGTATCTCAAGTACAAGTTTGTTTTCGAGAGTAAAGTGTTTTTCCAAGAAAAGAAGTTAGTAAGCTTTGGAAAAAAATTTGATCTATGATCAAATTTTCTTCTGAGGCGAAAAACTCTTCGTAAGAGAATACTTGTGCAGAGGAATTGCCTTCAGAAGATAGAAAGATCTCTTCCGAGGGTAAATTTCTCTTCGAAGAATTCAAACTTAGAAATTTTGAAAAAAAACTTTTTGTAACAGGGCTTAGATTGTTTAAAGAAAACATTGACAAGACATATTTTTAAAAAGTTTTCATATGAGATTGACTAGTCAATGTTAATCATCCTAATAGTTATGATTAAATGCCTAAATCTTTGTTTATCAAAAGCTTTGGTGAACAAGTTGGCATATTGTTTATTTGAATTGACTTTGACTATTTTGATTAAGTTTTTCTCATGAATATCTTGAATGAAATGGTACTTGATTTTAATATGCTTTGTCTTGGAGTGCTTGACTGGAATTTTTTGTGATAGTAATTGCACTCTTGTCGTTTATGTGAATAGGAGTCTCCATGAAGTTGAAACCATAGTATAACATCTAATTTTGAATCCATAGTCGCTTAGCATAGCAACTTGCAGCAACAATGTATTTACTTTCAACAGTAGATGTAGAGACACATGATTGCTTCATGCATTGTCGGGAGATGGTCCTTCCACCAAGAAATTAACATCCTCCTGATGTGGATTTCTTGTTAATGTTGCAGCCATCATAATCATAGTCAATACAACTATAGAGATTGAAATCCTTATTCCTAGGATACTAAAGTCCCAGATTGGGAGCTCCTTTGAGGTCTCTAAGAATTCTCTTGACAACAATTAGGTGAAACACCTTAGGAGTAGCCTGATATCACATGGTATCAGGTTAGCTTGAAGTGAGATACATCAAAGATCCAATAATTGCCTTACATTGATGCTGATCAGTATCCTCCCCCTCAGAATCAAGGCAAAGATTGTTATTTCTAGGCATAGGTATCTTGGCTAGTTCACAATCTTTCATCTCAAATCTTTCTAAGATGTCCTTGACTTACATAGATTGATTTAAAAGATTGATTTATGAAGAAATCTTCTTCTATCTGCTTCACTTGAATCCCAGGGAGGAAATCCATCTTTCCCATGGAATTCATCTCGAACTTCTTTTTCATGATGCTTTCAAAGTCTTTGAACATTTGATCATTTGAGGAACCAAATATGATGTCATCGACATAGACTTGTACAAGAAACATGTCCTTCCCAGGCTTCTTTATGAAAAATGTATTGTCTATGGTGACTCTAGTATAGCCATTCTTCAAAAGAAACTAAGACAATGTCCCATACCACAGCCTAGATGCCTGGTGTAAACCATAAAGAGCTTTATCTAGTTTGCACATACAGTTAGGATGTTGTGGGTCTTTAAATCCAAGTGGCTGACACACATAGACTTATCTATCCATATCCTCATACAGAAATTCACATTTGACATCAATTTTATGGACTGGGAAGTTCTCGGATGCTACAAAAGAAAGGAAGATTCACACAGCCTCAAGTCCTGCAACAAGTGTAAGACATCAGTTTCATCTATGCCTTCCTCCTGTGTGTATCCTTGAACCACAAGTCTTGCTTTGTTCTTCATAATCAAAGTTCTAACATCTTTTGTATTTTTGAACACCTACTTAGTGCAAATGGGGACTTGGCCAGGTGGTAATGGGCACAGGTTTCATACCTTTTGCCTCTTGAACTAAAGCAAATCCTCCTACATTGATTCAACCCAATTGTTTTCTTTGAGGGATTCTTCCACCTTCTTGGGTTCCATTTGAGAGAGAAAGCATGAGTACAAGCAGACATTCCCATTATGGGTCTGACCTCTTGTTCTCACACTTTGATACATCCCCAATGATGTTCTTAGTTGGATGAGTGTTATGTATCCTGAGCCTAGGAATCACATCTAGTTGAATAGATAGATCTAGTTGGAGACGTTTTACTTAGGATTTTGAACACCATTTCCAGGTAATGTCTCACACTTATTCAATGAGGATTGATTGTAAAAATGTGTGTCAACATCAATAGTATTTTGTTCTAAAGTAGCACCAATAGTTGTCTGTTCCTCCAGATCACTGTATTCATTAGCTTGGTGTTCAATGTTGGAGTTGTCAGCTGATGAGGTTTAAGGCTCAGTTGGCTGACAATTTGTTAAAGCTCTATTGTTTTCTGAGATGTTCAAGCTTTCAGGACTTCTAGTAGAGAGAGCTTGATCTTCATACTTCTTGGAGAAATTAGAATAGGTTTGGGTAACTCAAACAGTTGATCGTCATAGGAGTCACTTTAAGTTCATGTTCCAACTGAAACATTCTCACAAGATGGTTTAGAATAGTTTGGAAATAACTCTAAGTCAAAAATATGATCAGGAATATTTCCCTTAACACAAGAAGTGTGCTTATTGATAACAATGTTGGATGATTTCTCAATTTGTTGATTTTTATGTTATATACTCTATAAGCAATAGAGTTTGAGGAATATTCAACAAAGATAGCATTATCCGACTTTTCAACAAATTTTGCTAAGTTGTCTTTTGTGTTAAGTATGTTGCATCTGCTGCCAAAGGACCTAAGAAAGAAAATGAATAGTGGCATTTTGTTCCATAGCTCATAAGAGGTCTTTCCATGGGGCTTAATAATAAGAACCTTGTTCTGCACATAACATGCAGTGCTGGCTGCCTCTATCCAGAAAGTTAGAGGCAGCTTTGAATCAACTAACATAGTTCCTGCAACCTTAATAAGTGTCTTGTTCCTCCTCTCAGCAACACTATTTTGTTGAAGAATTCTAGGACAACTGTATTGTTTGGCAATCCCTTTTGAGTTACAGAATGAGTCAAGAACTTGATTCTTAAACTCAGTCCCTTGATCACTTCTAATGATTTTTACCTTGTGGTCAATTTGATTTTCATTTTTAAGAATAAAATATTTTAAAGTTTTAGTAGTTTTATCTTTAGTTCTTAAAAGAATACCCATGTAATCTTGTAAAATTATCAACAATCACAAGGCAATATGATTTTCTTTTGATGCTTATTATACTTGTGGGATTAAATAAATCCATGTGTAATAAGTGTAATGGGGTGGTGATGGAGTTAACCTCTTTGGATTTGTGAGATACCTTATGTTGCTTTCCTTTCAGACAAGCAAAATAGTTATCTTTACAGAAAAATTCCTTTTTATGCACACCAAGTACCAACTTATATTTAACCAATTTGTTTATGGTTTTAAAATTAACATGGCACATTCTTTTATTCCAAAGAGTTGACTCATCACCATTAGATTTGGAAAGAAAGCATGATACTTCACCTAGTAGGAAAGCATTGTTAATATCCAGCTTGTAATATCCCCTCTCCTAAGAGATCTAAGAAGCACCAATTCCTGAGGAATTGTTAATTTTCGTGTTTGAGGATAATACATTCATGTTTTGTGAAAAGCATTTGGTTCTTTTACTCATAGAATTATGAAACACAAAAAGATATTATGTTCAAGCTTTTTGACAAAGTTTACTTTGTCAACTTTTAACTTACCATTAGATACACTATCTCTACCATCAATGTATCCTCCGTCTTCACCTCCAAACTGAACAGGTACTACATCAAAAAGTTCAAATTGTTGTAGGAGAGATATGTTCCCCGTCATGTTCCTAGAGTATCCATTGTCCGCAATCCATACATTTCCATTCTTGTCATGTGGATGTCCCTGTATATAAGATGAAATGATTAGTTACAATTGGAAACCCAATCCTTGTTAGTCTTAGGCTCTTCCAATGATGAGATAATTGAACCAAAATGTATGCATGGGGATTTAACTATCGTTTGTGAAGAAAAGCTTTAGGTTATAGCATCTTTTCTGATCTTCCATTCCATCCTATGGTTTGTCAGTGTAGATGAGCCTGTGGAGGCTTGAGTAGCATGACTTGCTTTCAAGGCTTCTTTCTTCTCAGATGAAGTTGTTACCACCTTTTATTCTGAAGTAGTCTTTTTCTCAAAAGGTTTCAAAAATTCTTTTTATTCCTTTGTTTGTTCTTTGGCTTGTCTTCCAAAGCTATTTTCATTTCGGAAGAATGTGTTTCTTTTAAAAGTAACTTGACTTCGGAAACAAGCTTTCCTTTCACTAACACCTGCACCATTTGGTAAGGTCCAAATGTGAAACCATCCTTGACTCCTTCTTTCTTAACATTGATTGCATAATGTGTGTTTGCTAGATTGTAGTAAAAATCTTTAGCCATGTAGTTATGCAGACCACATATTATGCACTCAATGTTACTCTTGATGGGGCATGAGGGCTATTGTTTCTTTTATTTCTTTTCTTATTCAACAGCTTTCCCCTTTGATTTCTGATCCTTCAACTGGATAGAAGTGTTGGTACTACACTTTTTTCTTGAATCAGAACTTCCAACCACTTACAATCTAGCTGAGATGAATACACTTTTTTGCCTTGGATCTATTTTCAACTTTGAGTCAGCCACCTTCTTGACAATTTTTCTTGCTGCCATGATCTTATTCTTTCTAGTTTTGGTGGTTAAGGGTGGATCATTAGCGGTGTGGATGAGGTTTTCTACCTTATCCTTCCTTGTGGTGGTTACCATTGTTGCATCATTCTTCTGCTCATTGGGTATTGGTCAGCAGTTGGAACCTCTTGCTCACAAGTATCACATCTTGGCTATCTAACAGACACATAAAAGTGTGGTGGAGCAATTTCATTGGTTTCTAACCCACTTTTGTTTTCATAACACACCTTTGAGTTGGAGGATGATACAATGGTGCTGCTGAAGTTATGCTCTTCAATGGCATACTTCTTTGCTTTAGCCTCAGCTATTACTAGTTGGGCTTGAGCCTTTGTCAACTTGAAGATTAAATCTTTTATTTGATCCCTGTAGTTTGAATGTTCATGTCTTAAAGAGCATACAAATTTTCTCTAACTCTTCAATTTTGAGTTTTTAGTAAGATTCTACTCTCTTAAAGTCAAATTTTAATATGTTTAAGGACTCAATATCATATTTAATTTCCATTTTGTAGTCCTTATACAATTTAACCTTAGCAATAAAGGCTGGAGTGTAGAGATGTTCATATACGACACTGTCTTTAGTTCCAACCATGAGAGTTTGAGTAGGAGTGACATCTTGCACCATGAAGCTCCAATCAACTTCTTGTGCAACAGCTACTATTTGTTGTTCAGTTGGTTTGGCTACAACTTTTGGGGTAGCAGGAAGTTGGGAAGGTTGAGTTGCTCTAGGATTGGATCTAGGAGCCTTGCATTCCCTTGAAAAGTGACCAAGTTAGTTGTAATTGTAGCACTTGGCCTTTGACTTTCCAAACCTAAATTTGCTATTGGTTGGGTTTTTAGGAAATTGCCTTCCAGATCTCTTGAAGAAATTCTTTGATTTATAGGTTTAGAGAGCCATCTGCTGGACAATTTCCATGTACTCCACATCATCTGGGCTAAAACACTCAAGATTATCAAAAGAGAATTGAAAATCGGAGTGCCCATTCCCTAAAACAAAAGCACAACTATCTTGGAAAGGATTTTGTTGAGCCTATTGAGACCTGGATGTCTCAGGAAATATGATACAAGGCCCAGAAGAGGATGATGGCTACTGGGGGTAGTTCAGGTACAACTAGGGCTGGGGAGTTCTTGAACCTTTAGCAGCATGTAGAGCATTGCTGACAAGAAGGTTTGAGTTGTTGCTCATCTTATGGCCTTTCTAAGTTTCCATCTCCATATGGTATCCATAAAGGATTCTATATAGTTGATTCATAGTGAGAGTATTAAGATTCTTAACTTTTTTGATTGAGACATAGTAAAAAGTCCATTCATGATGAAGTGCACTCATGAATTTTCTTACTATGTCTCTTTTCACAAGAACCACTCCTATAGATTAAAGAGAGGTGATCAAGTCCATGTACCTAAAGTATTGTTGACTCAAGGTCTCACCAAAAAGGTGTGTGAAGTTTTTAAACTTCTACTTCAGCACATCTTTCTTGGACTCCTTGGAATCAGTAAACTAGATTACATCAACGTCAAAGCATCACATAGATCTTTGGCAATCTTGCATTGCTGAAGGCCTACTATTATGGAGTTTGGTATAGCCATAATCAACACAGTAATAGCTTTGCAGTCGATGTCCATCTTCTTGAAGTCTTCATCAGAGTAGACTTCAACAACCTTCTCAATCATGGCACCATTACCAGTTGGGGATTCCACATTTGGCTTGTAAGGACCATGAGTAACTAATCTCCATATTCAGTTGTCTTGATACTTGATAGATCCTTTAATACCTTTGCGCCATGCTCTAAAATTATCAGGAGTGATAATTGGAGCCTTGGTCATTATTTGCATCTTAAGTTAGAAATTTCTAGTTAAGAGCCACTTGAGTGAAGTGAGTAAGTATGATGAAACAAGGGTGATTTAGAATGGTTAGATTCATAATCAAGAGCTTAAAAAGTTTTAATACCAATTGTAGGATCGATATTGGTCTCACAACACAAGTTTATCTCATAAACTCGCTTATCTTACTCGGTTGATATAGCAAGATCTCTAGCTAAGTTGACAAATAATATAATAAGTTAATGAACACAAGAATGGTTTTCAAGATACTTATATATATTGCTTCTCAAATCAGAATTACAAGACTCTTACAAGCATGGTTTGATGAGTTACAATAAAAAACTATATATACTACTATCTATAATCGGTTATACTTGGATAACCAGCTGGAGTTTAGAACTAGACAAATACTACATTACTAGAAGTAAAGCATCTAAGATAAAGTACTCTCCTAGATTAGGTAGTCATGATAGGTTCATGACTTACCTTTTGTCACCAACTAAAGATGGTGACTGTACTAATTGATAAAGGGTGAACAGTGAATTAAAGTATGGTCAACTACATGGGCGTGAGAAAACGCCACGCAGTATATCAGAGGTGGCAGCGGATGTCAGACCGACCATACTTATGTCCACTAATTCATAGTTAGTTCTTCCGAAGCTAAATGTCTTCAAAAGAATAAGTTCTTCTTAGGCTTATACTTTGGAAGAATCAACTTCTTTTGAGTCTTCTGCAAGTCTTCATTACTTTATTCTTCTGAAGACTTTGTCTTGGATCTTCTAAGTGTGTATAATTCGGAAGGAGAATTACTTAGTATCGGAAGACTGAGTTCTACCTTCAGAAGTTCTTCATACTTGAGCTTCGGAAGATCTATGACTTTTCTTTGGAAGACTAGCTTTGTCTTCAGAAGATCACTTCAATTGTACTTCGAAATACTCTAAGTGTTTTTTTGGTTTCATTAGCCTCATATGATTCAACATACTCTCTAGTAATATCCTTTATTCTATTTTTCTCATTGACACATATTCCACGAACACCTTTCCTTTTCTTCCTTCTTGCCTTCTTCGCATACTTTCCCTCCGCTGAATCAAAACTCCATGTACTTGGTTCCAAAACCTTCCTTCCAATTTGTAGAGCCATCAATATTTATTTACAATTAAAATTGCTAAATTACATGATCTACCAACTTATTAAAGTTCATATGACCACAATACTTGTTACTAAATTCAAGAAACTATCTAACCAACTTGTTACATCTCCAAACAAACTTAATTATGTGTGTCAAGCATTAGCCTCCAACATTACATAGATGTCTTTTATTTGTAATTAAACCCATCAAATATCACTAAAATTATAAAAGATAGATCACTTTTTTCAGGTTTGAAAAGGTAAACAAGAAACAAATAAAAGTAACTTTTATCTCTAGAATAAGCTTGATAGTGTTACAAAAAGTTGTCAATTTTTTACTTAAATTTATGTGATATTTTCCTTTGTAAAACATGCTTATTTTATATAATCAAACCAAGTATATACCACTCATAGCCAAGCTATTAATAGAGTCTAGAAATGTTGAAATATAGACAAGTCTTACCTCTATCCTAGAGGAAAGAGAAAATTCTTTAAGAGAAATGTTAGAAATTTATTGATATTACTAATATTAATATGATTATTATTATTATTTAATTAATAAATATAATGTGTTGAATGTGATATCAATGCTCAAAAGTAGGGATTGGTGTTAAGAATTAATGGTGTGAGAAGTTATCTCATATTAGAGGAAAGAAAGAATATAAAGTGGTTTATATTCTATAACCTCTTGATTATATTGTTTCCTAAAGTATTAACTGAGTCGATGCGTAAAGGTTGCGAAGCAACCTTAACTCGCGTGCGGCATGGGCATGTGGGTGCAACGTGGCGCTTTGCTTGCGCACTTTGCACACTCGCATCGTTGCGAGCCGCTTGAGAGCCACCTTAGTATTTTTGAAGCCTGGTTCGAGTGTCTAGTTAGGTGCAACTAACCTTGGTGTGCGGTCTAGTTCCATGTGGTTCAAAACATTCGGAATTTCTGTGTTGCAATTATGTTTTGATTGGTCTTGTGACACATTGTATAACATGTATTGTAATATAAAGACTGCAAAAAAATTATGAGAGTCTCTAGAAGAAGTACAAAACCAAGGATGCCAGTAGCAAGAATTTATAGTGGCTCAATTCTTGAATTTCAAAATGATTAATAACAAGACTGTGATTAGCCAAATTCAAGAGTTACAGGTTATACTTCTTGAAATTAATGCCGAGTGGATGCCTCTAAATGACACATTCCAAGTGGAAGCCATGATTGAAAAGTTGCCTACAAGTTATATAGAATTTAGGAATTATCTTAAGCTCAAACAAAAGGAGATGATTGTGATGAATTTATTGTTCATATTTGGATTCAAGAAGAAAAGAAACTAGGTCATAAAGGCACCCGTGTGGAACCGACGTCTAAGGAAAATGTTTTTGAATATGTGTAGTCATCAAAGGGTTACAAAGGTAAAGGAAAAAAGCCAACTAGGAAAGCAAAGTTAAATCTTGAACTAAGAAAGGGGTGTGAAAAAGAAGCCTTCACCTCCACCTTTCCAAGGATTTGTTAGAATTATAATAAGACGGGGCGTTGGGCTAATCGGTGCAAGCAACCAAAGTGTGTGTGTATGGTGGATGAAGATGGTGCACCGCTAGTGGCAATGATCACCGAACTATCAGCAATGGTGGAAGAAGTCAACCTCGTGGGAGACAACCCACATGGATGGTTCATTGATACAAGAGCTACCCGTCATGTGTGTTTAGTGCTTTTAAAAATGTTAGGGGTGATGAAAAGCTTTATATGGGTAACAAAGCTACAGTGACATCAAAGGTGAAGGAAATGTGATCTTGAAGATGACTTCCGGAAAGGAACTCACCTTGAACGACACCTTCTATGTCCCGAAGATTCACAAGAATCTTGTTTCGCGATGGTTGCTTAAGAATTTTGGTTTTTGTTTAGTGTTTAAGTTAGACAAGTTTGTCCTTACTAAGCGTGGAATGTATATCGGCAAGGGTTATGCCCTCATAGGTATATTTAAGTTGAATGTAACCATGGTCGCAAATGAAATGAATTACCTACTACTTCTATTTATATGTTTGAGTCTTCAAATATTTAGCATGATAGACTAGGACATGTAAATTATAATTCTATTCGTTGTTTAATAAATTTAAAATGCATACTTACTTTCCATTTTGACACAAACTCTAAATGCGAAACATTTGTTGAAGCAAAACTTACAAGATCATCGTCTAAATTGGTTGAAAGAATAACCGAAACTCTTGGTTTAATTCACACCGATGTATGATTTAAAAGCACACCCAACAAGAGGTGGCAACAAACATTTCATCGCATTTATTGACGATTGCACTATATATTGTTATGTATACTTACTTAAAAGTAAGGATGAGGCAATCGACAAGTTTATCTTGTATAAAAATGAAGTTAAGAATCAATTACACAAGAAAATTAAAGGTGTGAGAAGTGATAGAGGTAGTGAATATGTTGCACCTTTTACCGATTTATGTGCAAAATTAAATTGCATAAAACATGAATGTACGGCACCTTACCTACCACAATCAAATGGCATTACGGAATGATAAACCATACTTTAAAAGAGATGATGAATGCCATGTGGATAAGTTCTGGGATGAGCCATGACATGTGGAGGAAGCTCTCTTCTCAGTCAAATATATTATAAATAAATACCACCAAAAAACAGGGATGTAACCCCTTATGAGTTATGTTAGGGTAGGAAATAATTATATAATTATCTCAAAGTATGATGGTGCATAGTTAAGGTGATTGCACCACCTCCTAAAGCTTAAAAACTAGGACCCAAACTGTTGATTGGATATTCATCGGATGTGCTCAAAACAATAATGCACGTCGATTTCTTGTACATGAGTCTAAGAATCCTAGTGTACAAGGGAAATTATCATGAAGATAAGGCCAGAAAATGCTTCATACTTTGAAAAATTGTTTTCAATGCGAGGACAAACACATGCATCTTCACAAGTTTGGTTTGTTGACGAAGGTGCAAGCTCATCAACAAATTGATGACATAGTTCATGATAGTCAACATGAACAACCGATGTTGAAGAGGGAGAAATTAGACGAAATAAAAGGGCAAAGGTTAAGAAATCCTATGGTTTAGACTTCTTAAGTTATATGGTGAGAGTGAGCCCAATACCTATCTTGAAACGGCCTCCTCTTTAGAAGGACCTCAATCGAAAGAGGCAATCAAGAATTAAATTTATTCAATTCTGCACAATCATAGTTGGGAGCTAGTAGATCTTTCTACTAGTTGCAAACCACTTGGATATCATTGGATATTCAAAAGGAAGATGAAAGTTGATGGAAGTGCTGATATATATTAAGCAAGGTAGTAGTCAAAGGTTTTACACAAAAGAAAGGTCTAGACTATTTTGATAGTTACTCACCTGTGACCCGAATAACCTCTATAAGAATGGTTCTTGCTACTACGGCACTAAGAAATTTGGAAGTACATTAAATAGATGTCTAAATCGCATTTCTAAATGGCGATTTAGAAGAAGAGATTTACATGGAGCAATCCGAGGGTTTCTCTGCCCCTGGTCAAGAGGGTAAAGTATGTAAACTTGTCAAGTCATTGTATTGCTTAAAGCAAGCTCCAAAATAATGGCATCAAAATTTTGATCGTGTCATGATTTACAATGGTTTCAAAATAAATGAGTGCGACAAATGTGTCTATGCCAAAGATACACCGGGAGGTTATGTAATTTTATGCATTTATGTGGATGATATGCTTATCATTAAGAGTAATGATAAAATATTCAGATCTACTAAGGACATGTTGAAAAGAAGATTTAACATGAAAGACAAGGGTTTAACGGATGTAATTTTGGGAGTGAAAAATATTTGAACCAAATAGGTCTTGTGTTGAGTCAAACTCACTATGTGGACAAGATTCTTGAAAATTTCAACTCAGGAGACACGCGTATAATACGTTCTCCGGTTGATACCACCCAACATCTAAGGAAAAATAGTTTCTCGATTAGAGTATTCAAGAATCATTGGTAGTCTAATGTATCTGATGATATGTACTAGACCCAACTTAGCATACGTTGTGAGCAAGCTAAGTAGAGATACGATATACTAGTAATCCAAACTCGAAACATCAAAAGAGTATAACAAGGATGCTTAGATACATAAGATACAAAAGAGACTATGGATTGCATTATACTTCCAGCCGTGATTGATGGATACACTAATGCAAATTGGATATCGAATATGAAGATTCCAAATCAATAAGTGGGTATGTATTCTTGGTGGAGCATCAATATCTTGGAGATCATCCAAGCAAACGGTTATAGCTAGATCCACAATAGAATCAAAACTTATCGCTTTGGATAAGACCAGAGAAGAGGCTGAATGGCTATATTAATTGTGGAAGACATTCCAAGATGGCCAAAGCTATTTGCGTAGATTGTGATAGTGAGTCAACAATTGGTAGAGCCTAAAGCTCAATGTACAATGACAAACCAAGGCACATCAGTTGAAGACATAACATAATACAACTATTATCAACGGATGTTATTACGATTAACCACTTAAAATCAAAAGATAACATTGCAGACCCGTTAACAAAATACTTAAGTACAGAATTAGATTATAAGTTGTCAAGATGAATGAGACTAAAGCCCACAAAAAAAGAGAATATGAGGAAAACCTAATCTAGTTAACTGAAAATCTCAAGATCTAAGTTCAATAGAACATCTTAATCATATGAACAACATCACTTTAGAGGAGTCACATACTTCCTGGTCCATTCACTCTAGGAAAGTACCCCGAACCAATGACCAAAGTAAGATTAAGCATATTAAGATTAAATGATTCGTGAAAATCAATATAACCATGATGCTATAATGATTCATGAAGAGTGTTGAAGGGATTCATACATGACTGATTAATTTAACCTTGTAAGTAATTCAAATAAAATGGCGGGGTTAAGGGGATTCATACATGATTAGTTATGACAGCAAGGATGTAATGAGTGAGTTCTCAAATTGGTAGTAACAAGTACACAAAAGTTTCCAAACGATGATATATGACTATATGTGCATGCATCAGACAAAGGATTCCTGGATGATGAACACCCATGAATCTGCTTTTGAGGTACATGTTTTCATGTTTTCGTAAACGGTTATGTTCACCTTAATCTAGCATAGTAATATGTTAGTAGCAACTATTATTCTCACCATTAGCCACCAGAGTATTAGCAAGGTCTTGTAAGTTTTGATAATAACAGCTTTCGATGATAAATTTTTGCCTTGAATAGAAATTATATATTTCAGTACTTTAGAAATAAGTCCAACTCTCATTAATAATTAAAGAAAGAACATATTGTGAATTACATAAATTTCAAAAATTCCCTAGAGCTAGAGATATGAAGGTAGCCCTTTTTCTAGTCTCTTCAGCCACCAAAACTTGCTTGGACAAAGATAACATGCTCACAGTACTTGATGTGCCTTGCCATAATACCTATTTATGAATGGAGACTGCAATGCAACAAAAAACACATGGTTAGCCTAATTGTCCTTCAAAATATACCAGAATTTTAAACATCAAACCCAAGGGTAAATGGGTCAAAAAGTCAACATCAAGAAAAAATGTGACTGAACCTCAAAGTCATACTTTGGAATATTTGAATCAATTGTCTAAAATAGCCTCTTTCAAAATGGATCCAAAGTATGACCTAAATGATAACTATAGTTTGGAGATCCCGAGTTTGAAATTTTTATACAAGAATGTTGGTAGGAAATGTAAAAATCAATAAAATTGATAATGTGGAAATAATTGAAAAGATTAGAACCTTGACACTGGAGACATCTGGGGTGTCAGGCGTGGCAACAGGATAGAATTTGTAAAACCTCATGTTCTCAAATGCAGCCACTTTCTCTTGGCTCATTTCCTCTCGAGCTTTCTTTCGCTTTTCTCTCGCCTACAAGTCACAGTGAAAAAAATTAAAGCCATAAGATAAAAGTGGGAAAACAGGCAAGTAACTGGTAGTCATGTTCCTTGACTTGGTTATCAGACTACTCAAATCAAATTCCTCAGATTAGGTTTCTTTTTGAAGTGGATTCAGATTGAAACCAAATTCAAATTAGAAAAACCAATCAAAATTTATATTGTTTTGAATAAACCAACTAATCAATAAAATATAAAAAAAATTATATGCAAAATTTGAAATTGGATATTAAGGTGGGTCCATCCGGTCTGAAAAGCACATTCATATTTGATTCAAAAACCGAAATCTCAAAATTAAACTGTTGCTAACCCTATTCGAAAATTGAAAGCCAAATTAGAAACTGACTTGTAATTTGAATTCAGTGAGGTCTGAATTTTGTTTTTTCCAATTCTGATTTGAATACAAACACACATAGTATCTGGTAAATTTTGTAGTGTCAAATCGAATTCAATCCTTATTAGTGTGTCAAATATAATAATAGAACATTGTAAAACACTGACATTTACTTAAATGACACTTCATGGTCCCAATTATAGCAACAAGTAATTGCCACCTCCAAAATAAATCAAATGTAACAAATAATGAGACAAAGTACCTCACGATTAGCTCTCTTTCCTTCTCGAACCTTCTCTTTGACGAATTCCTATATAAAAAGTGATATTATTTGAATTAGACATGTTAAATGGAGACAGTGAAGAAAATTGAAGAGAACATAATTTTAACTACTTGATTGTGCTTACCTTGAAGGCATCCTTCTGATCTTCAGACAACTCCTCCGCAGCAATGAGGTCGTTAGTAAAATCCTACAAAATGATCAGATTTTATAAGTTTACAACTTATCATTATACTAATATTAATTCTTAGAACACTGATTTTTCAAGAACACTAGTCAAACACCATTTTCTAATTGGTCAAGCTATTTATAAGCATACCAAAAAACCAAAAGGCTATACCAACCAATACATAGTAAAGCAATTGAAATTAGAAAGGGTATGGCTCACCTCAAGGTCATCCAACTCCCAATCAAACTCACAGACAACCTGTACAAGTTCAAGAATAACAGTAAATGAAATTAGTGCCAACCTCAATCAAAGTTATAGAATTGATGTGTTATGAATATCAGATTGAAATGATATATACTTGCTACAACAATGTCACATGTGTGTAGATGTTACTTATTTGATATGGCTCAAAATGGGTCAGGCAGGATTGACGTCATAAACCTTTTGTACAAGATTTTAAAGAAATCTACAAATATTTAGTGTCAAATACTATTACAAAAGTATATTATCTCCATAACATCTAACTAGTTAAATAAAAGTAGAATAAGATTACTACTATTTTATCAATGTTTGACTCTGATACAATTGCTAAGATAAATAAATGAAAATATATCAACTGTTCTAAGAAACCCACACAATTCAATATGAAAATTTAGTATAGGGTTCTTTGCTGGACTAGCCGCTCTCCATAGATGCACTGATATCTAAATAACACATCATAACATGCTACCCGCCTGTATGCTTAGGACTAGCCGCTCTCCACAAATGCCACTGCCAAACCACAATCACTAGTGAAGGTGGCAGTTTTGACCCTTGTATTAATGAGTGGGTTGATTTCAGTTAATATTTGTAACAGGTAAAACTAGACTATAGGCATGCTAAAAAGGTAAGATGTTGAATGTGCTGATTGCCATCCAAATCTGTTTTTTTATGCATAAGGACTTGTATTTACTTGGGGGCTAGGTATTTTTTATTATAGGTTGTCATATGCCCTGTTCCTATAATTGAAAGTTGTGTGCTATAGATTCTACTACTGTTAGATTGAATTAGCCAATACAGATGGTAGTTCAGCTCCTACTTTCAATGTCTTGCTAACATAATACGTGAATATTTTGGTTCTACAGTCTTCTTCCTACTATCCTAACAATGCATACATGTTTACATACAGATCCAAAATAGATGGTGTTAGTTTAAGTCCTTAAGATGTGACTGAGTTCTTGATGGACTGCAACCTTGTTCATAGCAGCCATGATTCAAATCATGCACTTCATCTGTGTATATTGTGAAAGAATGGGAAGGCAAAGGGTATTTCTAAGTTGGGATTTATAATAGAACACTGTTTCTTAATCTTGTTAGATATCACCCACCCCTTTGTGGGACTCAAATGGAGTTTGTTTAAGTGACAAACTCACTTATCCTGTAGTCCACCACTTGTGGATAAGAAGTGGTGTTGAGAATTCTTTTCTGAAGCTATAAAGATTGTTTTGTTACCAAAGACATTTTCATCCATAAAGAATAACTCATTTGTGTATGTTGTGAACGAATGGACAAGTAGTGTTCCTAAATTGGGATTAAAGCAGGAAACACTCTGTTTCTTTATCTTGCTAGATACAACCCCACCCCTTTATGGGACTGGAGTGGAGTTTATTTTTAGTGACCAGTTCACTTATCCAGTTTTCCACCACTTATGCACAAGAGGTGGTGTTAAGAGTCTTTTTCTGAAACTATAAAAACTGTTTTGTTACCGAAGACCTTTCCATCCATAAACAAGAACAGAATTTCTAGCAAAAGGGGTACATGAAATATATGTGTACCAATATTTAGATGCTTCAAACATGCAAATACCAAAAAAATCAGATTCAAGAGAAGGGTACAAAACAGCAAAGCCATCAATGCTCCGAATCTGCTCAGATCTAAACTCAAATAAAATTACATCAGCGAGAGGGGAAAAGGGATAGAGGTTGATCAACAACAGCAAAGGTTGGACAGGCAAAGACCAAACTATAGAGAAGGGGGTAGCGATGTAAACTGAGAAGACAAGAAAGTAGGGTTCACGTGTCTTTTGAGAAAAGACTTGGACACAAGTTTTATTTGTAAAAGTAAATGTCATGTATTTTGTCTTTTCAAAAAACAGTCTTCTTTTGAAATATATTTCCACCTATAGACATAAGCATGCTTTTTAAGAACACGCTTCATGCTAAGCAGCAAGGAAAAGACTTCAAATAGGATGGTGTGATAAGATCCCCTTAAGTGACCTAAGGCATGAGCTTTTGGACAAGGCGCCAGTCGTGTGCTTCCTATATAAGGAAAGAGTGATCTAGATTGAGAGGGCAGAGCCAATATAGGTTAAGAGAGAAACTGAGAAACAACAAAAAGATTAAATGGATGTGTTTTTCTTCTCATTTCCCTAAGCTGAAGAACTAAAAAGTTAAAAGAGAAAAGAAAGAAAGGGGGAAGCAATTGTTTGGAGTATGTCGGTGTAAAAGAATAAAAGCAATTAGTGTTTTGGTTGTAATATTTTGTTTTCCTGTGTTGTAAATAGGGCTTTTGTAGTTGTGCGTGCATGTAAATAAAGTTCTAACATATAGGAAAGTTGATGCCCATTATATTATTAGTTTGTATGTAATTTTTTCCTATCATATTATCAAGTGCTTACTGCTTAAGGACACTCTAACATGATATATGATTAACTAATATAACTTAATGAATATTGGGTGCCTCACATTGGTGAGGCTAGCGCTTCCTCGAAGCACCTCTCGCGTTCTAACACCAAGTACATAAGAGGCTAAGAGCACAAAAGGTGCTTTAATTTCATATATTTTTATTATAGCAGGGGTAGAGTATATATGGAAGATATAAAGAGCTTATAGATGCAGTGTTTGCGAGTTTTGTGTCCATTTTCTGGATGTAAGGGAGCATTAAAACTGTTGATAGCAACGAGAGAAGTTAACAAGGATGCAGGTTGAATGTAAAAATAGGGAGATGAAGTGTTATGATGCTCTCAATGGGGAAGGATTTATATACATAAGTTGAAATGTATTGTCGCATTATTTACTTCCCTGACGATTCATGATCAGGCTGACTGTCATGAATTTTGTGAAACTGATATCGGGTTATCATAACATGAAATGGTTTGAGTTCTATGTAGTCAAAAGCACTCCCGTCATGCGCCTGAATGCTCAGGCAAGCCAAGATACCTCTGACTAACACAAGGTGGTTCGCTTTAATTAAAAGCACCGGATGCACATAACTCTGTCAGACACATGGGAGACGAGGCAATATCAGGCGAGATGTCAGGCGCAGCAATCCCTTTCCACTTTCTAGCTACCATCTTTGCTTCCTTCTCTTCACTAAGTACGCACTGCTTCTTCTCTTTACTAAAACCTCAACACCCTATAAAGGGTTTCTTTATTCATTTGTTGGGCAATCATTTTTTTTTGCCAGGAAGACTGGGCTTCTTTTATATTTGCTGGGTTTTCTTTTGTCTGATTCTGTAACTTTGGAAGTTTAAGACTTAGTGATTTTAAACTTTCAAGAAAAAATTGCTTTTATATAATTATTATTATGAATTTTAAAATTTTGACTTGTTTGGTTTTTATTGTTCTTATATATATATATATATATTATATATATATATATATATATATATATAATATATATATATATATTAAATAAATATAACATGTATACATATATGTGTGTGTTTGTAGATTTTCACCTGTATGAATTATCAATACTTCTAAATTATAATATTAATGTGATGCTTTTAATTGTTAACTATATTAGATCTTTTTAATTACTTTTAGATATAAAATTAATTGTTAACCATGATGCGCTTATTTTGCGAATTGCACCTAGACGAGCCCATTCTCCAAGGGGTGCGCCTTGCGCCTTTGACTACCTAGGTTGAGTTGAAGATCTTGCTTAGGCTACAGTTTTGATAATTTCCTGAGCAGGTACTGTTTTGCAACGGTAGTATGCCTTTTTATAGGAAGCCTGCGGAATTTCTTGGGCACAGATTCTTTCTTTATCCTTAGCTGATTTCCAATAAAGAATTGTCTCATGCTGATTAGTTTCAACTTCTGTAACATTTTGTGTTTGTTAATATATTTTAACTTTATAAAAGGATAATGCTACCTCTAGAATTACTCATGTAACTCTAAAAAAATGCAGACCATTAATTCAACCCGGTGCATAAATTTTAGAAGTGCGAAAGACATCTTACAGGCTTTGGTTCGATTGGATACATGATATCCACAATAGTACTCTGCTCTGTCTCATCTTCCTTAAAGGGATGATAAAAGTCTGCAAAAAATTAGAAAAAGGTAAATCCTACACAGATCAAGCAAACTAACATGCCAACTGACAACACTAAACAGATACTAATACAATTAAATACACTTAAATACACAAAAAATGAATAATTCCAACCATCACATGAAATGTTATGTTACAAAGTTACCATGTACATGGTCTAAAGCAGTCATCATGAAAGTTAGGTCCCTTTTGCATTCTAAGACTACATATATATAGTGTTGGATCAAAGGATAAGTATTTAAAAACCTTGTAAATACATGGATTCAGTAGTGAATTCACTAAATTTCCTAAAATAGTGCATTTTCCTAAGATTACATGTAACTAGTGAATACACTATGGTTCCCAAAGATTTCATAATAGATAGTTTATTCACCAATGAATATTTAGTGGTTTTCCTTTGTACATACATACATACACACATACATACACACACACATACATATACAGTAATACAGATATACACATATGAGCATATTATAGACACACACATATAACTACCTAAATGATGATTACAGTAACTTAATCATAACTAAATTCATGATTACACAATGAATCAACTAAAATCGATCCTTTTTTATCTATTACTGAAAATAAAAACTATACCCATGATAACACCATTACATTTTTTTCGAATTATCCCCCAATTAGTTGTATATCTTTTAAGTACATCTACAAAGCCACCTCTACATCACAATTCTATTCTCCAGTCTATCACTTATATAAAAAGTAAAGATCAATTTAGCCTCCAAAAAACATTTCCATCTATATTGTAGTGTAATATGTGAAGATTTGTATAGTAAAAATAACAAGAAAATCATTCTAAGAAGAGGAATGAAAAATTGAAACCATAAATGAATCTTCATATGAACTTACATGGTAAGCAGTATTCAAACTTCTTGACACGATCCAGCTTCAAATGTCTTAAACCAGACCTGGGTTATAATCAAAAAGTGAACATTATCCACCTATCTGAACAAGACAACTGTAAGTCTGTAACATAAACATGAAGAGCAAGAGATACAAATAAAGCAACCAAACTGGTTCCAAGAAACTACCAACATGAGGTACAAAAAGTCAAAAACCCAAATGCAAGAATGATCAAAAGATACTAAATTCCCAAATAATGGTTAACATGGTATTTAGGAACTGGAATAGCACAAATAGATATTAGAATCCTCAATTTACAAATTAGTATCTAAAAAAGCATGGGTTACAATGAAGTATACAAAACTACAGTCAAATGTAAATGTGTCTTTCATCATCATTTTCTTTTCTCGCTAGAAACCCACATTATTGTTTGGTAAGTATTTTGACCATTCCTGTAGTTTACTACATAATGGATTAAAAAAAGCCTGTAAAAACACCAAAAGAAAATAATTATATGCTCTTTACCATAATCTTAAGATGAATATTTCAGTTCTAATGAAAATGAAACAGCAATCCAACATCAAGCTTCAAAATGGAAAGATAATGATACAAGGTTTTGGCAAGAATTCACATGGACAGATGGTTTGATGATGCAAATGTCTAAAAATTACATGCATCCAAAGCACATGAATGGTAACCCTTTTATGGTCCAAGTAGAAATAGAGCTCTATTTTCATAAGTTGAAATTCAGCTGTAGTCAATCGATTTAAACATCAACATCAACATAATATTTACACAGATTATGTTGACAGGATGTTCCAATCTTCCAGTGTAATCAACTATCAATCTAGTTCTTACACCGAGTAATAGAAATCAAACAAATGAGAGAAGAGAAAAACTGAACCACACTGAGAACGTGTAAACAAACATGAAGGCATAACTCTATCAAGAATGGGTACCTTCTCTGGCCGCAGGTAAGTATAAAGATTTGAGATTTGAGTCTTTCAACTGAAGAACCCCTGTAAAAAGTAGATTTATATCAATGTACACCAGCAGCAAATTTTTTATCATCATATGAAATTTATCAAATACGCTCTTCCATATAAGGGAAATCACTACCGTTGTCCTAATGGAAAATATGGAACCCAATCCATTTTCATCTGTTTCATGTCAACAATTTCTTCAGTTTCTCTTTGTACAGAGTTAATTCCAATCTTATCGGAAGGAGGAAATGGAGACACAATCTGCTCAATAGTACAAAAGACATATATAAGATCAAAAACAGAAACAATTAACAAATGAAACAACAAAAATATCAACCATGATTATTTGAGCACATCTAAAGTAACTTTACATGCATTTGCAAAGACACATAATCATGATTCTGTTGCTAATCTATGCCATAACATCAATCACAACTTGAGACTTCCCTTTTAACTATATTTTTAGTTTAACCCATCTAGAAAATAAAACAACCCAAATTGAGATATTTACAAACAATGATACAAAACTGCCACCTATACCCCAGACCACCATGGGTACATTTGCAAATTTTATACAATGTAAACAGTATCAACGGGAAGAAGTAAGGAAAAGTTTATTCTACTCACCGCAACTACTACAGGTATGCAGGTTACTTTTGATTGACCTTGAAAAAAGAGCAATTGTGCTGCAATATAGAGAGATCAAGTCACAAGGAACCCAAAAACAAAAGAATAAAGAGTACAATGGCCCTAAATTTTTAATAGGATGTGAATATTGACATCAATTTCAACCAATCAGTGTAAAGTGCAATATGTCAAGAGAGCCTTTTAGGTTTAATAAATGTAAACATGTGGCTTTAAAAATCTAAAATCCATGTTTCATACTTTCATTCACTACTTACGCTCTGTACAACTGAAGAGGTAGACTTTCTTCCCATGTAATACGCCACCCTCTTCAAATGCATCCTGGATGGTTTAACAAAGAAATAAAAATTTGCTGAGTTCTGTTTCTCACAAACTCCCAAATTTAATTTCAGCATGTGACAAGTATCCGATGAAACGAACATCAAAAAAAACAATTTCCTATCAGATATTTAAGCAATCACTACAATGAGACTCACTTCTAGATTTTTGAAATTCCATTTGTATTCAGACAACAGGTCAAGCTGGTCCCACTGTCATGGAAATGTCAAAATAATGAGTAGCCAACACAAAAGACAAGATAACAAAATAAACACTCATGATGGCACATACCTCTGTTCCAACAGGGAAGATCTGCTTCCATAAATCCTCCTGCATAACAATAATAAAGAAGGGTAAAACCATTGAATCAAAAAAGAGTAAAATATTTGCCATGACTCATGAGGAAAGTACAAAAACTAACATCATGTTTTTTCATTGCTATAGTTCAAGTGTAAATTTGATTATAAAAAACAAACGAATAACCCTGTTAATACAGAATTTTTAACAGACCATTTTCAAGATTGATGAAAAAAATTAACAATTTTTTTTAAAATGTAAGTTACAACTTAAAAAATTAACGCACTGTTGAAGGGTCTGCATCTAGATCTGTAACAGAGCCCATAAAGATTTCATTTCAAGGGTGTAAAGATCAACCTTAAAAGGCCAATCAAAATGGAGTTTATCATCAAAATTAAATTGTAACAAGACAATAGACATTGATTTCCGCTAACAGCACACCAATTTGCAAATAGATGATAAATATCTAACTGATGATTCAGCCTCATACATACTAACTAGCCTAACTTATTACCCCAAGTTAAATAAGAGTTGCTGAAACCCTTTCCATTGTTTCTCATACTTATATTTTCTTACGTCCTTCATTAGCATAATGTAAAAAAGTACCAATACGAATAAACTGAATTTCGTTATGTTTAAAAATATCTATCTATGTTCTTCAAATTAACTGTTTTAGCTTCCAATTCCGTAGGCTAATTTAAATCCAACTTTTTAAATAATCAATTAGCCACTTATTCAATTCAACAGCAATCAATCGGCTTCAACAAATCAAAACCGTCCTAACATAAAAAAAAACACACATACTTCCATAAAATCATTCAACCTCGCCGGATTATAAGAGCAATCACGTATTAACAGATTCTGAACAAGCAATAATCTTCACAGGAACATAAATAAAAAATAAAAAATAAAAAAAACTCAACAAGACGCAAATTTACCAATTCGCGTTGCTCATCGAAGAACTCGGGCTCTGGTTCAGGCCTTGAAGCCCTAGCACGCTTCGTTTTCCGAACAGCTTTTTCAGGTTCTTTATTCTGTTGCTGCTGCTGCGGTTGTTCAGTAGCGTCGGCGGTGGCGGTGGCGGAGGTGGAGGCTGTTTCGTCCTTGCGGACGGCCTTACGCTTAGTTCCTTTCTTCATGGTGATGGTGGTGATGGTGGTGATGGTGGTGATGGTGGTGATGGTGGTGATGGTGGTGATGGTGGTGATGGTGGTGATGGTGGTGATGGTGGTGATGGTGGTGATGGTGGTGATGGTGGTGATGGTGATGATGGTGGTGATGGTGGTGATGGTGGTGATGGTGGTGGAGATTGATGAGCGTAGATCTGACGCTGTGAATATTGAAGATTTTTATTTCTAGAGTTTGAAAGTAAACCACAGGTTTAATTTGGGGAGAAAAGAGGGGCGCAGGCGCGGGGAGCAAAATTTGTGGGGGGATTGAAATCTTTTCAAAACTTGTTTTCCAACCCTAAACATTTTTCAAACAAACCTACACCATTTAACTTTTTTTCTGTTTATTTAATCACAAACAATACAATTAGAACATTCATAACTTATTTTTTATTTTTATTCATATAACTATATTAAAATTTTAATTTTTTCTTTCATCTTTTTAATTAAGTACTATTTTTTTATATATTCATCATTATATTTTCTATCTCCTACACTTACAACAACTTTTAAAAATATTAAAAAAATTATAAGGGTTAAATCCTTAAATTTACAGATTGAACAGTAACATTTATTTCTCTTTCACTCACAACCACTTACAACTACCAATAATCATTCCATATAATTTAAGAATTACACTCACATACATATACCAAACGGGTTGTGAATGCTCTTAGAGGTGGTTAAAAAAATTGGCTTGCAAACCGGTTCGATTAAAAAATTGAAACTGGTTTGAGACCCAAACCCAAACCAATTTGGCTCAAACCGGTTTCAAACCGACCCCAACTGTCGATTCGACTTCAATTCGTACATTTCATTCAAGAAATCGGTTCCTAAAACGGTCCGATTTTAAACTGGATCCCAAACCGGTTTTTAAAATTAGTCGTTGTATAACGGCTTATAACCGTTTGGATGCCTTTTTGACTGTTTTTTTGGTTTTTTTTTACAATTATACCCTCATTAGGTGCTAAATCACAACATCTTAAATCGCTCTCTACTCTCAAAAATCCTAAAAATGCTCACCAATACTTTCGTTTTACAATAAACTCTTTCAAAATTCTCTCAAATGACTTCATCAAGTGCTAAATCATCCGTTAATTGTGATGCGTCTTCAAACAACGTGGTGGTAGAAATCCTTCATACGAATAGGAACCCCATATTTACGATTTATGTCAAATGGCTAGCGGTCCGAACAAGGCTTGTTGCAACTTTTGTCATAAGTTTTTCAAAAAAGATGGCAACACAACGTTAAAAAACCACACTTCAAATAAATATTTTAAGGCATTGAAAGGTGAACCGTCTCAAGGTCAAGCTTCGATGACAAACGAAGGAAATATTTGGGCTTATAACGTTATTGAGGTTCAGGAGCAAATGGCGCATTTTGTAATTCAAAAAAGCTTGGCATTCAAACATTTCGACAATGAACGTTTGACTCGACTCGTTTAATGAACTCTCCAACCACGTTACATCAATGTAAGCCGTGCTTCTATTCGAAGAGATTGTTTAAAAACCTGAAAAAAAGCTAAAAAAGAATTAATATCTTATTTTGAAAATTTACAAACCGGTGTTAACTTAACTAGTGATGTTTGGTCGACTCCTCACGATTCACCGGACTCGTACATTTGTGTCACCGTCCATTGGGTTGAACCCGATTCGTGATAAATGATGAACGTACGATTGCATTTGAATTGTTTGATTATTTTCACAATGGTCAAAACATTTTTTATCTTATTGATAAAGTTATTAAAACATATAAATTAGAAAATAAAATATTTTCTATATCTTTTGATAATGCGTCAAATAAGACGCTTGCAATCGATTCATTTGAAATTAAAATATAAACCAATGTGTGAGGGTGTGTTTTTTATAGTCGATGTGTTGCGCATATCAAAAACTTAACCATTCAAGACGGTTTAAAAACGATTAAAACAGTGAAAGATGGTTTTAAAAGAATGTTACGTGACATTTTTATCAATAACCAAAGATATAATAGATATCACAAATTTTGTAAAGACGCAAATTCCAATTAAGTCCAAATTTGGACATACCAACATGATTGAATTTCACTTGTAACATGTTTGAAAAGACTATTGAACAAAAAGAAAGTTTAATAACCTTTCATAATAGTTTGGTAAGTCGTGAAAAGGCAAATACTTACCATTCATCGGGTTAGGCCCTTATTGAAGAAATAAGCAAAATGCTTCAAATTTAATGAAACTAATATCGGGTTAGGCCTTTGGTAAGTTGTGAAAAGGCAAATACTTACACTCCCCTCTAAGTCAAACTCCACCTGAAGCGGATGTGAAGGTTGAACAACCTAAGACAACACAACCTGAACCTCCTGCTGAATCTCAGCAAACTTCATCTTCTGATCCACAACAGGGTCAACCTCCCGCTCCTTCTAAACCTGTGAGATAGGAAGACCCAACTGAGAAAGACAATGAAGATCAATTAGATGTTGCAGGCCAGTCTTCTCAGTTAAAAGTAACAAAGAGAAAGAAAATGATGGCTTCAAAGCCAAAGAAAAAGAAAGCTGCATCCTTTTCTAAACCTCAGGATAAGTCAGAAGATCCTGAGGATGTGCAGCCAGAGGATGCTACATCAACTCATATTCAAACAACTCATCTAGCATCAGGAAGACCCATCTTGTCCTGGACATACACCATAAATCCGGAAAGATGGCATGTCATTAGAGTACAAGGCATTGAAGACATCTACACTTGGCAAGACATGTTCAATCTGCATCTACATGATCTCTTTGATATGAGGAGACACTTTGACATTCTGAGGGATCCTGATCATCTCATGAAGAAAGGATGGTCATTATTTTGATGAGGACTGACAATATCTGAAGTCTAGTAGTGTTTTGGTAGCATCAGCCTAGGGGGAGTTTGTAGAGATTATATGAAGAGGCTAATGCAACCCAAACACCTAAAGTCTTTCCTGCATACTACATAAGTACATTGAAGAAGAATGCTTCGGAAGTTTCACACATGCAACAGAAATATTATAAGTATGAAATCTTCCGAAGCCAAGACCAATATCTTCCGAAGCCAAAGATGAAGTCTTCCGAAGCTTCAGAGACAAAGTCCTCCGAAGCCAACAGTAGAAGACAGATTTCTCCGAAGACTTTTAACAACATGCTTTATCTTATGTACTTTTCCATAAAGTTGGACCCCTTTTCACTACAACTCTGTAAAGTCACCAACTTACATGTGTTGGTGAAAAGGTCCATGCTTTTGGTAACTGTACATTAAGGTCTTGAGTCTGTAACTTTCTACTTCATGTACTTTATCATTTTTGTAATATATTAGGATGTGAGCTATGGCATTTCATAGTCACAAGTCAAAAGGCAATCTGCCTTTTGACTCTACAATTTATTTTGTTTTGTGTCTAGTCAATTGTATCCAGCTGGCCTTCAAAGTATGGCCGGTTGTAGGATGTAGTATATGTATCTCAAGTACTTGTAACTTTCCTTTATGCTTTGTAACACTTGTAATAGAACTTGAGAAAGCATATACTACAATCTTGAAAAGCAAAGCATATTCCCCCAGAGGTTCGTTTGTCAAATAAGTTCGATGTGTACCCCATTATTCATCGGATTTCCAGAATAGGTGAATGTAATTGGAACACGAAAGAGAGAAGAGAAGATGTCAGCAGTTGATGCTGATTTTGTGGGGTAGTCAGGAGCATCTGACTACTTATGGGCCAATCAAGTTATATTTGTCCACACATAAATGATTCTACTTCTTAGGGGGAATCCTTGTATATAGAAAGTGAAGACGCAATCAGAAAGTGATGATATGAACCGGTTTCCGATGATGAATCTTCGTGCATGCTGATTTGGTTGATATTGTCAGTTGTGGATTGGAACCTTCAACCTTTTGCCCAATACACCGTGTCAAGATGCAAGGAGAGCACAATGTCTATATATTGGGATATGCTGAATATGAGGGGGAATTTCTGCAGGTGGTGATGTTAATCAAGTTAGCCTGTGTGAAGATTGAAGCAATGGAAAACTGTTCGTGTCATTATCTGGAAAAATCATCATATGGGGAATCTTGCTGCTATGATAGTGTTCTACAAAGTAAACGAAAGCTATTGTGCCTAAATTCATTTTCAGGGATATGGTAGTAACCTGACGGATCGGCAACGTTGGCTAATATGGTTTTCGTTTGATATTATCTACTATTCGCAAGAAACGTACAAGGGGGAATTTGTTGGAGCATATATAGTCATATATAGTGTGTCTGTTGCTTGTCGAATAGTCTAGGCTTAATGTTATACACCTGATATGTTGTAAACACATGAAACTGGGTCATTCGCAGGAACATATGCGAATGAGACTCAATTGTACGACTGAGCCATGCTAATAGACCAGCCGTGCGACTGAGAGATGCAATTGGGACATTTGTAAGACTGAACCATAAGTATGGTCCAGTCGTACGATTGAACCATACGCATGGTCCAGTCATACGATTGAACCATACGCATGGTCCAGTCATACAATTGAACCATACGCATGGTCCAATCGCACGAATGGGTCCAGTCACATCTAATATGGGCCAAGGCCTATATATACCAGTTTTAATGTGTAGAGAGATACAAGATTGAGAGGAAGTCTGCTCGGAGCCTAGGGCTGCCGGATGAGAGGGGAGATCATGCTTGATCTTCCCCTTGCCAAGAGTCTTGATTCTTATGTTGTAACAAGCTTGTAATCATTAGGTTTTTATCAATGAAACCAATATTTGATAGTTCGTGTTATTGATTTGACTTTTGGTTTTGGTTGTTCATCCTTCCGTCAAGAACATGCTTGGATGTTTATCGATCCGGAGATAAACCGACTCAACAATTCTCCTCTTTGTGTTGTTTTGTTGTAAGTGACCACCCTTCACCGGTCCTGCATTTGGTATCAGAGCATTCTAGGTTCTTGATATAAGATCTCACCATCTTTAGATCCCTCACACACACAAATACTAAACTTTTCAAATGGCATTCCAAAACTTATATGGAAACTGGAACCATAAACAAATCCCCAATGATCATTATTGATGACTTTGACACCTGTTGCCAAAGAATGGAAGGTTTCATCAAGTCTCTAGATTCAAGAATGTGAGAATCTATTGAGAATGGACCTTACATACCAAGCACCTCTTTTGCTATTGGTGGTGGTATGATCCCCAAGCCTGTGGCTGACTACTCTGTTGAAGATAGGAAGAGAGTAAAGATTGACCAGAAAGCCATGACAGTCCTTCAAACTGCTCTTCCTAACTCTGTGTACAGAGGTTTCAAGAAATGAAAAACAGCTAAGCAGTTGTGGGATGCATTGAAACTGATGTATGAGGGTTCCTTTGAAGCAAAGGAGAACAAGAAGGATCTCCTAAAGCAGTAGTTTTAAAACTTCACCTTCAAAGCAGGTGAAACCATGATTCAGCAATACTTCATGTATGTTGAGATTGTGGATACCCTAATGGATGGAGTAGTTGCTCTTGAGAATAAAGACATTGTAAGGAAGTTTATGTCCTCACTTCCTAGGCAATGGACACACTACTGTGTGGTTATCAAGAAGATCGAGAACCTGAAAACTCTCACTTTGACAGAGTTATATGGGATTCTCTGTGGCTACCAGATGGAGATGAACATGCAAGGTTCATCTGGAAACTCCAACAATCAAATGGGTTCAGCCCTTCATGTGGTTGAAAAAGATAGCATAGAACCCCAACATCATCGCATATGCTACCCTGACAACTCACCAAAGGGTCCTTTCATTACCTTCCCTAAGACACCAAGGGAGAACTACACTCAAGGAAGCCCATTCCAAGAGACAAGTTATTCTCAAACCTTTGTGTCTTCTAATGAAAGTTGTGGCAGCTTTCTTTTCACCCTTGAAAACCTGGACTGTATCCATCCAAATTATCTGGAGTACATGGAGATAGTCTAGCAGATGGCTCTTCTCACTCACAGAGCCAAGAAGTTCTACAAGCGGACTGGAAGGAAGTTTCCAAGCAATGCAGCTAGTGGAAAGTTTGGGTTGGACAAAAGCAAAGTCAAGTATTACAACCGTAACTTGATGAGCCACTTTACCAGAGAGTGTAAGGCACCAAGAACAAATGGTGGTCAAGCACAGTCTAGACCAAACTACATTGATAAAGCTACCCATAATGACAAGCCAAAGCAGCAAGCTGTTGTTGCTGTTGAAGAAAGAGGCTTTAACTAGAGCTTTCAGGTGGAAAATGCTTCTCTGAACCAAGCACTAATGACAGATCATGATGAAGCCAAGGTATTGGAACATATATTTACCCCTAAATGCATTGCTAAAGTTAATAGATACAGGTCCTACAACTTAGAAATGAGATCTGATCTTGAGTCCTTGAACATCTTAAAAGCTGATTTTAGAAAGTCTGAAAATGATTATAAACTGAAGATAGAGGACTTAGAGAAAACTATTTCAGCTCTAAAACACAAGCATACAAATTTTAGGACTCAAATGAAGGATCTCATAACTAAGCTGATTGAGTGCCAGGTTGAGCTTGTGATCATCAAATCCAGGGCAGAAAAGTGTGTTCTTGAAGAAAAGACCTTCAAGAACATGATATCCTCATCCCTACACAACAATGTTTGTTATCAAAACAAGTAAGGACTGTGATCTAATGAGATATCTCCTCCACACACAATATTGTCTGTAAGATCACCCAGGTGTGGAACTTGTGAAAATGAGCTTCTTCTCATAGATCCTTTGAGTGAAGAGGATGATGAAGTGATAGTGAAGAATTCCTCTGAGAAGAGTGAAGAGGAGGATTCTAAGAAGAGCCACTATCCTTCAGAGGAGAAGAAGAAGACCGTGATGACCAAGTCAATGAGAAGGACTTGATCAGAAAGAGCAAAAGAAAAGTTAGGAAGTGCAAAATCGATGTTTGTCACTTAACACTTTGTTTTCTCTCAAACTAATCTAGAACAAAACTCGGGTTAAGATAGAATCAGTAAGAGTTGATCACAATATAGATTGTAGTAAAGAACACAGGAAGTAATTTTCAAGGTACTTTTATGTATTGCTTCTCAACTTAACAATACAAGACTCTTACAAGTAGTGTGGAATGAGTTACAAAAAGAATCTATATATAATACTACCTACAGCTGATATACTTTGATACCAGCTGGGATCCTATAACTAAAGCCTATACTACAAGACTATAGTTTAAGGTATCTCAGATAAAGCCTTATCTGAGATTTGGTAGTCAGGACATGTCCTTGACTTACCTTTTGTCACCATCTAAAGTTGGTAACTTGTACTATCATAAAAAGGTAAACAGTGGAATAAAGTATGGTCAACTACATGGCTCTTTGAGAAAACGCCATATAGTATCAGAGGTCTGCAGCAGAGTGTCAGAGACCATACTTGTGTTCACTGGTTCATAGCAGTGTCTTCCGAAGGTTAAATGGCTTCAGAAGAGTAAGTACTTCTGAAGCCACTTATACTTCGAAGAGGCTGCTTCTTCCAAGGCTTGGAGACTTCTTCTTTTCATCATACTTCGGAAGTGGTCTTCAGCTTATTCTTCTAAGACTTAAACTACTGAAGTATACACTTGACTTCAGAAGTAGAGTTCTGTCTTTGGAAGTTGATCTTTCACTTTGTCTTCGGAAGAACTCTACAACCTTCGAACATTCCATACTAAGCTTTGGAAGCCTTTGCATGCATCACCAAACTTATCTAAGTGACTTAGTTTTGGTTGCATTAGCCTTCTTCTTGATCCAACAAACTCCCCTAGGCTGGTGCTACCAAAACTTCACTTGTTTCTACTTCTCAAAACTTTTAGCACTAAGGAGAGTAGATATTTGTCTGTCTCCTTGTTTTCCCTGATGTGGTGATGAGAAGTTTGTACAGATCCTTGGTAGACAGGAAGTCCAATCTGTCATCTTGGATAACATGTACCCTCTGTTGTTGCCCTTTGAAAAGAGTTAGTTGATGGGATCTGTAATCATATTCCCATCTAACTATAGGTTACAATTCTGGACCCTCCACCATCTGTAGAAAGGCAATGCCTTTGGTAGGAGGTCTTTCCTTGTCTTCCTTTCTTCTTAATCTCAACTCTTCTTCAATCTTGGCCTTTGCAGTTAGCTCAGCTAGATGAAGGCTGCTGAGATGATTTCTGATGAGTGCAACAGCTTCAGAGTTGGAGGGGTTGGAGAATGGCTTCTCTGCTAACTTAGCAATATCAAACATGCTGGAGTGTAGCAGAGAGGTTGCATTAAGTCTATTGACTTCGCCATTCTCCCTTTCCACAACAAAGTTGTGAGAAGTTTCATCGAACCTCCACTGGACTATTTTCTTTCTAGGCACAAGAGACTGACTGGGAATCTTGTTCTCTTTCTTGGTGTCCAGCAGAGTCACCAGTTTCCTTCTAAGTTTCTTCTCTTCATCATTTAATAAATCTGAGTTGAGGCTTAGAAGTCTAGCTGCCTGGTCCAGTGTTCCTTTAGGTAAATCAAGAAATTGATCTCTTATGAGGGAACAAGAGGATCCATCAACATAGGTAGTGTTGACAGAATCTTCATCACATGAGACTTCGCTTAGAGTTGTGCAGTTGATGAGCTTGGTCTTGATTAACTTGAACTCCTCAAGAGAGAGATGATGAGAAGGCTGAGGGGATGGTTTGGATGGTTGTTGGGTAGGTTAAGGTTCAGAGGTTCTGGGGAGTGTTTTAGGTTGGAGGATGGGAAGTTTAGATGGTTGGGGTGATGAAGTAGATGTGGGCGAGGATGTGGGTTCAGGGGTGAAGGGTTTGGTTTTAATGGAGAAGGGTAGGGGTGAGGGTTCAGGTTGTGGTTGAGTGGTTGCAGTGAAGGTCATCCCCTTTACCCTTCTGTACATCTTTTTCTTCTTTCCCAACCGAATGTCAGCCTTGATATCACTGACAATCCGTTGGAGTGTCTTTTCAGACATGGGATCCACCTGCCTTCCAGAGAAGCCATGGGCCCGAAGATAGTCTTTCATCCAGGCCTTTTCACTAAGCTTCCTGGTTGCAGTGTCCCTAGCTTTTTCTTCCTTCTTCTTCATCTCCTTTGCCTTTTCTTTTACAACCTTCTTTCTTTATTTCTCCATTTGATCCTGCTCTTTGTTGTAGAGCTAGAGGATTGTCTCATCATTGTGTGGAGAAAGTTCTTGAAGATTAAAGCCTCTGGAGAGTAGGAAATTTATCCTGTCTCTCCTCAGCTGTAGTTCAGCTTCCTTCTGTTTTTCTTATTCTTTCTCCAAGGCCAACCTGGCTTCTTCTTCAAGTTTCAGCTGGGTTGCCTTCTCCAGATTCACTAACTCCTCTAATGGCAGCAGGAGTGTTTCTTCATTGGCAGCTCCCATTTGGATAAGCTGGTCAATGATCTCTTCCCTTCTCTTATTGTTGATAGCCTCCTAATTGGCTGCAACTGCTTTTGTGCTGGCATTTAGCAACTTCTTAGTTGGAAGTCTTCCTTTCTTCTTGAGTTTCTCAATCTTTTTCGCTTCCTGAAGCTCTTCCGCAGTCATCTTTCTTTTCCCTTTATCTTTTGAAGAGCCTGACTGTGGGGTTCTTAGAGAGTGGATTCTGATTGTGAGAGAGGTAGAGATGGTGTCTGGGATGGAGGTAGATTCAGAAAGTCCTCACTATTCACCTCAGATGCCATTTCAAGGATTGCATCTGTGATGATCAGTTCCTCGGACATTTTAAACAGTCCTTCCGCAGCTTCCATTTCAGCTTCGGAAGATTCAGCTTGTTCTTTCGAGGCTTTAACTTCAGCTTCAGAAGTTGGAGGAGATGCAGATTTTGTCCCAACTCTTTCAGTTGTTGGGCCATCAGTCCCTATTTCCCATTCAAAATGAATCTTAGGTTCCATGTGGACCTTAGGTTGACCAATTCTTCCACAGTGGTAGAAGGTGCAGTCAGCCTCTGAAGCTCTTCAGCTCCAAGTAGAGCATTGCAGCATCTGGGCTTGGCTGATCAGTGGAGGATCTCAACAGAAACTTGGTGAAGAGTCTGTAAAGATCGCTGAGCATCTTTGAGTCAATCTGAAGAATAACTTGAGATGGCTCAGACACAATAATGATAGGAGTAGAAGATGTTGAAGTTGAAGTGTGGCTTTGTTGTGGGTCCTCAAGTGTTTGTCTTTGAACATTCTCCCCCTTTTTGGTAGCATCATCTTGAGAGCTAGATGAGCTAGAGGAAGAAGTCAATGAGACCTGAACAGGTACATGCCTAACAGACCTCTCTATCTGTTTCTCAGCTAGCTTGGCCTTGAGATTGTCAATCTCAAGTTGCTGAGTGGCGGACCTTGCTTCTAAAGTCCTAACCAAAGATTCAAGGTTTGAGACTTTAGATAGAAGGTCTTGAATAAGGAGTTGCATGCTTCCCTTATCTTCTTTCGAAGAATCACGGGGAGATGAGGTAACATACCTGGTATGTTCAGCCTCACCACCAGATTTGGTTTCTTGGCACCCTGGTTTCTCATGCTCAATGATGTCTCTTTCAGAGTCATCAAAGGGCTTGGTTGCTGCAGATTTAGTCTGAGATATGTTACCACTGTCCACAAGGTCCATTGAGGCACCTTCTGTAGTGGCAGCTGAATCTGCATGAGTCCCCTCCATATCAATGGGACTCACCTCAGTTATAGGTTGCTGATGGGGGCTAGAGATAAGGGATTTCTTCGGGCTCTGTTGATCTTGAAGAGGGTGTTGTAGATCAACTTCATTGCCATGGAGAGATGTTATCTCTTTATCAGTTTTGAAGAGATCAGTAAAAGATAGGGAGGTTAAGCCTACTGACCGGGACCTTGGTCAATGTCTACAGGCATTGAGCCTTTGGTGGGGTTGTCCCTAGTTGGCTGCTCAAAAGAGTGTAGATACTCATCCTGAGGGCTGATGGTTTAGGTGTCAGGCTCCTGGGTTTGAGACTGAGGAGACTCAAAACCCATTTGAGGTCAAAAGAGAAGGATGGAGAGACCTTAGACTGAGTGAGAGCCCATGTTTCCACTCTAGTCTTTTTGGATTGAACAAGAGGGGCTTGTTCAATCAGAGTAGATTGAACAAGGTTCGTTTGGAGCGTCTTTGATATGTGATGGTGATGGGTGGAGAAGGCAGTGTTGGCATTATGGTGGTGGTTGCTGGTGTGGGTTCATCACCTATGGGGTGAACAGGGATGTCACCAGGAGCTATGCGCTCAATCATACCTGGAAGCAGAGTAGTGTACCTTCCAGTGAAGTTGGCTGACACCTTCTTCAAGGTCTTGAAAATGGTAAGCCGCATGTGGGGGACAGTCAGAGCAGCTGCACAGACAAGCATGCTCTGGTCCAACTCATAGTTGATGATATGTTGAATGAATGTAGGATACATAAAGAATGTCTCCCTTTGTAGATTCCCAATCAGATTGGTGAACACAAATCGTGAGTAATTAAAGCGCAGGCCTCTCACCAGTCCATGAACTAAGCATTCTAGTTCATATGGGATTTGATCCCATCCCCCAGACTAGTTTGACAGACAGTAGAGAACAACGTGCAGGAGGAACTTCCAGTTGTAGGAGAAGTTGAACTTGTAGACCGTTGACCTACTTATGTCTCCACCATATCCCATTAGGATGTAAGTGTTGTCCAAATCTGCCTTAGGGAATTCAGTAGGAGCTCCTTCATCATGAAGCTCTAAATGCTCCCTGATGAGCTATTCAATGATGATCAACTCTTGTCCACAAATGTTGGATCTCAGTACACGAATCCCATTTAGGGTTTTGGCTTGACCATTTCTTCAAAATTCAGCCATGTGGTTGGAGTATACAGTGGGGTTAACGGTAAGAGCAGTGTAGTAAAGTAATTAGGTGAAAAAGGAGATGATTTCAGAGAAGTCAACATCTCTTGAAGAATCAAGAAGTGCGACTTGGTTGTGTTGAGGGTTAAGTGCCATTGGAGAAAGGTGAATGTGAATGATTTTGAACTTGGGTAAAGTTGGAGAGGAGAGAAATTTCTAGGGCAGTCTAAATTGCAACTAAGAAGATGAAATTGAATAGTCAAGATTATTTAAAAGATGGTGGGAAGGCGGTAATGGGGGTTAGGATAAGGTGATGTGATGGTTTAGTGGATGAATTGACAGTGGCGGTAAGGTTAAAATCAGTTAAATAATCCGACATCATTAACAAAATCTTTGCTTTTTACAGTGTGGGGCCCAAGAGATTTACGTTACATAGTAGAATCTTTCTTCCGAATGTAAAATTTCCGAAGGTAATTTGTTTTCCGAAGGCAATTCTTACTTCCGAAGCAAAAACTTTGCTTCCGAAGGTTAGTATTGCTTTCCGAATGGAGAATTTGTAAACCTCGGAAGTAGATCTGATATGTAATCAATCGCTTCTTCTGAGACCAAAAGCTCTTCCGAGAAGAAAAATTATCCTTTTGCAAATTATGCTTCAGAAGATATAAAAATAACTTTCGAGGGTTAATTTCTCTTCGGAAGAAATTTACACTTAGAAAATTTCAGAATGACCTTTTGTAACAGGGCTTAAATTGTATTGACAGAAGACATTACATATTAAAAGGTTTTCAAAAGAGGTGATCCAATCAATGTTTATCATCCCAATAGCTGTTATGAGATACTTAAGTCTTTGCTCATCAAAAGCTTTGGTGAACAAATCAGCATATTGTTCATTTGAGTCAACTTTGATTAGTTTAATCAGATTTTTCTCATGAATATCTCTAATGAAATGGTACCTGATGTCATATGCTTTGTCTTGGAGTGCTTCACCGGATTTTCAGTAATGGAGATAGCACTGTTGTTGTCAATATGGATAGGAGTACTCATAAAGTTGAATCCATAGTCTAACATTTGATTCTGAATCCATAGCAGTTGAGCACAGCAGCTAGCAGCAACAATGTATTCAGCTTCAGCAGTTGATGTAGAGACACATGATTGTTTCTTGCATTGCCATGAGATGATCCTTCCACCAATAAATTAACATCCTCCTGATGTTAATTTCTTGTCAATATTACAGCCACCATAGTCACTGTCAGAGTATCCATAGAGATTAAAATCCTTGTTTACGGGATACCAGAGACCTAATTTAGGTGCTCATTTGAGGTATCTGAGGATTCTCTTAACAACAGCTAGATGAGACACCTTTGGAGCAGCCTGATATCTTGCACAGATGCAAGTAGCAAACATGATATTAGGTCTACTGGTAGTGAGATACATCAGAGAACCAATAATTGCCTTATACTGATGTTGATCAGTATCCTCCCCCTCAAGGTCAGGACAAAGATTATGGTTTCTAGGTATGGGTGTCTTGCCAGGCTTGCAATCCTTTATTTCAAATATTTCTAAGATGTCAGAGACATACTTAGATTGATTAATAAAGAACCCTTCCTTCATTTGCTTCACCTGAATTCCAAGGAAAAAGTCTATTTTTCCCGTGGAACTCATCTCAAACTTTTTCTTCATAATGCTCTCAAAGTCCTTACACATTTGGTCATTTGAAGAACCAAATATGATGTCATCAACATAGACTTGAACGAGCAAGATGTCCTTTCCAGAATTTCTGATGAAAAGAGTCTTATCAATGGTACCTCTAGTATATCATTCTTTAGAAGAAACTGAGAAAGAGTCTCATACCACAGCCTAGGTGCTTGGTGCAGCCCATATAGAGCTTTATCCAATTTGCACACATAGTTGGGGTGTTGTGGGTCTTCAAATCCTGGAGGTTGGCATACATAGACTTCCCTATCTATATCCCCATATAGAAAGGCACACTTGACATCAAGTTGATAGACAGTGAAGTCCTTGGATGCAGCATAAGCAAGGAAGATCCTAACTGCCTCAAGTCTTGCAACTGGTGCAAAGACATCAGTATAATCTATTCCTTCCTCTTGGGTGTATCCATGAATGACAAGTCTTGCTTTGTTCTTGATAGTCAAGCCTCTATCATCTCTCTTGTTTCTGAAAACCCATTTAGTGCCTATTGGTACTTGACCAGATGGTAGCGGACATAGGTTCCATACCTTCTGTCTCTTGAATTGAATCAGCTCCTCTTGCATCGATTCAAGCCAGCTACTATCTTTTAAGGCATCTTCTACCTTTTTAGGTTCCATCTGGGATATAAAGCATGAGTACAAGCAGGCATTCCCATGATGAGTCTGTCCTCTTGTTCTCACACCCTCAGTGACATCCCCAATGATGTTCTCAGCAGGATGAGTGTTATGAATCCTAAGGCAAGGAATCACTTCCAGTTGCAGAGATAGATCCAGGTAGGACATATTCTGCTCAGGAACGGAACACTCTGTCCAGCTACTGTTTCAAAATCATCCAATGAGGATGATTGAATGAGTAAGAACATCATCAATGGTTGGCTGTGAAGTAGTGTTAACAGTTTCCTGTTCCTTCAAAACACTACTTCCTTCTGCCTGCTGTTATCGTGGATCACCTGATGAGTTTTGAGGCTCAGTAAGTGATTCACTTGTAGAAGCTTCACTATTCCTTGATATGGTCAAGATATCAGATTTGTGAATGGTGGAAACTTTATTTATTGCAGCTCTTAGAGAATTCGGACTAGGTTTGGGTAGCTCAAACAGTTGATTATCAGCAGTAGCATCAGCATCATTTTGAGCTCCTGTTCCAACTGAAACATTTTCACAAGAAGGTTTAGAATAGTTTGGAAACAATTCCAAATCAATGATATGATCAGGGCCATTCCCTTAACACAAGTAGTGTGCTCATTAATAACTATGTTGGATGACTCCTCAAATTGTTGATTCTTAATGTTGTATACTCTATAAGCTTTGGAGCTAGAAGAGTACCCAACAAAGATAACATCATCCGACTTTTCAGCAAACTTTGCTAAATTGTCTTTTGTGTTAAGTATGGTACACCTGCTGCCAAAGGACCTTAGAAAGCCAATGAACGGTGACCTCTTGTTCCATAGCTCATAAGGGGTTGTTCCATGGGTTTTAACTACAAGAACTCTGTTTTGCACATAGCATGCAGTGCTGACTGCCTCTGCCCAGAATGTTAGAGGTAGTTTTGAATCAGCTAACATAGTTCGAGCAACCTCAATAAGTGTCCTGTTCCTCCTCTCAGCAACACCGTTTTGTTAAGGAGTTCTGGGAGCACTATATTGTCTGGCAATCTCTTTTGAGTTACAGAATGAGTCAAGAATGAAGTTCTTAAACTCAGTCCCTTGATCGCTTCTAATGATTTTAACCTTGTGATCAATTTGATTTTCTATTTTAAGAATAAAAGATTTTAGTGTTTCAGTAGTTTCATCTTTAGTTCTTAAAAAGAATACCCATGTGAATCTTGTAAAATCATCAACTATCACAAGGCAATACGATTTCCTTCCAATGCTCATTATACTTGTGGGACCAAAAAGATCCATGTACAATAAGTGTAATGGAGTAGTGATAGAGTTAACACATTTGGATTTGTGAGATGTCCTATGTTGTTTCCCTTTCAGGCAAGCAACATAGTTATCTTTGCAGAAAAACTCCTTTTTAGGCAAACCATGTACCAAGTTATTTTTAGCCAATTTATTAATGTCTTACAATTTACATGACACATACGTTTATGCCATAGTGTAGACTCATCACTATCTGCTTTGGAAAGAAAGCATGATACTTCACCTATTGGGGAAGCATTGTTCATATCCAGCTTGTACATATCCCCTTTCCTGGGAGATCTAAGAAGCACCAATTCCGGAGGAATTGTCATCCCTGGTTTGAGGATAATGCACTCATGTTCTGTGAAAAGCATTTGGTGCTTTTGATCACAGAATTGAGAAACACTTAAAAGATTGTGTTCAAGATGTTTGACAAAGTGAACTTTGTCAACCTTTAATTTACCATTGGATATACTCCCTCTACCAGAAATATATCCTCCGGCCTCACCTCCAAATTGGACAGGACCTCCATCATAGTTTTGAAACTGTTGAAGGAAAGATCTGTTCCCTGTCATGTGCCTGGAGCATCCACTGTCTACAATCCAGACATTGTTGTTCTTGTCATATGGATATCCCTGCACATAAGATGAGTTTGTTAGTTTTGTTTGGAAGCCCAAGCCTTGCTGGTCTTGGGTTCTTCCAAAGATAATGACATAATTGAACCAAATGTTATGCATGGGGGCTTAATAGAGGTCTTTGAAGAAGAGGTTTGGGCTGCAACATCTTCCTTGATCTTCCAGTCCGTCCTTTGGTTGATTTTGGAGGAAGAGCTTGTTGAAGCTTTTGCAGCATGGCCATCTTCCGAAGCTTCTTTCTTTTTAGAAGAAGCCTTCACCACCTTTTCTTCTGAAGCAGTCTTCTTTTGGGGAGGTTTCAAGGGAGCTTTCTTGTTCTTCTGAACCTTAGTAGCTTTTACTTCCGAAGCCATTTTCCCTTCGGAAGAAAGAGTTTCTTCCGAAAGCAACCTGGCTTCAGAACTAGCTTTCCCTTTTTCATCACTTGAACCGTTTGAAAAGTTCCAAATGAAACCTTCCCTGACTCCTTCTTTTCTAACATTATTTGCATAATGTGTGCTTTTAGGATTGTAGTAACAATCTTTTGCCATGTGGTTTTGCAGACCACACATTATGCATGCAATGTTAGTCCTTTGGGAATATGAGGGTTGTTGTTTCTTGGGCTTCTTTTCTTCATCAGCAACTTTTCCCTTCAACTTTTGATCCTTTGGTAGGACAGGAGTGCTGGTATGACACTCCTTTCCTATATCAGAAGTACCTAACACTTGGAATCCAGCTGAGATAAAGACACCCTTCTTCTTTGGGTCAATCTTCAGCTTGGACTCAGCCACCTTCTTGGCAGTTCTTCTAGCAGCTTTAGCTCTGCTTCTTCTGGCCTTAGTGATTAGCATTTGTTCTTCATAGGAGGAGATAGGTACATCTACATGTTCCTTCCCTGTGGTGGCCACTATTGTTGTTTCATCCTTCAACTCTGGTGAGGAAGGGTCAGCAGTTGGAACCTCTTGCTCCTCAGTACCACATCTTGGTTGTCTGATAGACTCATAGGAGTGTGGTGGAGCAATTTCATTGGTTCACAACCCTCCTTTGTTCTGATAATAGAGTTTGGAATGGGAGGATGATGCAAGAATAGCTTGGAAGTTTTGCTCAGAAATTGCATGCTTCCTGGCCTGAGCCTCAGCAGTGACAAGCTGGGCTTGAGCCTCAGACAATTTGGATATCAGATCGTTGATTTGAGTCTTGTAGTTAGTGTGTTCATGTTTTAAAAGAGACACAGTTTTCTCTAACTCCTTAATTTTCTTTTGATAGTCAGATTCAACTCTTTTAAAATCAGATTTCAAGATGTTTAAAGACTCAATATTAGATCTGATTTCCATATTGTAATCCTGATAAAGTTTAACTTTAGCTATACAGGCTGGAGTGCAGAGATGTTCATATACCTAGGCATCGTCTGTTCCGGCCATGAGAGCTTGAGCAGGAGTCACATCCTGTACCATGAAGCTCTAGTCAACTTCTTGAGCCATTGCAGTTGTTTTAGTTGACTTCTCAGCAGGCTTTGAGGTTGAGGGATGTGTGGAGGCTTGTAGGGTTCCCGGATTGGTCTTGGGAGCCTTGCATTCCCTTGCAAAGTGACCCAGTTGGTTACAGTTGTAACACTTTGCCTTGGTCTTGTCAAACCCGAACTTGCTGGCAGTTGGGTTTTGAGGGAAATGCCTTCTAGTTCTCTTAAAGAACTTCTTTGCTCAATAAGTTAACAGAGCCATCTGTTGGACAATGTCCACGTACTCTACATCATCTGGACTGAAACACTCAAGATCATCAAAGGAGTATTGAAAATCGCCAGAGTGTCCACTTCCTGAGACAAAGGCACAACTTTCCTGAAAGGAGTTGTGTTGAGCCTGTTGAGACCTTGGAGTCTTAGGGAAAGTGATGTATGGTCCAGGAGAGCAGGATGGTTGCTGGTAAGTCAGGTAATGCTGAGGTTGTGAGGGTAATGAGCCTTGAGCAACCATTAGAGCGTTGCTAGCAAGAAGACTCATGGATCTGCTTGTTTGGTGGCCCTTCTTACTCTCCATCTCTAGGCGATATCCATCAAGGATGCCATAGAGTTCAGTCATGGTGAGAGTGTTCAAGTTCTCTGTTCTCTTAATAGAGACATAGTAGAATATCCACTCGTTTGGAAGAGCACTCATGAACTTTCTAGTAAGAACTCTAAGTTCGGGAATGATCTACGCAGACTGAAGAGAAGAGATAAGATCCATGTACCTAAAGTATTGCTGGCTGAGAGTCTCTCCAGCAATATGAGTGAAGTTCTCCAAGTGCTGCTTCAGCGAGTCCTTCGACTCATTGGAGTTTGAGTACATCTGAGCAAGTGCATCAAACAATTCTTTGGCAGTCATGCAATGCTCGAATCCCACCATGATGGAGTTCAGTATTGCAGTCATAAGAATGGTCATGGCATTGCTGTCGATGTCCATCTTCTTTATGTCTTCATCAGAGTAATCCTCTACAGCCTTTTCTATCATGGAACCGTTTCCACCTGGTGATGCCACCTTTGGCTAATACGGGCCATTGATAATGGAGTTCCACATCTTGCTGTCTTGGTATCTGATGAAGCCTTCCATTCTCCTGCTCCAAGACCTGAAATTTTCAGGAGTAATGATGGGAGACTTTGTCATGGTTCCCATCTCTACCTCAGACTTGTTAAGGGCCATTTGAGTGAGTTGGTTGTAGAGAGGAGTGAAAAACAGGTTGATTTGGATGGTTAGATCACGAAATCAAGAGCCTGAGAAGCTCTGATACCAGTTGCAGGATCGATGTTTGTCACTTCACACTTTGTTTTCTCTCAAACTCACCTAGAACAACAATCGGGTTAAGATAGAATCAGTAAGAGTTGATCACAATATAAAAAGTAGTAAAGAACACATGAAGTAATTTTCAAGGTACTTTTATATATTGCTTCTCAACTCAATAATACAAAAATCTTACAAGCAGTGTGGAATGAGTTACAAAGAGAACCTATATATAATAATACCTACAACCGGATATACTTTGATACCAGCTGGGATCCTATAACTAAAGCCTATACTACAAGACTATAGTTTAAGATATCTCGGATAAAGCCTTATCTGAGATTTTGTAGTCAGGACATGTCCTTGACTTACCTTTTGTCACCAACTAAAGTTGGTAACTTGTACTATCATAAAAAGGTGAACAGTGGAATAAAGTATGGTCAACTGCATGGCTCTTTGAGAAAACGCCATACAGTATCAGAGGTTTGTAGCGGAGTGTCAGAGACCATACTTGTGTCCACTGGTTCATAGCAGTGTCTTCTGAAGGTTAAATGGCTTCGGAAGAGTAAGTACTTCCGAAGCCACTTATACTTCGGAAGAGGTTGCTTCTTCCAAGGCTTGGAGACTTCTTCTTTTCATCATACTTCGGAAGTGGTCTTCAGCTTATTCTTCTAAGACTTGAACTTCGGAAGTATACACTTGACTTCGGAAGTAGAGTTCTGTCTTTGGAAGTTGATCTTTCACTTTGTCTTCGGAAGAATTCTACAACCTTCGGAGATTCCATACTAAGCTTCGGAAGCCTTTGCATGCAGCACCAAAACTATCTAAGTGACTTAGTTTTGGTTGCATTAGCCTTCTTCTTGATCCAATAGGAAGGCTCAAGAGATCAAGGCTACTTTTGACTCCAAGCAGAAACAAGTTTTTATCTCTGCATGTTTTGAAGTAGTAAAGATTGAAGACATTAACCTAAACTCTTCTGCTACGAGTTCTGGTTCATGTTCAAATTATTTCAGTACCAAGAAGAAGACTAATCTGTTATGTACCACTACTACACAACCTGGACCATCCAACTCCAAGAACAGTCCTCAGCCCAAAAGGATTGTCTCAACATCTGCGAAGATGAGGGTGGAGAAGGGATGTGACCAAAGTCAATCTTGTTCTCAGCAGAAGGCTCTTGAGAAGAAGAAAATGGAGTGTGTCATGTGTGAATGTACTGCTTATCTTGCTAAGGATTGTCCATACAATCCTAAAGGTACTCTTCACATGACCAAGACAAGGACTTCCAAGAGTTCCAAGAAGATTCAAGCTTCGGAAAGAAAACCTGTTTCCTTCGGAAGTTCCAAAACTAAGAAGAAGGCAAGTGGAATATTGCCTTCGGAAGAAAAGTTGTTCTCGGAAGGAAGGAATACTTCCAAAGCACTAAAGTCTGCTGTAGTGTTTGCAGAATCTTCCGAAGGTCCAGTCATCAAAACTTCTAAAGTCTAAAAAGCTTTCGAAGTATTGAAGGTCAAGTCCAAGCTTTCAAAGGTGGTGTGGAAGTCTAAGAAAGACCAAGTGACTGAAAATTCTCCATCAACAACAACTCAAGATCCCCAAAGCACAACTATAGGATCCATTACTGTTGCATTACCTTCCGTTTCTCGTAGTGAGCCCAAGACAAGTTAGGCTTGGGTTTCCAAATGTAACTAATCATTTTCTTTGTGCAGTGATCGCTCAAGACAAACAAGAATGTCTGGATCATTGACAATGGTTGTTCCAGGCACATGACAGGCAATAGGTCACTACTCTAGAACTTTGAAAGGATTGATGGAGGGCCAATTGCTTTTGGAGGAGATGAAGGTGGTTACATTTCTGGAAGGGGCAAAGTCACAAATGGTAAGCTCGGCATTGAAAAGGTAAACTTTGTCAAGGAGCTTGGGTCAATCTTCTGAGTGTATCTTAATTTTGCAATCAGAGTCATAACATGCCCGGGGTGGTCATTTCTCATGAGCATATTCTGCTTAAAGCCCCCAGGAAAGGAAACATGTACAAGATGGACTTGCAAGAAACCTCTCCTCTTGAGAGGTTTCATGCTATCTGTCTAAAGCAAATAGTGACGAGTCTTTCCTATGGCATAAAAAAATTTCCATGTAAACTTTAAGAACATGAGTAAACTAATTAAGAATGATTTGGTAACTAGAATGCCAAAGAAAAAGTTTACAAGTGATGATCATTATGTTGCATGCCTAAAAAGGAAACAACATAAGGTATCTCATAAGCCTAAGGAAAGAAACTCTATCACTACACCCCTACACTTGTTACATATGGATCTCTTTGGCCTCACCAGTGTAATGAGTCTAGGAAGGACCTCTTACTATTTAGTGATCACAAATGACTTTACAAGATTCACTTGGGTCTTCTTCCTTAGAACTAAGGATGAGACTCCTAAGATTTTGAAGAACTTCATCCTAAAGATTGAGAATCAATCTGATCACAAGGTCAAAATCGTAAGATGTGATCAAGGAACTAAATTGAAGAACCATATCCTTGATACATTTTCTGATGAAAAGGGTATTACAAGACAATATAATGCTCCTAGGACTCCTCAGCGAAATGGAGTTGCTGGAAGGAGAAACATGACACTGATTGAAGCTGCAAAAACCATGTTATCTGACTCTAAGCTGCCCATCACCTTCTGGGCAGAGGCAGTCAACACCACCTGCTATGTATAGAACAAATTTTAGTGGTTAAGAGTCATGGCAAGACACCTTATGAACTTTGGCACAAGAGGAAACCTTTCATTGGTTTTCTCAGGTCATTTGGATGTCCTTGCACCATCTTGAATACCAAATATCAAATTGCCAAATTTTCTAAAAAATCAGATGATGGACACTTTATTGGATACTCTTCCCAAGCTAAGGTTTATAGAGTATACAATATCAGAACTAGAATTATTGAGAAGTTAGCCAATGTGACTTTTAATGAACACACACCCTATGTAGTTGGTTCTGGTCCTGATTGGCTGTTTGATCTTGATTTAGTTACCAACTGTTTTAACAAATCTTGTGATACTGTTTTAGGATCTGCAGATATCTTATCAACAGGTGATCTTGACCCAAGATTTGAGCTAAGAAGACCTTCAAGTCATACATCTTTAGCTGCAAATGAAGTATCTATCAGCACCACAATGACAAACTCAGCTGATACACCTGGGATGCCTTCAAATTCTAGTTCAGAGGCTCCACAACCAGATGAAGATACTTCAAATGTAGAAGAAAATAATAGAGGTGGTGATAGTGATCAGGAATTTCTTGATGCTGATAACCACTCCATAGATAACAACATCAATGACGTCACACACTCATTGGAGCAAGTTTCTCTTGATAAGTGTGCTGATGTGGTGGGAGAAACATCTATGCCAGATCTAAATTTTTGTAATTTAGATCTCTCTTAGCAACTTGTTGTGATCCCTCAACTAAGGATACACAAGTCTCACCCCACCACAAACATCATTGGAGATGTTGTCACAGGGGTAAGAACAAGAGGACAAACCCATGAAGCAAATGTTTGTCTTCACTCTTGTTTCTTATCCCAGATAGAGCCAAAGAAATTTGATGAGGCACTCAAGGATGGAAGTTGGGTTGAAGCTATGCAACAAGAGTTGCTTCAATTCCAAAGGCAGAAAGTTTGGAACCTTTGTCCTCTTCCTCATGGGAAGACTACCATTAGAACCAAATGGGTGTTTAGGAACCAGAAGGATGATAGAGGCATCATCATCAAGAATAAAGTTAGACTAGTTGTTCAAGGATACACACAAAAAAAAGGGATTGACTACACTAATGACTTTGCTCCTGTAGCAATACTGGAAGTTGTTAGGATATTCCTAGCATTTGCTGCATCCAAGAACTTCAAGGTCTATCAGCTTGATGTGAAGCGTGCTTTTCTTTATGGAGTGATTGATGAAGAGGTATATGTTAAACAACCACCTGGTTTTACAGATCCTGATCATCATGATTATGTCTACAAGCTTGATAAAGCTTTTTATGGGCTGCATCAGGCACCCAAGAAGTAGTATGAGACTCTATCTCAGTAGCTCTACAAACATGGATACAGGAGTGGTACTATAGATGGAACTCTCTTCATCAAAGGACAGGGAAATGACTTGATGCTAGTTCAAGTATATGTAGATGACATCATCTTTGTTCAACTAATCCAAAGCTCTGCAAAGACTTTGAGAAGTTGATGAATGACTGATTTGAAATGAGTGTCATGGGGGAACTTAATTTCTTTCTAGGAATTCAAGTGAAGCAAGTTGAAGATGGCATCTTCATTAGTCAATCAAAGTATGTTCAAGACATACTTAAGAGGTTCAACATGACTGATTGTAAGATTGCTAAGACACCCATAGCTAGAAACACTCCCTTGGACCTGATCTTGAGGGGGAGTATGTGGATGAACACCTTTACAGGGCTATGACTGGGTCTTTTATGTATCTTACAGCTAGCAGGTCTGATATCATGTTTGCTACATGTATTTGTGCAAGATATCAAGTCAACCCTAAGATGTCTCACCTTATCACTGTCAAAAGGATTCTAAGATACCTTAAAGGTGCTTCAACACTTGGTCTATGGTATCCTAAGAATTCTGACTTCAATCTGTATGCATATACAGATTGTGATTATGGTGGTTGCAATATGACTGCAAAGTCAACATCTGGGGGATGTCAGTTTCTTGGTGGAAGGGTTGTCTCATGATAATGCAAGAAACAATTCTGTGTCTCTGCATCAACTGATGAAGCTGATTACATTGCTGCTGCCATCTGCTATGCTCAAGTGCTATGGATTCAGAATCAGATGTTTGACTATGGATTAAACTTCAAGGTGACTCCCATTTACATAGACAACAACATTGCTATTTCTATCACATAAAATCATGTGCAGCACTCAAGGACCAAACACATCCACATCAGGTATCATTTAATTAGGGATAATTTTGAAAAGGGATTAATTAAACTGGTCAAAGTCCACATAAATGACCAATATGTTGATCTGTTTACAAAAGCTTTTGCTGAACAGAGATTTAAATTTCTTATATCAGCTATTCGGATGATAAACTTTGAGTAGGTTTTTATTAAAACTAATTTTTATTATTTCTTAAAATCTATGTGTCCTAAGTTGTCTAGTTCATCACTTTCATAAGCTCATGTTTTCCTTAGATAAAAATCTTTTTGAAGACTTTCCTTAGATTTTTGAAAAATTCTGATCCTTCGGAAGATATACTTTTATCTTCGAAGAAAATCATGCCTTCAAAACAAATAACTATCTAAGAAATTTACCTTTGAAATAAATTTATGAAATATCTTTCGAAGCTTAAATACTAGTCTCAAACACTTACATGTTTTCAAGGACCATTCTCTTCCGAAGCAAATTAACTCTCGGAAGCTTTGTTCATCTAAACAAAGCATTCAAGTCTTGATTCTTCTTCCGAAGCAAAATTTTCACAACTCTTAGGAAAATCTTCCGAAGTCATTTTAGCTTCGGGAGCTTTTTCATTAAAACTTCCGAAGATAATTTACCTTCGGAAGCTTTTTGACTTTCAAGAAAACTACTTTTTGAGCAAAAGTAAACTATTTTTTCAGAGGTGGGACCGACATCCGGATTTCAAAGTTTATCCTCTTTCATTAAACTTTATCTGAAATCCTTTTTCACATAAAAACCCAACGGCTTCCCCCTCTTTCTATCATCTCCTTCTTCCTCCAGACCTAAAACCCCAAATTTCTCTTTGAAATTTATTTCTTCCTTCTTTCTTTATCCTTAAGCTTCCCCCTTATGGCCAACCTTAATCATAGACATGATCCTAACTTCTCCATGCAGTTACACAGGCAACACAACCAAGTTGCTTTGTTACACTCTGAGAAAGATCCTCATTTCTCAGAGGTTTGCTGTTTCTTAAATCTACTTAGCTACTACACCTCCCTAACCATTGATCCTACTCTTTATGAGGATCAACTGCTAGAATTTTGGCAGACCTGCTAATAGGTTGTAATGGACGGGGAGAAGCGTTGTCTGTCACGGTGCAAGGGAGAACAATCTTCATCACTCCGGCCATCATCAACATGCATCTTTAGCTGGATGATGAAGAAAGTGAGGTGTTCTTTCCCAATGAAGTTGTTAACTAGTCCTTCGCGCAGATGGGCTATGGGGGAGACTACTCTGTCAAGACGTTCAGGAAAGGGAAGGTCCATCCCAATGGAAATTCCTGCTCCATGTGGTTATCCACAACTTATCAAACAAGCATGGTGGATAGGACTAGATTCCTGAGGATCTCTCCTTCATTGTCCATGGGATGGTTCAAGAGGTCAAGTTCAGGTATTCTCAGTTTGTTTATACTAATGTGCTTGCAAACTTGGTCTCCTTAGAGTATTACATGTTCCCTAGATATGTTCAATACATTCTTAACTGTAAACTGGGCTTACAGTTAAGGGGAACAGGTAATATTCTTAAACTGGGATACATGAAGCTTGACATCTTTAAAATACTAAGAAAGCCCACTGTTGGGTTCTCTAGGGTAGAAACAGTCCATGTCCCAAAAATGTTGGAGCTAATTGCTTAAGGTGACAACTTAGCAGCACCAACTAGTGTTGAACCTGCACCTTCTACTTCCCAACCACCTCAACAGCCACAAATCACGCTCACCTACCAAAGAAAACACTAATGAACCCCTACACAGACTATTCAGTCTGTGCAGGCCCCCATATACTTACCCACACAGGAAGAAGTGGACACTGAAGCTCCCACTTCTCCTGAGGAGCAAACCACTCCCATTCCTTCTATGACTAGCATGGTTCAGTCGAGTGACTGAATCATGCGATTGATCCATACACACGACTGAAGGTTCAATCGTGCGACTGAGTCAATCTTATGTCTCAATCGTGCGACTGATCCATTCTCCTGGTTCAGTCGTGTGACTGGACCATTAGCATGAAGTATTCATGCGTATGGTCCATTAGCATGGGTCATTCGCATGAATAATCATACGACTAAGTTTGAACACATTTCTCAATTATTATTGACTAAGAACTATGCACAATAACCTCAAACCTATATAGTTAGTTCAATATACTTTATCACATAATAAACAATAAAACATTAAACATTATAAGCATCAATCACATATTGTATTTTATTCAACTCATTCATTACATATATGTAAGACATGATAGTCATTTACATTAAGCTCATAAACTAGGTTCATATGTGTCAACAATGATCAGTGTTGAGGTTCCTCATGCTCAGCCTGATGAGCTCATAAGCCAAAACGCCTTAAGCCATCACTCTGAGTCTCAACACTCAAGTGATCAACCTTCAGGGGACAGTTACCATCCTTAGCCTTTAGATTTAAACCAACCAATTCCAAAACTTGATTTCTATACTGATGAAGATTTAGGTTCCAGTGAGTACCATGATTCTCTTTTCTTTTCCCCTACTCTAAGATAGATGAGTGCTCCTGAGTCTCCTACTTCTATCTCACATCAGTCACCTACTATTGAGGTGGACACTTCCGAACCTGTTCAAGATGTCTATATGGAAGAGGCTCTTACTTTTGCAAGTGATTACATCATTAAGACATCAACCATGGCAATTGAGCCCACTGACTCCTCAACTGAGGCTGCCAGTGAGTAGAGGAAATCCAGCAGCCAAGAACCTGAAGCTGGTGATGAGAGAAAGGACATTGTTCCAATCATCTCAGCCCCTATTGATTCTTCTGATGAAGATAAGGGGAATCTAAGACTAAAGGTGCAAAAACTGTCTAAAACATGCACCCATTTAGTCTTCAAGGTTAGTCATCTTGAATCTCAAGTGACTATCTTGCAAAATAGGGTCTATTATTAGCAACTTGAGATTTCTTATCTTAAGGAAAAACTAGCTGGGAGACCTTTAAGAGGAGCTCAACCAGGAACACAAGAATCCATGAGTGTGATTGACCTAATTCTAGCTCACCTATGCAAGTGGGTGATGCTACCAAAGAGGGGGAGAAAGTCATTACAATCACAAAATCTAGGAGTTCTTCAGAGAGTGTGGACATTAAGGACTCACCATCCTCACTTTCAATTGTGCACACTCAGCAACTGTTCACATTGATGTGGACTCTATAGACTCCTGCATACAAAGTCTATTTGAGGAAGGGATAACAAGGGCTATGTCATCTCCACCAACTTTAAATCACATCATTAGGTGGAGGTATGAAAACAACAGAAGAGCCCCCATCATTCTTAGAGTTCAAGGGCAACAAGAGATCTTCAACTTTCAGACCTTGAACTTCTATAAAGGTCTGGATCTAGTCAACATGCCACTTGTCAATCCACGCCAATCAAGATAAGCTCACAGGATGGCTCAAAGACTCCAATACAGGATCACTGCAGAGTTCAGCTTCAGAAGAAGACTAAGGCAATCAGGTAATGCCATCAGTCAACTAGATGTTGAGGTAGACCTTAAGATTAGTTTCATATGGGAAACCTTGACTGAAGGCCCAGTGGAAGAACCTGAGAGCCCTATCCCATCAACATCAACTGCTGCAGAGATCCATACCCTTTTCGAGACACCTGCTGGTGAAAGTGCTTCTCAACCTCTCTCTGGCCAGAGCTTAGAAGCTACATCAAGCAATGAAGGCCAAAGCTCTCTCCACCCTGAGTCACAAAGGTTTATGAGTGACAAAGGGAAAAGAAAGATGACATCTGAGAAGATTGAGGAGGATAATAGAGAGAGGAAAAGGAAGCTGATGGGAGAAAGTTCCTCTTTTAGGTCTGCAAGACTCATGGAGACTGTAATCAGGGCTGCCCCCAGACCAAACACTCAGGATGATGAGTTGAGGGCAGTCAGGATCAACTACTTGCAGACCAGGAACTATGACATTGACAATGTCATTTCTCTCCCTTTAGAGGAACTAAATGAACTGGTTGACATGGAAAGGTCAAAAGAAAAGAAAGAGTCAGAAGATGCTGAGCTACTAGTTCAAATGAAAGAAGACAGAAGAAAGAAAAGATTATATAAGCATGTCCATACTCTCTCCCATGTTTAAGAAAGTCTTGCATATGAGGACGTGGTTCAACAAGAACCTCAGGTAGATAAAGAAGAAGACAGGATGAAGATGATCAACTACATGAGTGCCACAGGCCTCTATCAGGCAGAAGCACTTCTTCCCTTATCCTATGACTATGTTGAGTTTGAGTATCTCAAACAACTTGAACTGGAGATAGTCAAGGAAAGAAAGACAACCAAAAGGAAACTAAGGGAAGAAGTTTCTAAGTCAAGAGCCATCATCCAGAAAAGCATGAAGAAGTCTGCAGACAGGCAGAGGATGATGAGCTTCTTGAAGCTGTATGAATTCTCCAGAAGGAGACTTGGCCCCATGTCTCTATCCACTATAGATGAGCATATCAGGGTGATCAAGCAGAAGATAAAGAGTGGAGAGCTGATTGACTTACACTCCCCACCGAGTCAAGCTCCACCTAAAATGGAGGTAAAGGTTGAACAACCCGAGACAACACAACCTGAACCTCTTGCTGAATCTCAGCAAGCTCCATCTTCTGATCCATAACAGGGTCAACCTCCCTCTCCTAGTCTTCTAAGTTAAAAGTAACAAAGAGAAAGAAAAGGATGGCTTCAAAGCCAAAGCCAAAGAAGAAGAAAGTTGCATCCTTTTTCAAACCTCAGGACGAGTCAGAAGATCCTAAGGATGTACAGCCAGAGGATGCTACATCAACTCCTATTCAAACAGCTCCTCTAGTATCAGGAATACTCATCTTGTCCTGTACATACACCACAAATCCAAAAAGATGGCATGTCATTAGAGAACAAGGCATTGAAGACATCACACTTGGCAAGACATGTTCAATTTGCCTCTACATGATCTATTTGATATGAGGAGACACTTTGATAGTCTGAGGGATCCTGATCATCTCATGAAGAAAGGGATGCTCATTATTCTGATACGGACTGTCAATATCTGAAGTCTACTAGTGTTTTGGTAGCATCAGCCTAGGGGGAGTTTGTAGAGATTATATGAAGAGGCTAATGCAACCCAAACACCCAAAGTCTCTCCTGCATGTTGCATAAGTACATTGAAGAAGAATGCTTTGGAAGTTTCACACATGTAACATAAATATTCTAGGCGTGAAATCTTCCGAAGCCAAGACCAATATCTGCCGAAGCCAAGATGAAGTCTTCCGAGGCTTCAGAGACAGTCTTCCGAAGCCAACACTTGAAGACAGATTTCTTCCGAAGAATTTTAACAACATGCTTTATCTGATGTACTTTTCCATAAAGCTGGACCCCTTTTCACTGCAACTCTGTAAAGTCACCAACTTACATGCGTTGGTGAAAAGGTCCATGCTTTTGGTAACTGTACATTAAGGTCTTGAGTCTGTAACTTTCTACTTCATGTACTTTATTATTTTTGTAATATATTAGGATGTGAGCTATGAAATTTCATAGTCACAAGTCAAAAGGCAATCTGCCTTTTGACTCTACAATTGATTTTGTTTTGTGTCTAGTCAATTGTATCCAGCTGGCCTTCAAAGTATGGCCGCTGTAGGATGTAGTATATGTATCTCAAGTACTTGTAACTTTCCTTTATGCTTTGTAACACTTGTAATAGAACTTGAGAAAGCAATATACTACAATCTTGAAAACCATCTCCTTGTGTATCTTGTTCGCTTGTTCTGTCTCTTACTTGTGTTCTTTGTATCATCTATTATAGTTAATCCAGTCAGACTATTTGATTAAGTTAAGTTATTCTCCTCTTTGTGTTGTTGTTTTGTAAGTGACCACCCTTCACTGGTACTGCACGGATTGACACCCGAAATAACCAAAGATGAAGCGGCGTATGATGAGTACCTTTATAACAGTTCTGTATCTAGTGACGAAGAATAAACGTACAAGTATGCAACGAACGAACGAAGAAATGATTAGGCTAAATGTTTAGTTTTTAAAAACTATTATTTAAACTTCTATGTTGTTTAAATTATTTAAATGTTTTATATATTTCACTTTATTATATATCTCACTTTGATTAAAATAATGAGTGTTTTATATATTATTCAAACTTCTATGTTGTTTAGTTTTTAAAAACCATTTCATTTCCTTTAAATAAACACTTTTTGCAAAATAATACAACGTTCATTACAAAATATCGCTCATTCGCATTACAATGCAAAAATGTTATCGTATCATTATATGGATGTCATCCAAAATGAGCCAAGTAGCCGCCGTGCCATCCTCAACAACAATCACCTGCCAATTAGAAAATGCATAAAAAGTCAGCGTTGCTGAGTGAGTTCTAGTTTTATAAAAACATCATATAACCTTTCATTCATTAAACCATTTTTCTTTACTATTGCACATGATCACACATCGTACGTACATCAAGGTGATAATTATTATCTTCATCATCGTTCGTTTCGTGCATATCGCACGTTTCGCACATTTCGTACTTATCGCACTTTTCGTACATTTATTATATTTCACTTCTATCTAGGTCCTGTCATATGCTTATATCATCTAGGTTTAAGCGACGAGGACCCCGTATCACACATATAGAGTAGTCACATAGACTAACTCCCCTGTGTGTGTGAACTCTTATGGGTTAGCCAAAATCGCACGCTACATAACACACAGTGATAACCAAATCGCACATATTAGAGCAGTCACCAAGACTAACTCCTACTGTGTGTATGAACCCTTATGAATTAGCCAAAATCGCACGCTGTAAACACACAGTTGAGCTAACAACTCTTAATGAGTTGTGAACCTCTTTTCATTTGCTTGCAAGACTTTTCATTCGTTCATTATGTTTCACTTTCATTATCTTAAATCTTTCGCTTCATTAAGATAATACTTTACGTTCATTATCATAATCACACCACATAAAGTCACGTCATAGCATGTAGTAAGGAACATAAAAAAACATAGCATACATAAGCATAACATCATCACGCATCATCACACATAATATATACCATCACATATCATCATAAACATCATGCATTATACATATACATATGCAACACAAGCATAAGTCATCATATAACATAACTGATCCTCCGCGGTACAACGGGGGTTCGGGGGCGGTAGCCCCTAACAGCGAGGTCCTAGGGGCAGCAACCCCTAGTGGGGTCTAAGGGGAAACGCCCCTGGTTGGGGTCGCGCTGCCAGGTCAGCGTGAAATTTTTTTATTTTAACACTTTTATGTAGCATATTTCCTTATAGAAAAATTGATCTTCCTATTAAAACCTCTTAAAATCTTGGTCATTTAAAACATATATTTAGTATGCATTTCCAGCCCCCAAACTAGTTTAAAACCTTTAAAACAAGGGGGTTTAGAACTCACCTGTACTCGATGAGTAGCTTCTCAATCAAGCTTTCAAATCAAGGGTTGCACTACACAGCCTGCAATAAGTTAACACTCAAAGGAGTTAATTTCTGCTTAATTTCGCTGCAATATTACTGTCACACCCCAACCTTGACGGCGGAAACGTCGAGGAGTGAGAGTTAAGATCGTTCACAGCCACATAACGCTATTAATAACCCAAATATAAATTATTCATGAAGTTCAATTGTATCATTACAAGCTTAAGTCTCAAAGAAACAAACAAAATACATAAAAGATGACAAGTCTTTAATTCACTATTTAATCTAGGTCCATTCCTAGATATGTAAGCTTCAATGTGTAGGAATCAAACTTGGGCGTTTCCTGAAACATGTTAAAAATAAAAGGTCAACATAAAAATGTTGGTGAGCATTCCATAGTTTCTAATACATAGATTATATAAAAGATGGCAATTCAAGTCATAAGTTAGTGAATAAAAGTGATTAGGGATGTTATGAACAATGCAACAATCAAACCTCGACAAAGTTTTACAAGTCTCAAACGTTTACAAGATTATACGATCAGCTAAGTGTACTTGGATCAACCAAAGCAGGCTTGTCTTGCCCATAGATCTATGACTTCGCTGGGCTAGCAATAGTTAATGATTGTACATATAACGCCATAACATGGTAATCACCAAAGTTCAACTAACCACAACTTTACAAGATGAATCGCCATAGGTTTACAAGTCTCAAATAAGTTTACAAGTGCAATTGTATAAGTTAACATGTTTCACCCCAAAGTGCGAAAATAGGAAAAAGGGGTAAAGAATACTCACTTGTCAAGAAGTATAGAAAAAATGATGATTAATAAGAAAATATAATAAGCAACGTTCCAACATGGTTCTTCACAAGATACCTAAGTATATAAATATATTTACAAAATTGAAGTTTAATTATAAGAAGTTTAACGAATTGACGAGGACTAGGGTTCCAATTCGGCATTTGGGATTTGTCTTATAATTATGTTTATATACATAAAAGAAATATAACATTTATAATAATTTGAATATATATATATAATATATATATATATATATGAAGATTAAATAAAGTTTAGTAATCACAATTTAAAGCAATAATTTGAAGAATTTTGATATAAAGTTGAAATAAATTTTATAACCAATGTGATTAACACGTTTTAAAAAAAATAATTTAAAAGCAATGTTTGAACCAATAAGTATTTTAGATTCATAAAAAACGACAAAGTATAAAGTTTATAATATATATATATTTATTTATTTTTTTTAAATATTTATTTGTTTAAATCTTTTTTTATAAAACAATATAGAAAATGATTTGATGCTTTTAAAAATATTTAGAGTTTACAAAATCCATTTTTATATTTATTAGAAATATTTTAGAATTTAATTTAAGGCTAAAAGCCTTAAAAAAATACATGAGGGTCCCCGGGTTCGAACCCGGGACCTCATGTTTAGAGCACACGCACCTTAACCATGGAACCAAAGGCCTCAACCGCAAGTTATGTTGGTTTCAAAACCTTAAAAACACAAGTTTCAATAGATCCCCATTTCTCAAGAACCCTAATCCTAATTCAATCCAAATTGAAAGCTAAAATGCGGATGATTACAGCAATAGACATGGGGCTTTTGTTCCCCATATCAAATCGAGGATGTGGATAATCTTAATTACCATATTGATGATGTTTTAAGAACGAACAGTACGAAGAACAGAAGCGATTTCTTCGAAGTTGAACCGAGATGCAATTGTGGATAATAATCCAATTCGTTTTGCAGAAACCTTCCAAGGATCACTTTGATCAAAAACCCTCTACTAATTCTGTTTAGTTTGTTCGAAAGGCGGCCTTCGATTAAGATGTAAACGCGACAGGGGGTGAGGATCGAGACTGTTGTTCTTGTTTGTTTCAGATGAAATTGAAATTGTTAAACGCTTGGGGATAGTTAGATGATTGTGTATGTGCGTTTAATTAGACTATAATTACAGTTTAATGTTCGAACGGCTAGGTAGTTTAATGTGTTGCGGTTATGTAGTCTATTAGTTTAGAAACGGATGTTTAAATGCGATTAATCGATGCATACATGTTCGATTTTGCCTCACGATTATTTTGGTGTAACTTGGGGTCGAAACCGAGGCTTAAAACCCGGTTTTTGGCCTTGCTGGAGCCGCGGCCGGATGTTGGCCGGACATTAGCCGGAAAAACGAGGGGAGAGAAGAGTGTGTTTCGCAAGTTACACAAATGGTCCCTGTTGTTTATACTTTTGTTATCTAATGCTAAAAGTTTCTTTTAAGGTTTTATAATTTGCAAAACTAGCCCCCCAAACTTAAATAAAGTTTAGATTTTAACTAATTTATTAAATTTTAAGCTTTTCTAATAGTTATTATTATTACTACTAATATTATTATTTTTATTTTTTTATTTTATTATTACTAATATTATTATTTTTATTATTATTATTATTGTATTATTATTAATATTACACTTTGTTATTATTATTGTTTTAATTATTATAGTTTATTATTATTATAAACAACATTTTTATAATTTATTATTATTCTTATTATTAACATTATCAAATTTTTAGTTATTATTATTAGTATGATTATTATACATTAAGTTTAGTTCAATGAAACTATAAATTTTCAGACTAAAAACAAGAGTACCTAAACAAACCCACGAGTTCCATAAATAATAGAAAAGGCCCTTACAAGAATTTAACGATGCAAACATTTCATTAATTCAAAATTGCAAGATGTTACAATTAGCAGTTTCGCTGCTAGTTTCGCCAGCAGTTTCACTGCTAGTTTCGCTAGCATCTTCGCTGGTAGTTTCGCCTAACTTTCGTTGGATAACCATGTGTGTGAAACTATAGTTTCGCACGAAGCTTTCGTAGTTTCGCTGGACGACTATGCAATTTCGTTGGATGAACCTGTAATTTCGCAGAACGGGCTGAAAATTACGAACCAACCTATTTTTGACCCAAAACTTCAATCTTTTACACCCAAAACTTGGTTTATCACCCAATAAGCTATATTTAAGGTTCTTACATATTTTCTTACACAAAAATGTGAGTTTTGGGCGAATATTTGCCACTTTAAAAAACCCAAGCCCTAGAATCCGGGTTTACATCAAAATGAAAGATTAAATGATGTTTCTTACTTGGATTCTTGGTATTTTATTGTTGTTTGGATGCCCACAAACACTGATATTTTAATCTCGTGATCCACCGAGCCTTAAATCTTCAATTCTCTCCACTTTCTCTTTCTACTCTCTTTCTCTCTCTAGACTTTGGAGTGTTAAGTTGCAAATGAGAGTTGCTCAAGCTGATCCGTTTATATATACCGGGCGTTCCCGGGACCTTAAACTCGTCAAACTCATAACCCGAAGAGTTAACTCGGTCTATAACCCGTATCCATCTTATTTTTATTAAATGATCTCGTCTAAGCCCATTATTATCATCTGGCTTGTTTAGACTTTATTCGGGGCGTTACAATACATGTAAATAAACACACATAATGTTAGAAAAACGCAAGTTTTTTTTGAACGACAAAAGACATTTTATTAAACTAGCAAGGAGCTAGAGAACCGACTACATAATACAAGCAAACAAATTAAAATCACACCAATGATCTCACTCTAAAGATTTAAGTTTACCTTTATGTTTTACCCACATAAATAATGACACTAAAACGCCCCCAAACACCAGATCCAAATCCTGATTTCTTATGTCGAAACATTTATCATTGCCCCACTTCCATACATGCCAAATTGTTGCTTGTGTAATCACATAAGTTATGTTTTTAAACGTCAAGTTGCCATTGATCACTAAATGTAAAAAACACAAGTCTCTTAAGTAATAGTGATCACTAAATGTAGAAAAAAACAAGCATCTACTTACTTACAATAATGATCACTAAACGTAAAAAACACAAAGTATTTACTATAATAAATGAATCACTAATGAACAAAAGTAAACGCACCATTGTTGAATCAAATTCCTAGGTTTTTAAATAATAACCTTTTTCTCTAACCATAATATTAACTTACACTAATGAATATTGGATCCATAAAATATTTTTATTATTGATAGGTGATCACTAATGCGATTAAACTAGTATTATTGACAACAAACACCTAGCAGCTAGAAATTTAAAATCTATACTATATATAAAATATGTGAGAAAGACATTTTAAGATACCATTAAATTAAGAAATACTTACATCATTCAATGCATAAAATACAATAATTTTTAACATTATTTACAAATTACCCCTTACAATTAGTTACATAATAACCTTATAATTACTATAAATTTCATAAAATTTTACATTATCTAACCATAAATAAAAAAAAACTTAATTTGTTTTAAGATTTTTGTTATATCAGTTAATCATGTTTAAAAACTTTTTGATACTACAATCGTAAATGTGTACTTTTTAAACGTTTTGATGTAAATTTTTTGCTAAACCGATATGTATTTTGTAATGTACAATGAGTTAATGCATAAATGTGCAAGTCGTCATGCAAAATCTATTTACTTGGTGTTTTAAATTTTAGCTTAGAAAAAATATAATAAACTTTTATAAAATTATTATAAACATAAAAAACATTAAAAACTCGTGTGATAATATAAAATGTTCTCCCGCCGTATTACACGAACACCCTTTTAGTTATATTAAAATCTAAACACAATTGCAAACCGAAAATTTGTACTTTAATAATAGTCTTCACAAAACTGAAAACCTAATGGCGCCAAATTTTCATCTCGTTGACGAGAAACTCAACATTTTGGAGGGAGAAACGAAAACATTTTAGACTCAAAATCACTCGTCAAATTTTCAAATATGTTCTTCAATGTTCCGATCTCTTCACAGATACCCAACGTTTATTCTTGATTGTGTAAGTTCTACTTCCGACATTTGATTATTTTCATCATTTGCAATGTGTAATTAAAACTGATCGTATGTACTTGTACGCATGATTTTGATATCAGTTAATCTCTATACGAGATATTACTCTGTGATTTCATCTTATGCACTCGAAACTTAGGGCTTTGATCATACTCTATTTTAGGTTTTTCCCGCTTACGTTGGATGGTTTAGAAGCTTAAGCTATTTAATTGAGTTATGTTGGATAATGTTGACTTGAAATAGGCAGCACAAATATAAAAGTAATCATTAGGATAGGGATTCTCTTCAAGTTATATAAGCAAGCTTTTGGGCTATAATTTTATTATTCGTGATATAAAAGTGATTTCGCATTAAGGAGAGATCAACTTACTTCTTGAAGGCGAGTCGGTCATTTGAGTGCTGATAGAACTTTTAAAGAGTTTCATTAAAATTTCTGTTTTTAGTTCATTTATCTGAATGTCTTTGTCGTGATATCGGAGCTTGGTTTGATCACATATCCATGCTAGGACTGTATCCGATACATAATATTCATATGCTTTCATTATAAGTAACACACGACTGGTCTTGTTTATGTGAAAACTAAAGAATGTATATGGAAGAGTAGCACAACACATGACATAGTAAGATGGAAAATGAAGCACGTTTTTTTCTATGATCTTATATTCACAAAGTACACATGCAAGCAGTTATAATTTTATAGAAAAGTGGTTGCAGAAAGTGGCATTTTGGTACTGAGTTTCCACTTTCTTTGTGTTTTCAGATTTGGATTTGAAGGGAACGTTGGGGAGGAAGAACATCTTGATCTTGTGATTTTTCTCTAAATAATCATATAAACATGTTAAAGCATTGAGACCTTGTTTGGTTTTCATACTAAAGGAGATCATTTGAGTAGTTTGCATTTTAAATCATAGTGGCAATGGAGTGTAACAAAGATGAGGCCTGCAGGGCGAAGGAAATTGCAGAAGAAAAGATGTTGAAAAATGATTTTGAAGGGGCTCGAAAGATTGCATTGAAAGCCAAACAATTATTCCCTGAACTAGATAATATTTTCCAGCTAATTGCAGTTTGTGATATTCATTGTTCAGCACAGAAAAGTTCTATGGTGCTGAAAAGGACCTATACGGAATCCTTCAAGTTGAAAATTTAGCCGATGAAACAACCATCCGGAAACAATACCGAAAACTTGCACTTGTACTTCATCCTGACAAAAACAAATTTCCAGGAGCAGAAGCTGCTTTTAAACTTGTTGGTGAAGCAAATATGATTCTGTCAGATACAGTAAAAAGATCTGTTTATGACAGTAAGTGTAGAGAGTCTACAAGAACTTCTGTTAAAAAGGTTCAAAAGAGTCAAGGAAATCAAACTTCGAATGCTGATCAGAACAAATTCAAAAATGCCCTGCGTAAGAAGTTTAATGGTTCGAACCGTGCTCGACAGTCAACATCAAATCCAAACATCCGGGTATCATTCTGGACGTGTTGTCCTTTCTGTAACATAAGGTATGAGTACTACAGAGAATTTGTTAACAGAGCTCTGAAATGTCAGCATTGCTTGAAGAACTTCATTGGTTATGAAATTGGTGTTCAAGGGGGAACTACAGGACCTGGTTTTGTGAATGAGAATATGCAGAGTGCAAATCTTGGATCCAAGCCAGTTTTTCGACAGAAAGATGCTGGAAAACAAGAGAAAGTGAAAGTCAATATAATAAAGGATGGGCAGTTCTCTTCTAGTTTCGCACACAAGAAAACTAAAGATACTGAAGTTAGTGCTGGTTCAAGAACTAACACGAAACAGGAAGGGGTCACAACGTCAAAGGTCAATGTACAGAAGCCAATGGAAACAGAAACCAATATAGACATGAATAGAAAGAGAGGAAGAAAACCAAGGGCAAAATCCAATGGAAGTAGTTCTGGTGAAAGAGAGGTGGCAGGTGGAGGAGTTAGTGGTGATCCTGGTGGTAATAGTGTTGATCAAAGAATACCTTCTCAGCAAAGCGAACATGTTTCTTACTGTGAAGATGCCGATGATGAGTTAAGTTCTCTAAAAAGATCAAAACCTAGGAAATCATCTGATGACACTGAATATATGAAAAAGGAACATGTATCTAGTTGTGAGGATACATCTAATGTCAGCATTTCAAATGGCAAACATAAAGTGAAGGGAGAAGAAGCTGTAATGCCTGACAACTATTTTGAATCTGATTCAGAACCAGAGCTAGTAGACTGCCCGGATCAAGAATTCTGTAATTTTGACAAGGATAAGGAGGAACATTGTTTTGCAGTTGATCAAATCTGGGCATGCTATGATTCTGTTGATGGCATGCCAAGATTTTATGCACAAATTAGGAAGATCTGTTCGCCTGAGTTTAGGCTGCGGTTCACTTGGTTAGAGGCTGAGCCGGAGGATGATCTTGAGATAAGATGGGCTGAAGAAGGGTTACCTGTTGCTTGTGGGAAGTTTGTGCCTGGGGAAACAGAGGAGACGAGAGATAGACTCATGTTTTCTCATCTGATGGTATGTAATAAGAAAGGTGAGAGTAACTGTAACTTTTCATATGTCATTGGTCCACAGAAAGGTGAAATTTGGGCTATTTTTAAGGACTGGGATATTAAATGGAGCTTGGATCCAGAAAGTCATAAGAAATTCAAATTTGATATTGTTGAAATTCTTTCGGTGCATAATGGTTGTGTATCTGTTGCTTTCTTGTCAAAAGTGAAAGGATTTGTTAGTGTGTTTCAGAGAATTATCTGGGAAGGAGTTGCTGAACATACGATTCCATCCAATGAACGGTTTAGATTTTCTCATCGTATCCCATTTGCAAAACTAACTGGAACTGAAAGAGCTGGTGTACCTACTGGATCATATGAGCTGGATATGGCTTCCCTTCCTGGTGATCTTGAAGACTATTGTTATTCTAACAATGTAAATATGGCTTCCCAATCTCATGATGAAAAGGTCAAACCAACTACTAATTTCGCTCACACACCAAAGAAAGACACAAATGGTCTTGATAAGGATGTGTTTAAACTTCGCCAATCACCGAGAGGGGTAAAGAGCCAAGAACAAGAACATACAGACCCCTGTCCCATGCCAGATGTTGGTTTAGATAAGGCCAATGATGGTCAAAATTCTTTTTCGGAATGTGGAATGCAAACTAGTCATGACTTCAGATCAGACAAGCAGATCTGGAAATTTCAAGTAGGTCAGATATGGGCATTTTGGGAATGTGGTAATGAAATTCGTCAACGCTATGCACAAATTAAACTTATTGAATATCAACAGTTAAGACTGCATGTATCCTTACTTAAACAATATGACATGTCATGCAGTGGATACAACGCGTGTGGTTTGTTTAAAGTGTCTGCTGGTAAACCAAAAATACTTGCAGTGGATTCATTTTCTCATATTCTAGAAGCAGAACCATGTAGTTATAAGATTTTCAATATATATCCAAGGAAACATCAGATGTGGGCTTTGAGCAAACGACAGGAGGCTGGTGGATGTGAAATTGTCGAAGTTGTTGAGACTGATAAAGTTAGTATAAAAGTTATGTCCTTGACACGTGTGCCTGGTTTCACATCGGTTTTCAAGGCCCCAGTGACCCAAAGTTCAGCGGGAAATATTGTGGTTATACCATGGGTAGAGTTAAATAGATTCTCTCATCAGATTCCTGCTTTTTATTTTACTGATGGCTGCTTGAGAGGCTGTTGGGAGCTAGACCCTGCAGCACTTACAGGTAACCTATCACAATCATGCCCTTTCTCTTCATTGTTGCATCAAATCCCTCACTCATTTAGTTTACCACTACATGAAGCATTTTTTCTTAATATACTGCTGCGTGTTCAGTAAGCTTGTAAAATGTACCAAGTAAATTGATTGACATTATCTTATTGTGATTTAGGCTGTGTGGAGCACCTTAGTTTGCCTTTATAGACCATCCTGATGTCAAGGGTTGACTTTCTGTAAGTGTCAGTTGGTCATTTTCTTGGTATTTCATTACAAAGAATTACTGAATCACATAGGTTGTTATTTGTATATGTGGAACAGAAACCTCAATTTGCTATCAAATTCCGTACAAATACTTGCCATGGGTGTTTCCATGGGTGGATGGGAAGAGTGATGTAATAGATACATACATGCGCACACATTCATATATATAGTAGAAACACTAGTTTTGCATATTAGATTGTATTTGTTTATTGTTTCACTGTATGAGTTCTGCTGTTCTTTTGAATGTTTTATCTGGGAAACTCAGAATCATCATCATAAATTTACAAAATAAATTTCTTTTTGCAGGGGTGCACCTAATTGAACCTAATCAAGGTTAGTCAATCTAATTCGAACAGCAAATTGAAGCATCTTTCAGGGCTGTGCATTAACAACTCGCATGGACGTCTGCATGTTGTTAAGACAGAGGTTGAAAGTAACTTGTAAGCTTGTATGCAGCAAGTGAATATGTGTAGGATTTTTGAGCAAATTAGAGGCACCTTCTCCAGTTTTAGGTGCTCATTTTCCCTGAAACTTAACTTTTGAATATATTTGTTTTCAAGAAATATAGTTGGGGATTCCTATATCTTTTGAAATAATTTGATTTTAGTTACTAACATGCAAAAGTTACATATATTTTTTAGAAAGCGTCTTAACTTACTATTCAAAAGCAATATAATTAAGGAGATATATCTGTCATAACATCAAAGTTGTTTTAACATTCTCAACAATAATTTGTGAGACACAACATTTCTACAATTTTGGTACATTACTTATATTTCCAAACACATGCCTTGCATTTGCGTGCTCATGACTTTCATTTCATTTGACTTCAACTTTAAACATTTGTTTTTCTTTTGTTGTGGTTCATCACAAACAATATCTAACAGCCAAATACTCACAATGTTTACTGAAGCGACCAGATTTGCCACATTTATAACACTTTATCTTTTCTGTCTTACGAATTTCATTGTGTTTCTTACTACATGTTCTATTTGTTGGATGATCATTCTTAACTGCCGAGATAACCTTGGATCTCTTTGATGGCATGCTGAATCTTATATTTTGTGTTTCTCACCTATATGTAATATGTTTATAGCCCAGCCATTTGAACCTTTAGCCATCTACCAGTACCTTTTTTTGATTGAATGGAACACCACCCACCACATTAAAAAAGTAGGGTATAATCTCACTTAACCAATGTGTATCCTCTATCTTATCTTTGCATCTTATTAAATAAACAAGGAATATTACTATATTATCAGATGATTATATGACATCCGGTGAAGATGACATATTCTTATCATTTTACTAACTAACTCTATGATTATACAACATATGAGGTGAAGATTATGTAGTTTTATCTTTCGATTCACGAAGTTCATCTCTTTCACCATCATGGTGACTATACTTTGTTGTTCATAGCTTTTTTCTTCTTTTTGCATGGTATCTTCTATCGAAAATTCGGATGAAGTTATTTGCAAAAAGAACAATAATTCATTTCAATTCGTGTAAAGTATGATTATGCAAGAAATAATGCGATAGACAACTCCTTTACACTACCATCGTTTGATTATGTAAGAACTGTTGGTTTGAAGTTGTGAGAAATGAGTAAAGATTAGTCAATTATAAGTATATGAAGCTTGAGAACCTATATTATTAATTTCTATAACTCCTTGTAATTTATATGGAATAAAAGTCTAAGTAGTGAAGATACAATAATCAGAATGGAGAACTTAGAAAGAGGTACACACTTCCTTTTGTATGATATGGTTGATGTGGTGAAAGCTTGATCTAGCAAATATTAATCAGTAAGATAGCCCACTTATTCAACATGTGCACAAGGGAAACAACTAATACCATCCAATTTAAGTGGATTGAGAATAACAACTCTATCTCTTGTTAATTAATTTCAAACATATTTAAGATTCAAGTAAGTAGAGGTTATGGTGATGATATTATAGGCATAAGTTCTCTAATGTTTTTTCTTAGAATGTCCAAATTATGATGAAGATTTACATGAATGGTGTTCTTCATACTCCATATGTGATGAGAGAAACAATACGTATGTATGTTATATATTAAACATTAAAAAGGAATTAGTGAGGTATGCTCCATATTTATAGTTTTACATAAGGGTAATCTCGTCCATCAAAACATTGCAATGGAGGGGGCGTAATGCAATTATCAATAAATTGATAATACTATCAATAAGGACTTATATAATTAAACAAACTTATCAAATGCAGTCACAAGGTCATATACTTGATTAGTTTACAACATGTTTTTAACTTATACTGTCAATTCTTATTTTTTTTAATGTATTTTATTGTTTATCGGTTGTAGTATTTGAACTATTGATCTTTAGTACAGAAACAAGACATCTTATCATTTTAACTATCCGTTGGAACAATTCTATTAAGTTATTGATCTCAAATAAACTAAATGAGCCTAATAACAAACCTTAAGCCAAAGTATAAACGGGTGAAATATATTGTTTAAACAAGAGCCTATTGTTTGACATTACAACCTACTTATTATATACATATTAAACATAAACCTTTACACAGTAACTGAGACTTTGTGTATATGTGGTTTACTTGCTGCATCCTTCTTTTCCCTCTCAACACATTTTGTTTCCTATTAGAGAGAAAGAGAGAGGGAGGGTGAAATATATTGTTTAAACAAGAGCCTATTGTTTCCTATTAGTCACTAATCTACCACTAATTTCTAATCTTAACCCTAAACACTATATATTAACTTCAAAATCCAGATGGTAAAGTTATAAATAAGTAACATGTATTATCAAATTATGATGCACAATCAATTGATATGGAATTGCATGAATCATATGATATCACAATCCGTCTAATTAACATGGACCAAATCATTAGGTCATTCATTTTAATTAATCCTACAATTGTATGAGACCATACAAGGTTACAATGTTTTCAATTTTATATATAGAATCACACAGCATATGTACCATGCGTTTTTCATGCCTTAAAGAAATTCTTTTAATGATTCGAGTGCCAACTAGAGGTGTACAAACCGGTTTGGGGGCCAAACCGGTTCGGGTCCCAAACCGAAACCGGTTTGGTCAAAGTCGGTCAAAACCGGTTTGGCCCCAAACCAGTTCGGGTTCAAACCGGTTTCATAACCGTAAAAATCAAACCTATCAAACCGGTTTGGGTCGGTTTGGAACCGGTTCGGCCCAAACCGGTTTTTTTTTGTTTGTTTGTTTGTTATATTCAAACGAAATTTTAAACTTTTTATTAAAACATAAATATTTCTAACATTTTATATAATTTATATAATTAAAAGAATTTATATAATTTAAATAATTTATAACATCTTATAACATATATAAAACAATTTATATTATTTAAACAATTTATAACATTTATAAACATTTAAAACATTTAAAACATTTAAAACATTTAAACGATTTAAACAATTAAACAATTTATAACATTTATAAACATATAACATTTATAAACAATTAAGCATATATATATATATATATACTATTTATTAACATTTATAAACAATTTAAGCATTTTAACAATTAATAACATTTATAAACAATTTAAACAATTATATCATTTATAAACAATTTAAACATTTTAACAATTTATAACATTTAAATAATTTAAACATTTAAAACTAAACATTTAACATAGTCGTTTCTTCGTTCGTATTATACTTGTACGTTTATTTCTCGCCACCAGAACCGGAACTGTTACCAAGGTAGTCATCATATGCCGCTTCATCATCAGTCAATTCTGGTGTTAATCCGCTCTCTACCTCGTCCTCGTATAATTCTGCTTCGTATTCCAGTTCTCCTTCAAGCGATCGTTTGTCTTGTACTCTTTCCGCGGCATCCAAATAATCTTTCAAGCAAATTGACATTTCAACTGCTTGTGGAGTGAGTCGAGTTCGTCTTATTGATATAATCCTACCACTAACAGAAAAAGCAAATTCCGAAGCTACCGTAGAAGTTTGGACGGTTAGTAAATCTCGGGCCATGGTGGATAGGATGGGAAATTGATCTTCCTTACCTTTCCACCAAGCCAACAAGTCAAAATTTTTAAATTCATGTGGAGTCATGGTCGATAAAAAGTTTGTAAGACCATACCTCCCGAGTTCACTACTCGGAGTGTTACCACGTTGACGTTTATTACATTCATCCCTTAAAGTATTATATAAATCAAACATTGGATCATTCGAACATTCGGCATTTGCCGCATGCCTTAAAGCATCATGGATTTGTGATGTTTCCCCGTATTTTAATAAATAAACATCATACATTTGTTGTAATTGTTTGTTGAAAGTCGCTTTTAAAGTTTTACTATACATTGGTTTACCAACTTCTAAATTCAAATTAAAAGTAATTTTATCAAGTAAAGTTTCAACCCCCGACAAATTTAAACAAGGGTTAAAGCAGCGGCACATGTAATAACGGGAGGCATTTCTTCAAAATATTTTTAAGTTTTTCTTTTATTGGGGGTATCATATCGGAATAAGGTCTACCCCTACACGATAATTCATTTAATTTTGAAGTCATTAAATAAATTTGGTGTAGTACCAACGAACTCGTTGGGTAATAAACTCCAGAAAGACATGTAGTTGCATTTTTAAAAACTTGAAGCATTTTTGTTACTTCTTCGATGATGGCCCAACCGATGGATGGTAAGAATTTGCCTTTCCCCGACTTACTAAACTATTATGAAAGGCTATTAAACTTTCTTTTTGTTCAATAGCCTTTTCAAACATGTTACATGTGGAATTCCATCGTGTTAGTACGTCCCAATTCGGACCTAAACATTTAGTATTTGCGTCTTTACAAAACTTGCGATATTTAGTATATCTTTGGTTGTTACTAAAATATCACGTAACATTCTTTTAAAACAATCTTTAACTGTTTCAATCGTTTTTAAACCGTCTTGTACGGCTAAATTTATGATGTGCGCAACACATCGACTATGAAAAACACACCCTCACATATTGGTTTATATTTTAATTTCAAATGATCTATCGCAAGAGTGTTGTTTGAAGCATTATCAAAAGATATAAAAAATATTTTGTTTTCTAATTTATACGTTTGAATAACTTTATCAATAGATAAAAAATGTTTTGGCCGGTGTGAGGATAATCAAACAATTCAAACGCAATCGTACGTTTCATCATTTGCCACGAATCGGGTTCAACCCAATGGGCGGTGACACAAATGTACGAGTCCGGTGAACCGTGAGGTGTCGACCAAACATCACTAGTTAAGTTAACACCAGTTTGTAAATTTTCAAAATAAGATATTAATTCATTTTAGCTTTTTTCCATATTTTAAACAATCTCTTCGAAGAGTAGCACTACTTACATTGGTGTAACGTGGTTGAAGAGTTCGTTGAACGAGTCGAGTCAAACGTTCGTTGTCGAAATGTTTGAATGGCAAGCTTTCTTGAATTACAAATTGCGCCATTTGCTTCCGAACCACATCAACGTTATAAGCCCAAATATTTACTTCGTTTGTCATCGAAGCTTGACCTTGAGAAGGTTCACCTTTTAACGCTTTACAATATTTATTTGCAATATGGTTTTTCAATGTTGTGTTTGTATCTTTTTTGAAAAACTTATGACAACTTGCAATGAGCCTTGTTTGGACCGCTAGCCATTTGACATAAATCGTAATTGCACCATACTTCGGGGTTCCTATTCGTAGGAAGGATTGCTATCACCACGTTGCTTGAAGACGCTTCACAACCAACAGATGATTGAGCACTTGTTGAAGCCATTTCAGAGATTTTTGTGAGAACGTTTTAAACGAAAGTATTTGTGAAGAGCGTTTTTGAGAGAGTTTTTGAGAGTAGAGAGTGTTATAAGTTGTTGTGATTCAACCAAAACATCAAATACATATATATAGTAACCTAGTGGGGGTATAATGGTAAAAAAACGGTCAAAAATTGCAAAAAACGGCTATATAGCCATTGGGTAACGGTAACCGGTTTGAAAACCGGTTTGGAACCGGTTCGGTTTGAAAACGGTTTGAAACTTGGAAATGTTAAACCGATCAAGAACCGGCGGTTCGGGCCCGGTTTAAAACCGCTTTGGGCCTCAAACCGGTTCCAGTTTTTTGGCCGAACCGGTTCCCGAACTGGTTTTTTTGGCCACCTCTAGTGCCAACACATAGCGTTACAAAATTCACATCCACGTGCAATTTTCTTATAAACAGTTGAGAAATTTAGAAAACAAAACACAATCGACTAATTACAAGGGAAACCAAAGCTAATGATACTAATATTCAAGTCATTAAAGGAACAGATGGAAGAGGAGCCTGGTGAGGATTAAAACCAAGCGGTTTGATATCTCTACTTCTCATGTAAGTCAAGAATTGACCCGGTAACTCTTCCAGTAGAGCTTGCACCATTGATCTCCCTCCAACTACACAATTATTTTAAAAATAAAAATAATAATAATAATATAATAATAATAATAATAATAATAATAATAATAATAATAATAATAATAATAATAATAATAATATAATAATAATATAATAATAATAATAATAATAAAGAATAAATACAAAATAACACACTAAAACGGTCTTCTTACAATATATAAAGGAAGGTAAACCTAGACAAAGTTAAAGGCTTGATTAATTCTTAATAGAGGTGGCCAGGATGGGGGGTTGAGACATGTTGGGTAATGGGTCAAAGCACGGGTCAAAGCACGGGTCAAAGCACGAGTCAAAGCATGGTAGGTGGAATTGAGTTGAGACGAAAGACTTTTTGTTAACTTTAATAAATATTATATAATACTACAAAAGTATTTCATTTTTTTAGCATCATACGGTGCAGGAGGTTGCATGACTTGAAATATTCAGTTTCGGCGACTTTCAACTCACTTTATCCCCAACCCATTTGACGTGTTTCCATTTTAGCTACATTTTTTATTTTTCCCATTTGACTCGTGAATAGATAAAAGTAACTTAAATCAAGCTATACATAAGTAAATGGGTTGCGTGACTTAAATATAAATGTTACTTACTTTGCACATCACGCATGGGAACAAACTGAACAATATCTCGAGTAGCTATTCTTCCTGTTGAGCTCTCCAAACGTGATCCAGTATCAGCATCCAAAATCTGTTAGATAATATTGTTAGGGTTCCAAATCACATACACAGAGACGTTTGCAGGAAAAAGTACATAAGAGACCACAATAGTTAAGTGGATCGACAATTAGTCTACATCCATGTCGTTGCGAGTATTCCTGTTAAATATATATTTCTCAATATTAATCTAATTCTTAAAATAAGATGTAGGTGGTATATGCATAGCAATACACTTTGTGAGACTTTCAACATGTTCAGCTTGTTTAACCCGTTTCCTTTTCAGCCAACCTTTGTTTTATTTTACCCCTTAGACCCTTTAAGAATAATACACTTTGTGCGACTTTCAAGTTTCAACATGTTTAGCTCATTTTACCTGTTTCCTTTTCAGCCAACCTTTATTAATTATTTTACATGTTAGATCCTTTAAAGATAATACATAACCCAGTTCGGTCTGTTCATAAGTAAATGGGTCGAAATTGCCACCTCTAAATTTACCATTAATAAGCCTAACTTTAGTAGTATAACTTTTAATCATTTACCTCCATTTGTTTAAAATCAGCATTACCCACACCAACAATTAGAACTGACAGGGGCAGATCAGAGGCCCTGACGAGTGCGTCTTTAGTCTCTTGAAGATCAGTAAGAACTCCATCCTAAGAAATTAAGATAGAATTTATATAATTTGTAGAAATAAAACTAGCGATATGTATATAGAAATGTTTTGCTACATGTTTACCGTTATGATTAGCAAGACAAAGTACTTGGCAGAATTGGTTGAGAGGGATTGAGCAGCTATTTCAGCAGCTTGATTGACTACTTGACCAAATAAAGTGGGTCCATGAAGTGAGACAGTATGCAACGCATTTCTATAAGCAGCCATTATGCCTTGTACTCCTTCAACCTGTGAAATAATGTGAAAATAAATCTCCTTATTTTGAGTACAAGTGAATCTACCTTAGCATAATCATCTAAAGTTAGCTGACTTTTATCGATTTCTTCATCATTATGCATCAACTCTGCTATGATTCACAGTGTGAAAAATGGTACAGATGGCAAAACAGGCAGAGTGAGTCAAAACAAGTAATTTTAAGTGCAGGTTAAACAGTTGGGTAACAGCTAAGATAAGATATAGTTTCAATAATTCCAGAAGAACAGCTAACAGGAATTCTACGAGAAAGTAAAAATACCTTTTTGCGACAAATTGTTTGCAATTGCCAGCTCTAGTATAAAAGGAATGATGGGAGATTCCATGTTCATTTCACTGACCGATGAAAAGAGAGTTTTACCTCGAAGTTACCAGCATCTCCATTCAGGTTGAAACAATGAGATACAGTGCCATTATATAATTTCCCACCAAAACCCCAAGCAGGAAAACGTTTATCAGAATCATAAACTTGTATGACTTCCCCAACCTCCATAATAGCCTGTACTCAGAAAAATTAGATATATTACAAAATAGATAAGAGATTCTTCCACTATGTAACATAAAAGTGCAAATAAGAAACAAGATTCAGAGTGGTGTAAAGTCTGAAGAGCCTTAATGTTCCACTATGTAACATAAAAATGCAAGTAAGAAACAAGATTCTGAGTGGTGTAAAGCCTGAAGAGCCTTAATGTATCTGTTATTTAGTGTTGTAAACAAATAGAGGCGGCAAAATGGATAGATTTGTCAACGAATCAAAATGGGTAATATTTAATGGGCGGGGTTGAACCAGAAACAGTTGTTATCCAACTTTTTTGTAAAAATTAGTGTGCCGAATATGATTAAAAAAGCTAGACTTTTCGTTAGTAATCTAACTTTTTTATAAAATGATCTAGTCATCTAGAAGGTTGTATGCACTTGAATACACTTTGGGTGACTCTCACCCCCAATTGACCAGTTCCCTATAAAGTTAATTCCTTTAAATTAACCCAACAGATAAAACAGAAACAGAATCCACCAACTCATAAGTAACAAGGTCGAAATTTCCAACTCTATATGAAAGACTTCAACCAGTATTGTGAACAGAAAGATTTACTTGGAGTTAACACAAAAAAATGGCAACTAACATAACCTGCTGGTATGCATTTAAGCGGCCAGAATAGTCAATGTAATGCAATGAATCTGGGCTTCTAGGATCACCATTCGAAGCTGTGAAGAATTGGAAGTTGCAAAGTGAATCATTAGTAGATGTTATATTTTAGCATAAATAGTTAAAGCATTCTTACCCGTAAAATCAACGGCAACCATGAAGTTCAGTTCAAACCCACTAGAAATATAATCAAGAAAACTATGTAATTCTTCTCTTCGTATCCATCCACAAAAAGTTTACCTTTGAGAACCTATATAACATGTAAACAAAAGAATCTTCACATATGATTTAGATGCAATTCTTGTAGTTGGAGTGCTTCATTAATTTCATAAGTAAATTAGTTGTAATGCTTCGTAATTTCAAAGTAAATTAGTTCTCATACAATTTTCAAAGAAAAATGCAGGAGTGCTAAGTACCCAGTGGAAGTATTACAACAAATGAACACAATTTACCTTCTCACGATCTTTGTGACGAGAAGATGGAAAGACAAAATTTGCACCTACATTTGCTTTGTAAAGATTTTCCATATCTTGAATTGATGTATGCAATTTACTGTAAATAATAAAAGCTTTCACATTATTTACCTATCATTTCATATCATCACAAATTAATTAGGGTAGGCTATAAATGAAACCAAGCGGTGGCCATTTCAATCCATTTGCTTACGGGTGGTGGGTTAGGGTATTTTTATCCCTAACTGCTCAGACAGGTACAACCAATATGTTAGCTAAAAGAAAACAGGCCAAACTCTTAGAAAGTCACCCAAAGTGTACATCATATGTTCAAAAAATGATATCATTATGGAAAGAATGTAATTTTGTAATCAATTACATATGAGACTATTGTTTTGATATATAGCAAAAAAGTGTTGTCAACTAGTACAGCCCAATCCAAACAAAAAAATACTGGTGTTAACTTGTTACCCAACTCACCCACATTACAACATCTAATGAACCCCAAAAACAATTATAAAGAGGTAAAACTCAGTAAGCCGCCACATGCATAGTATTATTTGAAATACTAGTACAGTAAGAGGGCAGGCTGGTGGCAGGCAATTTTGCACAAAAGTGAGACATGTCATTTATGAACATAAAAATTACCCAATAAGTGTGTGCTTGCCATCGGTATTGAAGTCAAAACACTCTATAATTAGAGGGTTATCCTGTAAAAATAGAATAAAATATAAGTAAATCAGTAGTAAACACAAGACAAAGCTGCTTAAACAAAATCATCCGATAAGGATGAATTTCAGAAAAGAAAAGAAAAAAAGAAAGAAAAGAAAACAGAATAACGCATAGATAATAAAAAGTGCCAACTTCACCTTGCTCACATATTGCTGCATAGTTATACATAGTGGCTTCCATACTGGGTCCAAATTATTGTTCACTACTTCTGTCTTGCAAATTGGAATAGGACTTCCGACCTCAACAATCCTAGAGATTCTTAAGAATGGATCCTAATGAGGTAAAAACAAAATATTATAAACGGATCCCAAGGATTATAATGACCATATTATATTACGACTTTTGTTGGTTTTCAGTGAAAATAGTTACACTTTTGGAGAACCGATCCTTGTTATCCAAGTTTGAACATCGGAGTCTCATCTCAATAGCCATTTTGGAAGCAATGGTTTCCTCTGCATGAACAGTTATTGAACCCAAATTTCCAACATCATGCCCGTTTCTACCATGAAGTTTTAGGGTCATACTTCGGCGTCGGAGAGTCATGATCTGCCAAAGTTAGATGAGCAGGAATCAGCTTAAATCAGGTTTATTTGTTAAGGCTGCAAAATATTCGATCAGGTGCACCGTGTATAAAGGGATTTGGGTCAAAGTCAGGAGTCAGGACCAGTTGGCCCACTATCGTTTTCATTTCCTTCATCATTTCATTAAAACCAATATTTTATGTGCAAATTTAAAATTATGCATTTTTTCTAAAACTACTAATTTGCAGCATCAAAATTCAAAAGTATTACAACCCAATAATCGCAATAGAGATGCAACAGGCCATAAGAATTAAATGCTAGCAACTCTCCTATATTGTCTTAATCCCAAAAAATAGATTATTATCTAGATAGTATAGTTTTTGTGATCATATTTAAAACTTTAATTGGATAAAAAAAAGTGTCAGTGGTTACCCAACATGATTTGAACCTTAAATTCTTTAAGCCTTTTTTATTTATAGAATTATAGTCCATAGAACCTGGTTGAATATGTTCACCCTACAAAACCCAAAATTTAACAAAAGAAACCCGAACAACTCAGTTATGTGCATTTAGGCCAACATTTCCCCTTCTAAGATACTATAAGATTTGTCAAGTTAAACATCCTAAAACGCCTCAAGCGTTTGTAAAAAGTGAGGCAAGTATATTCACTGGTTAAATGATCTTCATACAAATAAAACAAGATTCAAACTCATATAAAACTAGGAAGGAAAGGTGCCTGTAATTCTGGATGCATGATAATATAAAACATATCCAAATTAATTAGAAAGTCAAATTAATGACTATAATATTTTTTACAGTGATAGTGACTCCTATAACTACAGGTAAACTTACCTCTGACAAAACACAGTTAGCTTCACCAACAAAATCTTGGTCTTTTAGGTCCAGCATCTGTGCATATACGCAAAAATAAAGATGATTTAAGACATAAAAAAGACTGAACAAGATTAAAAAACACATATGAGAATCAACCAAAAACAAAATTCCAAGTTGGGAAAATGGATGGTCCAATGGGGTGGATAATTGGTGAAAACAGGTAAATTATTAGTATGGGGTGGGTTGGGTAGACCTGGATTTTCTATAACTTATTGTAAATAATTAGTGTGTACAATATGATTGCAAAAATTATATCCTATGAATAATTATCTTCTCTTTAAGAAAATGACTCATAAGTTAATGCTTTTAAGTACACTTTGAAAGACTATTGACCCGCAAGAACTATTTGACCGGTTAGAGATAAAGCATTACACGAATCAACACATTCATGAGTAAATTGGATAAAATATCCACCTCTAGCAAAACTATTTAAGGGTTAGAAGAAAAGTTTTATGAACCTTTGTTGACAAATTATGATACTTCGTATCCACATCATACACCCGGAAGCTGAAAATTAACACGGAGATATGCAAACATTTTACTAATATTTAAAGGTATCACACCAAATAGAGTGAACAACTAAACAAATTAGCAGGATGCTTACACCAATGGCTGAATAATCTCAAAGTGAAACAAAACGTTGATTTTATGAATCCACATGGGATTCAAGGTGTTCATGATCACCTCTGTGCGACCAACTTCCTCCAAAGTTCCATCTTTCTTCTTGACATATACAACTGCCATAGGGTCACTCTACATTTTAAAGAAAGCATAGCATTAGATTTGTTGAATTGGAAAACAAACAACAGGAAAAGATGCAGATGTGCTGTGCCTGAAGAAATTGATAAAGTATACGTACAACATATAACAAGAATTGAAACACAAAGAAGATTAGAAGAAGCTTATCATGAAATACATAAAAACAAAAAAATGATAATATAAAATAAGATCTAGTTGAAGTACCTTAGACATGATGTCAAGATCACGTAATTTTGAAGCTGATAAAGATAACTGCGATTTCATTAGCAAGGAATCAGTACATATGGAGGGGAATTGCTTCCAAGAGATAGAACATACAACTACTAGCATATAGCATAAAGCTGAATAGAACGTTAATTTGTGTTTGTTATCTAATATCACTATTAAGTATTAACGCAATACAGAACAAGAAGGAAATGATAACTAATGTACCTTAATGACATCTTGCGGATAGATGAATAGTCTAAAAACTTAATTAATAATATTATTCCACAAACATAAGAAGATACCTAATATGATTAGGCATTTAGGAATATAAACCATTCGATTGATATCAAAATTAAAAATACTCCCCGAATATGATAAAAAACCCTAATATAATTAGCAATTAAATCATCAGATTAATAACAAAAAATAATAAATATCTTCAAATCATCTTATTAGAAAATTTTATTATAATATACGATGAAGTTGTGCTGGAATGCTCGATGATCATGGGAATATAGTCCAAACGGAAAAGAAAGCGCAAGACTGGCATCAATGTATAAAGAAAAAAATGGAGAAATGAAAAGATTCGTAGAAGAAAGGAGAAACAGAGAACTACATAACTAACTAAGCAACTAACGCCTTTGAATACTAGGCAACCACCTCACGCATGTGCCTAGGCTGAAGCGCTTACCTCACTTGTGTGTGTAATGAAAGAGGTGCACCTTGGATATGTTTCCGGCACCTAGGCCTCACTGCTACTCACCTAGCATAAATCTACACCGAAGCGCTCGCCTCGCTTGTGCTATGATGAAAGAGGTGTGCCTTGCACCCTTGCTGGCCTTGCATATGTAATATATTCAAGATGCCTTCATCCCCAGCTTGCTTTTGACTACATAGGTGACTATCAACGACCAAAGGACATGTAGCCTAATGGTACCAAGGTGAGTAGGAAAGGTATCCTCCCCGTGTAGCTGATGGTTCAAGCCCATGGTGGACGAAAGGTGTATATTAAGGAGTAGGATTAGAGATGGTGAGTTAGCTACTTATCCATTCTAAAAAAAGGTCACAATCAAAAGTCTTTGGAAGCTTTGTGATGTGAGGTTTTCAAGTGTGGAAAAAAAACCCCGATTATGATCATGATTTTCTACTTATGTAGTGTCAAATCACATAAGAAGTGTCCACAAGACCCCCATTGCATACATACCTATAACATCAACTACAAAAACTGACTTCCTTCTCCAAACCACAATAATCAAACAATGCACTTCAAGGTTTTAGAAACTGACATACTAATTTTAATTTGATCAAACTAAATCTTCAAACAATGCCCTAAACAACACTAAACAGATATCAATTCAAACTTCTACCAACTGAATACCTTAATAAATCAAACCATAACCAAATCACCAACAGAAATTCATATACCTCAATTCTAGTGTACAGCGGTTGAAGGCCTTTCGACCGATAGAAATAATCAACAGCATCATCTGCTGCAGTACTAGATAAAGAATTAACAACAAGGCTGCTACTCGGACCTCTTTGGTGCTGTAGGTTACCGCCACCACCACCGCCACCGCCCACGGCGGCCATTCCGCCGCTAACGTCAGAAAAACACCCTCCCATTCTTCACAATTGTGCTCAAAATCAATCAATCAATCAATCAATCAATCAATCAATCAATCAATCAAGTTCTGATGAATATGATTCAATTTCAACTAACAGTTAGGTTTGAGAATATCAATTTTGAATTCAAATCACCGAATAAACTTCAACTTATATAGTTGTATGCGTGTATGTATTTATGTTGACTCTACGTATAACATTATACTATTTAAGGGTAGTAGATGGGAAATAACGCGTGAAAGAAAATAATGGGAAAATTTCCTAACATGCGAAAATAAATATTTGAGAAACTTAATGGCGATTTATATAGCAAGATAGAAAAATAAAAATCAAGAAAGAAAGCGTAAGATGTATGATTTTATACCACGTAAAATCATTAAAACTATCATTTGTGTTGTCTTGATGATTTGAAATACCTCGAGTCATAATATATTTTTCTGGTGTTTATCATAGTTCTACTTTTCTAAATGCAATATTTAATTTAGGAAAACATACATGAATTATTCTATCATTGTACCGCATCATATATACCGTATAGATAACTTACATAGATTAATTTTACAAACGCAAACATTTTTTCCCTTCTATTTATTCCTTTTTGACCCGATGATAATCACTTTAGAGTCTACATTAGTATGATATATTCATTATCGTCTGACAAAGGTCGTTAGCAGTTATTACATAACCAATTACCTGTCGTGAAAGTCACATAAACTCTAGGCTTAAATTACAGTTTAAATTGCATATAGTCATTCAACATAGCTTATGTTAAACGAAATAAACATCAATAATTTACACATCCAATGATCATATAAGCATACTTTAGACTCTCAATCCATCCAATAGGTTTAGCTTCAATGAAGCACCATATTTACTAATGAACTAAAGTGTTTATGTTAGAAGCATTTTATTCTATAATTCCTAATTCACATACACCATGGTTTGATACCACTTTCTAACACCAAGTTTCTCAAAAACATGATTTGTGTTATACAATTTAAAGATACTTCGTATTATTTTGGTGGAATAATATAACTTCAAAATAAAGATTATAAAAAAAGATTGACTATGATTTAGCACATGTTATCATATCTAGTGTAATTAAGGATGTTTTTTCCATCCAAGCATTATTCATAATTATTTGAAAGTTAAAGATATGTATATGATAACCAGGTTAAACAAATTTACATTAGATCAAATAGTGAATCGGAGTTAAATATATGCGTATGATAACTAGTATACCAATAGGTGGTGCTATGTGTTATTGAATTGGTTGAGGTTACATAAAGTCACATTAGATAACAAGCCATTTTAATATTAAAGAAATGTCATGATCTACTGCATTAACGAGCTTGTCATGTGACTTTGAGTTTACAAAATGCCATATTAGGTTATGATGACTCATTTTAGTATTAAAGGATGAGTATGATGACTAGTATATTAATGGACCTTAATGAGTCTAGCATGTGTTAGTGAGTTTATTAGGTTGCATAGTCATATTAGGTCTGAGTTCAGTGTTAAAGATATATGAATGAAAATTAGTACGTTAAGATCTTTAGATTACAAACTATGATGACCCAATCCAACCTAACATCTCATTAAAAGTTAATTCATTTTTCTTTTTGTTTTTCGCCAATACAACCCAACCTATGGCTATTGAAATAGCTCGATGCTTAAAACTCGCTCGAACTCATTCGAAAAAAAACTCTGATTTTTGCTCGTTCGAATTTTGTCTCGGTTGTAATGAACCGAGCGACTCGGTTCGGTTTGAAAAAGAACCGAGCACGAGGAAAGGTACTCTTGCTCGTCGCTCGACCAGTTTTGCTTGAATTATCTTTTAATTTAGTTTTTATATAGTATATATGTGTTGATTATTTTGTTATTTACTAATTACCATTATTCTATTTATTTAGTCAAAAAGTCAACAACTCCTAATGTAAAAGTCCTAGTTCTCTAACCAAATTATCACTTCACATTTCAAAACTCTTTCACCATTTCACCAATCATTACTTACCAGTCGTCCACCGTATATCTTTGTCAATTACTGAGCATCAACCTCTAGCACTCCGACCTGAACCCCCGACTTCTAACATTCCGACCTACGACCCTTACCTTTGGCAATCCAACCTGCAATAGTCCGATCATGCATCCTATCTCCGATAGTCCGCCTCCGAAGTCCGACCTTGTTCGGTTGTTTCTAATTAGAGGTTAGATTTTTCTTTGATAATATTGTTCTTGAAAACATTTGCAGAAGCATTGGGAAAGATACTAGGGTTGGAACTTAAAATGAAACTTTTGAATAAATTATTAGTCTTGTTTTAAATTGTAACGCAAATTGAGCATAACCTAGTGCTCGGTTAAAACCGAACTGAGTTCGAGCATGAAGTTTGCGCTCGAATTTGTAAATTCAAACCAAACCGATCCGAGTTTGAGCATAACTGCGTTCGGTTTGGTTCGATTCGAACCTAACTTAATTTTACCTATGCATTCACAACCAACTTAACCCAACTTCTTAATAAATAAATATGGTTATGATTATATTTTAAAATATTAAAAAAATATTTCATTTTGGAATTTTTTGTAATATAAAAACAAATAATAAATGAAAAAAATAAAAAAAAGTATTTTATACTCATCAAACATCTATAATCTATATCTATATCTAAAATCTAGACTATATAATAAAAAAGATTTTTTAAGACACGTGTCATCATTCTAGCATATCAAATGATACGTCTCATCATTCTAGCATATTAAAAAATTATTTTCTCGTCTCTCTCTCATAATAAACTAGGTTAGTACCTCGTGTAATACATGTGTTAAATAAATAAAATATTAAATAGTTATTTATAAAATTAATGAATTATAAAATGATTTTTTGATATAAGATATGATTATTATTACGTACTAGTGATAAAATAACGATATCATATTTTAAAATTTATTTTTAAAATGGTTTTTAAACAAATTGTTCATAACAAACCTTTCTAAAAAGTACTATTTTTAATAACTTTTTTATTATAACTTTGAAATTTAATTACTTTTGTTTCATAAGAATTTATTTTTAAAAACTACATGTTTTAAAATATATTGTGTTTTTTAAAAGTTTAAAATATTTTTTGAAAAAAAATTCTTAATTTATAAAGAAAAATTATTTTTTATGAATTGAATTTCTAGAAAGATCTCTTTAAAAAAGTTTATATATGTTATATGAAAATAATTAAATAATATCATCTGTAGTTAATATGATAATTATTAGAAAAAAGAAGCAGAAAAATAGAACTTGTAAGGTTTATATAAAGGCTGATGCACTTAAAACATCCAAAGTCTCCCTGCATGCATGCACTGAAGTACAGAAGTAGAAATGCTTTACAAGTTTTACACCATACATTAGAAAATATTTAAAGTGTAAAATCTTCCGAAGCCAATACCAACATCTTTCGAAGCTTAAATTGAAGTCTTCCGAAGCTTCAGAGACAAAGTCTTCCGAAGCCAAGAAGTGAAGACATATTATCTTTCAAAGACTTTTGAATACATGCTTTATCTGATGTACTTTACCTTGCAACTCTGTTGACTCACCAACTTTTACTAGTTGGTGAAAAGGTTCATACTTTTGGTAAACTGTACATTGAGGTCTTAGGTTTATGCTTTTTACTTTATGTACTTTTATCTTTTTTGTAATAAATTAGGATGTGAGCTATGTCATGTCATAGTCATTAGTCAAAATGTAATCTGCCTTTTGACTACATTTGATTTTGTTGTCCAGTTCAAATGTTTCCAGTTGGCTTTCTAAGTATGGCCGGCTGTAGGATGTAGTATAAAGTATCTTAAGTCCTTGTAACTTTCCAATATGCTTAACACTTGTAAAAGAACTTTAGAGCAATATACAACATTCTTGAAAACTATTTATCCGTGTTGTTTGTTCTTAGTTCTGTCTCATATTTACTTGTGTTCTTAGCATCATTTTAGTAGGTAATTAGTTTCCCATTTGATCTATTAAGTGTTCTAACATCACCCTTCTCATTGTGTGCTTGTGTTGTAAGTGACCAACCCTCCTAAACAGTCCTGCAATTGATATCAAATCATTCTAGGCTCTTGATTGTAAGATCTTACCATCTTAAGATACCTCACACACACAAAATACTTAACATTTCAAATGGCAGCTATCTCTGAAGCTGATATGGAAATTGGAACCATGACAAAGTCCCCACTGATCACTCCTGAAGACTTTGACACTTGGTGCCAATGAATGGAAGGGTTTATCAAGTCACTAGACTCCAGGATGTGGGAATCTATTGTCTTAGGGCCTCACATACCAAGCACCACTTCAGCTGCAGCTGGAGGTGGTATGATTCCAAAGGTTGTGGCTGATTATTCTAATGAAGACATGAAAATAGTTAAGATTGATCAGAAAGCCATGACAGCTCTTCAAACTGCTTTGCCAAACTCCATATACAAAGGTTTCAAGAAGTTCAAAACAACTAAATAGCTATGGGATGCACTGAAGCTAATGTATGATGGGTCAAATGAAGCCAAGGAGAATAAGAAGGGTCTCCTAAAGATACAGTTTGAGAATTTCACATTCAAAACATGTGAAAGCATGACTTAACAATACTTCAGGTATGTTGAGATTGTGGACACTCTAATGGATGTTGGAGTGACTCTTGAGAACAAGGACATTGTAAGGAAGTTCATGTCCTCTCTTCCTAGACAATGGACACATTATTATGTTGTTATCAAGAGAACTAAGAACCTTAAGACTCTTACTCTGATAGAGTTGTATGGTATTCTCAGTGGATACTAGATGGAGATGAACATGCAAAGTTCATTTGGTAACTCCAGTAATCAGTTGAGTTTAGCCTTCCATGTGATTAAAAAGGATAGCATAGAACCATAACATCTTATATGCTACCATGACAAATCATAGAAGGGGCCTTTCATCACCTTCCTGAAGACACCAAGAGAAAGCTACACTCAAGGAAGCCCACTCCAAGAGACAAGCTCTTCACATGCCTTTGTGTCTTCTGATAAGAGCACATGAAACTTCTCTTCACCCTTGAAGAACTGGACCGTATTCATCCAGATGACTTGGAGTACATGGAAATAGTCCAGCAAATGGCTCTTCTCACTCATAGAGCCAAGAAGTTCTACAAGAGGGCAAGAAGAAAGCTTCCAAGCAATACAACCAATGGGAAGTTTGGGCTGGATAAAAGTAAAGTCAAGTGTTACCACTGTAACCAAATGGGCCACTTTGCAAGGGAGTGCAAGGCACCAAGAACAAATAGTGGCCAAGCACAAACCATACCAAACTACACTAAGAAAGCCACCCAGCATAAGAAGCCAAAGCAGCAAGCTGTAGTTGCTGTTGAAGAAGGAGGTTTTGACTGGAGCTTTCAGGTGGATAATGCATCTCCAAACCAAGCATTAATGACTGACCAAGATGAAGCAAAGGTATTGGAACATCTCTGTACACCTGAATGTATTGCTAAAGTTAATAGATACAGGTTCTACAACTTATAGATGAGATCAGATCTTGAGTCCTTGATAATCTTAAAATCTATTTTCAAAAGATCTAAAAATGATTATAAACTAGAAATAGAGGACTTAGAGAAAACCATTTTAGTTCTTAAACATGAGCACACCAACTACAAGCCTCAGATCAAAGATCTCATAATGAAGTTAAGTGAATGCCAGGATGAGCTCGTGATTAGCAAATCCAGGGCAGAAAAATGTTTTCTTGAAGAAGAGACCTTTAAGAACATAATATCCTCATCTTTGCATGCAAAGTTTATTATCAAAATAAGCAGGGACTGGGATCTTGTGAGATAGCTCCTCCATACACAATTTTGTCTGTAAGATCACCTAGGTGTGGAAGTTGTGAAGATGAGATTTCCCTCATAGCTCATATGACTAAAGAGGATGAAGAAGAGATAGTGAATAATGCCTCTAAGAAGAGTGAAGAAGAAGATTCTAAGAAGGGTCACTATTCTTCTAAGGAGAGTAAGAAGGTTAGGATGACCAAATCCATGAGAAAGAACTTGATTAGGAAGAGAAAAAGAAAGGCAAAGAGGGCTCAAAAGTTCAAGACCAACTTTGATTCCATGCAGAAACAAGTTTTTATCTCTATAGGATTTGAAGTGATGAAGACTAAAGACACTAACTTGAACTCTAGTACCAGGAGTTCTAGTTTATGTCCAACTCCTCCACTAGGAAGAAGAAAGCTGATCAGTTGTGTACCACTGCTACACAACCTGAACCATCTAGCTCCAAAGGGAGTTCTCACCCTAAAGAAACTTCCATAACATCTGCTAAGATGAAGATGGAAAAGGAAATTGATCAAGTTTAGCTTTGTTCACAAAAGAAGGCTCTTAGGAAGAAGAAGATAGACTGTGTCATGTGTGAGAGTACCTCTCATCTTGCTAAGGATTATCCTTACAATCTAAAAGGTACTGTCCATATAACCAAGAAAGAGACTTCTAAGAGTTTCAAGAAGATTCAAGCTTCGAAAGAAAAAACTTTTCCTCTCGGAAGCTCCAAAATGAAGATGAAGACAAGTGGAAAATTACCATCGGAAGAAATTTGGTCTCGGAAGAAAGGACTACTTCTGAAGTTTCACTTGATAAGTGTGCTATGTGGTGGGAGAAACCATAATGCCAAATCTAAAATTTTCTAATTTAGATCTCTCTAAGAAACTAACTATGATTCCTTAGCTATGGATTCACAAGTCTCATCCTACCACAAACATCATTATAGATGTTGATTCAGGGGTAAAAGCAAGAGGATAGACTCATGATGCAAATATTTGTCTTCATTCTTGTTTCTTATCTCAGATAGAGCCTAAGAAGACTAACGAGGCTTTGAAGGACAGAAGTTGGGTTGAAACTAAATAGGAGGAGCTGCTTCAATTCAAAAGGCAAAATGTTTAGAACCTATGTCCTCTTCCTCAAGGGAAGACTACTATAGGAACTAAATGGTTTTTAGGAATAAAAATGATGATAGAGGACTTGTCATAAAAAGACAAGGTAATACTAGTTGTTCAAGGATACACACAAGAAGAAGGAATTGACTACATAGATGTCTTTGCTTTTATTCCAAGACTGGAAGCTGTTAGGATATTCTTAGCTTTTGTTGCATCCAAGAACTTTAAGGTCTACCAACTTGATATCAAGTATTCCTTTCTTTATAGAGTGATTAATGAAGAGGTGTATGTGTAAATCCAGGATGATCAAACTTGAATCATATCATGAAGAATTAGATCAAAATAATGATAAACACCATAAAACCCCAAATTGATCTAATATAATTGCATATAATTTGTATAATGTGAAAACCACAATCAAATGGTCATTCAACTATTAACAACACTAATGACAATTAACCTATTTATAGTCTAGACTAATATTCACTAATTGCACTTAACTCCCTAGACTTAGGCTAATTAATGCAAAATTACATATTAAGCATAAAAATGACTAAAACAAGATAAAAATATTTTGTTTACACAAAATATATTTATTACAATATAACTCCTAGTCATCTAAATCTTCAACGTCTCATCTCGTTCCTTGTCTTAAACGTGTCGGGATTGACTTTTGTTGACTTTGACCGTGATGTTGACTTTTGATGACTTTCACTGTGTTGATAATATAGACTATCTTTTACAGCTCCAACAATACTCCCTCTTAGTCTATCATTATCAACGTCTTCAAATGAAATCAGCACCGAGAAGTCAACAATAGAAAGATCTTCAAATTGAAGCTTTCCGAATCTGATTAGAAAGATTATTCATCTCATAAGCTCTCCTATTTATATGCTTCCCCTTTTCGAGTGCAAGCTTTACAAGGATATTGGAACAACTTTCCTAAATCTCTAATTTTGAGTGCTTCAGAAGATGTAGCAGGAGGATTCCTAGCTCGGTATCTTCTGCAAACTTGAGGAACAGGTTCTCTGATCAGGTATACTGCTCAACTAATGATCGGCTATTGCTAAATCAATATTTCAGATTCATTGAGCTTGGATCTTAGGATTCATCTTGTTTAGATCTAGAAATCAAAATTAAGATGGGTGGATGTGTGTGAATCAAAGAACAAAGAGATGAATAATAATAATGTTATGATTTCATTGATGTTGATAAACAAGTTACAATAAGAATCATAGATGGCTGGTGAAATCAAACCCACCCAAGGAGAGGATTTCTCCTTGGATGGTGATTTAGACCATGAGAAACACACACACAAAAGCCACACTTGCATAAATGCACTAGTGGGTCTATTTATACTAATATTACAACATGACCTAATTTTGACTTTCTAATTGTCTTGATGTTGACTTAGTCATGTTGAATTGTCTTGTTTTGTTGTAATCAACTTAGTCTCTGAACTTGTACAATGAGATCTTCAGTTGGCTGTAATTATGATTTGGTAAGTTTCAGTTTACTCAATTGTTGAACCTTAACGATACTCCCCCTAAACTGATGCTTGCCAAACCTTGAATTTGAAGATCTTCTCTGTCACATGTCTTCTTGATCAATTGATGTTCTGGCACAATTCATTGATGTTCTCCCCCTCAGATTAATCTCCTCCTAATATATTTCTGACAAAGGTTAGAATCTCTTGAGAACACTTCTTGGTATTGGATATGGGTTGTATCACTTTTGGATTACTGTTCATATCACAACTCAAGGATTAGAATGTATTAGGCATATGGTGAGGCTTTGAACTTCAATAAATAACATCAGGAACATGAATCAATATTGAACACACTTCCACTCTTTTGAAAAAAACTTGATAAATGACATTTTCAGATAATGAGTACTCCCTTGATTAAAGTTCGGCTAACTGTCCGCTCAGTAGTCAGACACGGGTGCAAAACATCATAAAAAAATGTGAGCTCATGTACTTTAAAAGGACATCTGATAGTTGTACAAGTCCCTGGATGAATCTGTGAAAAAGTGACAAAAGTTGATTTCTATACTCTTTCTTTTGCCTTCATGATTACAATGGACGTGCCTTTTGTTGCAATCATCCATGTTCATGTTTTTCTATTCTTTTTGAAGTCCTGTTCATCAACTGTTCATAAGCATTTCTTGCAACACATCCGCATTTCTTTGCTAATCCGCATTTGTTTGCAAACCATCCGCATTTGTTTGTAAGGCATCCGCATTTGATTTCAATGCATCCACATTTGACTTCAAAGCATCCGCATTTGTGCTTAGAGTACTCGCATTTGTTTATAAGTCAACCGCATTTGGTGTCAAGGCATCCGCATTTGGTGACAAGTCATCCGCATTTGTGACAAGTCATCCGCATTTGTTGCCAAGTCATCCGCATTTGGTGACAAGTCATCCGCATTTGTGACAAGTCATCCGCATTTGGTGACAAGTCATCCACATTTATGACAAGTCATCTGTATTTGGTGACAAGTCATCCGCATTTGTGACAAGTCATCCGCATTTGGTGACAAGTCATCCGCATTTGTGTATAACACATCCGCATTTGTGTATAACACATCCGCATTTGTTTTGTTCATCCGCATTTGTTTTGTTCATCCGCATTTGTTTTTAGACTTGAACAAAAACGACTTCACACTGCAGTGCAGGTCAGGAAATCAGCAGTAGCTTCCATTTCTTCATCTTTTCTTTGTTTGTAATGATAATCGTGTTCAATTGCATCGAATTTTAAAGGAATAATTCAGTGAATGATTATATATCTTCAAATCGTACCATATTAGAACAGATCTAATGATTTCTCTTCTTGATTTTGAGATGAACAAATGTGTTTTTTTGATGTTAATCTTGTTCAATTGCGTCGAATTTTGAAGGAAATATCATGAACATATTCACGATTCTTCAAATCGTACCATAGTTAAACAGATTTGTTGGTTTTTCTTCTGAATTTGGGCAAGAACAGATGAGTTTTTGATGGACAGGGACTTGGTTCTTCAGTTTTTTTCTTTTCTTCATTGTTCTTGACATCATTAAAGATGAAATTAGATCTAAAAACTAGATAAATCCAACAACCAATAGCTCTGATACCATTTTACAAAATCAATATTTCAGATTCATTGAGCTTGGATCTTAGGATTCATCTTGTTCAGATCTAGAAATCAAAATTAAGATGGGTGGACGTGTGTGAATCAAAGAACAAAGAGATGGATAATAATAATGTTATGATTTCATTGATGTTCATAAACAAGTTACAATGAAAATCAGAGATGGCTGGTGAAATCAAACCCACCCAAAGGAGAGGATTTCTCCTTGGATGGTGATTTACACCATGAGAAACACACACACAAAAACCACACTTGCATAAATGCACTAGTGGGTCTATTTATACTAATATTACAACATGACCTAATTTTGACTTTCTAATTTTCTTGATGTTGACTTTGTCATGTTGAATTGTCTTGTTTTGTTGTAATCAACTTGGTCTCTGAACTTGTACAATGAGATCTTCAGTTGGCTGTAATTATGATTTGGTAAGCTTCAGTTTACTCAATTGTTGAACCCTAACAACCATCACTTAAAGCAAAAATCTGAAACACATTCTCAAACACAATCTCAACATTTCTAATTAGATCATTTCATTTTAACAAAACAAACCCGTGTTTATCTGTGTGTGAAAAACAAGCGAACCCGTGTTCGTTTGTACGCAATTTCTGTGAAATGCATGAAAAATGATAAAATTGAAACATCATAATATGGAAGACCTAAAAGAAATTGAAATGAAATTTTGTTATATTTTTTTTATTTTTATTATATATATATATATAATATAACATCCTTTTTTTTAACCGAGAACTGAATCGATCATGAGATCATATCCTCAAGATATACTTTAGCACAAAGATGATTTAAACATCGACAAGCAATGGGATCACACTGATAACTGAATCTAATCACAGTCTTTGAATGATTTTGAAATTTTCAAACAGATCAATAACGATTGCTGATATGTTTGTCCACTTAAACTCATGCCCTATTTTTTAACAAGCAGAAGCTGATTCGTTAAGGTTCGATTAAATTCTTTAGAATGCTAGGACCCCACAATCATTTGGCAAAAACCCTCACCTAACCTCAAGATTTCTTGAATTTTGTTATGATCTATATAACAAGGCTTATGCAGATCTGTGTAAGTGATTATCAACAGAATATTGCATTCTGTGATGAATTCATCATTTAGATGATTTCATACAACTTAGATCAAGATGGTGAGAGCTCCAGGTCTATACTTACATATAACAAAGGAGATGACCATTTAATCATGTGCCGATGAGAGCTCTAGGTTATTACTACCGTACAGTAGAGGAGATCATCACTCCAGGTCAGTACTACCGTACAGCAGAGGAGATTAGCACAAATACAAGACACAAATGCACAGGACAAGAGCCAAAGATAAATTCTCAATCCACTTTTTACTGAGACTCAGTTTTTGTGCAGGCTAAAATGATTGCGTAAATCCAGACATCCTTAAGCATATATTTAAATTTAAATCATTATGCTGCTATCTACTTTATTCTTCAAGCTGAGTCTACCAAGCATACCAGTAAAGAATCTGTTTGATTTTCTTTCACTTGCAAATAGAAAATAAGATATAAATCAGATAACAACATCATTTACTATCATTTCTCATTTTATAAACACAAGTCATGCAAAACAAGCATTTCAAAAAGATATATAATCATTTCTCAATCATCTCAAATCAAGTTCCCGGTTCTCTTTTCATTTTTATTTACTATACACTCCCCCTAAAATTTTATTTTTGTAAACCTTTTTTTTGTTTTGTTTTTTTATTACTTTTTTGTTTTGTTTTCTTTTTGTTTTAATTTTTTTTAACTTTTTTATTTTATTTTTATAAAACTGTACAAAAATAGAAATTTACCAAAAAAAGGTCTTCCAACTAAACTAATTATCAAGATAAAAAATGAATTATTAAAAAATATGTAGTGATTGTGAAGTGAGAACTTTGATTGTGCATATAAAAATCCAGATTATGGATAAAATACCATGACCTTAACATGTTTGTTCCGCCTCAAATTTGAATTATAAACAATCTCTGTCAGTAAACCGTATTACTAACAGTCCTCCTGAATTGTTCTTACACTCACTAACAGATTACTTTGAAAGGGGAACCCAGGCCATCGTAGTCTTGGGTGTTCCTTTTGCATCAATATAAGAAACCTGTTTTGGCACACAACCGTTTAAACAATCAGGGATATCTGTATCCTTCTTTTTAATTTGCCAAATTTGTTTCGGTTCAATTAATTTGGATTTGAATGAATTAAATTTGGAAATCATTTTCTGTTTAAGACCGGAAGGAAAAGAATTTGGTTTTGAACCTTTGGTCATTTTCAACTTTGAATCATGTGAAACCGGCTTCACATGAAAAGGTTTGGATAAAAAGTTTTTCATCCAACCATTCAAAGATGTGTGATTTTTACCTCTTGATCCAGAGAAGCAACCCGTGTTGCCTTTACCATCTGCAACATTCTTTGTAGACTTACAGCTGGAGAAGTAATTCATTTTGCCTTTACCATCCATAGCAAGCCTTTGAGGATATTTTTTACCACATGACCTTCTTTTCCACTCTCAAAACAAGCCTTGAAGGGCTTTTGATGCTTGACTGACCCGTGTGAAGCATTTGGAATTGAAGATTGCTTTAAGATTGTTGTAAAATCTTGCTTGTTTTGGCGTTTGCTATGTTGAACAGGGTATGAGATCTTTACCGACTGACCGGGTTGTTTTGCAGTTGGAGAAGAGATCTGTATTGGTCTTGATTCAACTTTTGGAAGCTTTTGATACTTGACAATGTTAGGAGACATCTTGATCTGTGAGGAACCAACACACCCTCTGTGATTGATTCATCATCTGAGCTTGTCGAGTCTCGTATACAAAGATCTTTCTCCAACGGATCTTGATTGACATCTCCTATTGTGTTGGCTTTGCTTATAGGATTCTGATTGCTTGATGATTCGACAACTGTTCCTTCTTTAACAAACCTGACAGGAACAAACGAAGGAATATTACCTGTTTTGAATTTGTTGAAGAAGGTTAGAGAAGCAACTGATATTGGTTTTGGAGCATCAGAAGTGGAATAGTCATAAATCTTCTTATCAGACCCCTGCCTGAGGAATCCTAAACCTACAGGAGAATCCTGCACATCTCTAACCTCTATAAGATTAACGCTGCTTAAACCTGCATTTAAATGATTAGTTTCTGTAGCTTCAATCAAATCGTTTGTTGAATGAGTTCTAGGGATTGGTGAATAAAATAAAGTAGAAGGAGGCGGAACTGAATTAAATACAGTTTCACCATTAGATTTATATCCAATCCCATGTTTTACCCGCGCCCTTTATTGTTTAGCAATAAGCTCATTCTTTTTCATGTGTGAAAGGGTCCATTTATCAAGCTTTGTTTGAAGCTTTGTCGTTTCAAATTGAGCTAAAACAGCCATTTCTTTCAAAATATTAATTTCAACGTTACGCTCCAAAATGCTTCTTCTTAAAAGATCATTTTCAGCCAGTGCTTCATTAAGTTTCCTTGAAAAAGCAATTTCATTTTTCTTTAATTTCTAATTGATTATTTTTAATTCCTTTTCATTTCCTAGTAACAGTTTGTTGGCCTTATAAATCCCAAATAATCTAATTTTGCAAGATGAAGAACACATATCCTGAACAGTCTCATAAGGAAGACCCATGATAGTTCGTTCTACAGCTGAGCTCTTTTCACATTTGCACACCATTGTGATTTTTTGTTGTTCCTCTTCTGTTAACTTCAGCATCTCCTCAGTCTCAGATTCTTTCTTTCTGTTATTAGCTTTTCCAGCCTTATCATCATCGGTTCTCACAGACTCTAGTTTACTGTCATTGTTGACTCTTAAATCTTCACGATTCTCTTCAACAATTTCTCTAAATTTAGAGCTTAAATCCGAATAAGTTCTTAATAACTTTAACTTTTCAATCATTTCTGTTTTGTAATCAAGTATGCTTGTTACAAAAGAAACAAGATCAGTATTTAGCGTGTGGGTTTGATGTGGAAACACGGCTTGCTGAAATTCTTTTCTTTGGATATCCAGCTCGAGAGATTTTAGTGTGTTGATCATATCCGTAAGTTTTGTGTCGACATAACCTCTTTCTTGCTTTAACATTTTAACTTGATGATTCCAAGCAGATGGAAGAGAGTCGAGAAGCTTTTGAATTTGTTCATGATCACTGAGATGAGGCACACGCTTCTTTAGATTATTTGCTACTTTCAAAAATCGATCAATCAAATCTGACAATTTTTCTTTCTTTGTACCTACAAAAGAGTCAAACTGGATTTGTGCCATTGTGAGATTATATGAATTAAAGTCTTCTGAAGATGACATTATTTTAAAAATTTTGAACAATTAAACGCCCCAAAAATATTTTTTCCCAAAAATTGTAAAATAATTCTCCCTCGGCAAAATATATTCTTAAATGTCACGCTAGACAATCTTAGCAACTGCGGTCAAGCTGCCAGGTTAGCTTATTTTTTTATAAATATTGCAAAATTGATGAAAATTTATTTATCGGAATGAACTCAATTAATCCCAACTAGGGGAAAAAAGTCATCTTTAACATTCGAATTTCGCTGAAGAAATGATAGTTTCGCCGAAATTATAGTTTCGCAGAGCTAGTTTTGCTGTGAACTCTAGTTTCGCTGAGGCGACAATAGTTTCGTTGGAAATTTCGATAGCAGTTTCGCTAGCCAAATGCCTAAAACAGCTTAGTTTCATCGACAAGTTCGCACGAAACAAGCTTGAACTTTCGTTCAATGATACTTTCGGCAGCAATTTCGCTTGTAAATCACCCACAAGCACTGTTGAACTTTCGTTCAATGAAACTAGTTTCGCAGAGATGCTGGAATTAACTACAAAGTGTAAAACACTTGTAGTTTCGCTGAAAGAACAAGCAGTTTCGCTGGATGAATCTACAATTTCGCTGGACGAAGCTAAAAAGCTTTTTCAACACGAAATCAATCTGAAATCATCAATAACTTAATGGATTTGAGATCTGATGATTAACAGAGCTTCCCCTACCAAAAACAAATAAAATTCAAACAAATTCCATATCAAATACACTCAAATTTGATCTAAAATTGATGAAAACTTGATATTGAACAAAAACACCCAAAACCTCAACTTCTCTCTCTAAAAATCTTCAAATCTTCAGTGAATTTGATCCATCTGAGTCCAAATTGTAAATCCAGGAAGATCAAACTTGAATCAAATCATGAAGAATTAGATCTAAATAATGATAAACACCATAAAACCCCAAATTGATCTAATATGATTGCATATAATTTGTATAATGTGAAAACCCCAATCAAATAGTCATTCAACTATTAACAACACTAATGATAATCAACCTATTTATTGTCTAGACTAATATTCACTAATTGCACTTAACTCCCTAGACTTAGGCTAATTAATGCAAAATTAGATATTAAGCATAAAAGTGACTAAAAACAAGATAAAATATATTTTGTACACACAAAATATATTTATTACAATATAAATCCTATTCATATAAATCTTCAATGTCTTATCTCGATTCCTCGTCTTGAACGTGTTGGGATTGACTTTTGTTGACTTTGACCGTGATGATGACTTTTGATGACTTTCACTGTGTTGATAATATAGACTATCTTTTACAGCTCCAACAGTATGTCAAACAATCATCAGGGTTTACTAATCCTAATCATCCTGATTATGTCTATAGGCTTGATAAGGCTCCCTATGGGCTACACCAAGCACCAAGGAAGTGGTATGAGACTTTATCTCGGTATCTCTGTCAGCATGGTTACTGTAGAGCTACTATAGATGGAACTCTCTTCATCAAAGGAACAAGGAATGACTTAATGCTAGTTCAAGTTTATGTAGATGATATCATCTTTAGGTCAACTAATCCAAAGCTGCAAAGACTTTGAGAAGGTGATATAGGATAGATTTGAAATGAGTGCCATAAGGAAACTCAATTTGTTTTTAGGAATTCAAGTGAAGCACGTTGAAGATGGCATCTTCATCAGTCAGTCAAAGTATGTTTATGACATACTTAAAAGATTCAACATGACTGACTGTAAGGTTGCTAAGACACCCATAGCAAGAAACCACTCCCTTGGTCCTGATCTTGAGGGGGAGTGTGTAGATGAACATCTTTACAGGGAAATAATTGGGTCTCTTATGTACCTCACAACTAGTAGGCCTAGTATTATGTTTGCTACATGTATTTGTTCAAGATATCAAGCCAAACCCAACATGTCACACTTAGTTACTGTCAAGAGAATTTTAAGATACCTCAAAGGTGTCTCAACACTTGGCCTTTGGTATCCAAATAATTCTGACTTCAATGTGTATGCATATACAGATAGTGACTATGGTGGTTGCAACATGACTGCAAAGTGTACATCAAGGGGATGTCAATTCCTTAGTGGAAGGGTTGTCTCATGGTAATAAAAGAAGCAATTGTGTGTTAACACAAATGAACAATATGCAGATCTGTTTACCGAAGCTTTTTATGAACAGAGACTTAAATATCTTGTTTAAGCTATTGGGATGATTAACTATACGTAGATTTTATTAAAACTTAATCATATTATTTCTAAATTTTATGTGTCCTAAGTTATCTATTTTATCACTTACATAAGCCCTTGTTTTACTCTGGAAGGAAAAATCTTTTTAGAAGACATTCCTTAGAACTTTGAAAATTTATATCTTTTATCCTTTGGAAGATTTTTATTAACCTTCCAAAGAAATTTAAGTCTTCAAAAGAAACAACTACTTAAGAAAATATACATTCGGTAGAAATTTCCAAAATCTCTTCTGAAGCTTAAATTTTTCTTAAATACTTGTATGTTTTAAAGAACACTTTCTTCTGAAAGCAATTAACTCTTCAAAGTATTTACTAAAACTTTCAAGTGTTAATCTCTTCCAAAGTAAAATTTTCTAAACTCTCTACAATATCTTCTGAAGTTATTTTGGCTTCGAAAGCTTTTCATAAAAACTTCCGAAGAGAAATTACCTTCGGAAGATTTTAGACTTCCAAGAAAACCAACTTTTGGGCAAAACAAAACTAATTTTTCAGAGGTGGGACCGACATTCGGATTTCAAAGTTTATCCTCTTTCGTTAACTTTGTCTGAGATCCATTTCATATATATACCCAATGGTTCCCCCTTTTTTCATTATCTTCTTCCTCTGTACCTTTGCAAAACCTAAATTCACCTAGAAGCCGACTTTGTTCTTTATTTCCATCACACTTAAGCTTTCTCAAATGGCCGACCTAAACCGCAGAAATGACCCTGATTTCTCCATGCAGCTTCACAAGCAACACAATTAGGTTGCTCTGTTGAACTTTAAGAAAGATCCTAGTTTCTAAGAGGTTTGTTGATTTCTGGCTCTATCAAACTACTTCACCTCCCTAACTCTTGATCCTACTCTCTATTAGGATCTGCTTGAGTTTTGGAAGACCTGTCATGAGGTCATCCTAGATGGGGAGAAGGCATTATCTGCTATAGTGCAGGGCAGGAAAATCTTTATCACTCCAGCCATCATCAACCATCATCTTCAGCTGGATGATGAGGAAGCTGAATTGTCTTTCCCAAAGGAAGTTGTCAACCACTCCTTTCAGCAGATGGGCTATGAAGGAGATTTCTCTATATAGACCTTAAGGAAAGGGAAGGTTTTAACCCAGTAGAAATACTTAATACATGTGTTCATTCATAGCTTTTCCAACAAGCATGGAGTTGGTACCAGATTCCTAAGGATCTCTCCTTCATAGTGCATAGAATGGTTCAAGGGGTCAAGTTCAGGTACTCTCAATATGTCTATACAAATTTACTTGCAAACTTGGACTCCTTAGAGTATTACATGTTTACTAGATATGTTTAATACATTCTTAACTGTGAAATAGGCTCACAGTTGAGGTAAACATATAAAGTATTCTTAAACTGGGACAAATGAAGCCCGATATCTTTAAAATCATGAAGAAGTCAACTGTTGGCTTCTCTAGGGTAGAAACAACCCTTGTCCCCAAAATGTTAGAGCTCATTGCTCAAGGTGACAACCTAGCAACACAAGCTAGTGTTGAACCCACACCTTCTACCTCTCAACCACCAAAACAGCCTCAAATCATTCTCAACTACCATGAAAATCCAAATGAACCGTGCATTTGCTATTCAGCTGGTATAGGCCTCTATATCATCACCCATACAGAAGGAAGTGGATACTGGAGCTCCCATTTCTCTTGAGGAGATACCACTCCCATCTCATCAAGAATCAGTGCTGAAGTTCCTCATGCTCAACCTGATGAGCTCATTAGCCTAACAACCTAAAGCCTTCACTTTGAGTCTCAACACTCAAGTGAACAACCTTAAGGGGACAATTACCATACCCAGCCTCTAGATATTAACCAACCCATCTCTAACCTATAATTCTATGATAATGAAGACATGGGATTCAGTAAGTACCATGAGTCTTACTCATCCTCTACTGAAAGAGAGATGAGTGTTCCTGTCACTCCCTTATCTAGACCACATCATCCACCTACCACTAAGGTGGATCTCCCTGAACATGTTTAGGAGATCCATATGGAAGAGGCTCTCAATTCTACAAGTGAATACATTATTCAGACCTCAACTATAACAACTCAGCCAATTGACACTTCTCTTGAAGCTGATAGTGAGCAGAGGAAAACCAGCAGTCAAGAACCTGATGCTAGTGGTGAGAAAGAAGATTGTGGTCCAATTATTTCATCCACTAATGCTTCTTCTGATGAAGATGAAGGGATTTTGAGACTAAAGGTGCAAAAATTGTCTCAAACACACACCTACCTAGTCTCTAAGGTTAGTCACTTGGAATCTCAGGCGACTACCTTACACAACATGGTCAATGATCAACAACTTGAAATTTCTTATCTTAAGGAGAAACTAGCTGGAAGACCTTTGAGGAGACTTAATCCAAGAACACAAGAACCTATGCATGTGATTAACCTAACTCTTAGCTCACCTATACAAGTGGGTGATGCTACCAAAAAGAGGGAGAAAGTCATAACAATCACAGAACCTGGGAGTTCTTCACAAAGTATGGACATTGAGGACTCACCATCCTCACTTGCAACTGCCCCTACTCAATAACTTCCTCAAGTTCATATTAATATGGACTCTCTAGATTGTATCATTCAGAGTCTTTTTGAGGAAAACATTCCAAGGGCTATGTCATACCCACCCCAAGGAACTTCAAACTATATAATTGGGTGGAGGTACGATGCTGACAGAAGAGCCCTTATTCTTCAAAGAGTTCAAGGGTAGTAAAAGATCTTCAATTTTCGGACCTTGAACTACTTTGTAGGTCTTGACCTGATCAACATACCACTTGTCAACCCAAACCAATCTAGGCAAGCTGCCATGCTGGCTCAAAGGATCCAAGACAGAATTACTGAAGTGTTCAACCAAAGAAGGAGACAAAAACAATCAGGTAATGTTATTGGTCAACTAGATGTTGAGGCAGACCCTGAGATTAGTTTCAAAGGGACAACCTTGACTAAAGGCCCAGTGATAGAGCCTGAAAGTCTTGTCACACCTATAAACACTTCAGTAATTCATCCCTCAGTGACACACCTGCTGGTGAAGGTGTATCACAACCTCTCTTTGGCCAGAGCATGGATGCTACTCCAGACAATGAATGCCAAAGCTCTCTCCACCCTGAGTCACAAAGGTCTGTGGGTGACAAAGGGAAAAGGAAAATGACTACTGAGGAGATTAAGGAGGAGGAGAGAGAGAGGAAGAGGAAGCTAAGGGGAGATAGTTCCATTAGGTCTTCAGGATTCATGCAAGCTGCAATAAGGGCTGCCCCAGACCAGATACTCAAAATGATGAGTTAAGGGCAGTCAGGATTGCTTACTTACAGACCATGAACTATAACATTGATCAAATCATCTCCCTCCCCTTAGGGGAACTTAATGAATTAGCAGACATGGAAGTGTCTAGAGAGAAGAAGGAAGCAGATGATGCAAGATTCCTCCTTCACATCAAGGAAGAAAAGAGATTGAAAAGACTCTACAAACACGTCCCTACTTTCCCACCATTTCAAGAAAGCCCTATGCAAGAGACTGTGGCCCCATAAGAACCTCAGGTAAATAAAGAAACTAACAGGCTAAACATGATCAACTACCTGAGTGCCACAGGTCTTTAGCAGGCAGATGCACTTCTTCCCCTGGCATTTGAGTATATTGAGTTTGAGTATCTCAAACAACTTGAACTTCAAGTACTCAAGGAGCAGAAGGCTACAAAGAGGAAAATAAGGGAAGAATCTGCCAAAGCAAGAGCCATCATCCATAAAAGTCAAAAGAAGTCTGCTGATAGGCAGATGATGATGAGCTTCTTGAAGCTGTATGGATTCTCCGGAAGGAGAGTTGGTCCTATGTTTCTATCCATCATGGATGAGCACATAACGGTGATTAAGCAGAAGATTAAAAGAGGAGAGCTCATTGATTTACACTCCCCACCAAGTCAAGCCTCTCAAGAAGTGGAGGTTAAGGTTGAACCATTTGAGAGAACAGAACCGGGACCTCCTGCTCAATCTCAGCAAGTTTTTTCTTCTGATCCATAGCAGGGTCAAACTCCCTCTCCTTCTAAACCTGTGAGGGACGTAGACCTAATTGAGAAAGACACGACTGAACAACAAGGTGTTGCAGGCCAGTCTTCTTAGTTAAATAGTTCTAAGAGGAGGAAAAGGACAGCCTCTAAGCCCAAGTCTAAGAAGAAGAAGAAGGCAGGGTCATCCACCTCTAGACCTCAGGATGTGTCTGAACATCCTAAGGAAGTGCATCAAGAGGAAGCTCAAACAACACCCATTCAAGCAGCTCCTTTTGCAACAGGAAGACCCATCTTATCCTGGACTTACTCCATTAATCCAGAAAGATGGATTGTAATTAGAGATCAAGGTATTGAAGATGTCTACACATGGCAAGACATGTTCAATCTACCTCTACATGATTTCTTTGAGATGAGAAGATACTATAAGAGTCTGAGTGATCCTGACCATCTGATGAAGAAAGGCATGATCATCATCATAATGAGGAATGTCAACACCTAAGATCTTAAATGTTTTGGTAGCATTAGCCTATGAGAGTTTGTACGGTTTATATAAAGGTTGATGCACCAAAAAACATCCAAAGTCTTGCTGCATGCATGCACTGAAGTGTACAAGTAGAAATGCTTCGGAAGTTTTACACCATGCACTAGAAAATATTCTAAGTGTAAAATCTTCCAAAGCCAAGACCAACATCTTCCAATCTTAAAATGAAGTCTTCCAAAGCTTTAGAGACAAAGTCTTCTCAAGCCAAGAAGTGAAGACAGATTATCTTTCGAAGACTTTGAAATACATGCTTTATCTGATGTACTTTACCATAAAGCTGGACCATTTTTTATTGCATCTTTGTTGACTCACCAACTTTCACTAGTTGGTGAAAAGATTCATGCTTTTGGTAAACTGTACATTAAGGTCTTGAGTCTGTACTTTCTACTTTATGTACTTTTATCTTTTTTGTAATAAATTAAGATGTGAGCTATGACATGTCATAGTCATTAGTTAAAAGGTAATCTACCTTTTGACTCTACATTTGATTTTGTTGTCTAGTTCAAATGTTCTCACCTGGCTTTCTAAGTATGGCCACATGTAGGATGTAGTATAAAGTATGTTAGGTCCTTGTAACTTTCCAATATGCTTAACACTTGTAAAAGAACTTGAGAGCAATATACAACATTCTTGAAAACTATTTATCTATGTTATTGTTCTTAGTTCTGTCTCATATTTACTTGTGTTCTTAGCATCATTCTAGCATGTAATCAGTTTCTCATTTGATATGTTAAGTGTTCTAACATCACTCTCCTCATTATGTGCTTGTGTTGTGAGTGACCAACCTTCCTAAATAGTCCTGCAAAACTTAGTAGCTTTAAAATTATGACAAGTGGCACACAAAAACCTTCTTTTATTAGTATTGATAGATTCGAAAATTATAAAAACAATCAATTTGATTTTTCTTTTTAACTAAAATATGTTAAAACAATTATATATTTATATTTATATTTTTTGTCTCTCATATATTAAATAATAATTTTTAAATAAGTAAACTAAACTGTTAAACATCTAAAATATAAATAATCTTATTTTAATAATTTATTGTACATACTAAATTATATGATGTAAAACATATTTTATTTTTAATATAAAGTAATAATTTCTAATTTTATTATGTGTTATAACTTTTAACTATTTATTATATTTTTATTTTATCAATGGTTAATAACAATTAGAGGATAAAATATTCAAAACTCTAGTTGTTTTGATATATTTTATTTGTTCCACCCATGTAATACATGGACTCTAACGTAGTAATTAATACACCAAAATCTACAAACTAATATATATCAAAACATGTTAGATAAGATAGACAAATAATCTTTTATACTTATATTATATCAAAAGATATGATTTATTGAAACAATTCCTTTTAAATAAGTGATGCGTGCGGATAGTATATATTTTGATAAAGTTTTTTTCGCATAGATTCAGTTTTGATTGATTATTACTAATACTAAACCACATACACAAAAGGCATGTGTACCTGTCATGTGGTAATATAGTATTGGTAAGAACCAAGTATCAATCCGTGGACACACTATGCCTACTCAACAACCCTCATAACTGACTATAAGTTTTATGTTTTAGAAAATAATAAGTTAAACAAAATAACAATAAATAAAGATAGATTGAGACTTTTGGTGATTCTTTCAGTGAAATAAGGTTGTTATCCTAATTTAGATTATACTTATGTAACTGTGATAAATTGGTGATGCGATTAAAGAAATTGATTAATGTAGTTATGTTAATGTTCATAAAGGTGAGCTAGCATGATTTCTCGTCTATCCACTCCGTAGTGACTAGGATCACGTCAGGCTGAGTTTACTACTTAGATCAAAGCCCTAGTAATATAGGTATATCTTTTGTGACCTTAAATTTCTGAAAAGATAACTTAATATTGAAAAAGAGTTGATCAGGTTCCTTCTTAACATAACATTAATTTTAGAAAACCGTAATAATTACTGTAGATTTCTCAGACTAATAACAGGGAACCCGCAAATGATCAAAAAGTTAGGGTGATGTGATTTCTAATAACCATTTCTAGTTCATTAGCCATGGATCTATTATGAAGACCAGTTTCGTGAAAAAGTTAATCATACGTTTTTCAACCGTGTATGACAATCACAATCACAAATCGTAGAGTTATAAATTCCCATTAAAATATAGATACTACCCATCAAAAGTTTTTCCAAGACCATCATAAAAATAACATAATATAAATCACACCATTAGTTCATCACAAATTATATAAGTTTCATTAAATTAGGATAACACATGAAGTTTATCTCATAAGGAGCTTGAACATAACAAAAAAGATAAAAAATGGAATGAAATCATCAGTAAATTAGAACAATCAAACCAGTTACCCATTATGGTTGATGTTAAATAATCCCAAGATTCTTCCAAGTGTTGAATAAACCTCCAAAACCTTTTAAGGACCTCCAAAGGCTGGGTTCCCGAAAGGGAACACCAACACTTCACCTCCCAAAAGCTCCTCTTAAAGTTGCAAATGAAGTCCTATTTATAGGCGTTCTGGAGTGTTTAAGCACGGCCCATGCTAGTGCAATATATGTAATAGTTGGTCGGCTCGTACGCTCAGATGTTGTTGGGCACAACCCCATCTTTGTAGTGGGGCACGACCTCGTGCCTTTTAGGGCACACCCCCATGCCTCGGGTCTGGGAATAGTACTTTTGTCATGTCGGACTGACAAAAACAAGGTGTGTGGATTTAAGCATAGGGGTGTGTTTCAGGCTAGGCATGGGGGCGTGCCTCATGAAGCATGACCCCATGCTTGAATTTCAAAACTTGGTTTTCTTCATTTTTTTATTGTTTAAGCTCCTTTTGTTAATCATGGTCTTTTCCAAGCCTGAAAACACAATATGAACGATTTAAGTATCAAATCATCATTTTTAGTATGAGTTTATAGAATAATTGATGTGCAATTGATATGTTTTATATGTATAATGTGAGGTACATCAAATATGCCCACATATAAACTTTGCTTGTCCTCAAGAAAAATCACTCAAAATAGTAATACCATCAAAAACCAAATAAATCAAGATATAAATATGTCTTTCGAGAACTATACAAGCAAACTTGGTTTACCCAAATATAAACAGTTAATGCAACATCTGTGTAATTTCAAATTATAAACCCGAAATCATTTTGAAACTTTCTTGAAAAGGTAAAATTCATTATTAAAGTAGGTTATTTGTTTAGATGATCAAATACCACAATATTTTATACAATCAATATTATGAATTGGGCTACTAAAATTTTAAGTTATTATCGTTTAATCAATTTATAATAACAATGATACTTCATAAAATTTATTATTTTATAAATTTAAAATGTTAATAATAAGTTTTAACCATTAAAACATCTAACTAAATTACAAGATGTTATTTAATAGACTCATTTAAAATTATAAAATTTTATAAGATATTTGTTATTAAATAGTTAAATGAGGGCTTTAATAGTCAAGGGGCTAACAATATAACTTAAGAAACTTTGTTTTAATGGTTTTTGACATAAAATAATGAGTCCTTAAAACATCAGGGACCAAAGTGTAAATTTGTTTTACCCAAACCGCCCCCACCATCCCGTCGGACCCATGTTCCGGCCACCATTTTTGACGGGTCTCCGGTGACCATAACACCACTCGAATAGTCGATTTTCCTTTCAAATAATTACTCCATATCAAACGCACACTAGTTTCGGACATAACGTCACTGTTAACTGAATTAATTTGGTTGATTAAGGCTGTGTTCTTGAAACCGAAATATTTCTTTAAAACTTGAACTCGATCGTTATGAAACAGTATTAATTGGACTTACATAACCATGTTGAAACCTGCAAATCAACTCCTTTGAACCATCTGCAACTCTAATTTCATACGAAACACGCACATACACCATGAACGAGTACTAACTTCATTCGCGACCTGCAACTTAATCGTGATCCATGTTCGAAGCTATATTAATCACAATTGACAGAGTACTTTTGCTTAATATCGACCTTAGAATCTACCTGCAAGGTTAATTTGATTAACAACAACGTTTGAACCTTGAATCAATATTCACATCGTCGCGACTGTTCTTACCATAATCTCCGTCAATCCGAACTCAATCACGTAAGTTTCATACACCAAAATGCCCGGTTTCATCTATGGATCAAAAACCCTATGGTTGATTTCATTAACAACATCAAATCCATATTCAATTTGATCCAAGAACAATTTAGGGTTTATCGGATTTGGGGATTGTTTTATATCTTTGCTTTTAACATTTAAGGGCTGAGACCTAACATGGCCACGACCCTTGGTTCACTAGTAACATACTTGCCCCCTCGAACAGGAGGTCCCCGGTTCGAACCCGGGGAACCTCATGTTTTTGTTTTAAGGATTTTAGGTCTTAAATTTAAATCCAACTTTTTCTTAAAATTTATAAAAAAACAGTTTATAAAATTGTTAATTTTTAAGACACAATATTATTTTCTGTAGATTTATTTCATAAAATATTTTAATATTTTTATTCAATATTTAGACAAATAATATATTTTGTTTATTTTCTTATAAAATAGACTTTAAATAGTGGTTTAAATCACTAAATTTTGTTCAAACAATATATATATATATATATATATATATATATATATATAATATATATATATATATATATTATTGTTTAAATGATAATTATTTTAAAAGTTATAAAAGCTTATTCAAACGTATAACTAAATTTTATTACAAATGATTTTTCTTTTGGATTTATTTAAACAAAAATGCGCAATTAGTATATTTTATTTTCTCATTGAATCAAAACATAATCAATTATTTCATTTTATTTAATTTAGTTAATAAAACCCCCAAATACCAACTTGAAATTTGAAACCATAGTCCTCGTTACTTCGTTAAAACTTATTATTAAGCTCAAATCTTGTAAATATTTATATTTAGGTGGCTTGTGACGGTTTACATTAGAACGAAGCCTATTATCATTCTTATTAATCATCGTTCTTATACTTATTTTCCATGTGAATTTCTTTGCCCCTTTTTATATTATTTCCTACCATTTTGGGGTGAAACATGTTAACCTTATGAACTTACACTTGTAAACATCTTGATATTTGTAAATGCACATGCAATTCATCTTTACTTTTTGTCATGGTTATTGGTATTATTATGAGTGTTATATGAGATACATTATATGTTGACAATCATTAACTATTTCTAGCCTAGCGACGTCATAGATCTATGGGCCTGACAAGCCTACTTGGTTAAGCCAAGTATATTTAGCTAATCGTTTAATATTGTAATATGTCAAGGTTTGATTGTAGCTATATGTGTGTCTATAAACTTGCATAATTTATAACCATTGACATGAATTGCTACTTGTAAATCTTTATATAATATATATATGTATGTTTAACCCGTGGAAACTCACAACTTTTAAAGTTGACCCTTTATTTTTATATGTTTCAGGTTTGATACTTGAGGAACTCTTTGTGCTCATATAGGACTTGGACTTAGTTTAATTGAAAATCTTATGTTGTTGTTTATATCTTGTTTGTATTGTAATGATTTAATTGTCTTGTAATATTTAATGAATATAATATTTAATATCATTTCAACTTATTAGTTCCATGTGCTATGAATAATCATTTCACATTCGTCCACCCTGATGATTCCGCCGTTAGTCGGGGTGTGACAGTTAAGCACATGTGGAATGATATCCTTTCAAGCAATAGAATGGTTTCTAAATATTTTTAACATGTAAAAATTCACACTTCTCACAAGGTGTACTCACACTTGGCTATATATATGGAACATACATAAGATGAAGTATGACTAATACGCTCAATTGCCTAGTATAATACGTGTGAAATCATATGCTTGATAAATCATTAGGTCTTTGATGGATTGTAATTGGCTCGAGTTTAGGGTATGGATTATTTGGGAAAAAATGGCTAAATGCTAAAAAAACGGTCTTGGCTTATTTCATAAACTAAATGAAAGCAATAAAGGGTTCCCTATAAAATAATCAAGCTAGAAGTGATATGCTAACTTGAGGACTCGTATATGGTCAGATCGTCAAGATCGTATTACACTTTTAAAAATTGGATCTCCTCTTTAACCCGATAATATATGTAGCTATCCTTTTTAAAGGGTCGTTCAACTTGGATCCTAAAAGTACCCAATGGATTTGGATGTCGAATTCTTGGATTTGGTTTGTTTTTTGCCGCATTTTTCTGATGAAACCAATTCTCCACAAGTTGGGCATCTTTCATCTCCTTTTTCATTTCTTGATAACATATTTTGAAATTCCACAAAACAACAAAACTAGTTTTCTTTCTTTCTTTTTTTTTGAAATAAGCCAAAACATGTCTTTAACAAAAACGGTATTGTTAAAGGCTTTTTGGTTAAGTGGCTTAGTGGTTTGGGTGATAGAAATTGAAAACGTTTAAGCTTAACGGGGCTAACTAGGGATAATGTTTAGGTAAGGATATTTGAAAATGATAGAGGCTCGAATGTCGGCTTTTCCTAATTGCCTAAATCCTTTTTACGCAAGAAAAACTGTTGGAGCATATATTGTCATATGAAGCATGTCCGTCGCTTGACGAATAGTCTAGGCTTAATGTAATACACATGATATGTTGTAAACACATGAAACTGAGTCATTCACAGGAGCATATATGTATGAGACTCAGTCGTACGACTGAGCCATGCTAATGGACCAGTCGTGCGACTGAGAGATGCTATTGGGCCATTCGTAAGACTGAACCATAAGTATGGTCCAGTCGTACGGTTGAACTATACGCATGGTCCAATCGTACTAATGGGCCCAGTCACATATGATATGGGCTGAGGCCTATAAATACTAGTTTCATTGTGTAGAGAGGTAAGGTTTTGAGAGTGTGCTCGGGGCCTAGGTGCTGCCGGATGAGAGGGGAGATCATGCTTGATCTCCCCTTGTCAAGAGTCGTGATTCTTCTATTTAACGAGCTTGTAATCATTAGGTTTTATCAATAAAACCATTCTATTATTGTTCATTCTCTTGTTTGTCTCTTGGTTTATCTTTTTCCCTTCCATCAAGAACACGCTTGGATGTCAACCGATCCAGCGACTTCACAATTGGTATCAGAGCAAGGTTACTACTAGAATGATCTATCAATCATCCTAGCAACTCGAGCTCTTGATTTCCGGATCTATTTCTAGTTCTTTGACGTTAAACCCACTTCGTGTTCTTCGTGTTTTGCTCAGATCTTGTTACGTGTGTTATTTCTGGGTTAAAATCGAACTCGGAACCATATTCTTATCACCATTACGAATCTTATAATGTTTATTTTGTTTCGGTTCATGTAAAATTAATCAGATTAGGGTTTTTGGTAGCCATGGCGGCTGCAGATCTGAAAATATATGTGCAGATCCGCTCATACGACTGGACCATACGACTGGACCAGTCTTATGTCCAGTCGTGCTACTGGACCCGTCTTATGTTCAGTCATGCGACTGGACCATTCTTATGTCCAGTCGTGCTACTAGACTAGTCTTATGTTCAGTCATGCGACTGGACCAGTCTTATGTCCAGTCGTCCTATTGGACCAATCTTATGTCCAGTCATGCTACTGGACCAGTCTTATGACAAGTTGCACGAATATATCATTCGTATCATCCATTCACACAAATGTGATATTTGTCCTCCATGTCATACAAATGAACGATGTTCCAGACCAAGAGATTCTGGAACTGCCTCTTGCACAGATTTGAGGATGAGCAAAGCACATTGACCCTGAGGTTCTTTTGTCAAATAAGTTCAATAGATACCCTATTATTCGTTGGACTTCCACAATAGATGAATGTAGTTAGAACACAAAAGAGAGAATAGAAGATGTTAGCATTTTATGCTGATTTTGTGGGGTAGTCAAGAGCATCTGACTATTTATGGACCAATCAAGTTATATTTATTCGCACAGAGAGGATTCTGATTCTTAAGGGGAATCTATGTATAGAGAAATTGAAGACGCAATCAGAAAGTGATGATGTGAGCTGGTTTCAAATGATGAATCTGAGTGCATGCTGATTTGTTTGAGATTGTCAGCTGTGGATTGGAACCTTCTACTTTTTGCCTAATACAATATATGAAGACGCCAGGAGAGCACAATGTTTATATATTGGGATATGCTGAATTTGAGGAGAAATTCTGCAGGTGTTAATGTTAATCAGGTTAGCCTGTTTGAAGATTGGAGCAATGGAAAACTATTTATGTCATTATCTGGAAAAATTAGTCATATGGGGAATCTTACTGCTATGATGGTGTTCTGCAAAGTAACGAAAGCTATTGTGCCTAAATTCATTTTCAGGGATACTGTAGCAACCTGACAGATCAACAACGTTGGCTAATATGGTTTTTCATTTGATTCTATTGGAAACCAGAGCAAAGATTGACCGAAGATTGTAAAAGGTGTTATCTACTATTCGCAAGCGTCAAAGGGGGAATTGTTGCAGCATATATTGTCATATATAGCATGTCCGTCACTTGACGAATAGTCTAGGATTAATGTAATACACCTGATATGTTGTAAACACATGAAACTGAGTCATTCGCAGGAGCATATGTGAATGAGACTCAGTCGTACGACTGAGCCATGCTAATGGACCAGTCGTGCGACTGAGATATGCTATTGGGCCATTCGTAAGACTGAACCATAAGTATGGTCCAATCGTACGATTGAACAATACGCATGGTCCAATCGTACGAATGGGCCCAGTCGTATCTAAAATGGGCTTAGGCCTATAAATACTAGTTTCATTGTGTAGAGAGGTAAGGTTTTGAGAGTGTGTCCGGGGCCTAGGTGCTGCCGGATGAGAGGGGAGATCCTGCTCGATCTCCCCTTGCCAAGAGTCGTGATTCTTCTATTTAACGAGCTTATAATCATTAGGTTTTATCAATGAAACCATTCTATTATTGTTCGTTCTCTTTTTTGTCTTTTGGTTTTTCTTTTTCCCTTCCGTCAAGAACACGCTCGGATGTCAACCGATCCAGCGACTTCACAAACACTTATAAGGTTTTGAAATGCATACCCAAAACAAATTCTAATTCACACGCAACATAAGACACCTTAATATATCCATAATGAAAGCAAAAAAATACATAAATGCAAAGCTTGTTTAAAGCTCAAACATAAGCTCTCACATCGGATGAAATTGGGTATAAGCATTTCATTTTACATGTTTGAATATTTTCACCAACTCATTTTGCTTTTCATGATATCACAAAAAACATTTTTAAGATTATTTGGATTTTCTTTGTTTGCTTATTTATTTCTCGAAATCATATATTTATATTCTGTTTTATCAAAAGTCGTTTCAAGTCTCTGGTGTTGTTGCCACATACTAGAGTTACTTTTTGCAAAAGATTTTATTATAACTTGGAACTATTTATAAGCAAAGTATCAAGCATGTATTACCTTTTCTCACACTTAAACTTCACATTGTCCTCAATGTGATTCACAATAAATATTAAGTAGAGAAAGGCAAACGAAAATCCCCCAAAAAATGATGAGTCAAATGCGTGCGTTTGTTTTTCCATAGCCGCCTTGAATGAGCTCAAAAGAATACATTGGGATTAATCTAAAACATCACCAAATTATTAAAACATGAAATTTAAGTCCTAAGCACACATTATAAAAGTAAAAACAAACAAACTGAAAGTAACATAGAGCCATATTTTGGTTACGAGTCATTAGCTAGATCCTTCCCCACACTTAGTTTTTAATGAGGTGGTTGTTTATCCCCTTCAAAAAATCTTAGTTGGTACATCGATTTGGCCATTAACCGATTACCATTGACTTTGAAGTTTAGTCACTTGTTTTTAACCTTGATAGCATTATGTGGATAGATTTCTTCTTCATTTTTAAATTTTTTTAAACCTTTTTCTTAAGTAAAAAAATAGTCAAAAATTTAGATTGTCTTTCAAACTAACATGTGTCCTCGGCAAATGGCGCCAAAAACTTGAGTGCGTGCGGATAGTATATATTTTAATAAAGGTTTTTTGCACAGATTTAGTTTTAATTGGTTATTACTATTATTAGACCACACACATAAAAGTCAAGTGTACCTGTCGTGTGATAATATAGTGTTAGTAAGAACCGAGTATCAATCCGTGAACACACTAAGCCTACTCAACAACCCTCACAATTGACTATAAGTTTTATGTTTTCGAAAATGATACGTTAAATAAAATAACAATAAATAAAGATAGATAATGATAGATTAAGACTTTTGGTGATTCTTTCAGTGAAGTAAGGTTGCTATAATAATTTAGATTACACTTATATAACTGTGATGATTTAGTGGTGTGATTAAAGATATTTATTAATGTAATTATGTTAATGTTTATAAAGGTAAGATGATGTAATTTCTCGTCTATCCATTCCGTAGTGATTAGGATCACGTCAGACTGAGTTTACTACTTAGATCAAAGCCATAGTAATGTAGGTAAATCTTTCGTGACCTTTTTGACATATGATTTCTGAAAACACAACTTATTGTTAAAAAAAGTTGATCAAGTTCCTTCCTAACATACCATTAATTTTAGAAAATCGTAACAATTACTGTAGATTTCTCAAACTAATTAAAGGGAACCTGTAAATGATCAGAAAGTTAAAGTGATACGATTTCTAATAACCATTTCTAGTTCATTAGCCATGGATTTATTATGAAGACCAGTTTCACGAATGAAAGTTGATCATACGCTTTTCAACTGTGTATGACAATCACAATCACAAATCATAAAGTCATATCCCGTTTAAATGTAGATGCTACCCATCAAAATTTTTCTCAAGACCACCATAACATTAACATAATATAAATCACATCATTAGTTAATCACAAATTACATAAGTTTCATTAAATAAGGATAACACATGAAGTTTAGCTCACAAGGAGCTTGAACATAACAACAAAGATAAAAGATAAAATGAAATCATCCGTAAATTAGAACAATCAAACCGGTGATCCATTATGGATGATGTTAAACAATCCTAAGCTTTTTTTAAGTGTTGAATGAACCTCCAAACCTTTCTAAAGACCTACAAAGGTTGGGTTCCCGAGAGGGAACACCAACATTCACCTCCCAAAAGCTCCTTTCAAAGTTGCAAATGAAGTCCTATTTATAGGTGTTCTGGAGTGTTTAAGCATGACCCCGTGCAAGTACAATGTACGTAAAAGTTGGTCGGCTCGTACGCTCAGATGTTGTCGGGCACGACCCTGTGTTCAATGGGGCATGACCCCGTGTTTGTGGTGGGGTATGGCCCGTGCCTCCTGGGGCACGCCCCCATGCTTCAGGTCGTGGAATAGTACTTTTTGTCTTGTCGGACTGACAAACACGGGGGTGTGTTGATTTAAGCACGGGGTGTGTTTCAGGCTGGGCATGGAGGCATGCCTCGTGAAGCACGACCCCATGCTAGAATTCCAAAACTTGGTTTTCTTTATTTTCTTCTTATATAAGCTCCTTTTGTTTATCATGGTCTTTTCCAAGCCTAAAACACATATGAATGATTTAAGTATCAAATCATTATTTTTATTAAAAGTTTATAAAATAATTAATGTGCAATTAATATGTTTTTTATGTATAATTTAAAAATATCAAATATCCCCACACTTAAATTTTGTTTGTCCTCAAGCAAAATCACTCAAATGATTAGTATGCTTGTAGGTCTTGTCATGTGTTAGTAAGTTGATTTAGGTTAAACAAAACCACATTAGGCCCTAACAAGTCAATCATGTTAATAAAATGTGCATGGCATGTTAGTACATTACTAGGCCTTGTTATTATTAGTAAGTTGTATATCTTATCTTACTACTATAATAAAAAAGTAACTTGAGGTGTCACGTGATAACATCACAATTATCTTTACTAAATTTTTTCCGTTTATCTCTCATCTTAAATAATTAGCTTAATTACTAACAATACTAAACATTCTTTTGCATTTAATAAATCAAAAAAATTTATTTATTAATGTTATATTTATATAAACAAAACTTTTATAAAATAATAAATTTTTCGCATAAAACTTTTTAAAAATATGAAAGAATATAAAAATTAGTATTTTTAAAAATTCAAATTTTTAAAACCAAAATTAATTAATTTGAGAGTTGTAATAAGAAAATTTTTAAAAATGATATCTTTATATGGTTTGTTTTAGAATAAAATGTTTATTTTTTTGGAAAAAAAAGTTAAAACAAAATTCGAAAGTTGATATCATTGTATTATTAGTTACAGTCAAAATCAATTTCTCATACGTAATTTCAGTAATATCATATCTTACAATATTATTGTGTAATTAATAAATTTTAGTATATTAATATTTTATTTATTCAATCCGTGTAATACACGGATTTACTAAAATTAGTATTACATAAAGTTAAATCAAGTCATAATAAGTTATTATGATGTTACCCATGTATATAATAGTCAAATTACTAAAATTAGATACACTAATGGTCCGGAACATGTCTTATCACGTGTTAGCAAGTTGTTTTAGGTTATATATAATCAAATTAGATCATAAAAGTCATTTTGTTATTAAGAATATGTGTTAAATGACCATGACTGCACTATTATACCATATCATGTGTTAGTGAGTTGTTTTTTGTTACATAAAAAACACATTAGATCATAAATTTGGAGATCTTATCCTTAATAAAACTTATAGATATATTATCGTGAAACCCATGGGGAAAATGTTACCACCAGCAACGACAAAGTTTGTAACAACAAAGTTTGTAGGATATACGTCGTTCATTCGTTAGTAATTGTCGACGTACTACCGGCACATATAAAAGTTATTTACTTATTGAAACACCAACCGTCGGTATTTTTATTAGTAAAACTCAGTTTTTTATAGTAGTAAATACAAATGATTGAGATTATTGCAGTTTATAAAAAGATGAATCAGATCCAACTATATTAAAAAAAGCTACGTTTAAATAAGTAAGAAGGAAGAAGCGAATATTCAAAAACACCGTTTCGCTTGATATAAGAACGTGGCTTAATACAGAAAAAAACTATATATAAAGTTTATGTTCCTAATACTTAAATTTTAATATGATAGTGATAGGTTTAAACGAATATTATTAGTCATTGAATTAATAAGTATGTAAATAATAATTATTAAAAATAGAAACATGTTCATTTGTTACTATATCTGTTTTAAATAAGAAGCTAAACTAGCGCGATACAACAAATTTGATACAACACGTTTAATTATCAAAGTCATTTCTTACGGTGTGATAGTGAACATAACATGATAAAGTAAATCAAAAAAATTTAAGAAGTTGCAGCACCTTAAATCTATAGATCGAAAGATAAATATAAAATAATATTATGTCTCATGTTGAGACGTAAACATGACTTAACATTAAAAAACTAAAATCATTAAAAAATATATTAACCAAGAAAATAAAACAATTTTAAAAAACAAACAAAAATTGCTAATTTAAAATATATAAGAAAAGTAAAACAAAAATGTAAAGAACAAAAAACCTAGTTGGTCATCCTTTGTAGTCAAAATGTCATGACTCGTTTTAGCAGACGCACACAATATCACCAAAGCAACTGACTCACCTTGTCGATATGACATATATGACACCAAAAAAAAGAAAAAAAAACTCTATATTGAATACAATTTCATTCTTAATAAATTAAAAAAATGATAATAATTAAAAGCAACTGCAAATTAGTTTTTCATAAGTTATCAAACAAAAATTATTTTTTTTGATAAATCATAGGTAAAATAGTTTCTAAATAACATTTTAGCTCGCAAGTAAAGATGGATTTTGGTGGCGAGCATCTGCATCAGTGTCACGTGATAACGGTAAAATAACTTTTTGTGTTATATATGTATTAAATAGTCATTTGATGCCTTATATTTCCAAACCGTGACATGACAAGCAAAAATATAGAGAACTAATTTGAACTTGGTGCTATTATTTATATGAGTACAGCTATGCCATTTTTTCTTGATTCTACTATAATTAGAATTTTAGTTAAGTTTGATAATTCGACCAATCCAACAAAAAAGTTTATTGAAATTATATAACAAACTAATAACTAAAATCGGTTGTCCGTAATGTGAGGTCGGATGTTGTTTATTAAACACTATGTAGAGATTAATGAATAGGTCGATGCAACGTAAACATTTAATGTCTATCCTGCATGTTGCACAAGTGCATTAAAGAAGAATGCTTAGGAAGTTTTACACATACAACAGAAATATTCTAAGTGTGAAATCTTCCGAAGCCAAGACCAATATCTTCCGAAGCCAAATATAAAGTCTTCCGAAGCTTCAACTCATGAAGACAGATTTCTTCCGAAGACTTTTAACACATGCTTTATCTAATGTATTTTTCCATAAAGCTGGACACCTTTCCGCTGCACCTCTGTAAGGTCACCAACTTACACGAGTTGGTGAAAATGTCCATGCTTTTAATAACTGTATATTAAGTCTTGAGTCTGTAACTTTCTATTTCATGTACTTTATCATTTTTGTAATAGATAAGATTGTGAACTATGACGTGTCATAGTCACTAGTCAAAAGACAATATACTGTATTCTTGAAAACCATATACTTGTGTTCTTTGTGTTCTGTCTCTTACATTACATGTGTTCTTAGTGTCTTACCTTGGTTAATCCAGTCATACTGTTTGATTAAGTTTAATTCATCTCCTCTTTGTGTTGTTGTGTTGTAACTCAACACCCTTCAACGATCCTGCACACTATCATTGTATAACTTAAGAAGTGTAATGGTGGCGTGCTTCGATGGATGCCTGGTGGCGCGTTTCTCATCCATCGAAGTGGATTGGGTTCTTAACGCATCCCTTCTTATTTAATTTTTAGGCCTACTCTTTGTATTTTTATGCCTTTTTTTTACTTTTCTGCTTTTTTAATTGTAAATAATTTTTATTATTATTTAACTAAATACTTTTTTAAAAAGGATGAATTAATATACTTTTATTCATTAAACTTGAGTATGTCACAAATTTATATAGTTTTATATTTTCATTATTGCTTCTATTTAAGGAAAAAAGGTCTTTTTTATTTATTTTTCTATTTTTATTTTATAAATATGTATCTATGTTTAGTATATACATATTGTTTATTCTTATACGTATAAACCAGAACATAACCATCGGTTTTTAATCTGGCTTCCATGTTTTGTAACGCTTTTGAACATATCTTTGTGATGTTAATTTTTTTACATTTATTGTATTTTTTTACTTTTAATCATTATAAAATAGACCGTAATCAGCTGCATTTAAACTAGCCTCTGCGTTCCTTATTGCTTTCCAAACGCCCCTTGCAATATTATTTTTTATTATTTATGTTTTAATGTAAATTTTATTTAAAATTAACCCGGGAATATACCAATAAACATTTGACTTTTATTTTAACGTAAAATATGAGCACGGGTTGAATACTACTATTTTAAAACCAAATCATGATCACACGGAATTAAAGAACCTATGGATATATCCATATTTCGCTATCATGTATGATTATTCTCATGTGTATCTTCTATATTATTTCTGAATCTCTTCTCATAAATCACATTTAAATGCCATTGACGAAGACTTTGGTAATACAAGTCAAAGTCTATGGATTTAAGGTACTTTTTGAAATGGAAAAATAAGTTCCAACGACCAACGTATTCTAGACTTACGTAATGGAGGTGACGTTGTTTGTTTATTCTTCTAGCTTATTATTAACTAAGTTAGTTTCCATGTATTACATGCAATAAATAAATAAAATATTAAATTATTAGTGATAAAAATTATGTATTATAAAATAATGTTTGAAAATAAAATATGATTATAATTATATATAAATAGCTATTTTAAGTAAACAAGCAATAATGTATTTTTTGTAAACTTTGTTTTATAAAAACAATTGTGATTTTTAAATATTTTATTTTAAGAAAAATGATTTTTTAAAGAAAAAGTTCGTTGTATTATGTATTTTATAAAATTTAATTTTAAAGGTGTGTTTTAATAAAATAGGTTTTTGATTTATTAAATTATATATATCTTTTTTAATTTGAAATTGGTAAGAGTAAAATTATTAGTATTCATTCTTATTATTATTAATATAGACAAATGAGAAAATTAGTATGATAAGGTTTACAATGGTTTCATGTTGTTTTCTTATAGATAGATATATATGCTAAAAACCTATTAATTAAATGGATTATAATGTATAAAAACACGAAGAGTTAAATTATAATATTTTAATATTAATATAATAAAAAATTATATACACATAATAGTTCAAGAAATAAATCAACTATACTATTTATAACTCTCTCATTTAAATAGTTTCATTTTTAGACATTCGTTTTAAAATTCTTTTCATTAAAAATTTATTTTTTATCAAAATCTTATTTTTTAAACTATGATTTGTAATTATTTTGGTGGTTTTAATAATTTTTTTTTCAAAATTTTCACGTTATAATTTTTTAGAAAACAAAACGATCTAAAATATTTGCTTAGAAAAGGTTTAGCGTTTTAGAAAACTTTATATTATATAAAATTTTTATTTTTTATTTTTAGATTTTAATTAAAAGATGTAATCTTTTACTTCCTTAATAATATATATATTATATATATATATAATATATATATATATATTATATATATATATATATTAAAAATATAGTTTGATTTCAAAAAATCTAGATAAGAAAGAGAATTATAGCAATTAATAAATTAATTTTTAATGCGAGAGAGAAACTTGTATTAGTATTAAAATTACTATAATACCCTTTGGAGGGAAAATCAACGTGTGAATATATAGAAATTTGGTAAGTGGCAAAAATGTGGGTTAAAAAATTAAAAAAATGACAAAAAACATTATTTTATTAGTATTGATAGATAGATTTATATCCCCTTGATTTTGATTAGTTGTTAGGACCGGCTAAATACTACTTGATACTCTTTTTTATTGATTTGTGTAACACCCGGAAAATTTCTTTGAAGCTGACAAAATAAGAAAAGAAATAAAGTCCAAAGTCGAGGGACCAAACCCACCAACGAGAGAAAACTTGATGAGTGGGAGTATAAAAGGGGGAGGGCAGCCCACACCCTCCCCATTCTTGCAAAAACTCAGCCAAGAAGAGAGAAAAGGAGAAAAAGATGAGAAAAGCTTGATTCGGGTGGATTGGGGCGTGAAAATCAACGTGTAGCGGTTCAAATCGAAGCTTTACTCGATGGGATCGTTAAGGTGAGTTCTAGGACCCCTCTTTTATACGTTTTTGAATGATTTTGGGGCTGGAACACATCTGAAAACTATTTTTCGGGTTTTTGGGTGAATACCCATTTATGTATGTATATATATGTGTATGATTCGTTTGGGGCTTGATTTCGGGCTTGGGTATGCTTGAATGATGTTGTAGTATGTTTCCCTAAGGTTTAGAAGGGTTGATTTGAGCTCAAACAAGGTTTGGAAGAGTTTGGAGGCCGAAAGGTGTGGCTACAGTTTGGGATGAACTGCATTCTGCATCAGCTAGGGCTATGCGACCGACTGGAGGTCCAGGCGACCGACTGGAAGGCGATTGGGTTCATACGCACGGAAGGAAGGCGATTGAGGCCCATACGTATGAAAGTATGTGATGGAGGTCATGCACCTAGAATGCATACGACTAAGTGTTCCCATGCGCCCAAGAGGTGATGCACCTAAACAGTCCTCATACGCCTGAAGTCATGCAATTGGAGAGTTCATACGCATGAAGATCATGCGACTGGAGCATTCATATGCATGGAGGTCATGTGGCTGGAGCTCCATACGCCTAAGTGTTGGTGCGCCCAAATAGGGTTTAGGCGCCCAGGAGTTTTGAGGGACTTTGAGAGGTGATGGTCGAGATGGATTTCCTCGATGATGTGATGGGCATGGCGGTATAAGATGACGTATGATGATGAGCTAATGTAGAGATTAATGAAGAGGCTGATGCAACCTAAACATCTTTAGTCTTTCCTGCATGCTGCACAAGTGCATTAAAGAAGAAGCTTAGGAAGTTTCACACATGAAACAGAAAATACTCTAAGTGTGAAATCTTCCGAAGCCAAGACCAATATCTTCCGAAGCCAAACATGAAGTCTTTCGAAGCCTCAGAGACAAAGTCTTCCGAAGCTTCAAGTTCATGAAGACAGATTTCTTCCGAAGACTTTTAGTAACATGCTTTATCTGATGTATTGTTCCAATAAAGCTGGACACCTTTCCGCTATGCCTCTGCAAGTCACCAAGTTACATGGTTTGGTGAAAAGGTCCATGCTTTTGGTAACTGTACATTGAGGTCTTGAGTTTGTAACTTTCTACTTTATGTACTTTATCCTTTTTGTAATAGATAAGGATGTGAGCTATGGCATGTCATAGTCATAAGTCAAAAGGCAATCTGCCTTTTGACTCTACAATTGATTTTGTTTGTGTCTAGTCAATTGTATCCAGCTGGCTTTCAAAGTATAGCCGACTATAGGATGTAGTATAAGTATCTCATGTTCTTGTATCTTTCGAATATGCTTTGTAACACTTGTAATAGAACATAGAGAATGCAATATACTGCATTCTTGAAAAGCAAACACTTGTGTTCTTTGTGTTCTGTCTACTGTATTACTTTTGTACTTAGTATCTTATCTTGGTTAATCCAGTTTACTGTTTGATTAGAGTTTAGTTAATCTCCTCTTTGTGTTGTTGTGTTGTAACTAGCCCTTCAACGATCCTGCATTTGGTATCAGAGCATTTCAGGCTCTTGATATAAGATCTCACCATCTTAAGATCCCTCACACACACAAATACTAAAACTTTTCAAATGGCAGCCATTTCCAAAACTGATATGGAAACTGGAACTATGAACAAGTCCCCACTGATCACTCTTGACGAGTTTGATATCTGGTGTTTAAGAATGGAAGGTTTCATCAGGTCTCTTGATTCAAGAATGTGGGAGTCTATTGAGAATGGACCTTTCATACCCAGCACCCCTTCTGCTACTGGTGCTGGTATGATTCCCAAAGATGTGGCTAACTACTCTGATAAAGATAGGAAGACAGTAGAGATAGACATAAAAGCCATGACAGCTCTTCAAACTGCCCTTCCAAACTCTGTATACAGAGGTTTCAAGAAGTGCAAAATAGCCAAGCAGCTGTGGGATGCACTGAAACTGATGTATGAGGGTTCTTCTGAAGCCAAGGAAAACAAGAAGGATCTCCTGAGGCAGCAGTTTGAAAACTTCACCTTCAAAACAGGTGAAACCATGACTCAACAGTACTTCAGGTATGTTGAGATTGTGGATACCCTAGTGGATGGAGGAGTTCTCTTGAAAATAGAGACAATGTAAGGAAGTTCATGTCCTTACTTCCTAGGCAATGGACACACTACTGTGTGCTGATCAAGAGAACTAAAAATCTCAAAACTCTTACTCTGACAGAGTTATATGGGATTCTCAGTGGCTACCAGATGGAGATGAACATGCAAGGTTCATCTGGAAACTCCAACAATCAGATGGGCTCAGCCCTACATGTGATTGAAAGGGATAGCATAAAACCCAAACATCATCTCTTATGCTACCCTGACAACTCACCAAAGGGTCCTTTCATCACCTTCCTAGAGACACCAAAGGAGAACTACACTCAAGGAAGTCCATTCAAGAGACAAGCTATTCTCAAGCTTTTGTGTCTTCTGATGAAAGCAGTGGCAACTCTCTTTTCACTCTTGAAGACCTGGATTGTATCCATCCAAATAATCTGGAATATATGGAAATAGTCCAGCAGATGGCTCTTCTCACTCATAGAGCCAAGAAATTCTACAAGAGGACTGGAAGGAAGTTTCCAAGCAATGCAACCAGTGGAAAGTTTGGACTGGACAAAGGCAAAGTCAAGTGTTACAACTGTAACTTGATGGGCCACTTTGCCAGAGAGTGTAAGGCACCTAGAACAAATGGTGGCCAAACACAATCCAGACCAAACTACACTGACAAAGCTCTCCATAATGAGAAGTCAAAGCAGCAAGCTGCTGTTGCTGTTGAAGAAGGAGGCTTTGACTAGAGGTTTCAGGTGGAAGATGCTTCTTCAAACCAAGCACTAATGGCTGATCATGATGAAGCCAAGGTATTAGAACATCTCTGTACTCCTGAATGCATTGCTAAAGTTAACAGGTACAGGTCCTACAACTTGGAACTGAGATCTGGCCTTGAGTCCTTAAACATTTTAAAATCTGATTTTAGAAAATCTGAAAATGATTATAAGCTGAAAATAGAGGACTTAGAGAAAACCATTTCAATTTTAAAACATGAACACATAGATTTTAGGACTCAAATCAAAGATCTCATGACCAAGTTAATTGAGTGCCAGGCTGAGCTTGTGATAAGCAAAGCCAGGGTAGAAAAGAGTGTTCTTGAAGAGGAGACCTTCAAGAACATGATATCCTCATCCCTGCACAACAAAGTGTTCTATAAAACATGCAGGGACTGGGATCCAATGAGATAGCTCCTCCACACATAATCTTGTCAGTAAGATCTCCCAGGTGTAGAACTTGTGAAGATGAGTTTCGTCTCATAGATCCTATGAGTGAAGAGGATGAAGAAGAGATAGTGAAGAATCCCTCTGAAAAGAGTGAAGAGGAGGATTCCAAGAAGGGCCACTATCCTTCTGAGGAGAAAGTGAAGACTGTGATGACCAAGTCCATGAGAAAGAACTTGATCAGAAAGAGCAAAAGAAAGGCAAGGAAGGCTCAAGAGATCAAGGCTACTTTTGACTCTAAGCAGAAACAAGTTTTTATCTCTACAGGGTTTAAAGTGGTAGGGACTGAAGACATCAACCAAAACTCTTCTGCTAAGAGTTCTGGTTCTTGTTCAACTCATCTCAGCAGCAAGAAGAAGACTGATCTACTGTGTACCACTACTGCACAGCCTGGACCATCAAACTCCAAGCACAGTCCTCAGCGCAAGAGGATTGTCTCATCATCTGCAAAGATGAGGTGGAAAAGGGATGTGACCAAAGACAGTCCTATTCCAAAGAAAAGCTCTTGTGAAGAAGAAAATGAATTGTGTCATGTGTGAAAGTACCACTCACATTGCCAAGGATTGTCCTTCAATCCTAAAGGTACTGTCCATATGACCAAAACAAAGGCTTCAAAGAGTTCTAAGAAGATTCAAGCTTTGGAAGGAAAACCTTTTTCCTTCGGAAGCTCCAAATCTAACAAGAAGGGAAGTGGAAAATTCCCTTCGGAAGAATATTTGGTCTTGGAAGAAAGGAATTCTTCCGAAGCACTGAAGTCTGCTGCAGTGTCTGCAGAATCTTCTGAAGGTTCAGTCATCAAAACTTCTAAAGTTCCAAAAGCTTCTAAAGTTTTAAAGGTCAAGTCCAAGACTCCAAAGGTGGTGTGGATGTCTAAGAAAGACCAAGTGACTGAGATTTCTCCATCAACAACAGCTCAAGATCCTCTTAGTACAACCATAGGATCTATTACTATTGAATTACCTTCTGCAAATGAGCCCAAGACAAGCAAGGCTTTTTGAAGATTCTTAGACTTTTGAAAATTTGTTTATGTGTGTCCAAAGTTTATGTGTGTCCAAAGTTGTCTAGTTCATCACTTTCATAAGCTCATATTTTTCTTTGGATGAAAATTTCTTTTTGAAGACTTTCCTTAGACTTTTGAAAATTTCTGATACTTCGGAAGTTATGCTTTTAACTTCAGAAGTAAATCATGCCTTCAAAATAAATAACTGTCTAAGAAATTTACCTTCGGAAGAGTCTTCAATTTATCTTCCGAAGCTTAAATACTTGTCTCAGACACTTACTCATTTTCAAGGACCATTTACTTCTGAAGCAAAATTAACTCTCGGAAGCTTTGTTAGTTTATATACAAAGCACTCAAGTTTTAATTCTTCTTCCGAAGCAAAATTCTCAAACCTCTCAGGAAATTTTTCCGAAGTTATTTTAGCATCAGAAGCTTTTTAATTAAAACTTCCGAAGGTAATTAATCTTCGTAAGCTTTTTGACTTCCAAGAAAACTACTTTTTGGGCAAAAGTAAACTACTTTTTCAGAGGTGGGACCGACATCCTGATTTCAAAGTTTATCCTCTTTCATTAAACTTTATCTGAAATCCTTCTCATATATAAAACCAACGGTTTCCCCCTCTTTCTATCATTTGTTCTTCCTCCAAACCTAAAATCCCAAATTTCTCTCTGAAATTTCTTTCTTTCTTCTTTCTTCGTCCCTAAGCTACTTCAAAATGGCCAACCTTGCTCATAGAAATGATCCCAACTTTACCATGCAGCTACACAGACAACACAATCAGGTTGCTCTGTTAAGCTCTGAGAAAGATCCTTATTTCTCAGAGGTTTGCCGTTTCCTAACTCTGTCAAACTACTTCACCTCGCTAACCATTGATCCTCCACTCTATGAGGATCAGTTGCTTGAATTCTGGAAGACCTGCCAAGAGGTTATTATGGATGGGGAGAAGGCACTGTCTGCCACAGTGCAGGGGAGAACAATCTTCATCACTCCGACCATCATCAACCGACATCTTCAGCTGGATGATGAACAAGGTGAGGTGTTTTTCCCAAAGGAAGCTGTCAATTATTCCTTTGAGCAAATGGAATATGAGGGAGATTTCTCTATAAAGACCTTTAGGAAAGGGAAGGTCTCATCCCAATGGAGATTCTTGCTCCATGTGGTCATCCACAACTTATCAAACAAGCATGGTGGATGGGACCAGATTCCTGAGGATCTCTCCTTCATAATCCATGGAATGGTTCAGGGGGTCAAATTCAGGTATTCATAGTTTGTCTATACAAATTTACTTGCTAATTTAGACTCCTTAGAGAATTACATGTTTCCTAGATATGTCCAGTACATTCTTAACTGTGAACTGGGCTCACAGTTAAGGGAAACAGGTAACATTCTTAAATTGGGACAGATGAAGCCCAGCATCTTTAAAATACTGAGAAAGCCCACTGTTGGATTCTCTGGGGTAGAAACAACCCTAGTCCCAAAAATGTTAGAGCTCATTGCTGAAGGTGATAACCTAGCAGCACAAGCTAGTGTTGAACCCACACCTGCTTTTTCCCAACCACTCTCACAGCCTCAAATCTCCATCACCTACCAAAGAAGATCCAAACGAACCCCTGCTCAGACTATTCAGTTTGTGGAGGCCCCCATATACTTAACCATACATGAAGAAGTGGACACTGGAGCTCCCACTTCTCCTGAGGAGCAGACCACTCCCATCTCTTCAAGAATCAGTGCTGAGGTTCCTCATGCTCAGCCTGATGAGCTCATTAGCCCTACTGCCTTAAGCCATCACTCTGAGTCTCAACACTCAGGTGATCAACCTTCAGGGGACAGTTACTGTTGGACCAAAAGAACCAATGAGCCAGATCAGAAACACCTTTAAGTCCCACAGACATCAAAACAACTGAAGTGATCTACAATAGCTAAAGACAAAGTCTGAAGACAAAGTCTGAAGACAAGTCTGAAGACAAAGTCTGAAGACAACTGCTGAAGACAAAGTCTAAAGACAACTGCTGAAGACAAAGTCTGAACACAAAGTCTGAAGACAACAGCTGAAGACAAAGTTTGAAGACAAAGTCTGAAGACAAAGTATGAAGACAACAGCTGAAGACAAAGTTTGAAGATCAAGTTCTCAGAAGTTGTCACAACAGCTGAAGTAGTTCTCTTCAGTAGTTGTGATGGTTTACATTTCAGTAGTTTGTAATCAGTAGTTTTATATTATGTAAAACGTCTGAAGTTCTTACACTGAGATGTTATAACTTCAGTAGTTGTAATGTTAGCTTATACTTAGCTTTTAGTAAAGGTGTCCTCAGTTGTTGTGGACATCTTCAGTAGTTTAGTTTACTTTCAGTTGTTTGTATAAATCAGTTAGATGTCACTATCAAGTGACGTGTCACATTTCTTATAAAAGGAATGTTGACCTAATTTCCTGTACGGGAAGCTTGTGCATGAATGAAAACATTCTTTTTTCGTAAAACTCTCTCTCTATAACCGTTACTGCTTGATTGAATATTCTTATTATTCTTGCTAGAATTTCGTCTAATTCGTGTGCTATTCTGCTGCAAATCCTAATCTAATTGATCAAACTAGATCTCGATCCCTTCAAATGGTATCAGAGCAGGTTAATCACTGATCGATTTAACAATTGATCTTTGAAACTATTCTTTTGATATCTAAGTTTGATCGAATTAGCAAATTTGCAAGAATTGGTTATAGAGTTTGTTTTTCTGTTGTTCCTGTGAATAATTTGAGATTCTTCTTGTTTTAAACTGTGTTGTTGAGTTTTTGAGTTAGATCTGTTAAAATCTCATTGAACCTGTTTGAATTGGTGAAAATGGCTACATCAATCAATGATCCTCACAATACTGGCTCCTCAACAAAGCCTCTGATGCTTGTTAGGAGTGAGTACAACATATGGCAACGACGAATGCTCCATCACCTGTCTGTCAACAGTTCAGGTTGTTGGAAATCTGTGGTTCATGGACCATATAAGCCTATGGTGAGTAATCCGGAAACCAATGAAATGGTTCCGAAGAAGAAAGAGCAATATTCAGATGAAGATGTGAAACTGTTTGAAATTGATGCTAAAGCCCATGGAATTCTGGCCATGAATCTGCTCATGACCTCTGTGTTGCTCTGAAAGAACAATTTGAAGGAACTGATGAGGTCTTAGCAAACAATAGAGAAATCCTTGCCCAGCAATATGAGACATTCTCTCATAGAAAGGGTGAGTCACTGACTCAACAGTTTGAGCGATTCTCCTGTTTGATATCTGAGTTGAAAATGGTTAAACATGAATATACAAACAGTCATATGAACAACAGATTTCTCAGATCCCTGCCTGAGAGATGGGACACATATACTATTGTCCTACGCTCTAGTGCAAATCTAGACAATCTATCTCTCACCCAACTTCATGGAAACTGTAACATTTGAAAGAGAGATAGAACAGAAAGGAAATGACTTCGTCTGGGAAGCTCACTGAAAGTTCTTATGACGAGCATATTGATTTCTCTTCAAACAGTGGAGATCATGCTTTTGCTGGTATTGATAGTAATTCAGGATGTAATAGTGACAATCTGTGCTTTCTGATGGTTGATTTGAAAGAATTACTGATGATGATTTGGAAGAGATGGATATTTTGAGCCAAATGGCATTAGTTAATATCAGATCTCAAAAATTTTACAAAAGAACAGGTAGAAAATTCCCTGGTCTCTCTGGAAAAACCAAAGTTGGTTTTGACAAGAGCAAGTTGAGGTGTCACAAGTGCCATAGACTTGGACATTTTGCAAGAGAGTGTAGATCATCTGGATCTAACTCTTCTGCACCTTTGTGACCTTTCCAGGCAATAATTCACAAAACAAAGGGCAACATTCTACCAGTTCTGGTCATCATTCACAAATCAATCATCTCCTGCATATTTTGTTCCTCAAGGTCAAATGCCATATCCTTATCCTGTTTTTACATGCCTCAGTCCAATCAGGTTCCAGTACCCATAGCTCAACAATCACATGCCCTACCTGAGCCTCAACCATCTCAATCAAGTCAACAATCTCAATCTCAATCTCAATCACATCAAAGCTTTTTCACTCCTGGAGTTGTTGACTGGAGTAGTTTACCAGATGATCTTTCTGGTTATTCTGAACAAGTGTTTTCTGGTGCTGGTCAACATGGTGGTGAAAATCCTTTAGAAATCTTGCTCTTATGGCCCTGGAGTCTACTGATGGTTCATGCTCAAATGCTTCATCAACACAGGTACCACAAGTATCTTCTGAGGCTAAGGCCAGTTGTGTTCTGAGTCATGCATAGCTGCTTTTGCCTCAATTAGAGAAGCAAATGTAGCTTTAATTAATCAAAATCTTGACCTAGAGAAAGTGATTTCCAAAAGAAAAGCTGAGTTTGAGTCTGTTTTAAAAGAAAAAGATGATGAGATTTACAAATTAAAATGCCAAATCACTGATGAAAAGGCTAAGGTAGAGGTCATTTTAGAGAATCATAAGAGTCTCAAAGAAACACTTGCAGCTACTCAAGTTGAGTGTGAACGCTAGGTAACATCTTGCAAGGGGTTTGAAATGCTTCTTAGTAAGAAAACTGCTTAAAATGTGAAGTTTGGGATTGGATATAATCACACTGAACCTCCTACAGATTTTACTCCCAAGACAGAAGGAAAATCTGAAGGTGAAATCAATTCCCAAACCACATCATCATGTGTCTCATCCTCAAGTGATAATGTACAATCAGAGGATGAAGTCAGTAATAGTACCTCAGCTAATCAATCTGCTAATGGTCTTACTGCTGATGAACACATGATCAAAGAAAAGCTGAGCACTTCAGTGTTGTCTCAAAAGGTATTCAAAGTACTAAAGAGCAAGTAACAACACCTGAAGAACATTTCAAACCAAATGAAACCAAACATGGTTTGACAACTGTTGAAGAGTCTATCAGGAAATCCAAATGTACTGATAGAAAACTCTTTGAAGAACAAGTCTTCAGTTGTTACAAATCCTTAGTACTCACATAAGTACTGAGAGGAAGAAAGTACTGAAGAACACACCTTCAGTAGTTTCATCTTCTTCAGCAGTGATCAACAGAAGATGAAGAAAAAGCCATGTGAAATATGTGGTCTATTCAATCATCTCACTGATGAATGTTGGTACAGAAAGGGTTCCAAATTTAAAAAAATAAAATCATAAAAAGAAAATTAATAAAATGAAAGATGAATTTGAAACCAAGTTTGTGCCATAAACATCTCAAACTGATAAACCAAAGTCTTCACAAAAATCTAAACAGAAGAAAGAGGTTTATCATAAAATAGCTGAACATATTCCTCAAGGAGTATCAAAACATCAGACTAAGTCTGTGTTTCAAAAAGGAGGACATGTGTGTCACAGGAACCATTCAAAAACAAGTTCTGATGTGTCTGCTGAACTGAAGGCTTTAACAACCAATCAGACACAACTTGTTATGATGGTTCAACATCTGTGGGGAGAGTTAACCAAATAGATGTACCTATGATTAAACCACTGAAAAGGAAACTAAGCCAAAATCAAAGGAATCCTTTTCAGCACCATCTCCATCTTCAAAGGCTGTTAATCATGACAAATCAGTTAGTATAAAATTGTTGATGAGAACAGACCAAAACCAAAATGGTTTGGGTCTCAAAAGCTAACTAGTTGTTGTGATATATGCAGGGTTCTTCAACATGCCATAGAAGCATCTGGTATGTGGACAGTGGAGGATCTATGCATATGACTGGGAGCAGATCTCTTCTTTGACTACTCTCAAGGAAAGAAGGGATTTGTATTTGGTAATGATGCTAAGGGTTACATCATCGGCAAAGGCTTTGTTTCAAATGGTGAAATAAGGTTTGATGATGTTAACCATGTGGAGAATCTCAAGTACAATTTGTTGAGTGTCAGTCAAATGTGTGATAAAGGGCATGTTGCACTTTTCACCAGTCAGAACTGTTGAATTCTGTCTTTCAATGTTTTAAGTATGATTGACAAGATATTGGATGAACATACTCTCCTAAGGCCAACAGGATTGGAAGAGTATATGCCTTAGACTTATCAAAGAAAATTGATCTAAAAGGCCATCCATGTCTGTTCTCCAAGGCCTCTCCTCAGGAATCTGAACTTTGGCACAGAAGGCTTGGTCATGTGAATCTTAGAAACATGAACAGCTGATCCTTCATGGGTTTAGTGAGAGGTCTGCCATTAAAGGAGTTCAAATGTGATGACAACTGCTCTGCTTGTTTAAAAGGAAAGCAACATAAAGTATCATTCCCTCCAATAGAAGAACAAAGTCTACTGCCTGCTTGCAATTACTGCATATGGATCTTTTTGTCCAGTAAGAGTGATGAGCATGGCAAAGAAAAAATACTATCTGGTAATTGTGGATGATTATTCCAGATTTGTATGGACCTTCTTCTTACATTCAAAAGATGAGGCTGGTCAAATTATCATCTACTTTGTGTTGCATGTGGAAAAGCAGTATTCTCTTTCTGTCAAGTGTGTGAGGAGTGATAATGGCACAGAATTTAGAAATCACACACTTGATGAATTCTATTTCTCTAAGGGAATCAAGAGGCAGTTTAGCATTCCAAGAACTCCTGAACAAAATGGAGTGGTGGAGAGAAAGAACAGGACCCTTATTGAAGCTGCAAGGTCAATGTTGGCTGATTCTGGTTTGCCACTAACCTTTTGGGCTGAAGCTGTAACACAGCTTGCTATGTGCAAAATAGAGTATTGGTAAATCAAAGGTTGATGAAGACTCCTTATGAAGTGTTACATCATTTGGCTCCTCTGATTTCCTTCTTTAGAGCATTTGGGTGTCCTTGTTATATTCTGAACACAAAGGATCCACTTCAGAAGTTTGAATCAAAGGTGGATGCAGGGTACTTTGTTGGGTATTCATCTACTTGCAAGGCATACAGAGTTTTTAATTGCAGAACAAAGATTGTAGAAGAAACCTTGCATGTAAAGTTAATGAATCTCCAAAGGAGAAAATCCCACAAAACCCTGTGGAGTTATTTGATCTGGACATACTGCAATATGTTCCTTATCAGTCTCCAACTGTTGCAGGTTCTGTGAATCATTCTCTTGCCACTTGTTATCCATCTGTTGGTATAAATGCAAGTTTAGTGATCAACTGCCTGAGTTACTAAACTTGATGTTCCTGTAGCTTCAGCAGTTCCATCCACAACAAATGCTCATGAGATCTCTGAATCCTCTACTTCATTTGAATTGTCATCTCATTCTAGGTTTCAAGAATCTGGATCACCATCTGTTGCTGCTGAATCACCTACAAACACTTGCACAGATCTTATTGAGTATCAAGAACTGAAGAATCACCCTATGTCTCAGATCATTGGTGACATCAATGCTGGTGTTTCAACTAGAAGTCAATTGTCCAACTTTTGCTTCTATGCTCTCTTCATCAGTCAGCAAGAGCCAAAGAACTATCATATTGCATTAAGAGACAATTGATGGGTTGAAGCTATGCAACTTGAGCTTCTTCAGTTTCAAAAGCAGCAAGTGTGGGAACTGGTTCCTCTACCCCAAGGTAAGTGTGCAATAGGCACTAAATGGGTGTTTAGGAATAAAACTGATGAAAAAGGCCAAATTGTCAAGAACAAGGCCAGACTGGTTGTACAGGGGTTTTCATAAGAAGAAGGTATTGATTATGATGAAACCTTTGCCCCTGTAGCCAGACTGGAGGCAATCAGATTTTCTTTAGCTTATGCTGCTTTTCATAATCTCAAAGTTTTTCAAATGGATGTCAAAAGTGCATTCTTATATGGAAAAATAAAAGAAAAAGTTTATGTGTGCCAACCACTAGGTTTTGAAGATCATAAACATCCAGATTGGGTATATAAGCTTGATAAGGCTCTTTATGGGCTAAAACAAGCACCTAGAGCCTGGTATGAAACACTGTCTAACTTTCTTCTTCAAAATAATTTCACTAGAGGCTCCATAGATAAAACCTTGTTCATTAAGAAAGTAGGCATGCATAAGCTCCTTGTTCAAATTTATGTAGATGATATTATTTTTGCATCCTCTGATCCACAGTTGTGTGATGCCTTTACTAAGTTGATGCAACAAAAGTTTGAAATGAGTGCCATGGGAGAATTACAGTTCTTTTTGGGGTTGCAAATCAAACAAAAGGCTGATGGGACTTTCATTCATCAGTTAAAATATACAAAGGATTTATTGAAAAAGTTTGATTTACAAAACTGTAAGCCCTGTTCTACTCCCATGTGCATCACCACACAACTGGATGCTGATCAGAAAGGTAAAGCAGTTGATGAAACTCTTTACAGATGTATGATTGGTTCCTTGATGTACCTTACAGCTTCTAGACCAGACATTATGTTTGCAACTTGTGTTTGTGCTAGATTTCAGGCTGCACCTAATATCCCATATGATTGCAGTCAAAAGCTTTAGATATTTGCAAGGAACTCAATCTCTAGGACTTTGGTATTCCACTGGGCACTCTTGCAAATTAGTTGCTTTCTCTGATAGTGACTATGCAGGGTGTAAATTAACCAGAAAATCAACCTCTGGTGGATGCCAATTTCTAGGGAACTGTTTAGTTTCTTGGCAGAGTAAGAAACAAACCTCTGTTGCTACATCCACTGCTGAAGCAGAGTACATTGCTGCTGCAAGTTGTACATCTCAGGTACTCTGGCTTCAGAATCAATTACTGGATTATGACATTACAGAGACTAAGACTCCTTTATTGATGGACAGTGCTTCAGCTCTTTGTATTATTAAGAATCCTGTCCAGCATTCTAGGACCAAACATATTGAGATCAGACATCATTTTATCAGGGATTGTTATGAAAAAGGTCTGATTGATCCAAAGTTTGTTCCTAGTGCTGATGAGCTTGCAGATATATTTACTAAGCCTTTGGACAGTGCAACTTCCAAAATCTAGTGCTAAGGCTTGGTATGCTACAGCTTGAATGATTTGACAACTACTGATGATCTCAGCTCACAAGTACTGATGAGCATCAGTATACAGCTGTCAAAAATGTACTGAAGTTATTTTATCTTCAGCAGTTTTCATATACTAAAGACTAAATTACTTAAAAGTACTGAAGTACTTTATTTGTTGCAAAGTACTGATGTGGTTACCACTACTGAAGTCTGTTCTAACAGATAAGTACTGATGACCAATGAAAAATTTGAAAATCAGATAATCTACTGAGTAAGTGTTAAGGTCAAATGAAACAACTGAGATATGTGAATTGACGACAACAACTGATGAGTAATTTTATTCTTCAATTGTTTCAAACAACTGCTGTTTCATTCCAAAACAACTGAAGCCAAAACCAAGTCTTCAGTAGTTTTCAACTACTGATGACAAACACCAAGTCTTCAGTTGTTTACAACATCTGAAAGTTAAAACCATATCTTCAGTCGTTTTCTAACAACTGATGACTAAAACCAAAACTTTCAGTGTTTTCTTTCAGCTGTTTCATAACCTATAAATACCTAACCCTAACTTCAAACTTTTCATAAATCGATTTCCGAACGTTCATCTTCCATTAATGGCGACCATGCAAATAAACCACGACACAACTGTGTTGCCTACTTCACAAAATCGCCTTTTGGACTAAGTTTGATGATGCTATTGATCTGATGGTTGATTCCCCGTATCGAACTGCTTTTCTTCTGAATCCAACCATCTATCTAACACTCTTCGTCAATTTTGGACAAATGTCACCATCCATACTGGTGAGAATGATGTCGCGATCACTCTCCAGTCATTTGTAAACCAGAAGAAGGTGGTAGTCACTCCTGCTATCATTCGCCAAACGCTAGATCTGAATGATGCTACCTTTGTCACCAAATACCCGAAGGGCACCATTGATCTCTCATTCATCAACCATGGATATGAGGGCAACCTAAGTGCTACAACCATTCTGAAGAAGCACTTCCATGATGCTGAATGCCTAATCTTCCACATGATCAATGTTTGCCTTGCCCCCAAAACCTCTTCATGGGATCAAATGTCATCCAGGTGGCAGCAGGTATTGTATTCTATTCTTGAACGCCAAAGCTTAAATTTTTCTGAAATTATATTTTTAGAATTAAAAGATCTGGCAATGAAACCTGTAGCTAACAGATGGCTATTATATCCAAGGTTTCTTATGGCCATAATCATGAATCAGTTACAATCTGATGGCCCTGTTGGCCTTGGAGTCCCTGCTGTGGTAGTTTTGCCAGAGGTATACTCCAGGCACAACTCTGACCCACACCTCAAAGAGGCTGCCAAACTGCTAAAACCCAAGCAGAAGGTACCCACAACCTATCCTCCAGATCCAAGTCCCCTCCAAACCTCATTCCAAACAAACCAAAAAGGCTACTCAGGGAGTTGAGTCCCTGATGATGCCCCTGCAACACAAAGGCAGGATGAAACTATGGGTAGTAATCCCCCTGTAGTTTCCAGGACTCTACCAGCTGAAACCGCTCAGGTATCCTCTCAACAGGATCCTGATGCAACCAAAAATGGGGAAACCACATTACTGGAATCTCTCTCACTTGAGAGGATTGCCATCGAAGAGCACCATTCACCCCAGGTGCAATCCTCTTCACACCTATCTCCCACTGAAGCCACCCCTACAAGCCCAACTGTGGTTATTGCCAAGTGCTGACTCAACTACATTCCTCTACCCCTCCCCAGAACCTATTACCACTGGGAAAACCTCAACAGTTGAGGGAGAGGATTATAATGTGGCTGATAACCCACAGCACAGGGATTACAGATTTCAATCTCCCGGTGTAGAGGAGGAGATTAGAACATCTGGTGAGGCTGCCTCTTCTCCTAGTACAGCACATGATCAGGATGAAGATGGTATCATTTCTAAGTCCTCACCAGAGGCAATTGCCAATGAAGGACATCATCCTGAGGCAGGAAGTCCCCAGTTCCAAGAATAGGGGCACATGTGAATACTGATCTACACTCAGCACATGTTCATCTTGATTTTATCAGGAGGTCAGCTGATTCAGCACAGACTGATGATGACCTGGGCTTTTCCTTGATGTTCTAGCCCACAATACTATTCTTAAGACTGAGGTATGCAGACTACAAGAACTTCTTGCCAAAATGTCACAAGAATCAAGTCCATCTACCCACATTCACCCATAGATGGCAGTTTCTCCTGAAACTATCCCAACACTGAGCCACTCTCAACAAATTCGCCACCATCCTCTGCTTCAGGTACCATCTCTCAGGGACAGAACCCCTCTGAGCTAATTGTTGCTGCCTTTCAAACATCCTTACCTCTCATCACTTCCATAATCACAAACACTGTACATCAAGCCATTGATGAGAGGCTTTCCTCAAATCTTCAATCCTTAGTTGATGCTGCTGTTTCTAAGAGACTTTCTGACATTCACACCCCTGAACCCAATGCAACAAAAAAGGGGGAGTCTAAGTCAGTGAAAGTAGACAAAAGAAAAAGAGCTGAAGAGGAAGCAGAAAAAGAGAAGAAAGAAAAGGAAATGATCACCTACAAGAGGAACAAAAGCTCTGAAAAGACTAAAGGTGAGAAAAAGTTAGAAGAATTGATCAAAGAAGCTGATGAGCAACATAGCAGATCTATGGATAAGATTATTGATCAACTCTTCAGACAAGGATTTGACACTGCCAAACTTGACTCTGAAATCAGAAGGTTAGAGATTCAAGAGATTGAACAAAGATGGGCAAGTTGGAGTGAGAAAGAAAGGGAAAGGCTGGAAACTATGGCAAGATTTATATCAAAATATCTGGGAAGGTCAATCATTGAAGTAAAGTCATGGTCCAGAGACAGTATTTTGGAGATAACCACCAGTTGTTGTTCTTCTGAAGTATTTAACAAGGGATTGATCATAGAAGCTCTTGATGAAGCTGGTGCTGGGAAAAGGACTGATATGGCAAAATTATCCAAAGCTTCACTCACATCCAAGATGCTAGAGCAGCCTGCAAAATCACCCAAACCAAAACAACCACCCTCACAACCCTCAAAACCAACTCCTTTACCCATAAACCTACTCAACCCACTACCAATGATGCACCTAAGAGGAAGAGAAGGGGTTGAGGACGGAAGAAGAAGAAGATGATGAGGATGATAGTCTGCCAATCTCTGCTGTTCTCAAACTATAGATGCCTGAGCCCAGGAGTCAACCAACAACAATCACACCTGACTTCCAAAGGCAAATGGTAAAAGTCAAACTTGAAGAAGAAGAACAGCATAAACAACATGATGAGCAGCTGTTAAGGATGATTGATAAAGAGTTTCCCAAGTCTTCATCCATACAAGCTATGAAGAAACATGCTCAGAGGTTGTATGCTCTCAGATTAACATTCCAATCAGAAAAAGAGAGTGAGAATTTGGCCTGACCCCAGAGTAAGTGACAGAATTCACAAAAAAATGATTCCAAGTAGATACAATGGCCAAGTAAAGAAGATTGTAGATGCTGTGATAATACTGGCCATTGTAGTGTCACCCTGGGAAATCCTTGATGACTTCAAGAGAGCTTACAAGTCTAAGATGACTCCACAAACTTTACTAGAAACAAAAAGGTAAAGAAGGGGTTAATCTACAAGAAGCTTGAAGAAATAAGAAGAAATGAGCTCCAGTTATTGCTTGAAGGCACTCATCTTGATGAGTTTGCATATAGAGAGATAACAACTATGGAGCTGAAAAATGGAAAGCATATTAAGTACTTATCTGAGTACTATGGGCCTGAGTTCTTCTTTGAAAGTGGAGTTGAAGAACTCACAATGGAAGAACAAGTTGTTTTCCTTGAGGCCTATGTCAAGAGTCTTACAGACTTATCATTGGGAAGTAGGTTTCATGGATGGGGTAACAACTCTGTGTCTAATTCCCCAAGACAGAGTTCCCATTCATCCTTTGCCAATCAAACCTTCTGAAACCTATTCCCTGGCCTGAGCTTATATTGAAGATTTCTGAGCTGATCCAGATTTTGTTTCTGCCAATAAGTGGGACCTTAATAATTTTAAGGTTTTGGCTGCATTGGTTCAGGGGGAGTTTGTTGGACCAAAAGAACTAATGAGCCAGATCAGAAAAACCTTTAAGTCCCACAGACGTCAAAACAACTGAAGTGATCTACAACAGCTGAAGACAAAGTCTGAAGACAACTGCTGAAGACAAAGTCTGAAGACAACTGCTGAAGACAAAGTCTGAAGACAACTGCTGAAGACAAAGTCTAAAGACAACAGCTGAAGACAAAGTCTGAAGACAACAGCTGAAGACAAAGTCTGAAGACAAGGTCTGAAGACAAAGTCTGAAGACAACTGCTGAAGACAAAGTCTGAAGATCAAGTTCTCAGAAGTTGTCACAACAGCTGAAGTAGTTCTCTTCAGTAGTTGTGATGGTTTACATTTCAGTAGTTTGTAATCAGTAGTTTTATATTATGTAAAACGTCTGAAGTTCTTACACTTCAGATGTTATAACTTCAGTAGTTGTAATGTTAACTTATACTTAGCTTTTAGTGAAGGTGTCCTCAGTTGTTGTGGACATCTTCAGTAGTTTAGTTTACTTTCAGTTGTTTGTATAAATCAGTTAGATGTCACTATCAAGTGACGTCAGCTGATGTCACATTCCTTATAAAAGGAATGTTGACCTAATTCCTGTACGGGAAGCTTGTGCATGAATGAAAACATTCTTTTTTCAGAAAACTCTCTCTCTATAACCGTTACTGCTTGATTGAATATTCTTATAATTCTTGGTAGAATTTCATCTAATTCGTATGCTATTCCGCTGCAAATCCTAATCTAATTGGTCAAACTAGATCTCGATCCCTTCAGTTACCATCCCCACCTATAGATCTCAACCAACCAATTCCCACCTTGATTTCTACACTGATGAAGATATAGGTTTCAGTGAGTATAATGAATCTCTCTTCTTTCCCTCACTCAAGAAAGATGAGTACTCCTGAGTCTCCTACATCTATCCCACATCAGTCACCTACAACTGAGGTGGACACTCCTGAACTTGTTCAGGATGTCCATATGGAAGAGGCTCTCACTTCTGAAAGTGATTACATCATTAAGACCTCAACCATGGCAACTCAGCCCACTAACATCTTAACTGAGACTGCCAGTGAGCAGAGGAAAACCAGCAGCCAAGAACCTCAAGCTGGGGGTGAGAGAGAGGACTCTGGTCCAGTCATCTCATCCCCCAATGAATCTTCTGATGAAGATGAGGGGAATTTGAGACTACTGGTGCAAAAATTGTCTAAAACATGCACTTACTTAGTCTCCAAGGTCGGTCACCTTGAATCTCAAATGACTACCTTACACAACATGATCAATGGTCAGCAACTTGAGATTTCATATCTTAAGGAAAAACTAGCTAGGAGACCCTTAAGGAGAGCTCAGCCAGGAACACAAGAACTTGTGGATGTGATTGACCTATCTTCTAGCTCACCTATGCAAGTGGGTGATGCTACCAAAAAGGGGGAGAAAGTCATTACAACCATAACACCTGGGAGTTCTTCAGTGAGAATTAACATTGAGGACTCACCATCCTCACTTGCAATTGTGCATTCTCAGCAACCTCCTCTAGTTCACATTGATATGGACTACACAAACTCCTTCATACAGAGTCTGTTTGAGAATGGGATACCAAGGGCTATGTCACTTTCACCATCTTTCAATCACATCATTGGGTGGAGGTATGATAACAACACGAAGGCCCTCATCATCATAAGAGTTCAAGGACAGCAAGAAGTCTTCAATTTTCAGACCTTGGACTACTATGCAGGTCTGGATCTAGTCAACATACCACTTGTCAAACCAAGCCAATCAAGACAAGCTGATAGACTGGCTAAAAGAATCCAAGACAGGATCACTGCAGAGTTCAGCTTAAGAAGGAGACTTAGGCAATCAGGCAATGTCATCGGTCAACTGGATGTTAAAGCAGACCCTAAGATTAGCTTCATAGGGGAAACCTTGACTAAAGGCCTAGTGACAAAACCTGAGAGCCCTGTCTCATCATCTCCAACTGCTGCAGAGATCCATATTCCTTCTGAGACACCTGCCGGTGAAGGTGCTTCTCAACCTCTCTCTAGCCTGAGCTCAGATGCTGCAACGAGCAATGAAGGCCAAAGCTCTCTCCACCCTGAGTCACAAAGGTCTGTGAGTGACAAAGGGAAAAGAAAGATGACATCTGAGGAGATTGAGAAGGAGGAGAGAGAGAGGAAAAGGAGGCTAAGGGGAGAAAGTTCCTCTGCTGAGTCTCCAAGACTCATGGAGTCTGCAATCAGGGCTGCCCCTAGACCAGATACTCAGAATGATGAGTTAAGGGTAGCCAGGATTAACTATCTGCAGACTAGGAACTATGACATAGATTGTGTCATTTCTCTTCCCTTGGATGAATTGAATGAACTGGTTGACCTGAAAAGGTCAAGAGAGAAGAAGGAGGCAGAAGATGCAGAACTCCTAGTACAAGTCAAAGAAGAAAGAAGAAGAAAAAGACTGTATAAAGGTATGCCTAGCCTCTCACCAATTCAAGAAAGTCCTGAACAAGAGGATGTGGTTCAACAAGAACCTCAGGTAGATACGGAAGAAGACAGAATGAAGATGATTAACTACCTGAGTGCCACACGCCTCTATCAGGCAGATGCACTCCTTCCCTTACCTTATGACTATATTGAGTTTGAGTACTTAAAACAACTTGAGCTTGAGCTAGTCAAGGAAAGAAAAACAACAAAGAAGAAGCTAAGGGAAGAAGCTGCAAAATCAAGAGCCATCATCCAAAAGAGCATGAAGAAGTCTGCTGATAAGCAGAGGATGATGAGCTTCTTGAAGCTGTATGGATTCTCTGGTAGGAGACTTGGACCCATGTCTCTATCCACTATGGATGAGCATATCAGGGTAATCAAGCAGAAGATTAAGAGTGGAGAGCTCACTGATTTACACTCCACTCCAAATCAGGCTCCATTTGAAGTGGAGGTTAATGTTGAACAACCAAACACAACACAACCCAGGCCTCCTGCTAATGCTTAGCAAACTTCATCTTCTGATCCACAGCAGGGTCAACCTCCCTCTCCATCTGAACATGAGAGAGAGGAAGTCCCAACTGAGAAAGACAGTGAAGATCAATCTGGGCTGCAGGCCAGTCTTCTCAGTTAAAATCTGGAAAGAGAAAGAAGAGGATGGCTTCTAGACCAAAGCCTAAGAAGAAGAAGAAGCTTGCATCCCCTTCTAAACCTCAGGATGAATCAGAACAGCCTGAGGATGTGCAGCCAAAGGATGCTACACCAACTCCAATTCAAACAGCTCCTCTAGCATCAGGAAGACCCATCTTGTCTTGGACATACACCACAAATCCGGAAAGATGGCATGTTATTAGAGATCAAGGCATTGAAGACATTTATACATGGCAAGATATGTTTCGGTTGCCTCTGCATGACCTCTTTGACATGAGAAGACACTTTGACAACCTGAAGGATCCTGATCATCATATGAAGAAAGGAATGGTGATCATCCTAATGAGGACTGTTAATATCTGAATTTTTCAAAGTGTTTTGGTAGCATCAGTCTAGGGGGAGTTTGTAGAGATTAATGAAGAGACTGATGCAACCTAAACATCTTTAGTCTTTCCTGCATGCTGCACAAGTGCAATAAAGAAGAAGCTTAGGAAGTTTCACACATGAAATAGAAAATACTCTAAGTGTGAAATCTTCCGAAGCCAAGACCAATATCTTCCAAAGCCAAACATGAAGTCTTCCGAAGCCTCAGAGACAAAGTCTTCCGAAGCTTCAAGTTCATGAAGACAGATTTCTTCCGAAGACTTTTAGTAACATGCTTTATCTGATGTACTGCTCCATTAAGCTGGACACCTTTCCACTGTGCCTCTGCAAGTCACCAACTTACATGGTTTGGTGAAAAGGTCCATGCTTTTAGTAACTGTACATTGAGGTATTGAGTCTGTAACATTCTACTTTATGTACTTTATCCTTTTTGTAATAGATAAGGATGTGAACTATGGCATGTCATAGTCACAAGTCAAAAGGCAATCTGCCTTTTGACTCTATAATTGATTTTGTTTGTGTCTAGTCAATTGTATCCAACTGGCTTTCAAAGTATAGCCGGCTGTAGGATGCAGTATAAGTATCTCATGTTTTTGTATCTTTCGAATATGCTTTGTAACACTTGTAATAGAACATAGAGAAGGCAATATACTGCATTCTTGAAAACCAAACACTTGCGTTCTTTGTGTTCTGTCTCCTGTATTACTTGTGTACTTAGTATCTTATCTTGGTTAATCCAGTTTACTGTTTGATTAAAGTTTAGTTAATCTCCTCTTTGTGTGTTTTGTTGTAACTAGCCCTTCAACGATCCTGCAGCTAATGATGATGATGATGTGACGCATGATGATGTGCGATGACGTATGGTTATGTGATGTGATGCGCGTGATTCGTGTGATGATGATGTCGTGTGCTTGTGCACGTTGTATGTTATGCATGATGTATGTTATGGGTGTGCGATGTTGCCCTGTGTGATTGATGTTGTATGTTTTATGTTCCTTATTATTATTATTATGTTTATCTTTCCATGGCTTTGCGTTGAACGTTAATGAATGAAATAAAAGTATTAGGTAACGTAAACTGGAAGATAATGAAAAGAGGAACGTAATGAATGAATGCATGCATTAATGAATGATAGAACAAATGAAAGGCTTGCAAGCATATGTATGAGATGAGCGACGCTGTGTCGCAACAGACTAGAAAGGGGTCCTTGTCACGTACTCCGTACTGTGTCAGTCTTTGGACATGAGTCGGGGGTTTGGTTACAGCCCCGGCACAGTATCAGTGTTCGGACATGAGTCGGGGGAGGCAATCTGCCTTTTGACTCTATATTGATTTTGTTTATGTCTAGTCAATTGTATCCAACTGGCTTTCAAAGTATAGCCGGCTGTAGGATGCAGTATAAGTATCTCATGTTTTTGTATCTTTCGAATATGCTTTGTAACACTTGTAATAGAACATAGAGAAGGCAATATACTGCATTCTTGAAAACCAAACACTTGCGTTCTTTGTGTTCTGTCTCCTGTATTACTTGTGTACTTAGTATCTTATCTTGGTTAATCCAGTTTACTGTTTGATTAAAGTTTAGTTAATCTCCTCTTTGTGTTGTTTTGTTGTAACTAGCCCTTCAACGATCCTGCAGCTAATGATGATGATGATGTGACGCATGATGATGTGCGATGACGTATGTTATGTGATGTGATGCGCGTGATTCGTGTGATGATGATGTCGTGTGCTTGTGCACGTTGTATGTTATGCATGATGTATGTTATGGGTGTGCGATGTTGCCCTGTGTGATTGATGTTGTATGTTTTATGTTCCTTATTATTATTATTTATGTTTATCTTTCCATGGCTTTGCGTTGAACGTTAATGAATGAAATAAAAGTATTAGGTAACGTAAAGTGGAAGATAATGAAAAGAGGAACGTAATGAATGAATGCATGCATTAATGAATGATAGAACAAATGAAGGCTTGCAAGCATATGTATGAGATGAGCGACGCTGTGTCGCAACAGACTAGAAAGGGGTCCTTGTCACGTACTCGGTACTGTGTCAGTCTTTGGACATGAGTCGGGGGTTTGGTTACAGGCCCCGGCACAGTATCAGTGTTCGGACATGAGTCGGGGGAGGCAATCTGCCTTTTGACTCTATAATTGATTTTGTTTATGTCTAGTCAATTGTATCCAACTGGCTTTCAAAGTATAGCGGCTGTAGGATGCAGTATAAGTATCTCATGTTTTTGTATCTTTCGAATATGCTTTGTAACACTTGTAATAGAACATAGAGAAGGCAATATACTGCATTCTTGAAAACCAAACACTTGCGTTCTTTGTGTTCTGTCTCCTGTATTACTTGTGTACTTAGTATCTTATCTTGGTTAATCCAGTTTACTGTTTGATTAAAGTTTAGTTAATCTCCTCTTGTGTTGTTTTGTTGTAACTAGCCCTTCAACGATCCTGCAGCTAATGATGATGATGATGTGACGCATGATGATGTGCGATGACGTATGGTTATGTGATGTGATGCGCGTGATTCGTGTGATGATGATGTCGTGTGCTTGTGCACGTTGTATGTTATGCATGATGTATGTTATGGGTGTGCGATGTTGCCCTGTGTGATTGATGTTGTATGTTTTATGTTCCTTATTATTATTATTTATGTTTATCTTTCCATGGCTTTGCGTTGAACGTTAATGAATGAAATAAAAGTATTAGGTAACGTAAACTGGAAGATAATGAAAAGAGGAACGTAATGAATGAATGCATGCATTAATGAATGATAGAACAAATGAAAGGCTTGCAAGCATATGTATGAGATGAGCGACGCTGTGTCGCAACAGACTAGAAAGGGGTCCTTGTCACGTACTCCGGTACTGTGTCAGTCTTTGGACATGAGTCGGGGGTTTGGTTACAGGCCCCGGCACAGTATCAGTGTTCGGACATGAGTCGGGGGAGGCAATCTGCCTTTTGACTCTATAATTGATTTTGTTTATGTCTAGTCAATTGTATCCAACTGGCTTTCAAAGTATAGCCGGCTGTAGGATGCAGTATAAGTATCTCATGTTTTTGTATCTTCGAATATGCTTTGTAACACTTGTAATAGAACATAGAGAAGGCAATATACTGCATTCTTGAAAACCAAACACTTGCGTTCTTTGTGTTCTGTCTCCTGTATTACTTGTGTACTTAGTATCTTATCTTGGTTAATCCAGTTTACTGTTGATTAAAGTTTAGTTAATCTCCTCTTTGTGTTGTTTTGTTGTAACTAGCCCTTCAACGATCCTGCAGCTAATGATGATGATGATGTGACGCATGATGATGTGCGATGACGTATGTTATGTGATGTGATGCGCGTGATTCGTGTGATGATGATGTCGTGTGCTTGTGCACGTGTATGTTATGCATGATGTATGTTATGGGTGTGCGATGTTGCCCTGTGTGATTGATGTTGTATGTTTTATGTTCCTTATTATTATTATTTATGTTTATCTTTCCATGGCTTTGCGTTGAACGTTAATGAATGAAATAAAAGTATTAGGTAACGTAAAGTGGAAGATAATGAAAAGAGGAACGTAATGAATGAATGCATGCATTAATGAATGATAGAACAAATGAAAGGCTTGCAAGCATATGTATGAGATGAGCGACGCTGTGTCGCAACAGACTAGAAAGGGGTCCTTGTCACGTACTCCGGTACTGTGTCAGTCTTTGGACATGAGTCGGGGGTTTGGTTACAGGCCCCGGCACAGTATCAGTGTTCGGACATGAGTCGGGGGAGGCAATCTGCCTTTTGACTCTATAATTGATTTTGTTTATGTCTAGTCAATTGTATCCAACTGGCTTTCAAAGTATAGCCGGCTGTAGGATGCAGTATAAGTATCTCATGTTTTGTATCTTTCGAATATGCTTTGTAACACTTGTAATAGAACATAGAGAAGGCAATATACTGCATTCTTGAAAACCAAACACTTGCGTTCTTTGTGTTCTGTCTCCTGTATTACTTGTGTACTTAGTATCTTATCTTGGTTAATCCAGTTTACTGTTGATTAAAGTTTAGTTAATCTCCTCTTTGTGTTGTTTTGTTGTAACTAGCCTTCAACGATCCTGCAGCTAATGATGATGATGATGTGACGCATGATGATGTGCGATGACGTATGGTTATGTGATGTGATGCGCGTGATTCGTGTGATGATGATGTCGTGTGCTTGTGCACGTTGTATGTTATGCATGATGTATGTTATGGGTGTGCGATGTTGCCCTGTGTGATTGATGTTGTATGTTTTATGTTCCTTATTATTATTATTTATGTTTATCTTTCCATGGCTTTGCATTGAACGTTAATGAATGAAATAAAAGTATTAGGTAACGTAAAGTGGAAGATAATGAAAAGAGGAACGTAATGAATGAATGCATGCATTAATGAATGATAGAACAAATGAAAGGCTTGCAAGCATATGTATGAGATGAGCGACGCTGTGTCGCAACAGACTAGAAAGGGGTCCTTGTCACGTACTCCGGTACTGTGTCAGTCTTGGACATGAGTCGGGGGTTTGGTTACAAGCCCCGGCACAGTATCAGTCTTCGGACATGAGTCGGGGGAGGCAATCTGCCTTTTGACTCTATAATTGATTTTGTTTATGTCTAGTCAATTGTATCCAACTGGCTTTCAAAGTATAGCCGGCTGTAGGATGCAGTATAAGTATCTCATGTTTTTGTATCTTTCGAATATGCTTTGTAACACTTGTAATAGAACATAGAGAAGGCAATATACTGCATTCTTGAAAACCAAACACTTGCGTTCTTTGTGTTCTGTCTCCTGTATTACTTGTGTACTTAGTATCTTATCTTGGTTAATCCAGTTTACTGTTTGATTAAAGTTAGTTAATCTCCTCTTTGTGTTGTTTTGTTGTAACTAGCCCTTCAACGATCCTGCAGCTAATGATGATGATGATGTGACGCATGATGATGTGCGATGACGTATGGTTAATTTGCAATCTTCAACGATCCTTCATATCTACAACTACTACAAAAATATAAAATCTTCTTTACAAATCACATATCCTTTAATCTTTTTAATTTGCAATCATCAAATTGACTAATTTTTTTCTCACTATTCTTCTTATTCTTAGCTTCTTGTGAAGCTACTTTCATGGCTACTTCAAATCTATTTTCATGGGTACACAAGTTGGATTTTTTGTTTACATATCAAGAATATGTTTTCGATCTTCACCTCTTCTTGTTTTTACTTCTTTCGAGGGTTTGGTGTTAAATTTCTTGGGTGTCATTCGGGATTTGAGTGTATACATACCAAAAACAAGTTTTATTCATGGTTGTAGGCTGACCCTCTACCCGTGATGGTAGATCCACCCTTGCATTCTACACAACAAAAGTTGTCTTAAGCATTTGTAAATTATCATTTTTGTCCATAAATACTTTATAAAGCAATATAGATAAAGATATAGATATAGATAAAAGCTAGTTATACACACAAACAAATAGATATATAGATAATTAGTAGTAATTATAAAAGATAATAAAATTAGAATTAAAACAATTAAGTTAAATGTAGATAAACGTGGTGCGTATATATTAGGAATTATTCAAATAAAAAAGGCTCTAAAACTAAAAAATATAATAACTAATCTCAAACATTAATAATTAATCAATGGTTGAGATCAAATTGTATTAAACAGTTTTTAGATGGTTATTTTAAGAATAATCACTTTTGTTAATTTTTAAAAGTTCATCCATTTTTTAATGTTCATAACTTTAATGTACATCATTATATTTTTTTATAATATACCACATAACCAAATATTTTTTATCTTTAAAATGACTATAATATTATTATAAAAAATAATAGTATATTTTTAAAAATTTTTAAGCTCATATATCGTCATTGTGTTTGTAGTACAGTTCTTTGTGTCTTTTTGTTAATTATTGTGCTTTTCTGAATACCCTTGTGCTTGTTTAAGATGACGAAGTTAAAAAAAATATATATGATAGTGTAATAACATTATCGTGTATCTCTAATATGTAAAACATAATAATAGATTAACAACTAGTTAATCTAAACATAAAAAACAATGAGAAAATAACATAATGTCTTATTGTGTTTTTTTATCTTTATTGTGTTATCTTAAATATTATAAGCTTTGACAAGTATATTAGTAAAATAACATCATTGTGTCTTCTAATTATAAAAGACAATGATAGATTAAAATATTATATAGTCTATAAAAACAATGATAAAAATAACATATTGTGATAACCTTATCACTATGAATTTTAAAAAAATACATTGATAAAAGTATATCATTGTGCATTTCTAATCATAAAATACAATGATAGATAACAACTTTATATAATTTTCTAAAAACATGACCGAATAACATAAAATAATCTAAAATGTATAACACAATGATGAATACATATAACAAATAATATAAAATATATGACACTATGAACTGACATTTAACACAATGAACGTATAAGACATAAAAAGGTGACGTATTTGACACAATGATCAAAATGTCATCTTTTTTAAACCAATAGAAGGACACGTGTCAAGCCCACAATCCTTCTTAGATTTTTTAGATTAAATACCCTTTTTTACTATAACCCTACCTATATTATTTAATGATAACTTTACATAATAGTAACCAAGTTTGATAAGTGTTTCAATTAATTCGTTCAAATAAAAAAAAATTCCAATTTTATCACTAAATATTTTAACATTTATTTTAGCATGCTTTTCTTTTTGTTTCAATTAGGAAACTTTTTTATGTTGAGATGGAGTAGTGACATTGATTTTATCTTTCATTTCTTTTAATATAACTAATATGTTTTTTTTACTAATTTAAATATAAATACACTTATTCATTTCTTCCTTTAACACAATAAAAGCCAATGATAACTTGATTTGATGGTGTAATGATTTAAAATTAGCAAAATATGCATGAGTGATATAATTAAAACATTTTTAAAACTTTATTATTATTATGTGATATTTTTGTATTATTTTTTATATACAAATACTTATGGTAACTTCATATAATTGTATTAGCAAATTATGTAAATAGAGAGATGCAGATACATTGCTCTTTGTATTGGTTATGAAGGGAATGTTATGATACAAAATGAGTTTTTATGTAAAGTGTACAAAGTGTTTACATAATTATTCATTTTATCTTAAATGAAAATTCCATTTTTTCCAGTGTGATAATTTTTACCATTCTTGCATGATAAGTATCACACAACTTTAAGTCGCTCTTGTTTGATAACAAGTGAGGTTACCCTCTCGTTGTGTCAAGGTAAGCTCATCTACTATTGTTTAGTTTGAGGAAGTGATACTAATCTACAACCCGAGACTTCTTGAGGGAGTGAGGTTACCTTCTCGATTTAGCATATTCTTGGAAACCTTTGTATCTATGTAATACAAATCACAAGTTTTTAATGCTTGCATATCAACTTTATATAGAATATCAATTGTTGAAACTTAGACTATAACAGCAGGTTGCAAGTTAAGTAGAAATGTAGAATTTGTAGTCACCCATCCACAAATAAAATAATGGCCCCATAAACAATTCTTCAAGTTAATCTCGTACAAAAACACGGGCTTTCCATTATTACTAAAAAATGTTATTAAAATATAGATATCCAAATATATATCATTGGTTCAGGCTCTTCTAAAACCAACTCAAAAGAATAAGAGCTAGGAATTCGAGGCAACAATCAACTTATGTCTGGTTGAGTCCAAATGATGATTAACAAATAGCGCAGAAAAAAGCCAAATGTGAAACATAAATAGCCACCCACAACCCAGATTTCTTTACTAAAACATAAATACACACACAAACCTGATTCGAAAGTTAACTCATCAAGAACACCTCAATTGCCGCCATTAGAAACCATAGGTCGTCGGTTCGCTCGTATCCATCATCCACCACCAAGCAGCCTCATCTCCATCTCGCCATCGTCGGTTGCCTTTGATTCATTGAGAGAGAGGAGAAGTGGAGAAGGGTGATAATATGTGCATTTCTCTCTATCTCATACATCCTATCGTACACAAATACAGGTGAAGGATATCAGCCATGTTTGGCAAACCAATTTTTTTTATTAACTTTTAAAAAGTTAATAAGTATATTTGGAAAATTTTAAAAAGTTGATTTTAAAAACTTTTGACCTAAATTATAAAATAAACTAGCTTTTTACTCGCCGCGCTTTGCGGCGGCGTGATAAAGCATTGACTACAATTGGCACGGCTTGTTCCAAACTAAATTTACGTCAAAACATAGAATAACTCAAAGTTATACCATTGAATGAAATTATATTTGACCCGACTCTTTTCCAAATACAAATTATGATGAGACATAGACCAATTCAAAATGTAAATAAAAATGCACGTATAGTAAAAATTATGATGAGACGTATAGGGACTCCCTATGTGGCATAATAAAGTACAAATTATAATAGTCTAGCCTTGTTTTCGAACAAATTTACGTTGAAACATAAAGCAAGTTGGTTTTTATCGTTGAATGAAAACATATCATGACCCGACGCATTACCAAACAAAATTTACGTCAAAATATAAACCAACTCAACACGTACATAAATAAACACGGAAGTATTTTATATTTGACCCGATTTATTGCTGAACAAAGTTTACATCAAAACACTCAAGAATGTTGAAACATTTACCATCAGTTGTGTATAAAGAAGAAGTACGAAACGTCTTGTTTTTTTTACCCGATTCATTCTTAAATTAAATTTAGATCAAAACATAAATGCGTTTGAAATCATATAAACATTTACATAAGAATATATTTGATATAGAGGATAATATTGAACACCCAATGACAAATAAACCAACGTGTTATGCATCACTACACTTCTTTTCATTTCTGGAAGTTTTATGTAATTTTAAAATTGCGAATAAGAATATTAAAGTTTGATTTGAATAAGTGGGTATAATCAAAAGAAGCAGGGGTGGAATTATGCCTAAAACAACGGGGTCAAGCGACCCCATTGATTTTTAAGCCGGTAGTGTATCGTATAATACCGAAATTTTGAGTGAACCCATAGATTTGAAGATGTGAACCCATTAGTATTTGAAGATTCACATTAAAATCTAAATGTTGTTTTAGCTTGCTAGTAAATTCGCGTGTAACTTTGAAAGAGGTCGTGGGATCGATTTTTGCTATCATGCAAGCATCCAACTTTTTCCTCACTATAATTGTAAAATTATCAATTTAGCCTTACTTTTAACTACTTGAAAACCCAAACACAAATACTCCATTAATCTGCCATCCTCCCTCCCATGTCAACCTGCTAGATTTCTTTCGTTTTGTTTTGTTTACTTGCAATCTCATTTGTTGCATTATTTGTCCTTGGAAACACATACTATCCTTCCTATTTTTATTAGAAATATTACAACTTTTCAGGTATATTTTCACTACTAAAACACATTGGTTTTTTTGTAATAATTATGAAATTGTGTGAATGATTTTTAATTTTATTGTTACATTTTAAATCTAGTGTTACATTAGGTTTTTTCATAGATAATAACAGCTTTAGTTTGCCCCTTACTCGATATGACAATTTTTAATTTAGTTACCTCTGTAATCATCTTAGCACAATTTAAATCACTTTCAAAAACATAATTACACATTTGGAATCACCTTTAAAACAACTACAAACCAACTAAAATCATCTTAAGCCAGTTTTTTTACCCGACCCGATTGAAAAGAAAAATAATTTGGCGACCTGACCGGTAAAAGTAACTCCACTATGGACCGGAATATTGTGACCCCAGTGAAAAAATTTTCTGGTTCCGCCACTGAAAAGAAGTACGTGCCTACTCATGCGGAGAAGAAGATTCCAAGCATTAGCAAACAAATTGTATAGGAAATAGTGGTACCACATGCCGAAAGACAAGCACACTTTGCTACAGTAAAAGTATCTCCCAGCCAAATATTGCAAATTCTATCTCTATCTCTATATATAATAACTGAAAGAAGGTTTAGTAATATGTCGTGACTTTAAGCAATGTATCATCACATGATATATTTTTAGCAAGTAATTGCCACATGTCACTTTTTAACAATATGATTTCAACAAATAATTACCACATGATTGATTTTAATACAAATTTTATAGTAATTTCAGTTAGTAATCAACTTCGTCAATTTACTGATAAACTTTTTATTACTTTTAATTTACACTACTTAACTATTTTCCAATTACATTATACTTATTACAATTAGCCATCAATTTAATCAATCCCATCCAAAAATACTATCCTCTTAAAATTAATAATTATAACTATTAAACATCAAATGATCTAAAATATACATTCTTTCAAAATATAAAATTTTAAAATTTTTTAAATTTTAAAATTTGATTTTATGTTGCTAAAATTAACTCATAAAATTATATTCCCTACATACTTTCCCAAAATAATCATCTTACATTATTTCTAGATTTTCTATAATTTTGTTATACATATAAAGCTTTATATTCTCATTAAAATAAATCTGCAATGGATCTCTTTGTTCTGTACTATCGTTTTTGTTTTGAGAATACTTCATTATGGCGTGTAGTTTGATGAAAGGTTCCAGGTATTCTTCATATATTACCTTGTCTTTTTTCTATATTATACACTGACATGATGTAGGCTAGACTTTTAAAAATATTATTGAAGATCATTTCTTATCATGTTGCTAACGTAGTTTAACTTGAAGCAATAATTTTTCACATGACACATTCTCGATAGACAATCACAACATGTACTCTTCCCAGCAATATGGTTTCAAAAAATGATAATAAATTTATTAGAATCAAGAATCTAAATCAAACTACTTAAAACACACAATTTATGTATACTTCAAATGAAAATTTATTTTCAATTTTTTTATAGTTTTAAAATACATAATCCGACATTAATATATTCAACAAACATTGATTAATACCAAAATTAACGATCTTTCATCTTTTAATACTTTTATATATTTATTTTTCATAATTTATAGTGTTAATATGCATGTACATATTTTAAACCAATTCACAGTTCTTTATATTGAGTACTAGGTTAGAACCCCATGTATTACACGGGTTGAATAAATAAAATATTAAGTATTAGTAATTAGTAATGGGAATGTAATAATTATAAAATGATATGATTGAAATTACATATGAGTAATAATATAAGTAATAAAACAATGATATCATTATTTTAAACTTTTGTTTTTAAACCCTAATTACATTTTTAATAAACATTCATGTTATCCCTAGAGTAATTTTTATCCAGTGAGCGACAACTCTTCCACTCGGCACCGTCGGCTATTGCAAAACAAACCGTTTTAAAAAATATCAATATTAAAAAATTTCTTATTATAACTCCTAAATTTAGTTTTTTTGTTTTATAAAAAAATCATTTATAAAAGCATCTCTTTCTTAATTTATTGAAAAACAATTTTTAATCTCAAAAGAAATTAAATAATATTATAAGTATTTAAAGTAATTGTTTAATAGCAGAGAGAAACAGGAAAATTAAAATTAGATGGTCTAAAATTATGTCAAGTGACATCTTAAAACCTTTTTTTTATCATAATCTATAGATTAACAAACGGATATGCTATTTAAGTAAACAAATGATTAAACATTTAAAGTCATACAGTCAATTTATTAATTGATATCATGTTTTTTTGTTTTACTTTCATTTCATGAAACTACAATGTATTTTTTTAAATGATGGGTTTTTAGGTTTTAAAAGGTACTAGCTGAATCAGGTTCTTTTTATTTTTTATATATTTTTATAAATTCTTTATGTATCTATCTTAGAATTAGAGATTAAATTTCACAGTAATATTGGAGAATACATTTTTATCCCTAGAATTTTCGTGATATCTACCGACAAAAGGATATCGTTTAAGTTTCAAAGACAGTTCCCTCTATCATTTGTGATTATTATAAACAAAAGTAAGGGTCAATTATTATCAAGAGTTATTATTTTTTAAAACAACCACTTTTTACACACGAACAAATGTATGTCATATTATCAAGAGTAACAAAATAAAATGTACTAAAAGTGATTATATTGGATGACAATGATGAACTTTTAAGTACAACCACATATGTCGTATACAAAGAGATTTTTAGATATTTGTATACATTTTGTTTTTTTTCCTATGTATTAAAATTACTCATGTAATTTTATTTTGTATATATTTTTTTAATTCTCACGTTTTTATACTTTATAGATTTATATTCTCATGACTATTACTTTTAAATATATTTTAATGACAATTTTAATTTTTAACCCGTGTAACATACGAATTGTTGGCTAGTTTAATCTTTTTACTCTAATAAAATAGTAACTTGAAATGGCATGTGACAGCACTACAATCATCTTCACCAAAATTTTCCCGAATCTCTTTCATCTTAAATAATTACGTTAATTACTATCAATATTATTTAACATTCCTTTACGTTTAATTAATTAAAAAAGATCTATTTATTAATGTTATTTCTGTAGATACATGTGTCTCTAGTTTCTGATCTTAATGTAACATCTTTGTATTGTCTTACACTTATGTAATTGTACGGGTACTTAATGAAATACAATATGTGGTTGTGTTTAATGTTGAATATTTCATTAATTGGTATGTAATAATACTTATTGACTTAACTATATAGGTTGTGGTTGTTTGAATAATATCTAAATCAATTAATGACTATGAACATATTCAAACTTAATCATGTGAAGTTCTCATGCGATTGGCCCATGCTAATGGACCATACGCATGAACACTTCATGCTAATGAACCAATCGTATGAATGAACCAGAAGATTGGATCAGTCGTACGATTGAACATGAGATTGACTCAGTCGCACGATTGAACACTCAGTCGTGCGAATGGATCAACCGCATGACTCAATCGCACGACTGAATCATGAAAATGGTCCAGTCGCATGATTGAGAAACCTTAACCTATAAATACCACTTAAATCGTGAAAAAAATGACACTTCGAATATCTTGATACCCAGACGTACCCTAGCCGTCTAGAGACCTCAAGTAACCTGTTCCAACTTCAAAGATCACAGTAGATCGATTGCTAATCGTTCTTAACGTTTAGATTCAATCCTTAATTGATTCTACGTGTGTTCTCACTGATTGGATCGCCAATCAAATAGGATTCCGCACTATTTGATTCGGTATACGCGTAGATCTGTTAGTATTCGTCGAGTACACGATCCCCTAACAAGTGGTATCAGAGCTTTGGCTCTAGATTTACGTGTAATTCAATCGTTTTGATATAAAAATTGTGTTTTTACGCTCAAAAACGCAATCTTTTGTGTCAAATTGGGTTTTAGACGTCTCCTAATAGTAAAGTTAAGTTTTTTCCGGCATACGGCAATTAGGGTTAGCAAACATTCGTGTTTTTGCGTTCAAACACCTTAAACCTAGAATTTTTCGAAATTCAGCAGGTTCAGTCGGACGATTGACTCAATCGCACGATTGAGGTCATACGCATTCCCATACGCATAATTGGACTCAGTCGCACTTCTATTCGTCTGACTGAGAAGACTATTCGCATTGTTCATCCGCATTAGTTCATTCGGCCAACTGAGTCATCCGCATTTGTTCAGTCGCACGGTTGAACCATCCGCATAGTTCAATCGCACGAATAGCCCAATCGCACACCTTCATTCGGACTAATACAAAAGTTTGGTTTAAGTTAAAGCTAATAACAATGGAAGACCAATATTTAGCCTTTACAGTACGGAGAGACTCACATATATAAAATTTACTGCTACTGGAGAATGAGGTGGGGAATCACAATAAACCCCCAAAGCTGATCGCGTTAGATGAATATCCATAATGGAAACAATGTTTTGAGATCTACTTAAACGGAGTAGATCCAAATCTATGGGAGTCTATAGAGTCGGGTACAGCATGCCTATAGGAGCTGATGGTGTTAAACTCACACTTGGTGGCATGACTGACAGACAAAAGGTGAAATACAATGCAGAGAAGAAAGTTTATGCTTTGCTTACTCAACCAATTCTGAAGGATATTTTCCATCAATTCTCGGAATATACACAAGCAAAGAAGCTCTGGGATGCATTGGAGAAATGGTATGTCGGAAACGCATCATTGAAGGCCATAAAGGCTAAGGCTTTAAAGAAGGAGTTTGACAACTTCTCCTCAATGGGAAAAGAAAGCCTAGATGATGTGATCAATAGATTCTACCACTTGATGAGTGAGATGCACACTCATGGAGTATCAACGTCAATGGAGGACAAAGTGTCCAACTTTGCAGACGGGCTGCCGGAGAAATAGGTGTCATTTGTCTCCAATCTCAGACAGAATGGTATGCTAACGAAGTTAGATATCATTGACTTCATTCTGAAACTGAGAGAAGAAGAGCGAGGATGAAATACAGAGTTCAAAAGGCTTCTTATGATCAAAATCCAACGCTGTACAACGCCACTACTCAAGCCAAAACATCTGGAGCACCTCTTCAGACAACTTTTGTATCAAGCTCGTCTGGTCCTTCACCAATCTCTACTTCAGGGTCAGAAACGTCAGGGTCGTCTGGTACCCAATATATTGCACCTGAAGCAAATGTAGCAAAGCTGAAGACCGAGAACTTTGGCAATGTGATCGTTGAGGTAGCTAAAGAGCACATGGATCTCTTAGCTGCGGTAGTCCACTCCTATGATGGACTAATTGCTGGAAAGATTGGGAACTGCCACCTGGCAGATGAGGATTATGAGCAGGTGGATGAGACAGAGCTGGAGCGGATGGACATAATGTGGGCCTTAGCCAGTGCAGTCCGGAGAGCTAAGAAGTTTGTCAAAAAGACCGGACAAATTTGATTGCCAATAAGGACACTACATTCGGCTTTGATAAATCCAAGGTAACCTGCATGAACTGCGGTTATAAAATTTGATGATTCCCTTACTTTGATGATTCTCTATTTGTTTCGATAATGGTTTCCAATTATGATTTATAAAATTTCACCCTCTGGATCGGGGTGATTTCCTTATCCCGAGGATTGACTTCAATTATTTTCTTTGGAATGGCATTTCACAAATGACATGATCTCACCAAAATAGGATTGAAACCCGTACTTTGGTGACAAATGTCAATCTTCGATTGTTTTCTTGCTATTATGAAATCCAAACATCAAGATAGGCGTGAAATCCATACCTTGATGATAATATCATCTTTATGAATTGTGTTTGTTCAAATGAGACGACTTCATCAAAGTAGGAGTGAATTCTGGATTTTGATGAAGAAGTTCATCTTGTTATATTTTATTTTTGTAAAACTTCACCGTTGAGATGGGAGTGATTTCTCTTACCTTAATGGTGAGTTACCTCGTCTTATTTCTGTGGATCCTCAACAAGGAGTTGGGATCGAACTTTTTGATTGGTAAGTTAGTGGTCATACCTTGGGAATACACCATCAAGTTAGGAGTGAAAACCACACCTTGATGACTATTCTCATTTCTTGATCTTTCAACTTACCAAGTTTGTAATCAAGTGACGAGAAACATGTACTAACTTGTAGGGTGAAACAATGTTAGTGTTTCGACCTATCAAGCCAAAGCATGATCTCTGAACTTGAAGGGGACCCGATCGCTCTAGGTTGATTTTGATTCCAAGCTTGGAGCATTTAAATTCTTAAAATGATTTCTTTCCCTTTATCCTTATGTTTTGAATTGATCTAGCTATATCGAACCATTTATTCCCTATTATCAACTTTCATTTTGAGATATCATCAACACATGCTGGTGTGATGGTAGGCTTCTTAAACAATCTTTCTACTAAATAAAGACATTATCAACTTGTGGTTATGTCTTTCTAGTCATACGAATGTTCTCGACTGTACTTATGGGTTTGATGAATTACGTATGCAATCTATATTTGGAAATTTGTTACCTTGCAAAACATGGTTACAAATGCATGTCTTATTGTTCACGTTACTTCTTGAATCACTTTTGAACCCTTAACCTTGGAAATCTTTAAAACTCTATCTTGGTTTCGACTAACGAGACTCGTTATTACCTACATCGTGACGCGATATAACGGTTCATAAAATTTCGTAATTTGTAGTCATGGGTTTGGCATAAAGGAAAAGACGTGATTTGGTATGTATCCGATTGTCTTACCTTCACATATGACAAAACCTAACATTAGTGATCCTATGGATCTCCTGTTTAACTTTTCATTCATTAAGGGCCTCTTACCTTAGCTGTCATGATGACAATTGGTGCATTATAGACCGATTTACTAGAATTCAATTTGATTTATGTGGGATAACGGTCGAGAAATTGACTTGTAGCGTTTCAAATAGTCGTATACCGTGGTATGTCGGTAAATATCGATCGTTAAATTTTAATGATCGATTCATTTTCCTGCAATTAGCAATGTTTCTAGTTATCGTTGTGAACTCATTCCAAAATCTTCGCATATCGTATTATTCTTAGACCGACGGTTTGGTCAAAGGAGCAATATATATTCACAAGATATGTGTTAAGATCGTTTCGGTGACGTTTGGAAGTCTTAAATTCCGACGGTTACCTTTCTTATGTGGTCTTTTATTGATTTCAATACATCGTTTTACTACGAGATTATATTCTAGAAGTTGTGGTTTATAAGTCTAACATACCACGGTAACTCGTCATCGTCTTTCAACATTTCATATGCCAAATTTCAAAGCGTCTCATATTTCACTGGAAGAATTCAAATTGGCATGCATTATATCAAAAGACTTGTAAGATTCCATGAAATGGAACATCTCATCTGTAATCAAACGTCTATCACTGGCCATTGTACATTTACCTTTCATTATAATTCCTTTGTTCATCTAAGTTCATTTTTAATTTCGGGACAAAATTCTTTTAAGTTGGGGAGACTGTGACATCTCTTAATTTTGTTAACTTAGAAGTTAACTTTGTTAAATCTTAAAAGCGCCTTTTATGCTATTTTGAAACTTTGAGGTTTGTTATACTTAATAATTAATTTGGTGATTAACAATTAATATAATAATAATAACATTATAAGTGTTATAATGTTTATTATTATAAAATCTAAGGTGTTAATAAGCTTAAATAAAATAATAACTATATTACTATTATAATAATGACACTGATAATAATAATATTAATGATAATATATTAATAACAATAATAATCATAATAATAAGATTAATAATAATTATCATATTAAAATAATCTTGTAAAAAAATAGAAACAATATAAGTGTTATTATTTAAAACATGTATTTAACTAGCTTTAGCATAAAATAATAACATTTTAAAACTTCAGGGTCTAAAGTGTAAATTGGCTAAAACTAAAAACAAAACTTTAAGTTCTTGTTGTTAATTGTTGAAACCACAGGGACTATTTGTGTAAATTATCAAACCCAACCCCCACCCCTTTCTCTCTCCCCATATTTCCGGCCGCCGGCGGCCAAGTCCGGTGCGGCGCCGGCAACCCCAAATCTACCCGAAATCGTTAAATTTTGGTACCCAAACGATCCCAACCGGTTCAAGAACGTGATTCGAATTCAATGACGATTTTTAATTGAGTTAATTAGCGGTTATGGATCCTAAACAAGTCGAATAACCGTCAACTTTAAATCATTGAGCCGTTCAAACAGTTAAGGCTAATAACAATCCAATTAATCGAACCAAAACGATCGTTTATCTATCTCTAAATGATTATCACATCCAATTTCACCTAATAAACACATTTTCTTTGCAATTGATCATCACCTTCATCGTGACCTGCAACTTAATAGAGATCCATGTTCAAAGTTCTATTACACAGAATTAACAGAGGGCTTTTGCTAAAAATCGATCCTACGATCTATCTGCAAAGTTAATTTGATTAACATCAACGTTTTCGACTTGAATCAACACCCAAATAGTCGCGACCGTCTCTTCTCATTGCAACATTGATTCGAGCATCTTTCTGGTAAATACACACACCCATTATGCTCGGTTTTAATCAAGGATCAAAAGCCCTATGTTTAATTTGTGAATAAACATCGTTTGATGCTTCAATTTGATCTACTTTGTTCTAGGGTTCTTCAGGTTTTGAGGAAAGTTTTTAAGTGTGTTTAAATGATTATGGAACCAACATAAATCGCGGCTTAGAGCCTTGGTTCATTGGTTCCCCATCCACATGCTAACCTTGAGGTCCCGGGTTCGAACCCGGGCACCCTCAAACATTTTTTTGGGGGCCTTTTTAGCCCTCAAATTAGTTGTAGAAAATTTTTTGAAAATATAAAAATAGTTTTTGCAAACCTTAAAAATTTCCATGAACACCAAATAATATTCTAGATTTTTATAGTAATTTTAAAAAATTAAATAACTTGTTTTAAAAACATTTTAACAAACATTATTTTTGGTTAAATCCTATTAAAAGTGGGTCTCAACTAATAAATTAGTTTCGGTTCAAACGTTATTCCTTTAAAATCATGGTTAGCTTAAAATGTTTATTTAAATTTAAACCTCGATTACAAATGTTTTCTGTTAAAAATAATTAAATAATTATTTATATGCTTATGGACTTGATACAATAATTTAAAAATCATTTAAAATAATAATGGACATAATATTATCTTTATTATCTCTAAAATTTGGGAAATTATATACTATTCTTAGAAAATTATTAAGATTTAATTACATCATTTTTTTTATCTAATTTCATTTCTAAAATACTTAATCATATAAACCTATATAATTCCTTCTAATGGAATCAAAATGTAAATAACTACATTATAAACTTATTGCTTAGCAAAAACCTTAAAAATATTAACACCCTAATTCTTGTGAACGTTAATCGTATTGTTAACCTTAATCTTTATCTTGTAAGTTATATATTTAGGTGCTTGTAATGGATACTTTGGATTTATCTTTGGATCTTATGTTAATCTTTTATATCCTCTTGTGATGCCTATATCCATGTGAGTTGTCCTTGCCCCTTTTTTACTTTATTCCACACTATTTTGGGGTGAAACATGATACTTATACATCGTACACTTGTAAACGTTTGAGACTTATAAGCACATGCAATTCATCTTATTATTTTGTCATGGTTATTTGTGTGTTGTAAGTGTTTATATGAGATACATAGTTTGTTTACAATCATTAACTATTGCTAGCCTGGCGACGTCTTAGATCTTTGGGCCTGACAAGCCTATTTGGTGCTAAAGTTGATGTATTGCCAACTCCTAGGAGCCGTATGCTTGTGCACTAGGGAACCAAATACACTTAGCCAATCTTTTATACTTGTAATCAAGTCGAGGTTTGGTTGTAACGATATGTGTTTTATAACCTTACTAGCTTATAACCTATGACATGAATTGCTACTTGTAACCTTTTCATATTATGTATGAAAACCTTGGAACTCACCAACTATTTATAGTTGACCTTTTATTTTTATCATGTTTCAGGAAAACCCCCAAGTTTGAAGTGAACTTATGTTGCTGGCATATTCTAGGACTTGGACCTAGTTAATAAACAAAATGATTATGTTTGTTATTTCATGTTGAAACTTATTTCATTATTGAGACTTATGCTTGTAATGAATTTTGAAACTTATGAATAATATATTTGGATTTAATAATAGCGTTATGTGGCTGTGAACAATCGTAACTCTCACATCTCGACATTTCCGCCGTCAAGGTTGGGGTGTGACAGATTGGTATCAGAGCCCATAACTATAGGGATTTAGGTTATTAGAAATGGTGACCTAGACTATAGTTGCATGAACCTCTAGAAAGATCATTATACTTTTGTGCTTACTTATTGTTTACATGCTACATAATGCTATGCCTTTTGTGCAACTTGATGCCTTAGCATAGGATTGCCTTATGTATGCTTAAACTTAGTTATTTGTCTCCCTAAACTTAACTTTGACTCTTGACCCTCTCCGACAATGAACTTCCTAAACTTATTCTCAACGACATGTGAAAACTACACTTATCATCGTGGGTTCAATCCTTAGACTTTATATCTAATCTATGAAAATCTCATCAAGGTTTTGATTTCATAAACCAAAGAATTTGTGTGACACATAGACACCTGTGTTCTGGATTTCCTGGCAAAAGGCCTTCGGGCTAAGGCAAGCATATCGTATAAATCTCATTGTGAGACTAGTTATGCTTACCTGGGGATTTCTGGGATGAGTGATAAACTATGGTCAACATACACAAGTCTCTATGGAAAATGGGTCAATTTACCTTGACGTGTCAACGATTCCAAATGGTAATGCGTTACCAAATGGAACCATCCTCTTTGTGTCTTAAAAATCCTTGATTCTTTGATCTGGTTTACCACCAAAGTTTTAATATCTTCTCGTTCTTATCATACATAATGTTCCTGTTAATATTGAACCCATCCTACATTTCAACTCTTACGTTTAAACACCGTTACACGTTGAGCGTTTCATGTATCTATTTCTATACCTTGACTAACGTGTGCATGACTCTTAATCAACCTCATTGTCTGATAATGAGAAGAAGAAGACACCTGAGCTTCCCTCACCCTCGATTGGTCAATGGGTAACATTTATGATGTGTGATGCATCTGGGAAACCCAAGCCAGTGAAGGCTTGGGTCCTTGACATGAACTAATGTTTTCAAATTGAATTTGCAGGGTGTTCGATATAGTGCTAAAACTAACACATGGATTATTGACAGCGGAGCATCTAGGCACATGACAAGGAACAGGGATCTCTTATCAAATGTCAAACAGATAAAAGGAGGTCACGTTTTTTTTGCTGGAAACAAAGGTGGGTACATCACAGCTCAAGGGGAAGTAGGTAATCAGAAAGTGAAGTTTGACAAGGTAAACTACGTCCAACAAATTCAGAATAACTTGCTTTCTGTTTCTCAAATTTGTGATAAAGACTTTAAGGTAGTGTTTGACAACAAGAAGTGCTATGTCCTGAAAAAGGACTATGTCATCCCGGAGGATCAAGTATTGATGTCTGCCTCAAGATATAAGAACCTTTATGTCTTGGATCTATCGAAGGCCTCCACAACGGATCATGAAGTTCAGTGCTTCTTGTCAAAAGCTACTGAGAAGGAATCAATCTCATGGCATAGGAGAATGGGACACATTAATCCATGGAAGATGAATCACTTGATCTGAAATGATCTAGTGAGAGGAGTTAACGTCAAAAACTTCCAAATTCCGGATTTCTATGTTGCGTGCAAGAAGGGCAAACAGACGAAGAAGCCTCATAAGGAAAATAAAGTTTACTCTATCGAACTTCGTCTTGAACTTCTTCACATGGATGTGTTTGGTCCAGTCAGTACAAGAAGCATCGTAGACGACTTGTACTGCTATGTAGTTACTGATGACTACTCAAGATTCACTTGGGTGATGTTTCTGGAATCCAATCAGAACATTTGAAACATTCAAGGAGTTAGTAACTACTCTGGAGTCCCTATACAAGTTGAAGGTACGTAAGTGCGCTCAGACAACGGAACCGAGTTCAAGAATCAATGGATGGAGGTTTACTGCAAGGAGAAGGAAATTGTGCATCAGTTCACTTCTGCCTACACTCCTCAGATGAACGGCGTTGCTGAAAGGAAGAATCGTAGCTTGATAGAGACAGCACGTACAATGCTAGTAGACTCAAAACTGCCTATCCAATTCTAGAATGAAGCAGTTGCAAATGTATGTTATACACTAAATACAGTTCTGGTAGTTAAACGCCATGGAAAGACGTGCTACGAGCTACTACAACGACGTAAACCAAATCTAGAGTATCTCGAGCCGTTTAGCGCTCGTGCACCCTACTGAAGAAGACTCAGGAAGGGAAATTCAGCGAAAAGGCTGATGAAGTCATCTTTCTAGGATACAACATACGAACAAGAGGGTCAACAACCACTCAACAGGTCAGGTAGAAGTGTGGTGTAATGTTAATGTGCAGAGATACACCACACCACCTGCGAAAAGGACCCGCCTTCTTTTTCCACTATGATGGATTCTTCAAGTCCTTCAACATACCACTCTCCACTTCTGATGATGAATTAGCAACAAAGATGATGTATGATGTTCTAAACACACCACCTCAGGAATCTACATCATCGACATACAAGGCGATTTATCTACAACTCAGGGGAGCACTTGAAGAGAGTGACTCTTCCTCTGATGAAGAAGTTATGGAAACTGATCAGAACAATCAGGAGCAATAGGTTCCCCTATCAAAAGTCCACAAGCATCTGACATTGATGCCTCTGCGTCTTCGGAACCTCAGACTCCTACTGCCTCAGATACTGAACCGAATGTTCATAATCTTGATTCTGAGGTAGTTGTTCCAACCACTCCTGATTCACGACTAAATGTGTATCATCCTTTGGATAATTCATTGGAGATGTGAGATCAGGAGTTCAGACCAGAAATCAGTTGTACTCAGCTGATTATGCCTCAGTATGGAAAAGGGTTAAATTCATGATGGTTCATATCGTTGCTTTGTGTCTCAGTTTGAGCCAAAGTATGTTAGTGAAGCCCTGAATGATGAGCCATGGGTGAGTGCCATGCAAGAAGAACTTCTTCAGTTCATGAAGTTAGGTGTATGGACTCTGGTGGATAGACCTAAAGGTGCTAAGGTCATTGGCACAAAATGGGTCTTGAAATGCAAGAAAGATGATCAAGGTGTGATCATCAGAAACAAGGCTCGACTTGTTGTCCCAGGATTTCGACAAGTCGATGGCATTGACTACAATGAAGTGTTTGCACCGTGGCAAGAATGGAAGCAATCGCATCTTCCTTGCCTATGCATCTTATATGAAGATTAAAGTGTATTAACCTGATGTGAATAGTGCTTTCCTTCATGGTGAAATAAGAGAGAGTGTATGTCAGTCAACCCGAGGGTTCTAAGGATCCATATCATCGGGACAGAGTTTACAAACTCAACAAGGCTCTATATGGGCTTCATCATGCTTCCAGAGACTGGTATGAGAAACTCTCGACTCACCTTGCGAAACACAGTTTTTGTAGAGGTGTCATTGACTGTACACTATTCATAAAAGAAAATGATGGAGATTTACTGCTTGTTCAAATCTATGTCGATGACATAATCTTCGGTTCAAAGAACGAAGATCTATGTAAAGAGTTTGAAGCAGTAATGAAGGCTGAGTTTGAGATGAGTGCCATGGGAGAGGTGAAATTCTTTCTCGGGTTACAGGTGGATCAGACTCCAAAAGGGATTTTCCTACATTAGACCAAGTATGTAGGAGATATCCTCAGTCGGTTTGACATGGAGAATGCTTTTGCACCTGGAACTCCACTTGCTACAAACCATGATGTAGCACCCGACGAGAATGGTGATCTGGTTGATGCCACCATGTACCGAGGTATGATTGGATCTCTCATGTACCTCACTACCTCAAGACCTGATATCATGTACGCAACATGTTTATGTTCAAGATATCAGGCAAAGCCAAAAGTTAACCATCTGATAGGGGTCAAAAGGATCTTTCATTATCTAAAGGGTACTCCAACACTTGGGTTGTGGTATTCTCATGACGATGACTTTGAGCTGACAACGTATAGTGACTTGGATTATGGTGGCTGCAAGATGAACTACAAGTCTACTTCAGCAGGATGTCAATTCTTTAGGAGGAGATTAGTGACCTGGCAGTGTAAGAAGCAGACCTCGGTTGCTTTGTCAACTTGTGAAGCCGAATACATTGCTGCTGCAAGTTGCTGTTCACAAATCATATGGGTTCAACAACAAATGCGGGACTACGGTTTGGAATTCTTCTACTCCTATTTTTGTTGATAACTCTGCTGCGATTGCAGTAACGAAAAATCCGGTCCAACTTCCTAAGACCAAACACATCGGTATAAAATATGACTTTATACGTGATTGCTTTGAAAATAACTTAATCGATGTGATTAAAATAAATACTGATTTTCAACGCGCTGACCTCTATACAAAGGCTTTTGACAAACCATGTTTTTTATATCTGTTAGAGGTCAACGACGTTAAAAAGAAAAGTGATGTAATTCCCGATGATGACCACGTGTAGTCCGATGCGTATGTCCATTGTCTTTTAATTTTAATTTTATTTTTAGTTGTTTAAGTTGCTTAATTACATTAAGTTATTCGGTCGCCTATTAAAATCCTAAAAGCATAATTTGATTACGGTTTTAGAATTTTAGGGGGAGAATAGGTCAGTTAGTAACATTAAAAAACGAGGAAGAAGGAGAGGCTAGCTGATAGTAAGTAGATCGTATCTATGATACCGATTCAGTGACTTTGGAAAATGATAGTACACAGGTACAAATCACTTGGGACTTTAAAAGATTAAATAAAATAAGATGCGAAGTTCAATGTATAAGTCTGTGTAATCTGAGCAATATAAAAGGAAAGATGATAGTAAGACTAGCTACTACTAAGGTAACACATAGAAAGTAGACCTAGAGGTTGTTAGACCACAGATGATATGTTGGTAGATTCAACACAATAGACGATTAGACCTTATTGGTGATCTCAAGAACAAACTAAGTTGTTCAACAAGCTGTGGGTTAACATGTTATCCCTGGTTAACACAATCAACAAATTCCAATAAGGGGTGACGAGTAGAATAAACGCCACAAATGTGAGCGTAAGACCAAAATATGAGCAAAAGCAATCAAACTAATAACTCTTGTTGTTGGTGAGATCTATGCAAAAAGATGAAAAATGCTCAAACAAGAGGATAGGTTATGTGCCTCTCTGCTGTGCGGTGGCACTGACCTGAGGATAAGCATAACCTATATATTCTAGACTTCATTATTGTTTGCCGCCTCTCTGCTGTGCGGTGACACTGACCTGAGGATTGGCTTCTCTTTGAAAGTTCTAAGAATAGTTTCTTCTTGAAAATTACCTTGAGACCGCTCAAAAATCTCCTGAGGAATGTTGATTACCATATAAGTGTGGGATCCACAAATGCATGTTGAAATAATCAAACATAAACTATCACCAATCTGTGTCAAAATTTTGTGTATGGATTTAAAAGGACCAGTATACTAACAATCATCGTGGCTGCAATTCTTGAAAGTCCAAATCAATGTGGGGATCTAATAGTACTAGTATGATTTCCTAAACTTGCTAATGACTCTAGATGAAAAACAAGAATTGAGCATCAAAAGGTATTGATAACATGTCCCAAATGATTTGACTTGCCTGTATGATTCCAATTTGAATTGGTCCAGTTATGGTTAAAAGTAATTGAAGCTGCCTATTCCGGAACCGAATCCATTAGAATTCTATCTTAGGATTTACACCTCACACAAAAAGTTAAAAACAAGTTTAGTTTTGTATTTCAGTTTAAGTCTTTTATTTTGTTTCAATTTAGACAATTCAGTTTGTTTAATATTGGACTACGTCATGGAATTCAGTAAGGGATTTAATCATCTAAAAGGGTCACGTCTAAGGTGACCACACGTGCTTTTCAACGGTAAAATAAGTCGCGTATGAGGTGACGAATTTGTTTAAAAAGATCAGGTCTGAGGTGGTCAAAAAGTTTTTCAAGTTAAAATGTTCATGTCTGAGATGACCATATGCACATAAAGTTTAATCAAAAGTTAAAAAGGTTAAGTGAGAAATGTTCATAAAGTCAAAATCATGAGTATGATCCAATCGCACGACTGGACCATGAGTATGGACCTACAGTGCGAATGGATCACACTACAACAGCCGAATGGCCCATGAGTATGGACCATTCACCCGAATGGCTTATCAGAATGAGCCATTCGACCGAATGAAAGTGTGCGAATGAGTTAGTCGCCCGACTGAACTCCAGTTGGCCGACTAAATGTGGTCGACTGAGCCAATCGCACAACTGAGGTCCATTCGCCCGAATGAACCGAGTGAACGGGTTCAGTCGGCTGATTGAAATCAAATTCAGTATAAATAGGGCCACAGTCGATCACATTCAACTCATCACCCCCAATCGCCCTAATATCGCACTTCTTACCATTACTCTGCCAAATTTTCATCTGGCCCAAATTAGTTGATTATTCACATATTCTGACCTTAGTTGTTGATTATACAGGTAAAATGCGGTGTACCCATGCCAAAAACTCCATCGACTGGCCTCCAAAATCAAGAAATTGGACCAAACAAGAACCAAACCATTTAATGGACTAATAACCTAACTAAATTGAGTAAAATGTTGAAATTAATGGTATTAGGTTATTAGTTAAGTGATTGCGAGTCTAAAGAATCATTACAGGAAGTTTAATTTCAAGAATTGGTTGAAAATCGAATCTCAGTCGACCGAACAGTGGGTCATGCGACTGGACACTAGGATGAACTCCAATCGCACGATTGAGTTGGTCGAATGGCTCAATCGGCCGAATGGCTCAATCGGCCGAATGGATCATACGAATGAGCTCAGTCGGCCGACTGAACCAATCGCAGGTTCAGTCAACCGATTGAACTCAGTCGCATACTCAGTCACCCAAATGTATCCAGTCACATGCCAAGACAACCGACTGAAACACAGTCGCATGGTTCAGTCGCATGATTGAACCAGAATGAATTCAACCAAGTTAATTTGAACTGATTTGTGTCGTGTGGTTAGCTAATGTTCATGTGTTTTGTGTTACAGATTGATGGCGGGCAAGTGGTCCATCAACCCCAAGCACAACATCTGTGCTCACTTAGACTCCACAACTCGGAATGGTGCCGAGTTTGGAGGGATCATCGCTTTTCTCAAGCGATCAAGGATCCACAAGGCGATATCTACACCATGCACCCCCTATCGGTCTATACAATAGGCCTTTTGGGAGAATGCATCGGTTGATCGAACACGTGAGCCATACCGCTTAAGGACTTCTATCTTTGGTTTGGATATAGAGATCACGGCTGAAGACATTCAGCGTGTACTTGGGATGGGAGATGATACAGATCACCCCACTAGACTTCACCCGCTGACGGTGAGAGGGTGCTTCATGAGTATGAAGTACGCTAGGGATATAAATGCAGGGGTGCTCAACAAGAGCAACCTGTGTCCCCAGTACAAGTACTTGGAAAACATCATCCTCAAGTGCCTGGCGTCGCGAAGGGGTGGGTTCGATGACCTATCAGACCAGATTCAAAATGCCTACGTGGCATTGGTGCTGAACCACCCTTTCAGCTTTTCCGGCATGATTTTCTCTTATTTGATAGAGAACTTGGAGGCGAAGGGCAAAGAGGGTTTCTGCATGTACCCTAGGTTCTTACAGATGATTTTTGATGAGAAGCTGCCCACACTGCTAAAGGAGAGTCACGACGCTATGGCATTGGAGATTATGGATGATACGACCTGGGTCGTATGAAGGTTTACCGGGAAAAGCAGGTCAAGCCCCGGTAAAGAGACTCATAGGCCATCTGGCCAAGGTGGACTACGTGGCGCCGGGAGGCGTAAATGCATCACGTAGACAGTGATTCGGATGTCGAGCAGCTAAAGCTATGTCACACCCCAACCATGACGGCGGAAACGTCGAGATGTGAGGGTTAAGATTGTTCACAGCCACAAAACGCTATATTAAATTGTAAATTATTATCATAAGTCATGAAATGGAAAAATTACAATCGTAAGTCTTATACAAGAAATAAGTTCAACATAACATAATATAATGTAACTTTTTATTCATTATCTAGGTCCAAGTCCTAGATTATAGCATGCTTCAAAAGGTTCACTTTAAACTTGAGGTTGACCTGAAACATGATAAAAATAAGAGTCAACTAAAATAGTTGGTGAGTTTCCAAGGTTTTCATACATAATAAGAAAAAGGTTACAAGTAGCAATTCATGTCAAAGGTTATAAGCTAGTAAGGTTATAGAACACATAACGTTACAATCAAACCTCGACTTGATTACAAGTATAAAAGATTGGCTAAGTGTATTTGGTTCCCTAGTGCACAAGCATACGGCTCCTAGGAGTCGGCAATACATCGACTTTAGCACCAAATAGGCTTGTCAGGCCCAAAGATCTAAGACGTCGCCAGGCTAGCAATAGTTAATGATTGTAAACAAAACTATGTATCTCATATAAACACTTACAATACACAAATAACCATGACATAATAATAAGATGAATTGCATGTGCTTACAAGTCTCAAACGTTAATAAGGGTACAATGTATAGATAATCATGTTTCACCCCAAAGTAGTGTGAAATAAAATAAAATGGGGCAAGGAAAACTCACTTGATCAATAAGTATATAATAAGGATCAATAAGAATAATATATACCGTTCCAAGGTAAAACGTCACAAGACACCTAAATATATAAATATTACAAGGTTTAGATTAAGATTTAACAATTAAACATGAACTAGGTTCCTTAGAATTTAAGAGAGTTTTGTTAGCCAATTTAGTTTATTAATAATATATTTATACATATATATATATATATATATATATATATATTATATATATATATATATATATATATATATTTATTTTACAAAAATTAAGGAAATATTCTTACAAAATTGTAAATTATTGCATTTAGTTTGAGTATCATATAACTTTAATCGAAGAAAATGTACGATTTATTATTGATTCAAGTAACAATTTAATTTTTACATAAACTCATTCTTATAACAATAATTAAAATTAATAATTAAATATTACGGTATTTTTATAAAAATAAATTTACAGAAAAATCATTTTGTTAATTTAAAGGTTAAAAGTTAATGAAAATTATTTTTTGTAATTTTTTAGGAATTTTCTAGTAAAGAATTAAGGCCTAAAAAGGCTTTTAGAAAGAATAAGAGGGTGCCCGGGTTCGAACCCGGGACCTCTTGAATGTAAGGGCGTGTCGTGAACCGGTGTACCATGGCTTCCAGCCGCGGTATAACTCGATTCCATTTCCTTTTAACACCAAGTTCCCAACCTCAAGAACCCTAGTTTAGATCCGATCAAATTGATCATCTAAACGATCTTGATAACCAAATTAACCATGGGGCTTTTGTTTCCCATGGTTAATCGAGCATAACCATGTATGTAATTTACCCGAATACGTTCGAATTAGAGCAATCCTAAACGAAGAACAAGTCGCGGTCGTCGAACTCAGTGGATGAGAAATCCCCAATGATAATCCAATTAAATTTGCATATAGCCTCGAATGATGATCCCGATGCGAAGCCCTATGTTGATTCTGGTTCAATTCGTTCGGAGATAGGATTTTGGCAAGGTTACAGGTCGTGAAAGAAAACGGAAATTGGATTCGTTGTTTGTGTTGTTTCAGGTGAAATTGGAATTGATAGAAGCTTTAGACTAATTAGACGTTCGATTATGAATCATTTAATTTGGTTATTATTGAGTTTTAATGGTCGAACGGCTATAGGGGTTAGAAACGCTCGATTACTCACTCGATCGGGTTCATAACCGACGTATAAACGCAATTAAAGTCCATGATTGCGTTCGAATCGTGTTCAAGAACGTTTTGGGGACGGTTTCGGATTAAAAAAACATCGTTTTTGGTGGTTTTGGTGCCTCGCCGGACTTGGCCGGAGTCCGGCCGGTGAGGTCACCGGAAAAGCGGGGATGAGAAGGGGGGGGGGGGGGGGGTTGGATTTTTGCTAAATTACACCTTTGGTCCCTCAACTTTGATTTTCTATTATTTTATGCATAAAGTTCTATTTCAAGTTTCTAAAATGACAATTAACCCTCAAACTTAATTTAAGTTTATAATTTAAATATGGTTAAGTTTATTAATCTTTATTATTAGTAATCTTATTATTACTAATACTATTATACAATATTATTACTTATTATTATATTTACTTTTATTAATATTAACCTTATTATTATTATACATGCTTAACATTTCATGAAAACCCAATTACGATAAATAATAAACACAAACAATCAGCAAGTTTCAAAATTGACAAAGATAACCCTTGTAAGAGTAAACGAAGTTAACTTTTAGTTAACGAAAATACGAAATGTACAGTCTCCCTAACTAAAAAGAATTTCGTCCCGAAATTAAAAGAAATGAAACTATACAAATAAGAATGGGTATCTCTTCTTCATGTGTTCCTCACGTTCCCAAGTAAATTCAGCGCCACGTTTATTTTCCCATCGAACCTTGATGATTGGGGTTGTTGTGGTTCTAGTCTTCTTCATTATACGATCCATGATCTCTATAGGTTTCTCGACAAAATGTAATGACTCGTCGATCTGAATGTCTTCCAGCGGAACATACAGACTTTCGTCAGCCAAACATCTTCTCAAATTTGAGACGTGGAACACAGGATGAATTCCACTAAGGTCGGAAGGTAACTCTAGTTTATAAGCCACTTTCCCAATCCTTTTCAGGATTTTGAAAGGTCCCACAAATCTTGGAGCCAGTTTGCCCTTCTTTCCAAAACGAACCACACCTTTCCACGGTGAAATCTTGAGAAGAACCATCTCCCCAACTTGGAATTCTAATGGCTTACGTCGCTTGTCAGCATAACTCTTTTGACGACTTCTCGCCACTTCAAGGTTCTTGCGAATAATAGGAACTTTATCGGTCGTCTCTTGTATAAGTTCAGGACCAGTGATGAAGTTTTCACCAATGTCGGTCCAACAGATCGGTGAACGACATTTTCGACCATAAAGTGCTTCAAACGGTGCCATCTTGATACTCGAGTGGTAACTATTGTTATACGAAAATTCCGCAAGCGGTAGGTGCGTATCCCAATCGCTACCAAAGTCAAGAACACAGAGACGTAGCAAGTCCTCCAAAGTTTGGATCGTTCGCTCGGTTTGACCATCAGTTTGAGGATGGTAAGCCGTGCTTAGATCTAATTGTGTACCCAAGAGTTCTTTCATAGATGACCAAAAATGTGAAGTGAAACGAGCATCTCGGTCGGATATAATGTGCAGAGGTACCCCATGGCGACTTACAATCTCATCAACGTATATACGAGCTAACTTTGATGTCTTGTAAGTGTCGCGTATGGGTATGAAATGTGCCGACTTGGTCAATCGGTCAACGATCACCCATATGCTATCATGTCCTCGAGAGGTTCGAGGTAGCTTTGTTATAAAGTCCATGGATATGTGTTCCCATTTCCACATAGGGATCTCGGGTTGCTCAAGTAATCCACTTGGACGTTGATGTTCGGCTTTAACTTTCGTACATGTGAGGCACTTAGCTACATAAGTCGCTATGTCTTTCTTCATTCCAGGCCACCAATATTGACCACGTAGGTCCATGTACATCTTATCGGAACCAGGATGAATAGAATAACGAGTTTGATGAGCTTCGTTCATAATAAAGGTACGAATGTTATCGCGATTTGGAACCCAAATACGATTGGCGAAGTACATCAACCATTGGGTTTCGTTTCCAATTGGGTTAGAAGATTATGCTCCAACTCATCCTTCATTCTTCCTTCTCGTTGAACCATTTGTTGAGCCTCCAGGATGCTAGACTCGATGTCACTATCTATTCTCAGGTTTTGTAGTAGTACGGTGGTCTCATTGACATCTAGTCGAATTTCAGTTTCGAACTCACCCAAGGTGTCAAACCATTGACGTCGATCTCGAATTTCTTGGAATGAGATCATCTTGTTGTGAATCTTTCGGCTCAGTGCATCGGCCACAACGTTTGCTTTACCAGGATGGTAACGAATGTCACAATCATAGTCACTAATCAACTCCACCCAACGACGTTGTCTCATATTGAGATCTTTTTGATTGAAAACGTGTTGAAGGCTTTTGTGATCGGTGTAGACTATACATTGCGTACCAAACAGGTAGTGCCTCCAAATCTTCAAAGCAAATACAACAGCACCAAGCTCGAGATCATGAGTTGTGTAATTCACCTCGTGAACCTTCAATTCCTCGATGCGTAAGCTATGACCTTCCCTCGTTGCATAAGACACAACCAAGGCCTTGTTTAGATGCGTCACAATACACAGTGAAATCATCGTTTCCATCGGGTAGGGTCAAGATAGAAGCATTGCATAACTTATGCTTTAACGCTTCAAAAGCTTCTTCTTGCTCGGAACCCCACTCGAAGGGTTTATTCTTTTGTGTCAAAGTGGTGAGCGTTTTCGCGATCCTCGAGAAATTGGCAATGAATCACCGATAATAACCAGCAAGACCAAGAAAAGAACTAACTTCGGTAGGAGTTGTAGGAACACACCAATTCTTCACAGCTTCCACCTTTGCAGGATCAACGTGAATTCCTTGGCTATTCTCCACGTGTCCTAGAAATTGAACTTCCTCGAGCCAGAAATCACACTTCGAGAACTTTGCGTACAATTGCTCTTTCCTTAACAACTCAAGAACCAATCTCAAAGCAGCTCATGATCGGTGGTCTTGGAATAGATAAGTATGTCATCAATAAAGACGATCACAAACTTGTCTAGATAAGGCTTGCATACTCGGTTCATGAGATCCATGAAGACAGCAGAAGCATTGGTTAAACAAAAGGCATCACCATAAACTCATAGTGTCCATAACGAGTACGAAAAGCGTCTTTGGGATGTCATCCTCATGAACTCGTAATTGATGATATCCAGAACGTAGATCAATTTTCGAGAATATGGCAGCTCCTTGAAGTTGATCAAACAAGTCATCGATGCGAGGAAGAGGATAACGATTCTTGATGGTAAGTTTGTTAAGCTCGCGATAATCGATGCACATACGAAACGATCCATCTTCTTCTTCACGAAAAGAACAGGTGCACCCCAAGGCGAAGAACTAGGACGGATGAAACCTTCTCGGACAGCTCTTGCAGTTGACAAGAGAGTTCTTGCATTTCCGACGGTGCAAGCCGATATGGTGACTTGGCCACGGTTTGCTCCCGGTATCAAGTCAATTTTAAACTCGACTTCACGCACGGGAGGTAAACCACTAAGGTCATTGGGAATACTTCAGGAAAGTCTCGTACGATAGGGACATCCTTAAGTTCTTTCCCTTTGACTTTCGTGTTGACCACATAAGCCAAGAAGGCCATATACTTCTTGTTTAAGCACTTTCGGGCTTGAGTGCAAGACATGAGTTTAAGCCCTTTGGAAGATTTTTCACCGAACACCTTCAACGTATCTCCGGAGGGTAACGGTATACGAATGCACTTCTCGAAACAAATGATCTCGACATGGTGTTTGGCTAACCAATCCATACCAATGATGACGTCAAAGCTTCCAAGTTTCATAGGGATAAGATCGATAAGAAAATCATGCGTGTCAAGACTTAAGATGCAATCACGAATGATAACGTCAACGGTGATCGGTTCTCCATCGACAACTTCAACAGTAAGAGGTCTTTCTAGTTTCGTATGTGGCTTAGCAAGTATGGGTTCAAACTCTAATGAAACAAAACTTTTATCGGCTCCAGAATCAAATAGGACATATGCATAAGTTTTGTTAATAAGGAACATACCTGTTCAATTTTTAAGGTATTTAACGATACAGGTAAGGTATGAAATGAATCGGATCACAAAAGCTAAAGGTGAGTTAACGTACCATTCACCACATCGTTGTTTGCTTGTGCTTGGTTAGCGTTGATGTTGAAAGCACGTCCTCGGGCTTGTGGAACATTATCCACAAGACGAGGGCATTGTGGGCGAAAATGGCCAGGTTCCCCACAGTTGTAGCAAACACGGTTCATGACCACAGCGGCATTGTTAGGTGCACGGTGGCAAGTCGCCACCAAATGACCATATTTACCGCATAAGGTGCAAATGCGGCATGGTTGATTCCCCGGATGATGATACCTACACGTATTGCACATCGGCTGAGGACCAGCATAGGCTCTAGCCCCAGGCACTTGTGCCACAGGTGTAGCCACAGGTACAAGTTGTCTTTGGGTTTGTTTGGGTGCAGCCACGGCATAGTTAAGCGCCGGTGTGAACTTGCGCTTCTTCTTGTTGTTGTTGCTGTAAGACGGTTCAGCTTTAGTCTCCTTAACCGCCTCGGTAGCCGTCTTCTCTACCTTCTTTGCACCCTTCACAGACATGGTGCCCGCTCGTATATGGTTCTCGGTGAGTTGAGCGGTGATAGTAATGGCTTCTTCCAAGGTTGTGGGTCGGCTACCCACCACAGCATCTTGAATTTGGGGTGGTACACCCTTGATGAACTTCTCGATGTTGCGGGGAACAGTGTCGACCATATGGGGCAGCAGTATACTCAACTCATGATGCCTAGTTGAGTAGGCTAAATGATCACCATCGTTTTGTTTCAAATTCCAAAATTCCTCCTCCAGTTCTTGCAGTTTGCTTCTCGGGCAGAACTTCGCGATGGCGATGTTCTTGAACTCTTCCCATGTAAGTGCTAGAATAGCATCGGGTCCACGATTCCTCCTCTCACTGTTCCACCAGGTGAGAGCCCTTTGTTGGAACATACTAGTGGCATAACGAACCTTGAGTGCATCGGGACACTCACAATTGATAAAGGTATTCTCCATACTTTCGAACCACTCAAGAAGACCAGTGGCTCCTTCCTTGCCACTAAAACTAGTGGGTTTGCAAGAGCTGAAGTGTTTGAAGGTGCAAGTTTGATTATTCCCGTGTTGATTGTTCCCGTTTTGATTGTTGCTATTCTCTCCATGACCATTTCCATTGTTGCTAGCGTTGGTCATTAAGGTGCTATTAAGTTCAGCAACCATGGTCGGAATGACAGCAGCCATTTGTCGAGCAATCATGGCGGCTAACTTACGATCGGAACTCCCACGCTTTCCATGATGACGAGACATGCTGGAATATACAAATGAGTTAGATATGAGAATTGGAATAACAAGGATTAATGTTCAACAAGGATAAGGCAAAAGTTGTAAGGCACATGGAATGATTCCATTTGGTAACGCATTACCATTTGGAAATGTTGACACGTCAAGGTAAGTTGACCCACTCGCCTTAGAAATTTGTGTATGTTGACCATGGTTTATCACTCATCCCAGAAATCCCCAGGTAAGCATAACTAGTCCCGTAGGATTTATGCGATATGCTTGCCTTAGCCCGAGGGCCTTTTGCCAGGAAATCCATAATACAGGTGTCCATGTGTCACACAAATTTCTTAGGTTTATGAAATCAAAACCATGATGAGATTTACATAGAGTAGACATAAGTCCAAAGATTCAATTCCTAAGCATAAATATACGATTTCACGTGTTGATGAGAATAAGATTAAGAAGTTTCATTTGTCGGGGAGAGTCAATGAGTCAAAGTTAAGTTTAGGGAGACAAGTAACAAAGTTTAGACAATTACAAGGCAACCTATGCTAAGGCATCAAGTTGCACATAAGTAAAGTATAGCATTATGTAGCATGTAACAATATATATATTTCTAAGAATATAATATTATCCTATGAGGTTCATGCATAAGCTATAGTCTAGGTCACCATTACTAATAACCTAAATCCCTATAGTTATGGGCTCTGATACCAATCTGTCACACCCCAACCATGACGGCGGAAACGTCGAGATGTGAGGGTTAAGATTGTTCACAGCCACATAACGCTATATTAAATTGTAAATTTATTATCATAAGTCATGAAATGGAAAAATTACAATCGTAAGTCTTATACAAGAAATAAGTTCAACATAACATAATATAATGTAACTTTTTATTTCATTATCTAGGTCCAAGTCCTAGATTATAGCATGCTTCAAAATGTTCACTTTAAACTTGAGGTTGACCTGAAACATGATAAAAATAAGAGTCAACTAAAATAGTTGGTGAGTTTCCAAGGTTTTCATACATAATAAGAAAAATGTTACAAGTAGCAATTCATGTCATAGGTTATAAGCTACTAAGGTTATAGAACACATAACGTTACAATCAAACCTCGACTTGATTACAAGTATAAAAGATTGGCTAAGTGTATTTGGTTCCCTAGTGCACAAGCATACGGCTCCTAGGAGTCGGCAATACATCGACTTTAGCACCAAATAGGCTTGTCAGGCCCAAGATCTAAGACGTCGCCAGGCTAGCAATAGTTAATGATTGTAAACAAAACTATGTATCTCATATAAACACTTACAATACACAAATAACCATGACATAATAATAAGATGAATTGCATGTGCTTACAAGTCTCAAACGTTAATAAGGTACAATGTATAGATAATCATGTTTCACCCCAAAGTAGTGTGAAATAAAATAAAATGGGGCAAGGAAAACTCACTTGATCAATAAGTATATAATAAGGATCAATAAGAATAATATATACCGTTCCAAGGTAAAACGTCACAAGACACCTAAATATATAATATTACAAGGTTTAGATTAAGATTTAACAATTAAACATGAACTAGTTCCTTAGAATTAAGAGAGTTTTGTTAGCCAATTTAGTTTATTAATAATATATTTATACATATATATATATATATATATATATATATATATATATATATATATATATATATATATATTTATTTTACAAAAATTAAGGAAATATTCTTACAAAATTGTAATTATTGCATTTAGTTTGAGTATCATATAACTTTAATCGAAGAAAATGTACGATTTATTATTGATTCAAGTAACAATTTAATTTTTACATAAACTCATTCTTATAACAATAATTAAAATTAATAATTAAATATTACGGTATTTTTATAAAAATAAATTTACAGAAAAATCATTTTGTTAATTTAAAGGTTAAAAGTTAATGAAAATTATTTTTTGTAATTTTTTAGGAATTTTCTAGTAAAGAATTAAGGCCTAAAAAGGCTTTTAGAAAGAATAAGAGGGTGCCCGGTTCGAACCCGGGACCTCTTGAATGTAAGGGCGTGTCGTGAACGGTGTACCATGGCTTCCAGCCGCGGTATAACTCGATTCCATTTCCTTTTAACACCAAGTTCCCAACCTCAAGAACCCTAGTTTAGATTCGATCAAATTGATCATCTAAACGATCTTGATAACCAAATTAACCATGGGGCTTTTGTTTCCCATGGTTAATCGAGCATAACCATGTATGTAATTTACCCGAATACGTTCGAATTAGAGCAATCATAAACGAAGAACAAGTCGCGGTCGTCGAACTCAGTGGATGAGAAATCCCCAATGATAATCCAATTAAATTTGCAGATAGCCTCGAATGATGATCCCGATGCGAAGCCCTATGTTGATTCTGGTTCAATTCGTTCGGAGATAGGATTTTGGCAAGGTTACAGGTTGCGAAAGAAAACGGAATTGGATTCGTTGTTTGTGTTGTTTCAGGTGAAATTGGAATTGATAGAAGCTTTAGACTACTTAGACGTTCGATTATGAATCATTTAATTTGGTTATTATTGAGTTTTAATGGTCGAACGGCTATATGGTTAGAAACGATCGATTACTCACTCGATCGGGTTCATAACTGACGTATAAACGCAATTAAAGTCCATGATTGCGTTCGAATCGTGTTCAAGAACGTTTTGGGGATGGTTTCGGATTAAAAAAACATCGTTTTTGGTGGTTTTGGTGCCTCGCCGGACTTGGCCGGAGTCCGGCCGGCGAGGTCACCGGAAAAGCGGGGATGAGAAGGGGGGGGGGGGGGGTTTGGATTTTTGCTAAATTACACCTTTGGTCCCTCAACTTTGATTTTCTATTATTTTATGCATAAAGTTCTATTTCAAGTTTCTAAAATGACAAATTAACCCTCAAACTTAATTTAAGTTTATAATTTAAATATGGTTAAGTTATTAATCTTTATTATTAGTAATCTTATTATTACTAATACTATTATACAATATTATTACTTATTATTATATTTACTTTTATTAATATTAACCTTATTATTATTATACATACTTAACATTCATGAAAACCCAATTACGATAATAATAAACACAAACAATCAAGCAAGTTTCAAAATTGACAAAGATAACCCTTGTAAGAGTAAACGAAGTTAACTTTTAGTTAACGAAAATACGAAATGTTACAAGCTACCTGAAGACGACTACGACGACGACGACAGCGGTGATGGTGGATATGCAGGGCCCACTCAACCAAGGGCCCTCACTGCTGATATAGCATCTCCAGCATCCACCCAAGGTGGAGCAAAGGCTGCAGAGTTCCATGAGGACTTTTGTCTTGATGATGAGGAGGATACGGATGAGGAGCCCCTAACCCGCACTGTGGGGAACCGGGTGGTTGCCACCGACCGAGGTATTCAGGAGGTTGGTGGACGCCCTGGCAAATCTGGGGAGGTTGACACGGATCCTTCGTATGCTCCTGATCAGTCCAGTAGTGTTTTAGGGGGAGCATCCACCTTGAGGGGATCGAGGAAGAAAAAGATGGCTCAGTCCCACGGGTTGAAGAAGAAGAAGAGAAGAATGATCTTCATTACCACCACCACTACTACCACCTCTTCTACCACTCCACCCACTACTACCATCCCATCCACCACAGTATCTACCACCTCACACACCACTACCACAACCTCTCCACCACCACCTTCATCTATACCAACCATAATCCTCACCACTCCACCACCACCTTCATCTATACCACCCCCAATCTTCACCATCCCACCACCACCTTCATCTATACCACCCTAATCTTCACCACTACCACCACCACCACTAGCCACCATGCAAGACCATTATCTTACCCCTCTAATCCATCTGGATCCTCTCTACCTCCTAGTGGGGTAGAGGAAGGATAACACTTGATCCGTTATATACTTATACTCCAGCTCTCAGCACTTAATTGTATGGTGCTGAAGCTGTTGGCAGCCGACGGCGAGAAGACTGCCCAGATTCATCAGCTAGTAGATCTTACTGTTGCACAATCTCAACAGATATCTCAGCAGGCTCAGTAGATTGAGCAGCAGGCCTAGCAAATTGCTGCACAAAGCTCAGAGGTGTCTCAACTCCAGGAGCAACATGTCCAATTAGCCAAAAGGATAGAGGACTTGGAGACCACCAACAAGACCATCATGCTGAGGCTCAAAGGATCTAAAGAGGAGCCACTAAAGATCAAAGAGGAAGATGGAGATGATGGTGATGATGATGACAGTGATGATGATGATGATAATGGTGATGAGCAAGGAGATGATATTGATGTTGGTGATGATGCTGATGATGATGTTGATGATGATGATGAGGATACATCTACTACGGGTGCCACATCTGCGAGTGAAAGGAGGACAAAACGAACTCAAGACTAAGGTGCCTCCACTTCAGCCCTGTCAGCAGAGGAGCATATGATACAAGACAAGAATCCAAACTTCCAGAGAGATGAATATGATGTTGCTCCCTTCCAACAGATCAAGACTCAGCTCATGATGATTCTTGATCTGCAGGGTATTATCAGGAGATCAGTGAATTACACTCCTGAAGAAGAAGAGATAATTCATGATCTCACAGACGAGTAACTTGCCGAAATTTTCCGACTCAATCCAGATGAGATCATGAAAGATGCTCCAATAGTCCAAGTTGAAAGTGACGATGAGCTCAACGACCTTGATAAGATCGAGATAGAGGATGTCACATACCAACACTATCCAGAGTACACTGACATTAAAGGTAATGTCGTTCCCAATCTGGGCGACAATCTTGTCAGTGAAACTTTTGAGACTCTGGATAGAATGGATGAAGAGTCAGACAAGAAGGAAGACACAACCCACACCTCGGAAGCTGAAGTTAATATCAGAAAACTGAGTGGGCTGCATGCTTTGAAGAAATACGAGCCCAACACGGTGCTTCAACGTCAACTGCCTACACCAAGCTGTACAAAGTGAAGAAACATCAAAAGGTGTCGGGCAGAATCATAGCTTGGGCGAATTTTGAAGACCTCAACGTTTATGCGGTTAAACGTGAGAAAGGGATTGAGTACTTCAGGTTCCCACATGACCTGAAGACTCTTCTGGGATTTGAGCTAAACCAGTCAGCAAAGTTAAAATTGCTATACGCTGACCTAAGGAAAATGTCAGGCTAGTTTGAGACTGCTCTTAAAAAGAGTACCACACTAGATGGGTCAACTTCAAACCTCAACAGCCAACGAGGTATCTTAGACGGTCTAAGGTTGATCCCATAACTGGAAAACCCAAAATAGTGCTGAAGTGGAGTCCCCCGCACACAATGTCAAAGTTCCCTCTACGGGAGATGCCACAGGACTTCACTCCACACTTCAAATGGTGGTACTATGATTGGAGGACAGAAGAGGTAGTCATAGTTTTGAATAATAATGGTGTTATGGAAAACATAAGGGTTTTCGACCCAATGTGGCTTACAAACTTTTCTGCAGATGATGTTTATACAGTGTACAAGTGGCCATTATTCTATGACTCTCAAGATATTGTACAAGCTCTACAATTTCAGAACGTTATAAGACTTTGTTTTGCTTTTGAGATACACACCGAAGTCACTAGAGAAGAGAAGTACAAGTAGTTTGAGGAACTTATGAAGGATGTAAGACATTAGACGAAAGTAGCTCCAAGGGGGAGTTTGTAGATACATGTGTCCCTAGTTTCTGATCTTAATGTAATATCTTTGTATTGTCTACACTTATGTAATTGTATGGGTACTTAATGAAATACAATATGTGGTTGTGTTTAATGTTGAATATTTCATTGATTGGTATGTAATAACGCTTATTGACTTAACTATATAGGTTGTGGTTGTTTGAATAATATCTAAATCAATTAATGACTATGAAACATATTCAAACTTAATCATGTGAAGTTCTCACGCGATTGACCCATGCTAATGGACCATACGCATGAACAACTTCATGCTAATGAACCAATCGTACGAATGAACCAGGAGACTGGATCAGTCGCATGATTGAAACATGAGATTGACTCAGTCACACGATTGAACACTCAGTCGTGCGAATGGATCAACCGCATGACTCAATCGCACGACTGAATCATGCAAATGGTCCAGTCGCACGATTGAGAAACCTTAACCTATAAATACCACTTAAATCGTGAAAAAAATGACACTTCGAATATCTTGATACCCATACATACCCTAGCCGTCCAGAGACCTCAAGTAACCTGTTCCAACTTCAAAGATCGTAGTAGATCGATTGCTAATCATTGTTAACGTTTACATTCAATCCTTAATTTATTCTACGTGCGTTTTCACTGATTGGATCGCCAATCAAATAGGATTCCGCAATATTTGATTCGGTATACGTGTAAATTTGTTAGTATTCGTCGAGTACACGATCCCCTAACAATTTCTAAATAAACAATTTTAACATAAATTAATAAAAATTTCTAAAGCATAAAAAGTTTTTAAATATGTAGGATATTTTGAAAGTGGTATTTTTAAAAAAATTATTTTTTAAAACCAAAAATAATTAATCTTTATGACTCTAATAAAAGAGTAACTTAAAGTACCACGTGGCAGCACTACAATCATCCACACCAAAATATTTCAGTTTCTCTATCATCTTTGATAATTAGTTTAATTACTAATAATATTATTTAACATTCATTTACATTTAATAAGTAAAAAAAGATCTATTTATTAATGTTATTTCTAAATATACAATTTCAATATAAAATAATAAAATTTTCTAAAGCATAAAACTTTTTTAAAAATATGAAATATTTTAAAAGTGGTACTTTTAAATTTTAATTTTTTATAACCAAAAATAATTAATCTTCCTACTATCATAAAAAGTAACTAGAAATGACACCTAGTAACATTACAATCATCCTCACTAAATTTTTTTTGTCTCTCTCTCTTTCTCTCATCTAGAATAATTACATTAATTACTAATAATATTATTTAATAGTTTTTTGCATTTAATAAATTAAAAAATAGATCTATTTATTAATGTTATTTCTGTTAATTTGGCTACATCGATAAGCATCTGAGCATGTTCTTGACGGAAGGATAAAGAACAGAACAAACCAAAAGTCAAATAATAACACAAACTATAATTGAATGGTTTCATTATTAAAACCTAACGATTACAAGCTCGTTACAACATAAGAATCAAGACTCTTAGCAAGGGGAAGATCGAGCATGATCTCCCCTCTCATCCGGCAGCCCTAGGCTCCGGGTAGACTTCCTCTCAAAACCCTTAATCTCTCTACATATTGAAACTGGTATATATAGGCCTCGACACATATTAGATGCGACTGGGCCCATTCATGCGATTGGACCATGCGTATGGTTCAATCGTACGACTGGACCATGCGTATGGTTCAATCGTACGACTGGACCATTCTCATGGTTCAGTCTTACGAATGACCCAATCGTATCTCTCAGTCGCATGACTGGTCCATTAGCATGGCTCAGTCGTACGAATGAGTCTCATTCGCATATGCTCTTGCGAATGACCCAGTTTCATGTGTTTACAACATATCAGGTGTAATACATTAAGCCTAGACTATTTGACAAGAGACGTACACACTATATATGACTATATATGCTCCAACAAATTCCCCCTTGGACGTTGCTTGCGAATAGTAGATAACACCTCTTACAATCTTCAGTCAATCTTTGCTCTGGTTTCCAATAGAATCAAACGAAAAACCATATTAGCCAACGTTGCCGATCCGTCAGGTTACACACATCCCCAAAAATGAATTTAGGCATAATAGCTTTCGTTTACTTTGTAGAACACCATCATCGCAGCAAGATTCCCCATATGACTGATTTTTCCAGATAATGACATGAACAGTTTTCCATTGCTTCAATCTTCATATAGTCTAACCTAATTAACATCACCACCTACAGAAATTCCCCCTCACATTCAGCATATCCCAATATATAGACATTGTGCTCTCCTGGCGTCTTCACACTGTGTATTGGGCAAAAGGTTGAAGGTTCCAATCCATAGTTGACAATATCAAACAAATCAGCATGCATGTAGATTCATCATCAGAAACCTGCTCACATCATCACTTTCTGATTGCGTCTTCAATTTCTCTATACATGGATTCCCCCTAAGAATGAGAATCCTCTCTGTGCGGATAAATATAACTTGATTGGCCCATAAGTAGTCAGATGCTCCTGACTACCCCACAAAATCAGCACCGACTGCTGACATCTTCTCTTCTCTCTTTCGTGTTCCAAATACATTCACCTATTCTGGAAGTCCGACGAATCATGGGGTATACATCGAACTTATTTGACAAAAGAACCTCAGGGTGAATATGCTTTGCCCATCCTCAAATCTGTGCAAGAAGCAGTTCCAGATCTTTTTTTGGTCTGGAACAAATGTGGATGAGTCAATGCGGATGACTCATTCATGCGATTGAACATACGACTGGTCCAGTCGCACGACTGAACATACGACTGGTCCAGTCGCACGACTGAACATACGACTGGTCCAGTCGTACGAATGGTCTATTCGGATGGTCCAGTCGTACAAATGCTCCATTCGCATGAACGGGTCTGCACGCAGATTTTCAAATCTGCGGCCGCCAGGGCTACCCAAAACCCTAATCTGAAGAATTTTACATGAACCAAAACAAGATAGGCATCATCAGATTTGAAAGGGTGATAGGAATGTGGTTTCGAGTCCGATTTTAACATAGAAACTACACATGTAACCAGATCTGAGCAAAACACGAGGAACACGAAGTGGATTTAACGTCAAGATCTGAACTTTGATCCAGAAATCAAGAGCTCGGGTTGCTAGAATGATTGTTAGATCATTCCAGTAGTAAACGGCTTTGATACCAATTGTGAATTCAACTGAATCGATAAACATCCGAGCATGTTCTTGACGGAATGATAAACAACAACACAAACCAAAAGTCAAACAATAACACGAACTATAATTGAATGGTTTCATTGATAAAACCTAACGATTACAAGCTCGTTACAACATAAGAATCAAGACTCTTGGCAAGGGGAAGATCGAGCATGATCTCCCCTCTCATCCGGCAGCACTAGTGTCAGGATCAGTGATCGCAAGTTTGATGTAATTGAGCGTAGCACAGCGGAATATGAACAAGAATTAGACAAATTGTAGCAAGAATTTGATGCTCGTATGCATTAAGAACAAATACGGTTATAACGAGAGAATATATTTCTGTAACAAGGAATGTTTTAATAATATCGAATATTTCTGATCAAATCATTCATTTTATTACATTAGGTTGACACTCCTTATATAGAGTGCAATCGCTGCTGTTATCACGGGTAAGTGACAACTGGCAGATCTATTACAAAAATAACTAACTCTTAACAAACTACTAAAATGTTCACAACTACTGAGAACATATCAGAGTGTAAGTACAAAATAAGAAACTACTGATAAGAAACTACTGAAACTACAACGACTGAAGAACAAGCTCTTCAGTCGTTTTACAAAACTACTGATAAATATAAAAATACTGATGAGCACAAAAACTGAAGAAGTATTCTTCAGCTGTTGTGTCAAACTACTGAAAAGATAAAACATAAAACTACTGAAAGGTAAACCGTCACAACTACTGAAGAAGACCTCTTCAGCTGTTGTGACAACATCTGATACTTTGGTCTTCAGCACTTGTGTCTTCAGACTTTGTCTTCAGCACTTGTGTCTTCAGACTTTGTCTTCAGCACTTGTGTCTTCAGACTTTGTCTTCAGCACTTGTGTCTTCAGACTTTGTCTTCTGCACTTGTGTCTTCAGACTTTGTCTTCAGCACTTGTGTCTTCAGACTTTGTCTTCAGCATTTGTGTCTTCAGACTTTGTCTTCAGCACTTGTGTCTTCAGACTTTGTCTTCAGCACTTGTCTTTAGACTTTGTCTTCAGCACTTGTGTTCAGACTTTGTAATCAGCTGTTGTCTTCAGCTGTTGTGGTCTTCAGTAGTTGTTGTGACGTCTGTGGGACTTAAAGGTTTTTCTGATCTGGCTCAATGGTTCTTTTGGTCCAACAAACTCCCCCTGAACCAATGCAGCCAAAACCTTTAACTTTATTGAGGTCCCACTTATTGTTGGCAGAATGGTTGGTCTTTTTCCTTCTTGATCAGTTGAGAAGATGACCCATATAAGCACTGGCCTGGAAATGAGTCTCTGATGATTTGGTTGGCAATGTATGGATGGGAGCTCTGTATTGGGGAATTGGACACTGAGCTGTTCCCCCATCCATGAGACTCACTTCCCATGTATAAGCCTATAGGATTCTCTGGTGTATGCTCTGAGAAACATAATTTGTTCTTCCATGGTTAGGTTCTCGGCTTCACCATCAAACAATCCTTCACGCCCATACAGCTCTGAGATGTACTTGGCCTGTTTACCATTTTTGAGCTCAACTATTGTAATCTGTCTGTATGCAAACTCATCAGGATGAGTCCTTCAAGTAACAGACTGAGCTCATTTTGTTTGAAGTTCTCAAGCCTCTTGTAGACTAACCCCTTTTAATAATTCTGTTCTCTAACATCTTTTGGGGTGGTTGTTTAGTCTCATAAGCCTTCTTGAAGTCTTCTACAATCTCCCAGGGTGATACTACAAGGACCACTGTGATCTCTTCATCTACGATCCTTTTTACTTGGCCCTTGTATCTCGAAGGAATGTCTTTCTTTTCAATCCTGTGAGCCACCCTAGGATCAGGCCATACTCTCACCTTTTCCTTCTGATATTGAAATGTGTTGGCAAGGGTGTACAACCTCAGAGCTTCTTTCTTCATACTTATTATTGATGACGAAGCAGCATAAGTTTTGTCAATGCTTTTCAGCATTTCATCATCATGAAGCTTTTGCTGCTGTTCTTCTTCAATCTTTACTCTCACAGCTTCCATCTTTGAGGTGGGAGTGATGGGCATGGGTTTGGCTTTAGCCAATGTTAGGACTGCAGACAGAGGCAGCCTATCTTCTTCCACATCATCCTCCTCCTCTTCTTCTTCTAGCCTCAACACCCTTCTCTTCTTCTTCTTAGGTGCATCATCGGCTGTTGGTTTAGATGGTAAGGGAGTTGGTTTTGTGGGTTGTGGTTGTGGTTGTTTTGGAGAGGGAATGTTGACAGGCTGAGTTAGCATTTTGGAGGTGAGTGTTGCTTTTGAGTATTTGGCTAGCTCAGTCCTGCTCCCCGCTCCTGCTTCATTCAAAGCTTCGACTACTAACCCCTTAGTGTATGCCTCAGATGAACAGATCTTGGAGGTTATGGCCAAGATGCTGTCCCTGGTCCATGATTTTACTTCGATCAATGATCTCCCAAGGTATTTGCTGATGAATCTGATCATGATCTCAAGTCTCTCTCTATCCATAGTGCTGTAGCTGGCCCATCTTTGTTGGATCTCTTCGATCTCTAATCTTCTTATTTCAGAATCCAGCTTTTCAATGTCAAAACCTTGCCTAAACAGCTGATCAATGATATTGTCCATTGATCTGCTATGTTCAGCATCAACCTCTTTAACCATTTCGTTCAAGTTCTTCTTTTTCTCAGCACTCTTCTTTTTCTTGTATGTGACATGAAAATCTTTTTGACTTTCATGTACTTTTTCAATTTCAGCTCCCTTCTCAATCACATTCTCCTTCTCTTTTTCGGCCTCATACACACAATCCTTCTCTTTTTCCACCTCTTTATCTTTCTCTTTCTCTCTCTCCTTCTCCATCCTCTTTCTTTTAGCTTTCACTGCTGAACTCTCCCCCTTTTTGGGTGCATTGGTTGCAAGGGATTGAGTAGCAGAAAGTTGTTGGCTCAGTACATCCTCCACCAGAGGTTGTAAGATAGTAGAAAGTCTCTCATCAACAGTTTTAATAACAAATTCGGTTAGCTGTGGTGTGATGAGAGATAGGGGATTTTGAGGGATAGCATCCATTTTCTCAGGGGGGTTTTGGTCCTGAGAAATGGTGCCAGAAACAGAGGCAGGTGGCTAAGAATTTTGTAGTGGCTGTGTGTTTAGGGGACCTTCAGAGGAAGGTGCCATCTGTTGGGTGAATGTGGTGGCAGATGGTCTTTCTCCTTGAGAGAGTTGGTCAAGTAGTTTTTGCAGCCTACTGACTTCCTCCTCTAGGATTGTGTTCTGGGCAAGAACATCATAAAAAAAGCCCAGGTCATCATCAGCAGATGCTGAATCACCTGACCTCCTGCTTGTAGCAGGATGTACATGCACTGGGTGTAGACCAGTTGTAGCATGTGCCCCTTTGTCTTGGAACTGGGGACTTCCAGCTCAGGACTTTGTCCTTCATCAGTTGTTGCCTCTGGTGAGGTCTTAGGAATGTTACCAGCCTCACTCTGATCATATGCTGATTCAGAAGAGGGGCAGCCTCACCAGATGTTCTGGTCTCCATATCCACACCAGGAGATAGAACATTTAAACCCCGGTTCTGTGGGTTGTCAGAAGCATGGTGATCCTCGTCCTCATTAGCTGTGGTTCTCCCTTTTGTTGGTGGTTGTTGGGGAGGAGGAGAAGCATGCAGCTGAGTCAGCACGTTTGCAATGATAAGGGTGGGAATTTGGGGGGCGGTTGCATGGGGAGATGGGGTAAAAGCAATGTGCACCTAGGGAGAATGGTGCTCTTCAATGGCAATCTCCTCAAATGAGGAGGATCCCAGATTGGTGGGTACCCTTTCTTTGGTTGCTGCAGACTCCTTTTGAGAGGAATCCTGAGCGGCTGTGGCTGGGAGAGTCCTTATATCCACTAGGGGGTTATAACCAGTGGATATAGCATGCGTTTGTGTTGCAGGGGCATCCTCAGGGGACTCATTTCCCTGAGTAGCCTTTTTGGTTTTCTTTTTAGTGGGTTTGGTGGGGACTTTTGATTTGGAGGTGGTGGCTGTGGGTTCCAGCTGCGTGGGTTTGCGCAGCTTGGCAGCCATTTTGAGTGATTGGTCAGAGTTGTGCCGGGAGTATACTTCAGGCAGTACAGCCATAGCAGGGACTCCCAGGCCAACAAGTCCCTCAGCTTGAAGCTGGTTTGCAATTATGGCCATTATGAACCGAGGATATAATATCCAACTGTTAGCAGTTTGTTTTTGAGCCATATCCTTGAGCTCTGAAAATAGTATTTCCGAAAAATTTAAAGGTTGTTGCTCAAGGATGGAGTACATTACCTGTTGCCACCTTGTGGACATTTGATCCATGATGAGGTCTTGGAGGCAAGGCATACATTTACCATATGAAATATGAGACGTTCAGCATCTAGGAAATGTTTCTTCAGTAAGGTAGATGCACTCAAGTCACCCTGGTATCCATGGTGGACAAATGATTGATCTGTTGTGCCCTTTGGATAACCAGTTGGGAAAGTGGCATCATCCAGATTCAGGGTTTGACGAAGAGTGTCTGGAGTGAGGACCACTTTTTGGCCATGGACAAACGATTGAAGAGACTCTGTGTCGTTCTCCTCAGAGACTAAAGTGACGTTTGTCCAGAAGTGGTTAAGTGATGCGGCATATATGGTGGGATTTATGAGAAACGCCATTTTGTAGGGTGATTGAACCAGTAAATCAATGGCGTTGTGAAACTTGGTCCAGTATGGCGATTTGGTGAGATGTGCGACACAGTTGTGTCGTGGTTTTAATTGCATGGTCGCCATTGATGAAGAGAGGGTAGAGAGTTTTGAACGTTAGGTTTGAGAAGAGAAGATAAAAACTCTAAAGGTGGGATAAGGTGTTTAAAGGGTCGAGATAGAAAACGTCTGAGGGTTTTGGTGTGAGTCATCAGTTGTTGAAACTACTGATGACGTGGTATTATCCGTCAAACGTTGAAACAGCTGAAGTCTCGAATTTAGTCATCAGTAGTTATAAAACTACTGAAGACAGTTTTGACTTCAGGTGATGAAACAACTGAAGACTTGGTATCAGTCATCAGTAGTTGTGAAACTACTGAAGACATTGGTTTTGTCAGCAGTTGTTGTAAACAGCTGAAGACTTGGTGTTAGTCTTCAGTAGTTGTAAACTACTGAAGACATGGTTTTGGCTTCAGTTGTTTTGAAACAGCAGTTGTAGAAACAACTGAAGAGAAATTACTCATCAGTTGTTTTCGTCAATTCTTAGCTTTTCAGCTGTTTCATACTGTCCTCAACACTTACTCATCAGACTTTGCATCTGCTTTTCAGGTGTTTCATAGGACGTCAGTACTTATCTGTTTGTACTGATTTCAGTAGTTGTAACTACATCAGTAGTTGTAACTACATCAGTGGTTTAGAACAGATAAAGTACTTCAGTACTTGTGAGGCATTTAGCCTTCAGTAGTTATAAAACTACTGAAGGTGAAAGAACTCATCAGTACTTATATGTGACATGGTTACCAATGATCACTAGTACTTATTACTGAGATCATCAGTAGTTGTCACTTATTCTAGCTGCAGCATACCAAGCCTTAACACCAGGTTATGGAAAGTTGAACTATCCAAAGGCTTAGTAAAAATATCTGCAAGCTCATCAGCACTAGGCACAAACATAGGATTATTAGACCCTTTTCAAAATAATCTCTTATAAAATGATGTCTAATTTCTATATGTTTGGTCCTAGAGTGCGGGACTGGATTTTTGACAATGCAAAGTGCTGAAGCACTATCCATTAATAACGGAATCTTAGTCTCTGTAATGCCATAGTCCAAAAGTTGATTTTGAAGCCAGAGTACTTGGGATGTACAACTTGCAGCAGCAATGTACTCGGCTTCAGCAGTGGATGTAGCAACAGATGTTTGTTTCTTACTCTGCCAAGAAATCAAACAGTTGCCTAGGAATTGACATCCACCAGAAGTTGATTTCCTGGTCAACTTACACCCTGCATAGTCACTATCAGAGAAAGCAACTAATTTACAAAGTGCCCAATGGAATACCATAAACCTAGAGATTGTGTACCTTGCAAATATCTAAAGATCCTCTTGACTGCAATCAGATGAGACTCTTTAGGTGCAGCCTGAAATCTAGCACAAACACATGTAGCAAACATAATATCTGGTCTAGAAGCTGTTAAATACATCAAGGACCCAATCATACATCTGTAAAGTGTTTCATCAACCACTTTACCTTTCTGATCTGTATCAGTTGTGTGGTGCTAACATGGGGGTAGAACAGGGCTTACAGTTTTGTAAATCAAACTTTTCCAAAAGATCTTTTGTGTATTTGGACTGATGTATGAAAATTCCATCAGCCTTTTGTTTGATTTGCAAACCCAGAAAGAACTGTAATTCTCCCATGGCACTCATTTCAAACTTCTGTTGCATCAATTTGTAAAGGCATCACACAACTGAGATCAGAGGATGCAAAAATAATATCATCTACATAAATTTGAACAAGTAGATTATACTGCCCAGCTTTCTTAATGAATAAGTCTTATCAATGGAGCCTCTAGTGAAATCATTTTCCAGAAGAAAGTTTGATAATGTCTCATACCAGGCTCTAGGAGCTTGTTTCAACCCATAAAGAGCCTTATCAGCTTATACACCCAATTAGGATGTTTATTGTCCTCAAAGCCTGGTGGTTGACATATAAACCTCTTCTTTAATTTTCCCATACAAAAATGCACTTTTGACATCCATTTGAAAAACTTTAAGTTTTTGATAAGCAGCATAAGCTAAAAACAATCGAATTGCTTCCAGTCTGGCTACAGAGGCAAAGGTTTCATCATAATCAATACCTTCTTCTTGTGCAAACCCCTGAACAACCAGTCTGGCCTTGTTCTTAACAATAAGCCCATTTTCATCAGTTTTGTTCTTGAACACCCATTTAGTGCCTATTGCACACTTACCTGGAGGTAGAGGAACCAGTTCCCATACTTGCTATTTTTTGAATTGAAGAAGCTCAAGCTGCATGGCATCAACCCATCCATTGTCCTTTAAAGCAATGTGATAATTCTTTGGCTCTTGCTGACTGATGAAGAGAGCATAGAAGCAGAAATTTGACAATTGACTTCTTGCTGATACGCCAGCAGTGATATCACCAATGATTTGAGACATAGGGTGATTCTTCAGATCTTGATACACAATGAGATCTGTGCAAGTGTTTGCAGCAGGTTCAGCAGCAACAGATGGTGATGGTGAATCATTTCCTTGAAACCAATCAGTGGATGGTAATTCAAAGGAGGTTGAATTTGGAAGAAATCTCATCAGCATTTGTTGTGGATGGTGCTACTGGAGCTACAGGAACATCAAGTCTAGCTGAATCAGGCAGTTGATCACTAAACCTGAATACGTGAGTACTGCTATCATCATCATCATCACCAGCAGTACCACCAGGTGGTGAACTGTTGACAGGAGCAACAGCAGGAGTTTGATAAGGAACATATTGCAGTATGTCCAAATCAAATAGCTCCACAGGGCTTTGTGGAATCTTGTCCTTAGGAGATTCATTAAACTTAACATGTAGAGTCTCTTCAACCATCTTTGTTCTGCAGTTGAAGACTCTGTATGCTTTTCAAGTTGATGAATAACAATAAAGTACCCTGCATCCACCTTAGGATCAAATTTTGGAGTTGATCCCGTGTGTTGAGAATGAAACAAGGACACCCAAATGCTCTGAAGAATGAAATTAAAGGGGCCAAATGATGAAGAACTTCATATGGAGTCTTCATCAACCTCTGATTTACTAGAACTCTATTCTGTACATAACAAGCTGTATTGACAGCTTCAGCCAAAAAGTCATTGGCAGTCGAGAATCAGCCAACATGGACCTTGCAGCTTCAATAAGGGTCCTGTTCTTTCTCTCCACTACTCCATTTTGCTCAGGAGTTCTTGAGATGCTATACTGCCTCTTGATTCCCTTTGATAAGTAATACTCATCAAGTGTGTGGTTTCTAAATTCAGTACCATTATCACTCCTCACACACTTAACTGGTAGAGAATACTGCTTCTCAACATGTAACACAAAGTTCATAATGGACTGTGCAGCTTCATCCTTTGAATGCAAGAAGAAAGTCCATACAAATCTAGAGTAATCATCCACAATTACCAAAGAGATCCATGTGAAGAAGCTGTAAGCAGGCAGTGGACTTAGGTTCTTCTATGGAGGGAAATGAAGCTTTGTGCTGTTTTCCTTTTAAACAGGCAGTGCAGTTATCTTCACACTTGAACTCCTTCATTGGCAGTCCCCTTACTAAACCATGGTTTATCAGCTGATTCATTTTTTTGAGATTAACATGACCCAGCCTTCTATGCCATAGAATAGATTCTTGGGGGGAAGCCTTGGAAAATAGGAAAGGATGGCCTTTGAGATCTATTTTCTTGGAAAGATCTAAGGCATACACTCTTCCTGTCCTGTTGGCCTTTAGGAGAGTGTGTTCATCCAACACCTTATCAATCAAATTAGAACTTTGGATGACAGAATCTGACAGTTCTGACTGGTGAAAAGAGCAACATGACCTTTGTCACACATTTGACTGACACTCAAGAGGTTGTACTTGAGATTTTCCACATGGTTAACATCATCAAACTTTATTTCCCCATTGGAAACAAAGCCTTTGCCAATGATGTAACCTTTTGCATCATTGCAAATGACACAAACCCTTCCTTCCTTAAGAGTAGTCATTAAGAAGTGATCTGTTTCCTGTCATATGCATGGATCCTCACTGTCTACATACCAGATGCCTCTGAGGTATGTTGAAGAACCCTGAAAGATACAACAAATTAGTTAGATTTGAAGACCCAAACCTTTTTGGTCTTGGGCCTGTTCTCATCAACAGATGGTAAACTAACATGTTTGTTGGAAACAACAGCCTGAGAAGAAGAAGCTGGTGAAGAAAAGGAATCCTTTGGCTTGGACCTCCTTTTCTATGGTTTCAACATAGGAACATCTAATTGGTTAACTCTTCCCAATAGATGTTGAACCATCATAACCAGCTGTGTCTGATTTTGGGATAAGGCTTTCAGCTCTTCACACATTGGCATTGGAGTTTGATAAGTTCCTATGTTGCACCTTCTTCTTTTGAGCAATCTCAACTGTTACCTGTTTAACCCCTTCCTTTTTGGATTTCTGTTGGACTTGAGGGTTACAGGATTTGATGTTGTTGGTACAAATGTGGCTCCAAACTCAGTTTTCATTTTAGCCATTTTCTCTTGAGTTTCTTCTTTAAGTTGAGTTTGGATCCCCTTTTGTACCAACAATCATCTGTAAGATGATTGAACAAACCACATACTTCACATGGTTTCTTCTTCATCTTATGATGATCATCAACTAAAGAGGATGAAACTACTGAAGACTTGCTCTTCAGTACTTTATAGCATTTGCTTCTTGACTTCCTCTTTAGTAGTCTTCAAACTCTTTCTACTGAAATTTTCTTCTCTTCAGTGCTGTCATTAGTTGGAGTTTGAACTTCAGGTGTTAAATCTTGCTCTCCACTCCTTTCAGGACTTTCAGAAATAACTCCTGAGTTGATCATCTCTTTTATCATGTGAGTGTCAGCAGTAGAACCATCAATATCAGCTGATGGGTTCTGAGAAGGCTTAGTGCTGACTTCAACTTTTGATGATGCTCTATCAAAAGGTGAATCACATGATGAGGTGGATTGGTTATTGCTTTCTCCATCAGATTTCACTTCTGCTCTTGAAGCAAAATCTGTAGGAGGAGCAGTGTGATTGTAACCAATACCAAACTTCACATTGGAAGCAGATTGCTTACTAAGAAGCATTTCGAAACCTTTGCATGATTGTACCCATCGATCACACTCTACCTGGGTGACTGCAAGGGTTTCTTTTAGATTTCTCTGGTCATCCAGAATAACCTCTAGCTTAGCCTTTTCATCATTTAGTTGGCATTTAAGCTTATAAATCTCATCATTTTACAATTAAGAGCAGACTCAAACTCAGCTTTTCTTTTGGAAATGGTTTTCTCAAGCTCAAGTTTTTGATTTATTAATGCTACATTTGCCTCTCTAATTGAGACAAAAGCAGCAATGCATGATTCAGAACATAACTTGGCTTTAGCCTCTGAAGATACCTGAGTTACCTGTGAAGATGATGCATTTGAGTAGGAACCCTCAGTAGACTCCAGGGCCATGAGAGCCAGATTCCCAGAAGGACTATCACCACCATGTTGACCAGCACCTGTGATCAGTTGTTCATGACCAGACATGTCATCCGGTAAACTGCTCCAGTCAACACCTCCAGGGGTGAAGAAGCTGTGTTGTTGAGGTTGAGGAGGTTGATGAGATTGAGATGGTTGAGGTTCTGGTAGTGCATGAGGTTGTGGTACTATAGGAACTTGAACTGATTTGACTGTGGCATGTAATAACAAGGGTAAGGATATGGCATTTGACCCTGAGGAACAAAATATGCAGGAGATTGTGGTTGAGAATGATGACTAGAATTGACAGGATGTTGCCCTCTGTGTTGTTGACTATTGCCAGGGAAAGTCACAAAAGGTGCAGAGGAATTAGATCTAGATGATCTGCATTCTCTAGCAAAGTGTCCAAGCCTGTGGCATTTGTGACACTTTAACTTACTCTTGTCGAAACCAACTTTGGTTTTGCCAGAGAGTCCTGGGAACTTTCTTCCAGTTCTTTTGTAGAACTTCTGAGATCTGATATTTATCAAGGCCATTTGGCTCAAAATATCCATCTCTTCTAAGTCATCATCAGCAATCCCCTTGAGATCATCCATGATGAAGCATAGATTGTCATTATTACATCCAGTAAACTGACTATCAACACTCACAAATGCAGAATCAGAAGTGTTTGAAGAGAAGTCAATATGCTTATCATACTGGCATTCAGATGAAGCATATTCTAACTCATGACCAACCTAGGCAGTGTTGCTGTACAATGTCTTCAGTGAGCTTTCCGATGAAGACAGTTTTCGTTTCTATTCTATCTCTCTCTCAAATGTGAGCAATTTCCCATGGAGTTGGGTGAGAGATAGTTTGTCCAAATTTGCACTGGAGCGTAGGACAATAGTGTATGTGTCCCATCTCTCAGGCAGTGATCTGAGAAATCTGTTATTCATCTGGCTATTGGTGTACTCATGTTTGACCATTTTTAATTCAGATATCAAACAAGAGAACCGCTCGAACTGTTGAGTCAGTGTCTCACCCTTCCTATGAGAGAATGTCTCATATTATTGGGCAATGATTTCTCTATTATTTGCCAAGACCTCATCTGTTCCTCCAAATTGTTCTTTCAAGGCATTCCAGAGGTCATGGGCAGTTTCATGATGCATTAGCCCAGAATAGATTTCATTAGGCAGTGCCATGGCCAGAATTCCATGGGCTTTTGCATCAATCTCAAACAACTTCTTATCCTCGTCTGAGTATTGCTCCCTCCTCTTCGGAACCATTTGATTGGTTTCCGGGTTATTCAACATAGGCTTGTGTGGACCATGTACCACTGATGTCCAACAACCTGCGCTGTTAACAGACAGGTGATGGAGCATTCGTCGTTGCCATATGTTATACTCATTCCTAACCAGCATTGGAGGCTTGGTTGAGGAACCAGTATTATGAGGATCATTGGAAGGAGTAGTCATTTTCAGTCCAAATACAATTTAATTCAAGCTTTTAAACGTTTTTATAAAGACCACAACAGACTCAACGAAAAACCAAGAGAAAATCTCAGGATGAATGACCAGAAAACACAGAAAATTCAATCTCTATAACCGTTTCTTGCAAAACACAAAAATGCTAATTCAGTCAAACTTGGATCTTGAATAGCAGTTTCAATGATCAATTATTAGATCGATCAATGATTAACCTGCTCTGATACATTTGTCAGGATCAGTGATCGCAAGTTTGATGTAATTGAGCGTACACAACGGAATATGAACAAGAATTAGACAAATTGTAGCAAGAATTTGATGCTCGTATGCATTAAGAACAAATACGGTTATAACGAGAGAATATATTTCTGTAACAAGGAATGTTTTAATAATATCAAATATTTCTGATCAAATCATTCATTTTATTACATTAGGTTGACACTCCTTATATAGAGTGCAATCGCTGCTGTTATCACGGGTAAGTGACAACTGGCAGATCTATTACAAAAATAACTAACTCTTAACAAACTACTGAAATGTTCACAACTACTGAGAACATATCAGAGTGTTAAGTACAAAATAAGAAACTACTGATAAGAAACTACTGAAACTACAACGACTGAAGAACAAGCTCTTCAGTCGTTTTACAAAACTACTGATAAATATAAAACTACTGATGAGCACAACAACTGAAGAAGTATTCTTCAGCTGTTGTGTCAAACTACTGAAAAGATAAAACATAAAACTACTGAAAGGTAAACCGTCACAACTACTGAAGAAGACCTCTTCAGCTGTTGTGACAACGTCTGATACTTTGGTCTTCAGCACTTGTGTCTTCAGACTTTGTCTTCAGCACTTGTGTCTTCAGACTTTGTCTTCAGCACTTGTGTCTTCAGACTTTGTCTTCAGCACTTGTGTCTTCAGACTTTGTCTTCAGCACTTGTGTCTTCAGACTTTGTCTTCAGCACTTGTGTCTTCAGACTTTGTCTTCAGCACTTGTGTCTTCAGACTTTGTCTTAAGCACTTGTGTCTTCAGACTTTGTCTTCAGCACTGTGTCTTCAGACTTTGTCTTCAGCACTGTGTCTTCAGACTTGTCTTCAGCACTTGTCTTCAGACTTGTCTTCAGCACTTGTGTTCAGACTTTGTAATCAGCTGTTGTCTTCAGCTGTTGTGGTCTTCAGTAGTTGTTGTGACGCCTGTGGGACTTAAAGGTTTTTCTGATCCAGCTCATTGGTTTTTTGGTCCAACAACTAGGCTCTGGGCAGACGTCCTCTCAAAACCCTTAATCTCTCTACACATTGAAACTGGTATATATAGGCCTCGGCCCATATTAGATGCGACTGGGCCCATTCATGCGATTGGACCATGCGTATGGTTCAATCGTAAGACTGGACCATGCGTATGGTTCATCGTATGACTGGACCATTCTTATGGTTCAGTCTTATGAATGACCCAATCGCATCTCTCAGTCGCACGACTGGTCCATTAGCATGGCTCAGTCGTACGACTGAGTCTCATTCGCATATGCTCCTGCGAATGACCCAGTTTTATGTGTTTACAACATATCAGGTGTAATACATTAAGCCTAGACTATTCGACAAGCGACGGACACACTATATATGACTATATATGCTCCAACAATTTCTAAATAAACAATTTTAATATAAAATATTTCTAAAGCATATTTTTTTTAAAATACGAAATATTTTAAAAGTGGTATTTTAAAAATTCAATTTTTTAAAACCAACAATTAATTTGGGAGTTATAATAAGAAATCTTTATACGGTTTGCTTTAAAATAAAATGTTTACTTTTTTTGGAAAAAAAATAATTTTTTTAAAAACTTGATATCATTATTTTATTACTTATAGTCGTTTCTCAGATGTAATTTCAATCATACCATATATTAAAATATCATTTTATAATTAATAAGTTTTATTATATTAATATTTATTTATTTAACCTATATAATACACATGTTTATTAAAGTTAGTATATATTAAATAGGGTAATGTTACTTAAAAACAGATGAAAAACTAAAAAGTGTGAGAACTATTATTATCCATTAGATCTTAAATTCAAGGGTCAAGAAAATTCGATTATATAATGATAAATATTTGAACATTTAAATCTAAGGGCCAACGGTATTTTAGTCCTAACCACCTTTTTAAGTTCCACCTTTATTTTTAAACAGTTGTAACTTTTACAATGTAGGACCGGTGAAGGGGGTCACTTACAACACAACAATACAAAGAGGAGAACAACTTAACTTAATCAAACAGTAAACTGGAGTAACCACAAGTAAGACACTAAGAACACAAGTAATGTAAGAGACAAAACACAAGAACACAAGTATATGATTTTCAAGAATGCAGTATATTGCTTTCTCTATGTTCTATTACAAGTGTTACAAAGCATGAAAGAAAGATACAAAAACATGAGATACTTATACTACATCCTACATCTAACTATACTATGAAAGCCAGCTGGATACAATTGACTAGACACAAACAAAATCAATTGTAGAGTCAAAAGACAGATTGCCTTTTGACTAGTGACTATGACATGCCATAGCTCACATCCTTATCTATTACAAAAAAAATAAAGTACATGAAGTAGAAAGTTACAGACTCAAGACCTCAATGTACAGTTACTACAAGCATGGACCTTTTCACCAACGTATGTAAGCTGGTGACTTTACAGAGTTGTAGCGGAAAGGGGTCCAGCTTTATCCAAAAGTACATCAGATAAAGCATGTTACTAAAAGTCTTTGGAAGAAATCTGTCTTCAAGGTTGAGGCTTCAGAAGACATTGTCTCTGAAGCTTCAGAAGACTTTGTCTCTGAAGCTTCGGAAGACTTCATCTTTGGCTTTGGAAGATTCATACTTAGAATATTTTTGTTGCATGTGTAAAACTTCCGAAGCATTCTTCTTCAGTACTTGTGCAGCATGCATGCAGGATAGACTTTGGATGTTTGGGTTGTATTAGCCTCTTCATATATTCTCTACAAACTCCCCCTAGGTTGATGCTACCAAAACACTTAGTAGACTTCAAATATCAACGGTCCTCATTAGAATGATAACCAGCCTTTTCTTCATGAGATTATCAGGATCCTTCAGACTGCCAAAATGTCTTCTCATGTTAAAGAGATCATGTAGAGGCAACTGAAACATGTCTTGCCAAGCGTATTGGTGGTGTATGTCGAGGACAAGATAGGTCTTCCTGATGCTAAAGGAGCTACTGGAATGCGAGTTGATTGAGCATCCTCTGGCTGCATATCCTTAGGATGTTCTGACTCTTCCTGTGGTTCAGAAAAGGATATAGTCTTCTTCTTCTTTGGCTTTGTTCAGAAGCCATCCTTTTTTTCCTCTTTTCAACTTTTAACTGAGAAGACTGGCCTGCAGTACCAGATTGATCTTTATTGTCTTTCTCAGTTGGGTCTTCTACTCTCACAGGTTCAGATTAAGAGTGAGATTGAACCTGCTATGGATCAAAAGATGAAGCTTGCTGAGTTTCAGCAGGAGGTCCAGGTTGTGTTGTCTCTGGTTGTTCAACCTTAACCTGTTGATACATATATGTACCTAGATCCTGATCTGAATGTAATATGTCTTACACTTATGTAACTATTGGGTACTTAATGAAATACAAAATGTTTGTTTGTGATTTATAATGTTTAATATTTCATTAATGAGTTGATATTGAATTGGTTATATAGGTCTGTGATTGTTTGAATTGATACACATAATGTTGTACTAATGAATACATTCAAACTTGGTTAAGTGAAGTTGTCATGCGACTGGGTGTCCATGCGCCTAAATAGTCGATACGCCTGAACAACTTCATGCGACTGACTCAATCGCACGACTGAACCTTCAGTCGTACGAATGAATCAACCGCATAGCTCAATCGCACGAATGAACCATGCAAATGGTTCAGTCACCCGAATGAGCAATACTAACCTATAAATACCACCTAATTCATGGAAAACTGTAAGCATTGATTCCTATTCGACTACAGACGTACCCTAGTCATCCAGAAGCCTCCAAGTTCGTACTCCAAGTTCATAGAACACTGCAGATCGATTCCTAATTGATTCTTAACGTTAGATTCAATTCCTTATTATTTCTACGTGCGTTCTCACTGATTGGATCGCCAATCAAATAGGATTCCGCACTAGTTGGTTTGGTTTACACGTTAATCAGTTTGTATTTCATTTAAATACAAGATCCTAACATAACCTCCACTTCAGGTGGGGCTTGACTTGGAGGGAAGTGTAAGTCAACCAACTCTCCACTCTTGATCTTCTGCTTGATCATCCTGATATACTCATCCATGGTGGATAGAGACATGGGCCAAGTCTCCTTCCGAAGAATCCATACAGAATCAAGAAGCTCATCATCCTCTGTCTGTCAGCAGACTTCTTCATACTCTTCTGGATGATGGCTTTTGATTTAGTAACTTCTTCCCTTAGCTTCCTTTTGGTTGTCTTTCTTTCCTTGGTTATCTCAAGTTCAAGTTGTTTGAGATACTCAAACTTAACATAGTTATAGGACACGGGAAGAAGTGCTTCTTACTGATAGAGGCCTGTGGCACTCAGGTCGTTGATAATCCTGATCCTATCTTCTTCTTTATCCACCCGAGGTTCTTGTTGAACCACATCCTCTTGTGCAGGTCTTTCTTGAACTGGGGAGAGGGTAGGTACATGCTTGTACAATCTTTTCTTTCTCCTATCTTCTTTGATTTGTACTAACAGCTTTGCATCTTCAGCCTCCTTCTCCCTTGACATTTCCAGGTCAACTAGTTCATTCAACTCTTCTAAGGGGAAAGAGATGACATTATCAATGTCATAGTTCCTTGTCTGCAAATAATTTATCCTGACTGCCCTTAACTTATCATTCTGAGTATCTAGTCTGGAGGTAGCCCTGATAGCAGACTCCATGAGTCTTGAAATTTCAGCAGAGGAACTTTCTCCCCTCAGCTTCCTTTTCCTCTCTCTCTCCTCCTCCTCAATCTCCTCAGATGTCATCTTTCTTTTCCCTTTGTCACTCATAGACCTTTGTGACTCAGGGTGGAGAGAGCTTTGGCCTTCATTGCCTGATGCAGCTTCTAAGCTCTGACCAGAGAGAGGCTGAGACTCACTTTCACCAGTAGGTGTCTCAAAAAGGGCATTGACCTCTGCAGCAGTTGTTGGTGATGAGACTGGGCTCTCAGGTTCTTTCACTGGGCCTTCAGTCAAGGTTTACCTTATGAAGCTAATCTTAGGGTCTACCTCAACATCCAGTTAACAGATGACATTGCCTAATTCCCACAGTCTCCTTCTTAGGCTGAACTCTGCAGTGATCCTGTCTTGGATTCTTTGTGCCAACTTGATAGCTTGTCTTGATTGGTTTGGATTGAAAAGTGGCATGTTGACTAAATCCAGACTGTCATAATAGTTCAAGGTCTGAAAATTGAAGATCTCTTGTTGCCCTTGAACTTTTGTGATGATCAGGGCTCTCCTGTTGCTGTCATATCTCCACCCAATGATGTGATTGGAAGTTGGTGGAGATGACATAGCCCTTGGTATCCCATTCTCAAATATACTCTGTATTAAGGAGTCTATGGAGTCCATGTCAATATGAACTTGAGGAGGTTGTTGAGTATGCACATTTGCAAGTGAAGATGGTGAGTCCTCAATGTCCACACTCTATGAAGAACTCCCAGCATTTGTGATTGTAATGACTTTCTCCCCCTTTTTGGTAGCATCACCCACTTGCATAGGTGAGCTAGGATTTAGGTCAATCACATCCATAGATTCTTGTGTTCCTGGTTGAGCTCTTCTTAAGAGTCTCCCAGCTAGTTTTTCCTTAAGATAAGAAATCTCAAGTTGATGATCATTGATCCTATTGTGTAAGGTAGTCACCTGAGATTCAAGGTGACTCACCTTTGAGACTAAATAGGTGCATGTTTTTGACAGTTTTTGCACTTTTAGTCTCAGATTCCCCTCATCTTCATCAGAAGAATCATTAGAGGATGAGATGATTAGACCAAAGTCCTCTCTCTTACCACCAGCTTTAGGTTCTTGGCTGCTGGATTTCCTCTGCTCACTGAAAATCTTTGTTGAAATGTTAGTGGGCTGAGTTGCCATGGTTAAGGTCTTAATGATGGAATCACTTTCTAAAGTGAGAGCCTCTTCCATATGGACATCCTGAACATGTTCAGAGGTGTCCACCTCAGTTGTAGGTGACTGATGTGGGCTAGAAGTAGGAGAGTCAGGAGCACTCATCTCTCTTTGAGTAGGGGAAAAGAAGAGAGAATCATGGTACTCATTGAAACCTAAATCTTCATCAGTATAGAAGTCAAGGTTGGGAATAGGTTGATTTAGATCCAAAGGCTGGGGATGGTAACTGTCCCCTAAAGGTTGATCACCTGAGTGTTGAGACTCAGAGTGATGGCTTAAGGCTGTTTGGGAGAGATGACTAGTGAGCTCATCAGGCTGAGCATGAGGAACCTCAACACTGATCCTTGAAGAGATGGGAGTGATCTGCTTCTCAGGAGATGTAGGAGCTCCAGTTTCCACTTCTTCCTGTATGGTTAGGTGTATGGGGGCCTCCACAGACTAAATAGTCTGAGTAGGGGTTCGTTTGGATTTTCTTTAGTAGGTGAGGGTGATTTGTGGCTGTTGAGGTGGTTGGGAAGTAAAAGGTGTGGGTTCAACTCTAGTTGGTGCTGCTAGGTTGTCACCTTGAGTAATGAGCTCTAACATTTTTTGGACTAGGGCTATTTCTACCCTAGAGAAGCCAACAGTGGGCTTTCTTAGTATTTTAAAGATATCGGGCTTCATCTGTCCCAGTTTAAGAATGTTACTTGTTCCCCTTAACTGTGAGCCCAGTTCATAGTTATGAATGTACTGGACATATCTAGGAAACATGTAATATTTTAAGGAGTCTAAGTTGGCAAGTAAATTAGTATAAACAAATTGAGAATACCTGAACTTGACCCCCTGAATCATTCCATGGATAATGAAGGAGAGATCCTTAGGAATCTGGTCCCATCCACCATGCTTGTTTGATAAGCTGTGGATGACCACATGGAGCAGGAATCTCCACTGGGATGAGACCTTCCCTTTCCTGAAGGTCTTGACAGAGTAATCTCCCTCATACCCCATCTGCTCAAAAGAATGATTAACAGCTTCTTTTGGGAAGAACACCTCACCTTCTTCATTATCCAGCTGAAGATGCATGTTGATGATGGCCGGAGTGATGAAGACTGTTCTCCCCTGCACTATGACAGACAGTGCCTTCTCCCCATCCATTACGACCTCTTGGCATGTCTTCTAGAATTCAAGCATATGATCCTCATAAAGTGGAGGATCAATGGTTAGGAGGTGAAGTAGTTTGATAGAGTCAAGAATCGACAAACCTCTAAGAAATGAGGATCTTTCTCAAATCTTAACAGAGCAACCTAATTGTGTTGCTTGTGTAGCTGCATGGTAAAGTTGGGATCATTTCTATGAGCAAGGTTAGCCATTTGTGAGGTAGCTCAAGGATGAAGAAAGAAAGAAGAAATACATTTCAAAGAGAAATTTGGGGTTTTAGGTTTGGAGGAAGAAGCAGATGATAGAAAGAGGGGGAAACCATTGGGTTTGTATGTGAAAGAGGATTTCAAATAAAGTTTAATAAAAGAGGATAAATTTTGAAATCCGGATGTCGGTCCCACCTCTCAAAAAGTAGTTTACTTTTGCTCAAAACTAGTTTTCTTGGAAGTCAAAAAGCTTCCGAAGGTAAATTATCATCGGAAGTTTTAATGAAAAAGCTTCTGAAGCTAAAGTGACTTCGGAAGAATTTCCTGAGAGTTTTGAAAATTTTGCTTCGGAAGAGAAATTAAAACTTGAATGCTTTGGTAATAAAAGAGCAAAACTTTCGAGAGTTAATTTTGCTTCAGAAGAAAATGGTTTTTGAAAACATACAAGTGTCTGAGACAAGCATTTTAAGCTTCGGGAGATATTTCCGAAATCTCTTCCGAAGGTAAAATCTCTTAGACAGTTATTTGTTTTGAAGGCATGATTTTCTTCCGAAGGTAAAAACATATCTTCCGAAGGATCAAAAAATTTCAAAATTCTAAGGATAGTCTTCAAAAAGGTTTTTCATCCAAAGAAAACACGAGCTTATGAAAGTGATGAACTAGACAACTTAGAACACACATATTTTAAGAAATAATAAGAATTAGATTTAAGAAAAATCTACTCAAAGTTGATCATCCAATAGCTGATACAAGATATTTAAAGCTCTGTTCATCAAAATCCTTTGTAAACAGATCAGCATATTGTTCATCTGTGTGAACTTTGACTAGTTTAATTAATCCCGTTTCATAATTATCTCTTATTAAATGATACCTGATGTTGATGTGTTTGGTCCTTGAGTGCGGCACAGGGTTCTCTGTGATTGAGATAGCACTATTGTTGTCTATGTGAACAGGAGTCTCCTTGAAGTTGAACCCATAGTCCAGTATCTGATTTTGAATCCAAAGCACTTAAGCATAGCAGCTTGCAGCAGCAATGTATTCAGCTTCAGCAGTTGATGCAGAGACACAGGATTGTTTCTTGCATTGCCATGAGACAATCCTTCCACCAAGGAACTGACATCCCCCAGATGTAGACTTTGCAGTCATGTTGCAACCACCATAATCACTATCTATATAAGCATACAGATTGAAGTCAAGATTTTTAGGATACCATCAGCCAAGTGTTGAAGCACCTTTGAGGTATCTTAGAATCCTTTTGACAGTGATGAGGTGAGACATCTTAGGGTTGGCTTGATATCTTGCACAGATATATGTAGCAAACATAATATCAGGCCTGCTAGCTGTAAGATACATAAGAGACCCAATCATAGCCCTGTATAAGTGTTCATCTACACACTCCCCCTCAAGGTCAGGTCCAAGGGAGTGGTTTCTAGCTATGGGTGTCTTAGTAATCTTATAATCAGTCATGTTGAACCTCTTGAGTATGTCTTGAACATACTTTGAATGACTAATAAAGATACAATCTTCAACTTGCTTCACTTGAATTCCCAGAAAGAAATTGAGTTTCCCCATGGCACTCATTTCAAATCTATCCTTCATCAGCTTCTTAAAGTCTTTGGAGAGCTTTGGATTAGATGAACCAAAGATGATATCATCCACATACACTTGAACTAGCAGTATGTCATTTCCTTGTCTTTTGATGAAGAGAGTTCCATGTATAGTACCTCTCCTGTATCCATGTTTGCAAAGATACTCAGATAGTGTCTCATACCACTTCCTGGGTGCCTGATGCAGCCTATAAAGAGCTTTGTCAAGCTTGCAGACATAATCAGGATGATCGAGATCTACAAAACCAGGTGGCTATTTGACATACACCTCTTCATCAATCACTCCATATAGAAAAGCACACTTCACATCAAGCTGAAAGACCTTGAAGTTCTTGGATGCAGCAAATGCCAGGAATATCCTAACAACTTCTAGTCTTGCTACAGGAGCAAAGACATCAGTGTAGTCAATCCCTTCCTCTTGAGTGTATCCTTGAAAAACTAGTCTTGCTTTATTCTTGATGATAATGCCTCTATCATACTTCTTATTCCTAAACACCTATTTGGTTCTAATAGTAGTCTTCCCATGAGGAAGAGGACAAAGGTTCCAAACTTTCTGACTTTTGAATTGAAGCAGCTCTTGTTGCATAGCTTCAACCCAACTTCCATCCTTTAGAGCCTCATCAACTTTCTTTGGCTCTATCTAGGATAAGAAACAAGAGTGAAGAAAAATATTTTCTTCATGGGTTTGTCCTCTTGTTCTTACCCATGTGACAACATCTCCAATGATGTTTGTGGTGGGGTGAGCCTTATGGATGCTAAGCTGAGGGATCACAGCAAGTTGTTGAGAAAGATCTAAATTAAAGAAACTTAGATCTGGCATAGAGGTTTCTCCCACCACATCATCACACTTATCAAGAGAAACTTGATCCTAGGAGTGTGTGACATCATTGATGTTATCATCTATGGTGTGGTTATTAGCATCAAGAAATTCTTGATCACTGTCACCACCACCATTATTGTCTTCCACAATTGAGGTATCTTTATCTGGTTGTGGGGCCTCTAAGCTGGAATTTGATGGCACCCTAAATGTATCAGTTGAGTTTGTCATTGTGGTGTTGACAGAAACCTCATTTGTAGAAGAAGTTCCAACTGGAGCTGAAGATGTGTTACTTGAGGGTCTTCTCAGCTCAAATCTTGGATCAGGATCACCTGTGTTTAAATTTTCTACAGATCCTGAAACAATCCCACAAGATTTGTTAAAACAGTTGGTAACTAAATCAAGATCAAAGAGCCAATCAGGACCAGAACCAGCCACACACGGTGTGTGTTCATTGAAAGTCACATTGGCTGACTCCTCAACAATTCTAGTTTTGAGATTATATACTCTATAAGCCTTGACTTGTGAAGAGTATTCAATGAAGTGTCCGTCATCTGATTTCTCAGCAAACTTGGCAATTTGATCTTTGGTATTCAAGATGGTACAAGGACATCCAAATGACTTGAGAAAACCAATGAAAGGTTTCCTCTTGTGTCAAAGTTCATAAGGAGTCTTGCCATGAGTCTTAACCACTAAAATCTGTTTTACACATAGCAGGCAGTGTTGACTGCCTCTGCCTAGAAGGTGATGGGCAGCTTAGAGTTAGACAACATGGTTCTTGCAGCTTCAATCAATGTCATGTTTCTTTTCTCAGCAACACCATTCTGCTGAGGAGTCCTGGGAGCACTGAATTGTCTTGTAATACCCTTTTCATCACAAAATGTATCAAGGATTTGGTTCTTAAATTCAATTCCTTGATCACATCTTATGACCTTGACCTTGTGATCAGATTGATTCTCAATATTCCAGATGAAGCTTTTCAGAATCTCAGGAGTCTCATCCTTAGTTCTAAGGAAGAAGACCCAAGTGAATCTTGTAAAGTCATCTATGATCACTAAACAGTATGAGGTCCTTCCTAGACTCATTACACTAGTAGGGCCAACGAGATCCATATGTAACAAGTGTAGGGGTGTAGTGATAGAGTTCCTTTCCTTAGGCTTGTGAGATACCTTATGTTGCTTCCCTTTTAGGCATGCAACACAATGGTCATCACTTGTAAACTCTTTCTTGGGCATTCCAGTTACCAAATCATTCTTAATTAGTTTATTCATGTTCTTAAAGATTACATGGCACGTTCTTTTATGTCATTGGAAAGACTCATCACTATATGCTTTAGACAGAAAGCATGAAACTTCTCCAGAGGGAGATGTTTCTTGTAAATCCATCTTGTACATGTTCCCTCTCATGGGGGCTCTAAGCAGAATATGCTCAAGAGGAATGACCACCCCGGGCTTGAGAACAATGCACTCATGTTCAGTAAAGAGCATGTTATGACTCTGATCATAAAATTGAGATACACTCAGAAGATTGTACCCAAGCTTTTTGACAAAGTTTACCTTTTTGAATGTTGAGCTTACCATTTGTGACCTTGCCCCTTCCAAAAATATAACCACCTTCATCTCCTCCAAAAGCAACTGGCCCTCCATCAATACTGAGCTTACCATTTGGAGTCTTGGACTTGACCTTCAATACTTCAGAAGCTTTTGATTCTTCAGAAGTTTTGATGACTGAGTCTTCGGAAGATTCATCACTATTTGCTTTAGACAGAAAGCATGAAACTTCTCCAGAGGGAGATGTTTCTTGCAAATCCATCTTGTACATGTTCCCTCTCTTGGGGGCTCTAAGCAGAATATGCTCAAGAGGAATGACCACCCCAGGCTTGAGAACAATGCACTCATGTTCAGTAAAGAGCATGTTATGACTGATCACAAAATTGGGATACACTCAGAAGATTGTACCCAAGCTTTTTGACAAAGTTTACCTTTTTGAATGTTGAGCTTACCATTTGTGACCTTGCCCCTTCCAAAAATATAACCACCTTCATCTCCTCCAAAAGCAACTGGCCCTCCATCAATACTGAGCTTACCATTTGGAGTCTTGGACTTGACCTTCAATACTTCAGAAGCTTTTGATTCTTCAGAAGTTTTGATGACTGAGTCTTCGGAAGATTCATCACTATTTGCTTTAGACAGAAAGCATGAAACTTCTCCAGAGGGAGATGTTTCTTGCAAATCCATCTTGTACATGTTCCCTCTCTTGGGGGCTCTAAGCAGAATATGCTCAAGAGGAATGACCACCCCAGGCTTGAGAACAATGCACTCATGTTCAGTAAAGAGCATGTTATGACTGATCACAAAATTGGGATACACTCAGAAGATTGTACCCAAGCTTTTTGACAAAGTTTACCTTTTTGAATGCTGAGCTTACCATTTGTGACCTTGCCCCTTCCAAAAATATAACCACCTTCATCTCCTCCAAAAGCAACTGGCCCTCCATCAATACTGAGCTTACCATTTGGAGTCTTGGACTTGACCTTCAATACTTCAGAAGCTTTTGATTCTTCAGAAGTTTTGATGACTGAGTCTTCGGAAGATTCATCACTATTTGCTTTAGACAGAAAGCATGAAACTTCTCCAGAGGGAGATGTTTCTTGCAAATCCATCTTGTACATGTTCCCTCTCTTGGGGGCTCTAAGCAGAATATGCTCAAGAGGAATGACCACCCCAGGCTTGAGAACAATGCACTCATGTTCAGTAAAGAGCATGTTATGACTGATCACAAAATTGGGATACACTCAGAAGATTGTACCCAAGCTTTTTGACAAAGTTTACCTTTTTGAATGCTGAGCTTACCATTTGTGACCTTGCCCCTTCCAAAAATATAACCACCTTCATCTCCTCCAAAAGCAACTGGCCCTCCATCAATACTGAGCTTACCATTTGGAGTCTTGGACTTGACCTTCAATACTTCAGAAGCTTTTGATTCTTCAGAAGTTTTGATGACTGAGTCTTCGGAAGATTCTGCAGACACTGCATCAGATTTTAGTGCTTCAGAAGTATTCCTTCCTTCCGAGACCAACTTTTCTTCCGAAGGCAATTTTCCACTTGCCTTCCGAAGCTTGAATCTTCTTGGAACTCTTGGAAGTCTTTGTCTTGGTCATGTGAAGAGTACGTTGGGATTGTATGGACAATCCTTAGCAAGATAAGCAGTATTTTCACACATGACACACTCTATTTTCTTCTTCTCAAGAGCCTTCTGCTTGGAACAAGACTGACTTTGGTCACATCCCTTCTCCATCTTCATCTTTGCATATGCTGAGATAGTCCTTTTGGACTGGGAATTGTTCTTGGAGTTTGATGGTCCAGGCTATGTAGCAGTGGTACACAGCAGATCAGTCTTCTTCTGGTACTGAGATGATTTGAACAAGAACCAGAACTCTTAGCAGACACGTTTAGGTTGATGTCTTCAGTCTTTACTACTTCAAACCCTGCAGAGATAAACACTTGTTTCTACTTGGAGTCAAAAGTAGCCTTGATCTCTTAAGCCTTCCTAGCCTTTCTCTTGATTTTTCTGATCAAGTTCTTTCTCTTAGACTTGGTCATCACAGTCTTCTTCTTCTCCTTAGAAGGATAGTGGCCCTTCTTAGATTCCTCCTCTTCACTCTTCTCAGAGGAATTTTCACTATCTCTTCTTCATCCTCTTCACTCATAAGATCTATGAGAGGAAGCTCATCTTCACAAGTTCCACACCTGGGTGATCTTACAGACAAGATTGTGTGGGGAGGAACTATCTCATTTGATCCCAGTCCCTGCCTATTTTGATAGCACACTTTGTTTTGTAGGGATGAGGATATCATGTTCTTGAAGGTCTTTTCTTCAAGAACACACTTTTCTGCCTTGGCTTTGCTGATCACAAGCTCAGCCTGACACTCAGTTAGCTTGGTTATGAGATCCTTAATCTGAGTCCTAAAATTTGTGTGCTCATGTTTTAGAAATGAAATGGTTTTCTCAAAGTCCTCTATCTTCAGTTTATAATCATTTCAGACTTTCTAAAATCAGCTTTTAAAATGTTTAAGGACTTAAGATCAGATCTCATTTCCAAGTTATAGGACCTGTATCCATTAACTTTAGCAATGTATTCAGAGGTACAGAGATGTTCCAATACCTTGGCTTCATCATGATCTACCATTAGTGCTTGGTTTGGAGAAGAATCTTCCACTTGAAAGCTCCAGTCAAAGCCTCCTTCTTCAACAACAACAACAGCCTACTGCTTTGGCTTCTCATTCTGGGAAGCTTTGTCAGTGTAGTTGGATGTGGACTGTGTTTGGCCACCATTTTTTCTAGGTGCCTTACACTCTCTGGCAAAGTGTCCCATCAAGTTACAGTTGTAAAACTTGGCTTTGCCTTTGTCCAGGCCAAACTTTCCACTGGTTATATTGCTTATAAACTTCCTTCCAGTCCGCTTGTAGAACTTCTTGGCTCTGTGAGTGAGAAGAGCCATCTGCTGGACTATCTCCATGTACTCCAGATCATCTGGATGGATACAGCCAAGTCTTCAAGAGTGAACATAAAGCTGCCACAACTTTCATCAGAAGACACAAAGGCTTGAGAAGAACTTGTCTCTTGGAATGGTCTTCCTTGAGTGTAGTTCTCCCTTGGTGTCTCTGGGAAGGTGATGAAAGGACCCTTTGTTAAGTTGTCAGGGTAGCATATGAGATGATGTTGGGGTTTTATGCTATCCCTTTCAACCACATGCAGGGTTGAACCTATTTGATTGTTGGAGTTTCCAGATGAACCTTGCATGTTCATCTCCATCTGGTAGCCACTGAGAATCCCATATAACTCTGTCATAGTGAGAGTTTTGAGATTTTCATTCCTCTTGATCACCACATAGTAGTGTGTCCACTGCCTAGGAAGTGAGGACATGAACTTCCTTACAATATCTCTGTTCTCAAGAGAAACTCCTCCATCCATAAGTGTATCCAAAATCTCAACATACCTAAAGTATTGTTGAGTCATGGTTTCACCTGTTTTAAAGGTGAAGTTTTCAAACTGTTGTTTCAGGAGATCCTTCTTGTTCTCCTTGGCTTTAGAGGAACCCTCATACATCAGTTTCAATGCTTTCCACAGCTGCTTAGCTGTTTTGCATTTCTTGAAACCTCTGTATACAGAGTTTGGAAGGGTAGTTTGAAGGGCTGTCATGGCTTTTCTATCAATCTCTACTCTCTTCCTATCTTCATCAGAGTAGTTTTCCACATCCTTGGAGATCATACCAGTACCAGTAGCAGAAGGGTTGCTAGGTATGAAAGGTCCATTCTCAATAGACTCCTATATTCTTGAATCTAGAGACCTGATGAAACCTTCTATTCTTAGACACCAGGTATCAAATTCATCAAGAGTGATCAGTGGGGATTTGTTCATGGTTCTAATTTCCATATCAGTCTTGGAAATGGCTGCCATTTGAAAAGTTGAGTATTTATGTGTGTGAGGGATCTTAAGATGGCGAGATCTTATATCAAGAGCCTGGAATGCTCTGATTCCAAATGCAGGACGGTGAATGGGGTCACTTACAACAAAACAACACAAAGAGAAGAACAACTTAACTTTATTAAACAGTAAACTGGATTAATCACAAGTAAGACACTAAGAACACAAGTAATGTAAGAGACAGAACACAAGAACACAAGTATATGGTTTTCAAGAATGCAGTATATTGCTTTCTCTATGTTCTATTACAAGTGTGACAAAGCATGAAAGAAAGATACAAGAACATGATATACTTATACTACATCTATAGCCGGTTATACTATGAAAGCCAGCTGGATACAATTGACTAGACACAAACAAAATCAAATGTAGAGTCAAAAGGCAGATTGCCTTTTGACTAGTGACTATGACATGCCATAGCTCACATTCTTATCTATTACAAAAAGGATAAAGTACATGAAGTAGAAAGTTACAGACTCAAGACTTTAATGTACAGTTACCAAAAGCATGGAGCTTTTCACCAACTTATGTAAGTTGGTGACTTTACAGAGTTGCAACGGAAAGGGGTCCAGCTTTATGGAAAAGTACATCAGATAAAGCATGTTACTAAAAGTCTTTGGAAGAAATCTGTCTTCAAGGTTAAGGCTTCAGAAGACTTTGTCTCTGAAGCTTCGGAAGATATTGGTCTTGGCTTCGGAAGATTTCACACTTAGAATATTTCTGTTACATGTGTAAAACTTCCGAAGCATTCTTCTTCAGTACTTGTGTAGCATGCATGCAGGATAGACTTTGGATGTTTGGGTTGCATCAGCCTCTTCATATATTCTCTACATACAATACAACATTATTTTTTAAAATTAAATAACACCATAAAAAACAATTTTTAATCTTTTAAAACCTATAATTTTGATACATAAAAAACGATGCTTTTTGTCATGCTATTTAAGCTCATTGTGTAATATCCATCAACTCATTGTGTAATCTTCATCAACTCATTGTGTAATATCAGTTCAATATGTGATATTTCATCGGATCATTATGGCTTACATTGACTATTTTGTTATGTATTGTGTTTTTTAAATATGATGATTTTCAAATAACATAATGCTAAAAATGTAATTCTTATTACGTTTCTCCAGTTCATTATGTAATCTTGATCGGGTCATTGTATAATCCTCATCAAACAGCTTATTGTGTTTATTAACAATAATCGAGTCTAGTGCTAGTCATTGTGTTATCCATTGTGTCTAATATTAACCATTGTCTTTTTCAAAATGTTGATTTTCAAATAACACAACCTTGAAAATGTAATCTTTTTAATGTTTTTTCTACCCATCAGGTCATTATGTAATTCTCGTCAAACAGTTTATTGTGTTTATTGTTAATTATTGAGTCTAGTGTTGGTTATTGTGTTACCAATTGTGTCTAATATTAACTAATTTATTATGTGATGGGGTACCATCCCAGCTATGATACAAATAGGTGACCAAACGACTTTGTTTACAGGAAACCCTCACCACGGCCCACGAATAGTCTAGCCATGACATGTTGGGAGGTCCTTATTATCCAACTCGCTCGAACCTCTCAACCGCAGCTAAAAGAACGAAGGTTTCACTATGGACCATGTAGGGATAACCAAGCCACGCCTCATGCGAGTTTCTGACAACTTAACCTATCCAAAGCATAGGTCGCGGCTCACATAGAAAAATGTTAGCGGTTGCGGGTTGACAAAGGAAGAAGGAAGGCCTGACACTTGCACGCAGAAAAAGCATCCGGTTACTCAAAGGGATGTGTCCATTGGTCACCAAAGAATGTGGTCAGGACACAAAACGATAAAGTACATAGGACAAAACCCCACAGAGGATAATAATACAAGAACAAGTTGTAATCTAGGACAACAAAGGTTTTAAAGTCAACTATATAGACAAATGCATTTATTTCGTGTCTTTGTACCAAAGTAGCGCGAAGTCCCCTGACTAAAGAAGCCTAGATGCGGATCTTTGACTAAGAACGATCCAAAAATAGAACTAGTCTTAGAATGAGGTAAAATGATAGCCATTATAAATATCATATCCATGTAGCAGTTTAGACCCATCTTTCAAACCACCTTACACACTATCACCAAAGTTATTCAACCTTACTTTCAACCTATTACCTAACTCAATATACAAATACTTATTCTCACGCGCGAAGAGTGGTCACGGGGAGAATCCTTTTCTGCTTGTGGTGAGGCAAATAGTGTTTTCTTTTGTCTTGTAAATTCTCACCTCGAAGTCAATATCAAGATAGATTACGGCCGAGCTTATGGATTACGTCTCCAACCTTACATTGTTTCCTGATCTAGGTCCCTTGACCATGATCCGTGTAACAATATTTTGCATTATGCTTTTTAAAATGATGATTTTCAAATTACAGAACGCTGAAAATTTAAATTTTTTATGTTTTTCAGTTAATTATATAATCCTCATCATGTTATTTTGCAGGTCATTGTGTTATCCATTGTGTCTAATGTTAACAATCGTGTTATGCATTGTGTTTTTTAAAATGATAATTTTCGAATAACATAATAACGAGGAATGTAATTTTTTTGTGTTTAACTTCATTATGTATTGTTAATAAGATGATTGTGTAGTACTTGTCAATTTAGAAGAGTACACAATCATTTGACGAAATTATATAATAAGTTAAAAAAACTTTGTTTTTTAATATCAACACTATACGTGTTTTAAATATGGTGTAATTTTTTAAAATAATAATGTCGTATGTAAAAGTTATGAGCGTTTAAAAAACGTGGAACTTGAGAAGGGGGAACATACTAATTTTGCCCCCAACCTAATTTTGATAAAAACACATGTCAACATCTTAATCCTTCTTATATTTTTTAATTTTAAAATACTTTGTATTTCAACCTTTCTCTGTTAAATAAGCATAACTTTTGATCCATAACCAATTAATATAATGTAGATAAGAATTTGTATGTTTTGCACCCAATATATAAAATCTTAGGGTTTGCACCCAATATATAAAATCTTAATGATACTTTAATACTTAAACTAGCATTTTATCACCGCGCGTTGCGGCGGGTTTCGTTTGATAAACATATTTAAAATTTATTTTTATCAACTACTACCTTTATTTAAGAACTATCACCTGCATGTAATAAACTCTTTTATTCAGAAAAAAAAGTGTTATAGATTTGAAAGAAAAATTGAAAGAAAATCCCAAAACAAAAACTCAGAAGAATAAACCTAAATAGTAACTGAAGCAAACTAATAGTAAAAGCTAAAGTTAGTAAAGAGTAACCAAACTAATGGTGATTCGCATTGAAAATAAATCTAACGACGATTACTAAGTTTATATCCGTATTCAACCAAAAAGCTAGCTAAAAAGCATATTTTTGAATGACGCTAAAAGTAAGAACATTTTACATGTATTAAAAAGGTGTCCGCGCAATCTAGCGGGACAACAATTTACATGTATTAAAATTGAAATCAACAAATCAATCGGTTCTGCATGACTACTTGTATAATAATGCATTAACTTACTGCGTCTCACAAAATACAAATTGGTTTAGCAAAAAAACTTACATCAAAATGTTTAAAAAACACAAGTTATAATTATAGTTTTAAAAAGTTTTTAAATATGATAAATTAAAGCATATAGTTGGAATCTTAAAACATATTAAGTTTTTTCTGGTTTATGGATACATAAAGTAAAGTTTTATGTAAGTGAAAGGTTATTATGTAATTAATTGTAAAGGGTAATATATAAATAATGCTATAAATACTATTTTACTCTAAAAAAATATTAATATCTTATGCATTAAATATAATACTTGTTTTTAATTTTATGGTATCTTAAAATATCTCTATCATATGTTTTATATATAGTATAGATTAATTTGTTCATCTCAAATATTTGAATAACAATAATCTTTTTCGACTACAAAGAACACAAATCACAAGATCTAAATTCTTCTTTCTAATATATTTTTTAATAATGTGATATATAATACGATCACCAAAGCCTCATTACACCAAAACATTTGACAAATTACAATAAAAGAATAAAGAAGATTTATATGACTTCAAATAACTTTTGAATGATCAATCGGTTTAACTTATTAGAACCATCTACCCGTCACGGAACCAACAAATGAAAAGAAACAAATCGACTGATTTATTACTAAATGGGTCATTTACCGTAGTTTTAAGAAGCATTGTTGCATTTGATCGCCATGTTCTTATGACTTGTCAATAGCCTTCTACAGCCTTTCTTTCTGGAGGACACCAAATAATAATAAATATTTGATAATGAAAACACGTACAAATAATCCATTTCAAATTACAAAATTAAAGAAATGCACTTGACTATCATCTTGAATCATGGGCATAGCTTTGCTAAAACCCTTGGACAAGATAAAAAAAATAACAAACCCAGAAACTAGAAATATAATAATCCAAAGTTATAAAGTTTATCCCACCAAGTCTTACTAAGAGCATGTAAAAATTTAATTAATTATTGCTTTCATTTTCAAATAGTTCTGAAGAAATACACATTTATGATATGTTAAACTTATCTCCATTGAACAATATACTAACTTGTAACACAACTTATTAGACCAAGAGTTAGATACATCCACAAATATATACACATAAGTGGAAGGCAAAGCATAAGCTCACATGTAGCGAGGATTGGTATTGTGCTAAGATCAGGAAGAACTCCTTGCAAACTACGTTTCCGAAGGCTCCTGCAACAAATGTAAAGATAGTATGGAAAAAGTGTGAAGTAAAACCTCGACAGCACATTCTATAAATTATGTCATTTTGTCAATTTAATTAGCATTAGCGGTTCAATTTTTTTATTATCATCTAATACAACTTTAGAAAACACATAAGAATCAAGAATAGAATCACAGAGTCAAATCTAAAGCGCAATTATCATATGATTGACATTTTAATAACTTTTTTCTATCTATACAAAGCTTATGACTGAGCAAGTAAAGACCGATGCATGTGTAATCGGCAGGTAGAACATCATTCTATGAACATTTAATGGATGTGGCTCCTACTGGGTAACCCGGATTAGAGTTTAAACCAAGTTATGCAAAAGTATCCATCTTTGGTTATTATATTAAAAACACATAGTACTCCTATACCTTTGGGCTTTGTCCATCCAGCCATTAGGTCATGCATCCAAACGTTCCCTTTTCAAAGTGTGGTTGTGGTATGTTACAATACTACGTCTAAAAATAAAATCAGATTAGAGTATGCATTGAGAGAAGGAAAATATGAACAAAAGTAACTTTTAATTTATTCCTACATGAGAACCGCCTTACAAACATCATATTTGTATTTTAATGGTTCATAAGTATTATATTGTGGGTTCGGATGCAAGAACACAAAATTCAAGGGTCGCAAAATACTTGAGAATGAATTTCTAGTTGTCAAATATGTGTATAGTAATGCAAAATACTCTGTATGCCTTGAGTTATATCAAAGAATCATGTATGCTTGAAGCTTTAATTACAAAGATAAAAGTGTTAGGGATCCGGGTGTAGATCAACACACAAACACAATCAAACTGCGAGAGAAAATAATAACAACGATGAACACGCAAGATTTAACTTGGTTCGATCGATGTGATCTAAGTCCACGAGCTGCAATCAGGATATTCTTTTATGTCTCACTTTTGAGAAATTATAAATACAATACACAATATGAACAAGAAAAATTAGGGTTTACAACTTAATATCCAAGAAAACCATAACGGGTTACAATTAAAAAAAACAGGCCAGGTCTTTAATATAATTAATCTGCCACTGAATTGGCTTTTAACCCAAGATCAAATCAAGACTACACAAACCCAACAATCTCCCATTTGGAGGCTTGATCATTTTCAAACTGCCTTTCCCTGTGAAAACTTGTACCTCTTATAATATTTCTCGTCTTTCTGGTTGCAGGGACCTTCTCATCAGTTAACCTTAGGGCCGTTCACGAACCGAACCAAACCGAACCCAGCTCCGCTCGAACTCGGTTCGGTTTCAAACCGAGCGGCTCAGTTCAGTTCAAATTTACAAATTAGAGCGCAAATTTCATGCTCGAACTCGGTTCGGTTTCAAACCGAGCGGCTCGGTTCAGTTCAAATTTACAAATTAGAGCGCAAATTTCATGCTCGAACTCGGTTCGGTTTTAAACTGAGCGCTCGGTTTTGCTCGCTTTTGTTTGGTTTTGTGTTATAATTTGAAGCAAAACTATAATTTATTCAAAAATTTTCACTTTCAAGTTCCAATCGTAGTATTTTCACCAATGCTTGTGCAAATATACTTTAAGAACCAAATTATAAAAAAAATTCTAACCTCAAGATATCACGATCAGAAACAATTAAACTATGTCGGGCTTCGATTAAAGTCAGACTTTGGAGGCAGATTGTCGAAGGTGAGATGCGTGATCAGACTATTGCAGGTCGGATTGCCAAAAGTCGGTGTGGCATGTCAGAGTGCTCGAGGTCGGGGATTACAGGTCAGAGTGTCGGAGGTCGGTGCCTCGGGAGTCGGTAGGGAGGTGGGGGATACGGGGGACGGCTGGAAAGTGGTGATGGTGGAATGATGAAGAGATTTTGAAATTTGAAGTGATGATTTGATTAGAGAACTAAAGCCTTACATTTAGGATAGTTGATTTTTGGACTAAATAATTAAGATAATGGTAAGAGGTAAATAACTAAGTAGATTAACAAATATATAATATATATATAACATATAAAAACTAAATTAAAAAATAATTCGAGTGAAACCGAGCGAGCGACGAGCGAGTGTACCTTTGCTCGTGCTTGGTTCGTTTTCAAACCGAACCGAGCCGCTCGGTTCATTTACAACCGAGACAATATTCGAACGAGCAAAAATCCTAGCTTTTTTTGAACGAGTTTCGAGCGACGAGCTATTTGAATAGCCCTAGTTAACTTGAAGGCCCGTAAAAGCTCCCCCGAGCTTCAACACATTAATCACAAATGTATCTACCCATGACTCGTTCTCCGTCCCTACCGGCTCCCACCAAAACAAATTGCTAGATCCTCAAACATCCTGAGAACACTCACTCCATATTTAGCAAGTAATCCTCTAGAGAAGTTTTATCAGATAGAATATTAGTTTTTTTAACCCACTATCGTCTTGGAACTATAACTGAAGCACAACATGTGCTCCCACTACCACGAAATCCTTTAACTGGTTTTCTTGAAATCTTCCATACACATTCACTTTGCATCTTACATATGACTCTAGGTTTCTTACTTGCAAAGCAAACCTTCTTTTGCCCAGGAGATTCTATGAACTGGATTTTTGTCTTCTTCTAAACTGGAATATCACTTCTTTCAAACGGTAAACTGACCATATACAATGAACCCATTTTCTTTCCACGAGCAATGAAAAGATTCCCATTAATAACTTTTCACTGCTTATTCCCAAACTTAACCTCATGTCCATGTTCATCCATCTGACTAACAAAATTCGATTATTTTTTCAAACAAGGAATCATTTGACATCTTTTAAATTCCATGAACCAGCTGAAGTAACTAAATCCATGTCACCCATGCCATAACATCAAGAACGTCACTGGTTTGCCAATCTTACCTTACTAAAATCACCCTTTTTAGATTCTACAATGCTTCACTGCTATGGGTAGCATGAAACAAAACTCTAGAATCCATGACCAAGGAATCCACACTGCTCTCCATGCTAAAGATTAAATCATCATCGTCTGATTAGTCTGCTGTAGCGTTAACTTCTTTCTGATCATTCAGACACCAATTCCTAAAGCGTTCCACCTGTTTAAAATTCCAACAAGCCACATCATTTCAAGTCCTAGACTGACTCATTTTTCTGTTCTTACTCCCACTACCTCTATTATTCTTTCTTCCTCTACCAAACATTCAGTAATTCACTTGATGATTCACCTGAATTTCTTCATCTAATGTCCTCGACCATAATAATATCCTGATTCCTATTTAAAGTGAACATGCTGGTGGAACTAGTAATCGATGTAATAGTACCAGTCCAACTATTAGGAAATGATAATAATAGTATTAAGACCTAAACCTCATCCTTGAATTTGATGTCAACTGAACCAAGTCTTGACAAAATCGAGTTCAAGTTGTTGATGTCCATTAAAACTGAGCTTCCCTCTTTCAAACTGAGCTTCCCTCTTTCAAACTGAGCTTCCCTCTTTCAAACTGAGCTTCCCTCTTTCATCTTTGTATTAACAAGCTCTCGAATCAGAAAAAATTTATTTGCTACTAAAGGCTTCTCATACATATTAGATAACACATCTAAGATATCTTTTGTTGTAGTTCCCTTCAGAATGTTGAATGCAATATCCTTTGTCAACAATAACCTAATAACTGCATTGGCCTTTTTATCCAAAGTTTCTCGCTTAGTTGGTTTCTTATTTTTAGATTTCTCACCCAAAACAACATCCAAGTCTTTCTAAATAATCAAATCCTCCATTTGTATTTTCCACCAACCAAAGTCATTTCCATTAAAGTTCTCAATTTATAGTTTTTCGCTCTCAACCATTTTCTCAAATTACAATGTGTTTACTAATCGAGTTAAGACTTAAAGTAGTGCCAAACATAACTATAGTCGACTACCTAAACTTGAATGTTGTTTTATTGAACAAAATCCTTTCCCCCAGTCTCAAAAAATAGTAAACAAACAAGCTCAACAATGTGTTGAATTCCCGACTTTGGATCTTGGTAACAATATCACGATACTTGGATAAAATAACTAACCCCACTAATCTTGGCTACATTATCATAGATTTTGACAATCACACTAGGACGAATCAATGACCAATACCAAAACCCGATAATCAAACCCGAACCCAAACGGTGGAATGGAATGGCTTAATTAAAAAAAGTATGCATTGTTTTCGTAGATTGCTATGAAATAAAAGATAAAGAAAGGATGACAAAACCTTGTTCTTATCATCTCTTTGATTGGTACTTCACTATCTTGATCAAACAATGACGGCTACCATTTTGTTCCTTTTTAATAGATAACAACAAACATAAGTTATCTTTTTTTTTCTGCGATGAACTAAAATCAATGATAAGAGATGGTGGTTGAACTGCCTATGGTTAACTCTAAATCACAAGTCTCTCGCATTGCGTTTCTCCCATTTGTAATAAGCCATAGCTCTTATACCACTTATTAGAAATCCGGGTGTAGATCAATACACAAACACAATCAAATTACGAGAGAAAATAATAACAAAGATGAACACGCGAGATTAATGTGATTCGGTCGATATGACCTACGTCTACGGGCTACAACCATGATATTCTTTTATTGCTTTCTCCCTCACTCGTGAGCAATTACAAGTACAATACACAATATAAATAGGGAAAATTAGGGTTTAAAACTTAATCCCCAAGAAACCTTAATGGGCTACAACTAAATAAAAACATATTAGGTTTTTAATTTAATTACTCTGTCACTGATTTGTCTTTTAACCCTAACCCAAATCACAACTCCACAAATCCAAAAGAAAGGATGAGTGAAACCCTACCATCCAAAGAGAAATAAAAATTTTAGAAAGACTGTGATTAAACCGAAGAACTTGAAGAATTTGAAAACCAAGCTTTCAGTGTGAAGAAAGAGAATAACCTATGTAAAAAATAAATATATGATTCAAGCAACTTAAAACCAAAGCCAAGCAAAAGATTAAAGATTTTTAAACACTTGTAAACAAAAATAAAAATGTTAATCATAATAAAAGATTATTATACATTCGTCAATGAATATGATCAAATTCGGAAAATGTGTGTTGAAATTTCATGATTTTGATAATCTTTTGCCTCCTTTTCTATAATAAAAGCATCATATAGAAAAATTACAACTCAAGTTGTCAGTTTTTTCATATAAAACAACCAGAGCACCGATTGAAACTGAGTAAAACCTACATGTTCATTCTAACATCGCAAATTGCTATGAGTACTTTTATAACTTGATTATTATTCTATGATAATTTTCGTATTATTTTTCATATACAAATGCTTCTGCTAACTTCATATGAAGTTTATGAGTATTGTTAATATTTACAACCTGTTTGAGGTACAAATATAAGTTATGAAATAAGTCAATTAGGGGCTAATTTTGTCAAAGTTGCATGCTAAAAATATTTAATATGAAATAAGTGTACAAAAGTCCGTAACAAATAGAAATATGATAATGATTTAGAACTTGATACTTAAATATAAGAAATAAAAAGTCTTTATACATAAAAGTCAAGAACGAAAACCATGTTGTTTTAAGCTTAGGCTATTTTTTCGATGAAGATAATGGTATTATTTTATGCTAAGACTATTTTCACGATAAGTGTAATTTCATGTATATATTATAAAATAACTATTGAAATGACACGATCTCCATTTCTTAGACCTAGTAAATTTGATCTAGAACAAGCCTACTATAGTTGTAGTAGGGATTACCATTTATGTCAAGTTCGGTCTCACAAGATCATATCAGCCAACTTGAACTCGACAAATCATGTGATAATTTCAACCTATGTAACTAGGGTACTCAGTGGTCTTGTTAGGTAAAGGAAGCATTTAAGAGAAAAAAGGTTTGGGACTAAGATGCATAAGTCATTAGATTCATGTTTTTTATTAATACCTATAGAGAATATGTATAGAGGCTGAAGCAACCAAAGTCTTTCTGCATGCATGTTGCACAAGTACTGAAGAAGAATGCTTTGGAAGTTTCACACATACACAGAAATATTCTAAGTGTGAAATCTTCCAAAGCCAAGAGCAATATCTTCCGAAGCCAAAGATGAAGTCTTCCAAAGCTTCAAAGATAAAGTCTTCCGAAGCTCTACTCCTGAAGACAATTTTCTTCCGAAGACTTTTAGTAACATGCTTTATCTGATATACTTTTCTATAAAGCTAGACCCCTTTCTGCTGCGTCTCTATAAAGTCACCAACTTACATGAGTTGGTGAAAAGGTCCATGTTTTTGGTAACTGGACATTGAGGTCTTGAGTCTGTAACTTTCTACTTCATGTACTTTATCCTTTTTGTAATAGATAAGGATGTGAGCTATGGCATATCATAGTCACAAAGTCAAAAAGGCAATCTGCCTTTTTGACTCTACAATTGATTTTGTTTTAAGTCTAGCCAACTGTATCCAGCTGGCTTTCATAGTATGGCTGGCTGTAGGATGTAGTGTAAGTATCTCATGTTCTTGTAACTTTATTGATATGCTTTATAACACTTGTAATAGAACATAGAGAAAGCAATATACTGCATTCATGAAAGCCATATACGTGTGCTCTTGTGTTCTGTCTCTCACATTACTTGTGTTGTTAGCGTCTTACTTGTGATTAATCCAGTTTACTGTTTGATTAAATTTTGGTTAATCTTTTCTTTGTGTTGTTATGTTGTAAGTGACGCTCTTCACTAGTCCTGCATTTGGTATCAGAGCTTTCTAGGCTCTTGATATAAGTTCTCACCATCTTAAGATCCCTCACACACAAATACTAAACTTTTCAAATGGAAGCCATTTCCAAGACTGATATGGAAACTGGAACCATGAACAAGTCCCCACTGATCACTCTAATGACTTTGATACCTGGTTCCTGAGAATGGAAGGTTTCATCAGGTTTCTAGACTCAAGAATGTGGGAGTCTGTTGAGAATGGACCTTACTTACCTAGCACCCCCTCTACTACTGGTGCTGGTATGATCCTCAAGGCTGTGGTAAACTACTCTAATGAAGATAGGAAGAGAGTAGAGATTGATAGAAAAGCCATGACAGCCCTTCAGACTGCTATTCCAAACTCTGTATATAGAGGTTTCAAGAAGTGCAAAACAACCAAGCAGTTGTTGGATGCACTGAAACTGATGTATGAGGTTCCTCTAAAGCCAAGGAGAACAAGAAGGATCTCCTGAAGCAGCAATTTGAAAACTTCACCTTTAAAACAGGTGAAACATGACTCAACAATACATCAGGTATGTTGAGATTGTGGATACCCTTGTGGATGGAGGAGTTTCTCTTGAGAACAGGGACATTATAAGGAAGTTCATGTCCTCACTTCCTAGGCAGTGGACACTCTCCTATGTGGTGATCAAGAGGACTGAAAATCTCAAAACTCTTACTTTGACAGAGTTATATGGGATTCTCAGTGGCTACTAGATGGAGATAAACATGCAAGGTTCATTTGGCAACTCCAACAATCAAATGGGTTCAGCCCTACATGTGGTTGAAATAGATAGCATAGAACCCCAACATCATCTCATATGCTACCCTGACAACTCACCAAAGGGTCCTTTCATCACCTTCTCAGAGACACCAAGGGAGAACTACACCCAAGGAAGCCCATTCCAAGAGACAAGTTATTCTCAAGCATTTGTGTCTTTTGATGAAAGTTGTGGCAGCTTTCTGTTCACCCTTGAAGACCTGGACTGTATCAATCCAGATGATCTGGAGTACATGGAGTTAGTTCAGCAGATGGCTCTTCTCACTCACAGAGCCAAGAAGTTCTATTAGCAGACTGGAAGGAAGTTTCCAAGCAATGCAACCAGTGGAAAGTTTGGCTTGGACAAAAGCAAAGTCAAGTGTTACAACTGTAACTTGATGGGCCACTTTTCCAGGCAGTGTAAGGCACGTAGAACAAATGGTGGCCAAACACAGTCCAGACCCAACTACACTGATAAAGCTACCCAGAATGAGAAACCAAAGCAGCAGGCTGCTGTTGTTTTTAAAGAAGGAAGCTTTGACTGGAGCTTTCAGGTGGAAGATGCTTCTCCAAACCAAGCACTGATGGCAGATCATGATAAAGCCAAGGTATTGGAACATCTTTGTACCCCTGAATGCATTGCTAAAGTAAATATATACAGGTCCTATAACTTGGAGATGAGATCTGATCTTGAGTCCTTAAACATTTTAAAAGCTGATTTTAGAAAATCTGAAAATGATTATAAACTGAAGATAGAGGACTTAGAGAAAACAATTTCAGTTCTAAAACATGAGCATACAGATTTTGGCACTCAAATCAAGAATCTCATAACCAAGTTGACTGAGTGTCACGCTAAGCTTGTGATCAGCAAAGCCAGGGCAGACAAGTGTGTTCTTGAAGAAGAGACCTTCAAGAACATAATATCATCATCCCTGCACAACAAGGTGTGCTATCAAAACAAAGAGGGACTAGGATCAAAGGAGATAACTCCTCCACACACAATCTTGTCTGTAAGATCTCCTTGGTGTGGAACTTGTGAAGATGAGTTTTCTCTCACTGATCCTTTGAGTGAAGAGGATGAAGAAGTGATAATGAAGAATTCGTCTGGAAGAGTGAAGAGGAGGATTCTAAGAAGGGCCACTATCCTTCTGAGGAGAAGAAAAAGACTGTGATAACCAAGTCAATAAGGAAGAAGTTGATCGAAAAGAGCAAAAGGAAAGCAAGAAAGGCTCAAGAGATCAAGGATACTTTTGACTCCAAGCAGAAATAGTGTTTATCTCTGCAGGGTTTGAAGTAGTAAAGACTAAAGACATCAACCTAAACTCTTCTGCTAAGTGTTCTGGTTCCTGTTCAAATCATCTCAGTACCAAAAAGAAGACTGAGCTGCTGTTGTAACACCCCCGCTAAAAGTGGAAACACAGGGATGTAACGAGACGGGATCATCATAACACATGGTAAACAATAGAGATGTAACATAAGTAATGATGACAAAGCGTGTCATGACGACAACCGACACAAGGAGACTTGTGTCGTGTTTAGTCAATATTCACGACAACATGGCCATAAGCATAACATGATAAATTATTCACGAAAAAAATAAAGATAACATTGTAATGAAATTCCCACAACCCGGGAACAAGTATCAAAAGAATAAAGAAGTTTAGTCATACTACAACAATGTTTCAAAATGAATGTTTGTCAAGTATGTTTAGTCTTAAAATGCATCCTGGGGTCTCCACTAAGGCAGCACACCTAGAACTTCAATTAGTAACATCACCTAAAAAGATATGCTCAAAATGGTCAACAAAATCGTTGATGAGCTCGCAGGTTTAAAATAGTAAATAGTAAGTTGATGCTGCATAGTAAATGCTATGGAATACCGTGAATACAGTTATAAGTAAGCAAAATCTCATGACGATGAGCTTTACAACCAAACCTCTCGACGTACACACAGTATCTTGTCGGAATATATTCACCCAAGGGCCCATTCCTAGCCACTGTTGGTACTAACTAGTATACCAACAACCAAGGGTGGGGGTGTCAATCCAGTAGTACTACCAATACCTATCCGTCGGTTCCAACACCAGAATTAAATGGTTGTAAAGAAAGTACCACACAGCGAACTCAAGCATGTATCAGATAAGTACTCACAAAATAATAACACGTTGATTCTAAGTATGTAAATTGTATGTAAGTTGTACAACACAAAGAAAATGGGTGAGCATACTTTTCCCTCAGTTTGTAAATGATTGAAGTGTTGTATAAGCATAAAAAGGGGCCACGAAACTCACTTGTTAGGTGGTAAGTATGAATGATCAAAGTTTCCAAATGTAGTATGCAATGAACGGTCAAACACCTATTGACAGTTATGTTAGGCATTAATGATATGTATAAAGTAAATAGCAACGTTTGGTTAGTTCGGGTTGTATTGGTTGATCGCGTGGAACACACACAAGAAAACATGCGTATTAGATCTTATGTAGATCCAAGTACCAGAAATTGTTGCCATTGCCGATGATATTTGTGTAAAAGTGTCATTGTTATTAGAGAAATGCTTAGTAAATATTAGTGGTTACAATTTGGTTGGTGATAATTGTAAAATGTTATGTTGATTTGATTTGGAATAGCATTAATAAGTTTGATAGTGTGTTAGGACCTGGTATTTGAACGAAATACCTAGTGATTAGCGTGTAAACCAGATCAAATGGTGCGGAATCCTATTTGATTGGCGATCCAATCAGTGAGAACACACGAAGAATCAATCAAGAATTGAAACTAATGTTAGAAATCGATTGGGAATCGATCTAATGTGTTCTATGAACTTGGAGAACGAATTGTGAGGCTTCTGGATGGCTAGGGTACGTCTGGAATCGTAATTCATCAAAGCTCTCTCTTTTTCACGAATTGGGTTGTATTATAGGTTAGTATCGTTCATTCGTGCGACTGAACCATTAGTATGGTTCAGTCGTGCGATTGAACCATGCGGTTGATTCATCCGCACGACTGAGTGTTCAGTCGTGCGACTGAGCCAATCTTATGTTACAATCATACGACTGATCCAGTCTCCTGGTTCAGTCATGCGTATGGTCCATTCGCATGGGCCACTCGCATGAGAACTTCATTCTGTTAAGTTTGAATGTATTAATTAATTAATATAACATTATGTGTAACAATTCAAACAACCACAAACCTAATTAACCAATTCAACGTCGACTCATTAATGAAATATTAAACATTATAAATAACAAACAAACAATATCATTTCATTAATCATTCCAAGCATTACCTCAGAATCAGATAAACAAGATCTATTACATTCATATCATGATCTAGGGACATACATGTATCAACAAACTCCCCCTTGGACCTAGATCTCTCTAATCTCTTGTTTTCTGCATAACCTCCTTGTATTTCTTGTACTTCTCCTCTTTTGTGACTCCCGTGTGAATCTCAAACGCGAAGCAGAGTCGTATAACGTTCTGGAACTGGAGGGCTTGTACAATATCTTGCGTATCATAGAACAGTGGCCACTTGTATAGCGTATAGACATCATTTTCCGACAAGTTTGTAAGCCACATCGGGTCGAATACCCTGATCGTATCCATTTGTCCCTCTTTGCTTAGCATTATGACCGCTTCAACTGTTCTCCAATCGTAGTACCACCACTTAAAGTGTGGAGTGAAATCCTGTGGCATTTCCCTGAGTGGGATTCTTGACATTGTGCACGGAGGATTCCACTTCAATACTATCTTGGGCTTGCCAGTAGTGGCATCAACCTCAGACCTTCTGATATACCTAGTAGGCTGTTGGGGTCTAAAGTTACCCATCTGGTGTGGTACTCCTTCTTTAGGGTAGCCTCAAACCAGCCTAACATCTTCCTCGGGTCAGCATACAAAAGCTTTAGTTGACCAGCTGGTTGAGCTCAAAACCTGTAGAGTCTTCAGATCATGTGGGAATCTGAAATACTCTTGCCCTGTTCTCTCTTAACCGCATAAGCATTAAGATCCTCAAAATACGCCCATGCAATGATCCTTCCTGACACCTTGTGATGTTTCTTGACTCTATAGAGTTTGGTGTAGGAATCCTTCTTTGGTGCAATACGTTGGGCTCTAACTTCTTCAAAACATGCAGCCCACTCAGCCTTTCGAATGTCGACATCATCATTTGAGGCTGTGGTGGATGTGGTGGCTGTGGTGGTGAGGAAGGTCACCCGACGCTTCTTCTTCTTCTGACCATGGGGTTTAGCCATCCTCTTCCTCCTCATCCCCGTTGAGGTGGAAGCTCCCCCTACAACCCTGCCTGCGGACCCCGGTTCATAGCTTGGGTCAGTATCAGTCTCTCCGGAGTCTCTCGGGTGTTTACCAACCACCCTTAGCCCAGTTCTGTGGGAACAACTTTGCTTCCCACAGTTCGCGTTAGGGGCTCCTCATCCGACTCATCCTCCTCCTCCGCACCATGAACGAAATCCTGATGAAATCCAGCTGACTCGGCTACTTCTCCAGCTGGGACGGACACTGGAGGAACAACATTAGACACAGTGCCTCTAGGTGGAATAGGCATACGTCTCCAGCATCCCCACTGTCATCATCATCTGTGTCATGAGTGGGTAGAGCAATCTGCTCCACATCAGAGTCACTATCATCGTGGCGCCACTTTCTCTTTGCTGGCACCACGTAGTCATCCGGGCAAGATGCCCAACAACCTCCTGATAGGAGGTTTCACTTGCTTCCCCCTGTACACTTTCATCCTCCCCAGGGTAGTATCATCCATCACCTCGAGGACTACCGCATCCTCCTTCTCCTTCGGCAGGGAGGGAAGCTTCTGATCTATGATCATCTGCATAAACCTCGGGTACATACAGAAGCCTTCCTTCCCTTTCCCCTCGATGTTCTCCACCAGATAGGTGAAGATCATCTTGGAGAAGCTGAACGGATGGTTCAGCACCAACGCAACATACGCGTTCTGCATCTGGTCAGATAGATTATCAAAACCTCCCTTTCTGGAAGCTATGCACTTAAGCAGCACGTGCGCAAGATATTTAAACTGGGGATAGAGGTTACTCTTGTTGAGTACCCCAGCATTGATGTCCCCAGAGTAGTTGGCTCTAAGAAAACATCCTCTGACTGTGAGGGGGTGTAATCGAGTCGGACAATCAGTGTCATCCCCCAACTGTAATACGATCCTCAGATCCTCCTCTGAGATAGTAATAGCCTCTCCAAAGATGGTACTTCTGATGCAATGAGGCTCAGACGATCTATCGACTGTAGCGCCTTCCCAGAAGGCTTGCTGAATGGATCGATAAGGAGTACAAGGAGTAGATATGGCATGTGCAATCCTCGATCTCAGTAGAAATGTGATGATGCCAGAGAAATCGGCAGCGTTTCTAGATGTCAAGTCCAGATGAGCACATATATTGTGCTTCATGCTCATAATCCATCGACTCGCCATCTGTTACACAAAGATTGTAAACATTAGTACCATTGGCTAAGAAAGTCATGAAACACTTAAACTTGAAGAAAATCTTTCTATCATGCGATTGAGATTGTGCGACTGGGCTCATACGTATGTAACCTCATGCGGTTACACCAGTCGTGCGACTGAACTTCATACGCATGGTTCAGTCGTGCGTTTAAGCAGTTCGCACCCTTAGTCGTGGACTGAAGTTCATCACTCTGTCCATTCACATGATGTACTGACTGTTCAATTCAAAATCACTTTTTCACCATTTTTGAGTTTTAGACATCGTTATCTGGTTCATTTGACTCGCAATACATTCTTATACCACCTAACATCTTTACTTTCGTTTGTTTGAGTCATTTAGTTAGGTTATTTAGTCACTTAAGTCTCGGTTTTTGCGAGTCTGAATGTACCGATTTTTCATCAAATTTAAAGTTATGGGAGTGCTTCTATACCGTAAATTACCTGTAGAGTCGATGTAGATGGTCAGTAATCAAGAAACGGGGGTTTAGAGATCAAATGAAATTTTTGCAAAGTTGTGTTAAGTCGTGCGATTCAGGGTTATTTTGAAGGTGGTGAGTCTCTGTGACCGACTCCCCCTCTATTATACTAACCCTAGATTCAATCGTGCGACTGAGCTCATACGCACCTTTCAGTCGTGCGAGTGGGACTCAGTCGTGCGATTGGTTCAGTCGTCCTTCTTCAGTCGTCCGACTGGATCTCAGTCGTGCGACTGACTCACTCATCCGCCCTTAAGCATCCGACTGGGCCAATCGTATGGGCCATTCGGTGGATGGTCCATATTCATGGTCCATTCGTACGAATGGCTTCCATTCGTATGATTGGTCCATACGTATGGTCCATTCGTGCGAATAGGTCATACCTATTAACTTTTCTGCCAATTTGAATATTTAACTTTTAAAATCCCTTTAATTGCAGAAATTAACGTTATGAGCATTTGATCATCACAGACATGATCGTTTTGACTTGAAAACTTTTTGATCACCTCAAACGTGACTGTTTTAAACTTTTAAAACACATGTGATCTTCTCAGACATGACCCTTTTAGTGAGTTGATCCCTTACTGATTTTCCTGATGTAGTCCGACAAACAAACAAACTAAAACGACTAACTAAATTAAAAAATTAAACTAAAGAATCAAAATAAGAATTGTTTTTGCTTTTTGTGAGAGATAAGTCCTGAGATGGAAATCTACTGGATTTGTTTCCGGAATAGACAGCTTCAACTTAGATTGACACACCTGGACCAAGTCAATTTTGGAATCATACAGGCAAGTCAAATCATTTGGGACTTGTTGTCAAAATCTGTTGATGCTCTATTCTTGGTTTTCATCCAGAGTCGTTAGCAGCTTTTAGGAAATCATACTGGAACTATTAGATTACCACATTGATTTGAACTTTCAAGAATTGCAGCCACACTGATTGTCAATATGTTTGACCTCTTAAATCCATACACAGACTTTTGACACAGACTGGTGATAGATTTAGGTTTAATTATTTCAACTAACATTTGTGGATCCCACACTTATATGGTAATCAACATTCCTCAGGAGCTTTTGAGTGGTCTACGGGTATTTTTACAAGGAGAGACTATTCTTAGAGCTTTCAAAGAGAAGCCAGTCCTAAGGTCAGTGCCATCGCACAGCAGAGAGGCGGCAAACAAAAATGAATTCTAGAATATCTAGGTTATGCTTATCCTCAGGTCAGTGCCGTCGCACAGCAGAGAGGCACACAACCTATCTCCTTGTTAAAGCAGCTTAATTTTATATTGCACCAAATGCACCAACAGCATACGTCATTAGCTTGATAGCATTTTTCTTTCATTTTTTCCATGCTTTGCTCTATTTATGGTCATCCGCACCCATTTGTGGCGTTTACATGCTCATTACCCTTATTGGAATATTGTTGATTGTGTTAACCAGTGATAAGATGGAAGCCCACAGTCAGTTGAACAATAGTTTGATCTTGAGATCACCAGTCAGGTCTAATCATCTGTTGTGTTGAATATACCGACATATCAATTGTGGTCTAGCAACCTCTAGGTCTACTCTCATTGTGTTACCTTAGGAGTTACTAGTTTTTCTATCATCTTCCCTTTATATTGCTTAGACTACACAGACTTATACTTTGAACTTTTGCACCTTTTCTAAATTAAAATTTAAAGTCCCTCTTGACTTGTTCCTGTGTACTATCATATTCCAAAGTGTTTGAATCGGTATCACAGATACGATCTACCTTAAATCAGCTTCCACTCCTTCTCCTCGTTTTTTTATGTTACTAGCTGACTTATTCTCCCCTAAAATACTAAAATCATAAACTGGTTTAATTATTTTAGGATTTTAATAACCAGCAAAATAACATGAGTTTAATTTAAACAGACCAAAATAAATAAATAAAATCAAAAAGAAAAATTAACTAAACTACATCGGACTACACATGATCATCATCAGGAATAACATCACTTTTCTTTTTAACGTCGTTGACCTCTAGCAAATATTGAAAATGTGGTTTATCAAAGGCTTTAGTATAGAGGTCAGCGTGTTGAAAATCAGTATTAATTTTTACCACATCAATTAAGTTCTTTTCAAAACAGTCTCTTATGAAATGGTATTTAATACCGATATGTTTGGTCTTAGGACGTTGGACCGGATTTTTAGTTACTGCAATTGCAACAGAGTTATCAACACAAATAGGAGTAGAGGAGAACTTTAAATCGTAATCTCGCATTTGCTGTTGAATCCAGATGATTTGTGAACAGCAACTTGCAGCAGCAACATATTCAGCTTCACAGGTTGACAATGCAACCGATGTCTGCTTCTTACACTGCCAAGTAACTAGTCTTCTCCCAAAGAATTGACACCCTGCGGATGTAGACTTGTAGTTCATCTTGCAGCCTCCGTAATCTGAGTCACTATACGCAGTGAGCTCAAAGTCATCATCATGAGGATACCACAACCAAGTGTGGGTGTACCCTTCAAATAACGAAAAATCCTTTTGACCCCGATCAGATGGTTGACCTTAGGCTTAGCTTGATATCTAGAACATAAACATGTAGCATACATGATATCAGGTCTTGAGGTAGTGAGATACATGAGGGATCCAATCATTCCTCGGTACATCGTGGCATCTACAAGATCTCCATTTTCATCAGGTGCTATGTCGTGATTCGTAGCCAGTGGAGTCCCAGCAGCAGATGCATTCTCCATGTCAAAACGACTGAGAATGTCTCCTACATACTTGGTCTGATGTAGAAAGATCCCATTTGGAGTTTGATCCACCTGTAACCGAGAAATAATTTCATCTCCCCCATAGCACTCATCTCAAACTCTTTCTTCATAACTGCTTCAAACTCTTTGCATAACTCTTCGTTCTTTGAACCGAAGATTATGTCATCAACATAGATCTGTACGAGCAGTAGGTCGCCATCTTTTTCTTTAATGAACAACGTGCAGTCAATGACTCCCCTGCGAAAGCCGTGTTTCACAAGATGATTCGAGAGTTTCTCATACCAAGCTCTTGGAGCTTGATGAAGCCCGTATAAAGCCTTGTCGAGCTTGTAGACTCTATCCCAATGATAAGGATCTTCAAATCCCTCGGGTTGACTGACATAGACTGTTTCTCTGATTTCCCCATGAAGGAATGTGCTCTTCACATCTAATTGATAGACTTTAATCTTCATGTACGATGCATAGGCAAGGAAGATACGAATGGCTTCCATCCTTGCCACGGATGCAAACACCTCATTGTAGTCAATTCCCTCGACTTGGCGAAAACCTTGAACCACCAATCGAGCCTTGTTCCTGATGATTACCCCTTGGTCATCTTTCTTGCATTTTAAAACCCATTTGGTGCCAATGACCTTAGCACCTTTAGGTCTATCAACTAGAGTCCATACACCTAACTTCTTGAACTGAAAAAGTTCTTCTTGCATGGCACTCACCCACGCCTCATCATTTAGTACATCATTGACGTATTTTGGCTCAAACTGTGAGACAAAACACCGATAAGAACCATTATGAATATATCCTTTTTCCATAACTGAGGCGTAATCAGCTGAGTATAGCTGATTTCGGGTTTGCACTCCTGATCTGACATCCCCAATGACATTGCTTAGGGGATGATAGACGTTTAGTCGTGATCCTGGAGTAGTAGGAACTGCTACCTCAGAGCCAAGATTATGAACATTTGGTTCTGCAGCTGAGGTAGTTGGAGTTTGAGGCTCCGAAGTCGAAGGTACATCACTGGTAGATACTTGTGGACTTTCAGGAACTAGAACCTGTTCTTCGTGACTGTTCTGGTTATCTTCTTCAGCTTCATCTTCAGAGGAGGAGTCACTGTCGTCTACTACTCCCCCTGACTGAATAGATGATTCTCCCTGTAAGCTAGATGTTGGTGTATTCAAGATATCATACATCATCCGTGTAGCTAACTCGTCATCCGAGGGAGAGAGAGGGAAGTTGAAGGACTTGAAGAATCCATCATAGTCGAAAAAGTAGGCGGGTCCTTTTCCAGTAGGTGGTGTGGTATATCTCTGAATGTCAACATTACACCATACTTCTACTAGACCCGTTGAGTTGTTGTAAACTCACTTGTTCGGTATGTTGTATCCTAGAAAGATTCCTTCATCTGCCTTCTCGCTGAATTTACCCTCTTGTGTCTTCTTCAGAAGTGTGCACGGTGCGCCAAATGGTTCGAGATACTCCAGATTCGTTTGCGTCTTTGTAGTAGCTCGTAACATGTCTTCCCGTGGCGCTTGACTATCAGGACTCGATTCAGTGTATAGCATGCATTCGCCACTGCCTTATTCCAGAATTGGATAGGCAGTTTCGAGTCTGCCAGCATAGTTCGTGCTGTCTCTATCAAGCTTCTGTTCTTTCTCTCAGCAACGCCATTCATCTGAGGCGTGTAGGCAGAAGTGAATTGATGCACAATTCCCTTTTCCTTGCAGTATGCCTCCATCCACTAGTTCTTGAATTCTGTTCCATTGTCTGAGCGTACTTGTCTAACCTTCAGCTTGTAGAGAGATTCCAGTGTGGTTACCAACTCTTTGAATGGCTCAAATGTTTCTGATTTGGATTTCAGAAACATTACCCAAGTGAACCTTGAGTAGTCATCAGTGACCACAAAGCAGTACAAGTCGCCTAAAATGCTCTTTGTACTGACTGGACCAAACAGATCCATGTGAAGAAGCTCAAGAGGAAGTTCTATTGAATGAACTTTCTTTTCCGAATGAGACTTCTTTGTCTGTTTGCCTTTCGTGCAAGCTACACAAAAGTCAGGAAGCTGGAAGTTCTTGACATTAACTCCTCTCACCAGATCCTTCTGAATCAAGTGATTCATCTTCCTTTGACTAATGTGTCCCATTCTCCTATGCCAGGAGATGGAATCCTTTTCAGTAGATTTAGATATAAAACACTGAATCTCATGGTCCGTTGTAGAAGCTGTTGACAGATCCAAGACATAAAGATCTTTGTATCTTGAAGCAGTCATCAAAACTGGTCCTCTGGGATCACGTAGTCTTTCTTTAGTACGTAACACTCTTGTTGTCGAAGATGACTTTAAATCCCTTATCACATATTTGGGAAACAGAAAGTAAGTTATTTTGTAGTTGTTGAACATAGTTCACCTTATCAAACTTAACTTTCTGATTCCCCACTTCTCCCTGGGCTGTGATATAGCCACCCTTGTTTCTAGCAAACGAAACATGCCCTCCTTTTATTTGCTTGACTTTGATAAAAGCCTTGTTTCCTGTCATGTGCCTGGATGCTCCGCTGTCTACTATCCATGTTGGACCAAAAGAACCAATGAGCCGGATCAGAAAAACCTTAAGCCCACAGACGTCACAACAACTACTGAAGACCACAACAGCTGAAGACAACAGCTGATTACAAAGTCTGAAGACACAAGTGCTGAAGACAAAGTCTGAAGACACAAGTGCTGAAGACAAAGTCTGAAGACACAAGTGCTGAAGACAAAGTCTGAAGACACAAGTGCTGAAGACAAAGTCTGAAGACACAAGTGCTGAAGACAAAGTCTGAAGACACAAGTGCTGAAGACAAAGTCTGAAGACACAAGTGAAGACAAAGTCTGAAGACACAAGTGTTGAAGACCAAAGTATCAGACGTTGTCACAACAGCTGAAGAGGTCTTCTTCAGTAGTTGTGATGGTTTACCTTTCAGTAGTTTTCTTTGTTTCAGTATTTGTAAAACAACTGAAGAGTATGTTCTTCAGTTGTTATAGTTTCAGTAGTTTCTTTTCAGTAGTTGTAATAATAGTTAACACTAACATTTTTGTAAGAAGATGTCAGCTGTTTGACATCTTCAGTAGTTGTGTTAACTATCAGTAGTTTGTGATAAATTCTATTAGATGTCACTATCAAGTGACATCAGCAGACGTCACATCTCTTATATAAGAGGTGTTGACCTAATTGTAATTGTGACATTCCGTTACCACGAAAGTGAATATTGGATAAAATATTATTTGCAGAATTCTCTATCTATAACCGTTTTTGTTCTTCATTGAATATCTCTTGGTTCTTGTGAATTAGCTAATTCATTGTTAGAATTCTGATGTTATACTCTCTAATCAATCAAATGTAGATCACTGATCCTAACAAGTGGTATCAGAGCAGGTTAATCATTGATTGATCTAACAATTGATCATTGAAACTGCTAATTGATATCTATGTTTGATTGAATTAGCATATTTGCAAGAACTGGTTATAGATTATTGAATTTCTGACGCTTTCGTTCATTTATTTTGAGATCTCTCTTGGTTCAATTGGTTGTTGTGTTTTTGTTCTAAATCTGTTATAGCTTAATTGAATTTGATTGAATCTGAGATGACTACTCCTTCTAATGATCCTCACAATACCGGTTCCTCAACCAAGCCCCCGATGCTGGTTAGGACCGAGTATAACATATGGCAGCGAAGAATGCTTCATCACCTGTCTGTTAACAGTTCAGGTTGTTGGACATCTGTGGTACATGGACCACATAAGCCTATGGTGAACAATCCGGAAACCAATCAAATGGTTCCGAAGAAGAAGGAACAATACTCTGATGAAGATCGGAAACTGTTTGAGATTGATGCTAAAGCCCATGGAATTCTGGCCATGGCACTGCCTAATGAAATCTATTCAGGGCTTATGCATCATGAAACTGCTCATGATCTCTGGAATGCCCTGAAGGAACAATTCGGTGGCACAGATGAGGTCTTAGCAAACAACAGAGAAATCCTTGCCCAACAATATGAGACATTCTCTCATAGAAAGGGTGAGACACTGAAACAACAGTTTGAGCATTTTTCCTGCTTGATCTCTGAGCTGAAAATGGTGAAACAGGAATACACCACAGCCAGATGAATAACAGGTTCCTCAGATCACTGCCTGAGAGATGGGACACATACACTATTGTCCTACGCTCCAGTGCAAATCTGGATAGCCTATCTCTCACCCAACTTCATGGGAAACTGCTTACATTCGAAAGAGAGATAGAGCAGAAAAGGAAACTGTCCTCATCAGGAAAGCTCACTGATGACTTTGTACCAGGAATACTGTCTTGGTTGGTCATGAGTCAGAATATGCTGCATCTGAAAGCAATTATGAGAGCATATTGATTTCTCTTCAATAGTTCTGATCATGCATTTGTTGGTATTGAGAGTCATTCTGGCAGTAATAGTGACAATCTATGCTTCATCATGGATGATTTGAAAGGAATAGTTGATGATGATCTAGAAGAGATGGATATTCTGAGCCAAATGGCATTGATTAATATTAGATCTCAGAAGTTCTACAAGAGAACTGGCTGGAAATTTCCTGGACTCTTTGGCAAAACCAAAGTTGGTTTTGACAAGAGTAAGTTGAGGTGTCACAAATGCCAAAGGCTGGGACACTTTACAAGAGAGTGTAGATCAACTGGATCTAACTCTTCTGCACCCTTTGTGACTTTTCTAGTACTAGTCCACAAAACAGAGGGCAACATCCTGCTGGTTCTGGTCATCATTCACACCCTAGATCTCCTGCATACTTTGTCCCCCAGGGTCCAATGTCATATCCTGTACCCTGCTACTACTTGCCTCAGTCTAATCCAGTTCAAGCTCCCATTTCACAACAATCACCTGCATTGCCTGAACCTCAACTTTCCCAATCTCATCAACAAATTCAACCTCAACAACACAGCTTCTTCACCCCAGGAGTTGTTGACTGGAGCAGTTTACCAGATGATTTGTCTGGTCATTAACAACTGTTCACTGGTGCTGGTTAACATGGTGGTGACAGTCCCTTTGGAAATCTAGCTCTTATGGCTTTGGATTCTGCTGATACTTCATCCTCTAATGCCTCTACACCAAAGGTATCATAGGTATCCTCTGAGGCAAAAGCCAAGCTATGTTCTGAATCATGCATAGCCGTATTTGCATCTATTAGAGAAGCAAATGTAGCTTTAATCAACAAGAACATTGAGCTAGAACAAATAATTTCCAAAAGCAAAGCTGAATTTGAGTCTGTGCTTAATGATAAGAATGATGAGATTTACAAACTTAAATGCCAATAACTGATGATAAGGCTAGGGAAGAGATACTTCTAGAGAAGTATAAAGATCTCAAGGAAACCTTGCAGTCACCCAGGTAGAGTGTGATCGATGGGTACAATCATGCAAAGGTTTTGAAATGCTTCTTAGTAAGCAATCTGCTTCCAATGTGAAGTTTGGCATTGGTTACAATCACACTGCTCCACCTACAGATTTTACCCCAGAGCAGAGGTAGAATCTGATGGTGAGAGCAATAACCAATCCATTTCATCATGTGATCTACTTTCTGATACAGTACCCTCAGAAGTAGAAGTCAGCACTAAGCCCTCTCAGAACCTATCAGCTGATGTTGATGGTTCCACTGCTGACACTCACATGATCAATGAGTTGATCAACTCAGGAGTTAATTTTGAAAGTCCTGAAAGGACTAGAGAGCAAGATTTAACACCTGAAGTTCAAACTCCAACTACTGTCAGTACTGAAAAGAAGAAAACTGTCAGTAGAAAGAGTTTGAAGACTACTAAAGAGGAAGTCAAGAAAGCAAACAATGCTTCCAAAGCACTGAAGAGCAAGTCTTTAGTAGTTTCATCCTCTTTAGTTGATGATCAACATAAGATGAAGAAGAAACCATGTGAAGTATGTGGCTTGTTCAATCATCTTACAGATGATTGTTGGTACAAAAGAGGATCCAAACTCAAACATAAAGAGGAAATTAAAGAGAAAATGTTAAAATGAAAACTGAGTTTGAGACCACATTTGTATCAGCAACATCAAATCCTGTAACCCTTAAGTCCATAAAGAAATCCAAAAAGGAAGGGGTTAAACAGGTAACAGCTGAGATTGCTCAAAAGAAGAAGGTGCAACATAGGAACTTATCAAACTCAATGCCAATGTGTCTGATGAGCTGAAAGCTTTATCACAAAATCAGACACAGCTGGTTATGATGGTTCAACATCTATTGGGAAGAGTTAACCAATTAGATGTTCCTATGTTGAAACCACAGAAAAGGAGGTCCAAGCCAAAGGATTCCTCTTCTTCACCATCTTCTTCCTCTCAGGTTATTGTTTCCATCAAACCTGTTAGTTTACCATCTGTTGATGAGAACAGGCCACAAAACCAAAAGGTTTGGGTCTACAAAACTAACTGGTTGTTTATAATTGCAGGGTTCTTCAACATGCCAAAGTAGCATCTGGTATGTAGACAGTGGGGGATCTATGCACATGACTGGGAACAACTCTCTTCTTCATGACTACTCTCAAGGAAAGAAGGGGTTTGTTTCTTTTGGCAATGATGCTAGGGGTTACATCATTGGTAAAGGCTTTTTCTCCAATGGAGAAATAAAGTTTGATGATGTTAATCATGTGGAAAATCTCAAGTACAATCTCTTGAGTGTCAGTCAAATGTGTGATAAAGGCCATGTTGCTCTTTCACCAGTCAGAACTGTAGGATTCTGTCATCCAAAGTTCTGCATTTGATTGATAAGGTGTTGGATGATCACACTCTCCTGAGAGCCAACAGGACAGGAAGAGTGTATGCCTTACATCTTTCCAAGAAAATAGATCTCGAGGCAATCCTTGCCTATTTTCCAAAGCCTCTTCTCAAGAATCTAAACTGTGGCACAGAAGGCTAGGGTCATGTTAATTTCAAAAACATGAATCAGCTGATCCACAATAGTTTAGTCATAAGCTTACCAATAAAGGAGTTCCACTGTGATGAAACCTACACTGCTTGTTTAAAAGGAAAACAACACAAAGTCTCATTCCCTCCTATTGAAGAGCCTAAGTCCACTGCCTGCTTGCAACTACTGCATATGGATCTATTTGGTCATGTGAGAGTGATGAGCATGGCAAAGAAGAAATACTGTCTGGTAATTATGGATGATTACTCCAGATTTGTATGGACTTTCTTTCTACATTCAAAGGATGAGGTTGCTCAGAAGATTATTCACTTTGTGTTGTATGTTGAGAAGCAGTATTCCTTTCAGTCAGTGTATAAGGAGTGACAATAGGAGATGACTGAAGAACAGAAACCATACACTTGATGACTTCTATCTTTCAAAGGGAATCAAAAGCCAGTTTAGCATCCCACGGACTCCAGAACAAAATGGAGTAGTGGAGAGGAAGAACAGGACCCTAATTGAAGCTGCAAGGTCCATGCTGGCTGACTCTGGTTTGCCACTGACTTTTGGGCTGAAGCTGTTAATACAGCTTGCTATGTGCAGAATAGAGCCTTAGTAAATCAGAGGTTGATGAAGACTCCATATGAAGTTCTTCATCACTTGGCTCCTCTAATTTCATTTTTCAAAGCATTTGGTTCCCTGTGTCCTGTTTTTCTCAACATAAAGGATCAACTCCAAAAATTTGATCCTAAGTGGATGCAGGGTATTTTGTTCGTTATTCATCTACTTGCAAGGCATACAGAGTCTTCAACTGCAAAACAAAGATAGTTGAAGAGACTTTGCATGTGAAGTTTAATGAATCTCCTATGGACAAGATTCCACAAACCCTATGGAGTTGTTTGATTTGGACATACTGCAATATGTTCCTTATCAACCTCCAGCTGTTGCTGTTCATGTGGATAAATCATCTTCTGCAGCATGTCTTCCACCTGGTGGTATTGATGATGATGATGATAATATCAATACTCACCTATTCAAGTTTAGTGACCAACTGCTGTGTCTGCTAAATTTGATGTTCTTGTAGCTTCAACGTTCCATCCACAACAAATACTGATGAGATCTCTGATTCCTCTACATCTTTTGAGTTACCATCTAATCTTGGTTTCAAGAGTCTGCATCAACATCTGCATGCTGCTGAAGGTCCTACAAACACTTGCACAGATCTCATTGTTTATCAAGAACTGAAGAATCACCCAATGTCTCAAATTATTGGTGATATCAATGCTGGAGTTTCAACAAGAAGTCAATTGTCTAACTTCTGCTTCTATGCTCTCTTCATCAGTCAGCTAGAGCCAAAGAACTATCATGTTGCTTTGAGAGACAATGGATGGGTTGAAGCCATGCAGCTTGAGCTACTTCAGTTCAAGAAACAGCAAGTGTGGGAACTGGTTCCTCTTCCCCCAGGTAAGTGTGCAATAGGCACTAAATGGGTGTTTAGGAATAAAACTGATGAAAATAGGCTTATTGTTAAGAACAAGGCTAGACTTGTGTTATAGGGGTTTTCACAAGAAGAAGGTATTGATTATGATGAACCTTGCCCCTGTAGCCAGACTAGAGGCAATTAGATTGTTTTTAGCCTATGCTGCATTCCACAATCTTAAAGTTTTTCAAATGGATGTCAAAAGTACATTTTTATATGGTAAAATAAAGGAAGAAGTTTATGTGTGTCAACCACCAGGTTTTGAGGATAATAAACATCCCGAATGGGTGTATAAACTTGATAAGGCTCTCTATGGGTTGAAACAAGCTCCTAGAGCTGGTATGAGACACTTTCCACTTTTCTTCTTAAGAATAATTTCACAAGAGGCTCCATTGATAAAACTTTGTTTATTAAGAAGGTGGATCAGCATAAGCTACTTGTTCAGATTTATGTTGATGATATCATTTTTGCATCCTCTGATCCCCAGTTGTTTGATGATTTTACAACATTAATGAAAAAGAGGTTTGAAATGAGTGCAATGGGAGAATTACAGTTCTTTCTAGGCTTGCAAATTAAACAAAAGGCTGTTGGAACCTTTATTCATCAGTCAAAATATACAAAAGATCTTTTGAATAAGTTTGATTTACAAAACTGTAAGCCCTGTTCTACTCCCATGTGCAACACCACACAACTGGATGCAGATCAGAAAGGTAAAGCTGTTGATGAAACACTTTACACATATATGATTGGGTCCTTGATGTATTTAACAGCTTCTAGACCAGATATTATGTTTGCTACATGTGTTTGTGCTAGATTTCAGGCTGCACCTAAAGAGTCTCATTTGATTGCAGTCAAGAGGATCTTTAGATATTTGCAAGGTACACAATCTCTAGGTTTATGGTATTCCACTGGACACTCTTGCAAATTAGTTGCTTTTCAGATAGTGACTATGCAGGGTGCAAGTTAACTAGAAAGTCAACTTCTGGTGGTTGTCAATTCCTAGGCAACTGTTTGATTTCTTGGCAGAGTAAGAAACAAACATATGTTGCTACATCAACTGCTGAAGCCGAGTACATTGCTGCTGCAAGTTGCACTTCTCAGGTACTCTGGCTTCAGAACCAACTTCTGGATTATGGCATTACAGAGACTAAGACTCCATTATTAATGGATAGTGCTTCAGCTCTGTGTATTGTCAAAAATCCAGTCCAGCACTCTAGGACCAACATATAAAGATCAGACATCACTTTATTCGGGATTGTTTTAAAAAGGTCTGATTGATCCTAAGTTTGTGCCTAGTGCTGATGAGCTTGCAGATATTTTTACTAAGCCTTTGGATAGTTCTACTTTCCAAAACCTTGTGTTAAGGCTTGGTATGCTGCAGCTAGAATGAGTGACAACTACTGATGATTTCAGTAATAAGTACTGGTGATCATTGGTAACCATGTCACATATAAGTACTGATGAGTACTTTCACCTTCAGTAGTTTTTATAACTACTGAAGGCTAAATGCCTCACAAGTACTGACGTACTTTATCTGTTCTAAACCACTGTTGTAGTTACAACTACTGATGTAGTTACAACTACTGAAATCAGTACAAACAGATAAGTACTGACGTCCTATGAAACACCTGAAAAGCAGATGCAAAGTCTGATGAGTAAGTGTTGAGGACAGTATGAAACAGCTGAAAAGCTAAGAATTGACGAAAACAGCTGATGAGTAATTTCTCTTCAGTTGTTTCTACAACTGCTATTTCAAAACAACTGAAGCCAAAACCATGTCTTCAGTAGTTTACAACTACTGAAGACTAACACCAAGACTTCAGTTGTTTACAACAACTGATGGCAAAACCATGTCTTCAGCTGTTTACAACAACTGATGACAAAACCATGTCTTCAGTAGTTTCACAACTACTGATGACTAACACCAAGTTATCAGTTGTTTTCACACATCTGAAGTCAAAACCATGGTCTTCAGTAGTTTTATAACTGCTGATGCCTAAAATCACGACTTCAGCTGTTTCAACGTCTGAAAGGGAAATACCATGTCAACAGTCGTTTAAAACTACTGATGACTAACACCAAACCCTTCAGTCGTTTTCTAACCTGTACCCTATAAATATCCGACCTAATCCTTCAGAGCCTCATCTTCTTCAAACCTAACGTTCATCTCTCCAAACTCTCTCATTAATGGCGACCATGCAGCTCAAACCGCGACACAACTGTGTAGCTTACCTCACCAAATCGCCATTCTGGGCTAAGTTCGATAATGCTATTGATCTTATGGTCCAGTCACCCTACAAAACGGCCTTTCTTCTCAATCCAATCCTTCATGCCGAATCCCTTAACCAGTTTTGGATGAACGTCACCCTCACCACTGGGGAGAACAACACAGAGTCTCTCCGGTCGGTCGTCAACAACCACCAAGTGGTCATCACTCCCGATATACTTCGTCAAACCCTACACCTGGATGATGCCACTTTTCCTGCTGGATATCCAAAGGGCACAACTGATTTATCCTTTGCCCACCATGGATATCAGGGCAACCTTAGTGCCTCCACCATACTGAAGAAACATTTCCATGATGCTGAACGTCTCATATTTCACATGGTAAATGTCTGTTTGGCTCCTGAGACTTCCTCTTGGGATCAAATGTCTACACGGTGGCAGCATGTATTATCTCTATCCTTGAGCAACAGAAACTAAACTTCTCTGAAATCATTTTTCTGGAACTTAAGGACATGGCCTCAAAACTATTTCTAACCGCTGGATATTATATCCTCGGTTCATAATGGCCATAATAGAGAATCAGCTAAAAGCTGAGGGACTTGTGGTCTCGGAGTCCCTGCGACGGCTGTATTGCCTGAAGTATACTCCAGGCACAACTCTGACCAAACGTTGAAACAGGCTGCCCGGCTGTGAAAACCCACGCAGTTGGAACCCACAGCCACCACCTCCAGAACCAAAGTCCCCACCAAACCCACTAAAAAGAAAACCAAAAAGGCTACTCAGGGAAATGAGTCCCCTAAGGATGCCCCTGCAACACAAACGCAGGCTATATCCACTGGCTATAACCCCCTAGTGGATATAAGGACTCTCCAGCCACAGCCGCTCAGGATTCCTCTCAAAAGGAGCCTGCAGCAACCACAGAAGGGGTACCCACCAATCTGGGATCTTCCTCATTGAGAAGATTGCCATTGAAGAGCACCATTCTCCCCAGGTGCACACTGCTTTTTACCATCTCCCCATGCAACCGCTCCCCAAAGTCCTACATTACTTGTTGCACAAGTGCTGACTCAGTTGCACTCCTCACCCCCTCCCTAGATACCAATTACTACTGGGAATACTTCTACCATGAGGGGGAGGACCAAAGTGCAGCTGAGAACCCACAGCATAGGGGTTACAACGTTCCTTCTCCTAGTGTAGCAATGGAGATTGGAACTTCTGGTGAGGCTGCCACTTCTCCTGCTTCAGCATATGATCAGGTGTAGTTGGTACCATTACTAAGACCTTACCAGAGGCAACTGCTGATGAAGGACAAAGTCCTGAGGCAGGAAGTCCCCAGTTCCAAGACAAAGGGGCACATGCTACAACTGAGCTACACTCAGTGCATGTTCATCCTGATCCTATCAGGAGGTCAGGTGATTCAGTATCTACTGATGATGACCTGGGCTTCTTTTACGATGTAATCGCCCAAAACACCATCCTGGAAGAGGAGGTGAGCAGACTCAAAGAGCTGCTTGCCAAAACTTCTAAGGAACAAAGACCATCTGTCTCTACCACCTCACAGATAGCACCTTCTTCTGAAGGTCTCACAAACACTAAGCCACTCCCAAACACTCAGCCACCTGCCTCTGCTTCTGGCACTATTTCTCAGGAACAGAACCCTCATGAGCAAATAGCTGCTATCCTTCAAAATTCCCTCCCTCTCATCACACCCATAATCACTGACATAGTGATCAAAGCCATTGATGAGAGGCTTTCCTCAGTAATACAACCATTGATAGAGGAGGTTGTGGGCAAACAGCTTTCTGGCAATCAACCCCTTGCAACCAATGCAACCAAAAAGGGGGAGATTAAGTCAGTGAAAGCAAAAAGAAGAGGAGTACAGAGGAGAAAGAAAAGGAGAAAGAAACAGAAGGGATAGTAGTGGAAAAGGAGTTGGAGTTGAATGTGGAGACCGATAAAGAGAAGGAAAAAGAGAAAGCCTTGGAGCTACTGATAAAAGAGGCTGATGCCAAACACAGCAGATCAATGGACAACATCATTGATCATGTTTAGGCAAGGCCATGACACCAATAAACTTGACTCTGAGATTCGACGATTAGAGATTGAAGAAATCCAGAATAGATGGGCAAGTTATGAAGTGTTAGAAAGAGAAAGGCTTGAGATCATGATTAGATTTATTGCAAAATATCTGGGAAGATCAATGATCGAAATCAAAGCTTGGTCCAGGGACAGTATCTTGGCAATCACCACCAAGATCTGTTCATCTGAAGCATATACTAAGGGACTTGTTATTGAAGCTTTGAATGAAGCAGGAGCAGGGAGCAGGACTGAGCTAGCCAAATACAAAAAGCAACACTCACCTCCAAAATGCTAACTCAGCCTGTCAACATTCCCTCTCAAAAACAACCACAACCACAACCCACAAAACCAACTCCCTTACCATCTAAACCAAAAGCCGATGATGCACCTAAGAGAAGAAGAGAAGGGTGTTGAGGCTAGAAGAAGAAGAAGAGGATGATGTGGAAGAAGATAGGCTGCCTTGTCTGCAGTCCTAACATTGGCTAAAGCCAAACCCATGCCCATCACTCCCACCTCACAGATGGAAGCTGTGAGAGTAAAGATTGAAGAAGAACAGCAGCAAAAGCTGATGATGAAATGCTGAAAAGCATTGACAAAACTTATGCTGCTTTGTCATCAATAATAAGTATGAAGAAAGAAGCTCTGAGGTTGTACACCCTTGCCAACACATTTCAATATCAGAAGGAAAAGGTGAGAGTATGGCCTGATCCTAGGGTGGCTTACAGGATTGTAAAGAAAGACATTCCTTCAAGATACAAGGGCCAAGTCAAAAGGATCGTAGATGAAGATATCACAGTGGTCCTTGTAGTATCACCCTAGGAGATTGTAGAAGACTTCAAGAAGGCCTATGAGACTAAACAACCACCCTAAAAGATGTTAGAGAACAGAATTATTAAAAAGGGTTAGTCTATAGAGGCTTGAGAACTTCAAACAAAATAAGCTCAGTCTGTTACTTGAAGGGACTCATCCTGATGAGTTTGCATACAGACAGATTACAACAGTTGAGCTCAAAATGGTAAACAGGCCAAGTACATCTCAGAGCTGTATGGGCGAGAAGGATTGTTTGATGGTGAAGCGAGAACCTGACTATGGAAGAACAAATTATGTTTCTCAGAGCATACACCAGAGAATCCTACAGGCTTATACATGGGAAGTGAGTCTCATGGATGGGGGAACAGCTCAGTGTCCAATTCCCAATACAGAGCTCCCATCCATACATTGCCAACCAAATCTTCAGAGACTCATTTCCAGGCCAGTGCTTATATGGGTCATCTTCTCAACTGATCAAGAAGGAAAAAGATCAACCATTCTGCCAACAATAAGTGAGACCTCAATAAAGTTAAAGGTTTTGGCTGCATTGGTTCAGGGGAGTTTGTTGGACCAAAAGAACCAATGAGCCAGATCAGAAAAACCTTTAAGTCCCACAGACGTCAAAAACTACTGAAGACCACAACAGCTGAAGACAACAGCTGATTACAAAGTCTGAAGACACAAGTGCTGAAGACAAAGTCTGAAGACACAAGTGCTGAAGACAAAGTCTGAAGACACAAGTGCTGAAGACAAAGTCTGAAGACACAAGTGCTGAAGACAAAGTCTGAAGACACAAGTGCTGAAGACAAGTCTGAAGACACAAGTGCTGAAGACAAAGTCTGAAGACACAAGTGCTGAAGACCAAAGTATCAGACGTTGTCACAACAGCTGAAGAGGTCTTCTTCAGTAGTTGTGATGGTTTACCTTTCAGTAGTTTTCTTTGTTTTAGTATTTGTAAAACAACTGAAGAGTATGTTCTTCAGTTGTTATAGTTTCAGTAGTTTCTTTCCAGTAGTTGTAATAATAGTTAACACTTAGCATTTTTGTAAGAAGATGTCAGCTATTTGACATCTTCAGTAGTTGTGTTAACTATCAGTAGTTGTGATAAATTCTGTTAGATGTCACTATCAAGTGACATCAGCAGGCGTCACATCTCTTATATAAGAGGTGTTGACCTAATTGTAATTGTGACATTTCGTTACCACGAAAGCGAATATTGGATAAAATATTATTTGCAGAATTCTCTGTCTATAACCGTTTTTGTTCTTCATTGAATATCTCTTGGTTCTTGTGAATTAGCTAATTCATTGTTAGAATTCCGCTGTTATACTCTCTAATCAATCAAACGTAGATCACTGATCCTAACAATTCACGTGTTAGTTTCAGCACTGTATCGAACACCCTGCACATACAAAGTAAAGGATTAGTTTGGGTTAGGAACCCAAGCCTTTACTGGCTTGGGTTTCCCAGAGGCATCACACATCATAAATTCTACCCATTGACCCTTAGAGGATGAGGGTAGCTCAGGTTCCTTCTTGTCATTATTATCAGACACAGAGGATGTCTTCTCCTTCCATAATCCAGATTTGTGCGATGCCTGTTTGTGATAAACAGTCGACTGACTTACCGGTTGAACTTTAGGTTCACTAGTTCTTCTAGGTGGAGTCAGAGAAATCCTCTTAGAAGACCTAGGCTTTGAAACCTGAAGTTCAATCTTCTTCCTAGGTGTCTGATAGAAGTGACAATAGGAAGCAATGTGTCCATATTCACCACAGTTGTAGCACGACCTGCTATCAACTTTATGATTAAACTTTCTTTGTGGAGAAGTGTGTGACACTTTAGTAACAAAACTCACTCTAGGTTTTGACTCTGGTTCTTTGGTTTTTTTCTCTTGTTTAACACAGTTAACTGGTTTAACCTGTTTAACATCCTTTTCTTTTTGGTTAATAGGTTTTTGACTTGAAGTATGTGAAAGATTAACCTTAGAAGTCCTTTTAGGTTTTAATTTGACTCTGTTTGATCCTGACTTTAAGTTAACCTTTTCAAATTCCTTTTCCAGATTAACACAAGACAATTTATCCTTTGCCTTTGAAGTGGCCTCCTTTTGTTTGTTTCCAGAGTCAATAGATGAACATAAGGAATCTGGATCACTAACAAGAGGAGTAGACACCACATGATCCTTGATGGGATTAATATTTATTGGTCTAGTCTTAGTGTTCATCAAAGTCTCAGGTGGTGGTGGAACCACTTTATAACCCAATCCCTCCCTGTTGTTCCTTTCTCTCACTAAGTGTTGGACTATGTGTGAAGAACTAGTCCAACTGTGCAGTTTCTGTTTTAATGAATTTACTTCTACTTCTAGAACTGCCTTTTGCTTCTTAGTGTCTTCTAGGGAGTTTAGATAATACCTAATGTCATTAGCTTGGTTAAAGGCAACTACTTCGGTTTCCCTAAGTTGTTTAGTCAAAAGGTCTATCTTTTCTTTATAACTATGCTCATTTTGTTTTAATACCCTATTAGCCTCAGTGCACAGTTGCAAATCTTTTACTAAGTTATCATTATGATCTAATAACCTAGCAAATTTTTCATCTATGCTATTCCTAAAAGTATCACAATCAGAACAAGCATGATTATCAAACCTTTGGTCAGTAGTACTTACCTGAGTTGATTCAGAAGAGTTAGCCATCAACGCAGCATCAGATGTCTCTGGTTCTGGTGATTCTATCTTTTCTGTCTCTGACGTGGTAGTCTCCTCTTTAGGCTTGTAATTGACCTCGGTTGTAGTTGCTTCCTCACTATGTGACATTGTTAGGATCAGTGATCTACGTTTGATTGATTAGAGAGTATTGCAGCGGAAAACGAACAATGAATTAGCCAATTCACAAGAATACAGTTGATATTCAAAGTAAGAGCAAACGGTTATAGAAAGAATTCTGCAAATCAAATATTTCATTCAATACGCGCTTTCGTGGTGGCAAAATGTCACACCTACAATCAGGTCAATCATCCCTTATATAAGATATGTCGTGGTGGAACATTCTTTATATAGGAGATGTGACGTCTGCTGATGTCATTTGATAGTGACATCTAACAGAATTATTCAGACTACTGAAAGTTAACACAACTACTGAAGATGTCAAAACATCTGGCATCTTCTTACAAAAATACTAAGTGTTAACTATCACTACAACTACTGAAAAGAAACTACTAAAACTACAACAACTGAAGAACATGCTCTTCAGTCGTTTTACAAATACTGAAACATAAAAGAAAACTACTAAAAGGAAACCATCAAAACAACTGAAGAATGCTTCTTCAGTTGTTGTAACAAACTCTGAAGGCTTCAGTACTTGTACTTGAACTTCAGATGTTGTCATCAGCTGATGTCTTCAGTCTTTGTACTTCAGCTATTGATCTTCAGTACTTTAGTCTTCAGCTGTTGATCTTCAGACTTTGGTCTTCAGCTGTTGAATTCTTCAGTACTTTAGTCTTCAGCTGTTGATCTTCAGTACTTTAGTCTTAAGCTGTTGATCTTCAGTACTTTAGTCTTCAGCTGTTGAAGTCTTCAGTACTTTAGTCTTCAGCTGTTGCTCTTCAAACTTTGTCAAACAGCTGATCAAGTCTTCAGCAGTTGTTGTGATGTCTGTGGGACTTAGAGGTTTTTCTGATCAGGCTCATTGGTTCTTTTGGTCCAACAAACTCCCCCTGAACCAATGCAGCCAAAACCTCTAAACTTATTGAGATCCCACTTATTATGGCAGAAAGATTGGTCTTTTTGTCTTCTAGATCAGCTCAGAAGTGACCCTTGTAAGCACAGGCCTGGAAGAAGTCTCAATGATCTGTTTGGCAAAGGATGGATGGGAACTCTGTCTTGGGGAACTGGACACAGAGCTGTTACCCCAACCATGAGATCTACTTCCCCAATATGAGTCTGTACGACTCCCTTGTATGCCTCAATGAAGGTTACTTGTTCCTCCATGGTAAGCTCTTCTGTTTTCCTTTCAAAGAGTGATTCCGGCCCATAGTACTCAGATAGGTATTTGACCTGTTTCCCATTTTTTAGCTCCACAGTTGTTATGATTCTATATGCGAATTCATCTGGGTGAACACCCTCTAGGAACAACTGGAGCTCATTCTTTCTAACTTCCTCAAGCCTCCTATACACTAACCCTTTTTCACCACTTTATTTTCTAGCATCTTTTGGGGGTCAGTTTAGCTTTATAGGCTTTCTTGAAGTCCTCTAGGATCTCCCAGAGTGATACTACAAAGGCCGAGAGATCACTTCATCTACAATCTTCTTTACTTGGCCAATGTATCTCTGTGGAATATTTTTTCTTTTGAATCCTGTGAGACACCCTGGGATCAGCCAAATCCTCACTCTCATCCTTTTGATATTGAAATGTGTGTCTTAGAGTGTATAACCTCTGAGCGTGTTTCTTCATGTTGATGATTGAAGATGTGGCAGCATATGCTTTGTTAACTCTTCTCAACAATTCCTCATCATGTTGTTTGTGAAGCTCTTCTTCTTCTAGCTTCACTTTCACAATTTGTCTTTGAGTTTCAGGAGTAATTGTTGGAGAGTGACGTTTGCCTTAGGAAACTTATAACAGCTGAGATTGGCACAACCTATCTTTATCTTCATCATTATCTTCTTTTCTTCTCTTCTGCCTCAGTACCCTTCTCTCCTCTTCTGGGGTACATCATCGGCTATTGGTTTTTGGTAAAGGAATTGGTTTAGTGGTTGAGGTTGTGGTGGTTTTGGTGTGGAATGTTGACAGCTGTTCTAGCATTTTAGATGTAAGTGCGGCTTTGGATTGTTTGACCAGTTTAGTCCTACTCCCAGCACCAGCTTCATTTAAAGCTTCAATGACCAACCCTTTGGTGTATACTTCAGACGAACAGATCTTGGTGTTTACTGCCAAGATGTTGTCCCTGGACCATGACTTGACTTCAATCAATGATCTTCTAAGATATTTCGCTATAACCTGATCATGATTTCAATCTCTCCCTTTCCATTACACTATAACTGGCCCATCTTGATTGTATCTCTTCTATTTCCAGCCTTATGATCTCAGAATCTAGTGTGGCTGTGTCATGACCATGTCTAAATAGCTGATCTATAATTGTATCCATTGATCTGCTATGAGCTTCATCATATCTTTAACAGGTCTTCTAATGATTTCTCTTTATCAGCTCCTGACTCAACACTTTTCTTTCTTTTATATGTAATTAACTGCTCTGAGATCACTTTTTTCTCACCTCCTTTTCTTTCTCAGGTTTCTTTCTGTTTCAAGCTCTTTCTCAGCAGCACACGCTTTTTCTTTTTCTTTTCTTTCACTGCCTTTGACTTTGCAGTCTCCTCCTTTTTGGTTGCATTGGAGTCAGGGGTTTGGAAGGCAGAAAGAGATTTATGAACAGCATCACAATAAGGGTTTGTAGATTTGAGGGAATCCTCTCATCAATAGCTTTATGCACTATGTCATTGATGATGGGAGTGATGAGAGGTAAGGAGTTTTGAAAGATAGCAACCATCTGCTCAAAGGGTTCTGTCCCTGAGTGATGGTGCCGAAAGCAGAGGCTGGAGGCTCAGTGATGTGGGGAGGCTCAGTGTTTGGTAAACCTTCAATTGAAGGTGCCATCTATGGGGATTGTGGGGTAGAAGGTCTTTGATCTTGAGACATGTTGGCAAGTAGCTCTTTGAGTCTGCTCACCTCATTCTCGAGGATGGTATTGTGGGCTAGAACATCGTAGAAAAAGCCCAGGTCATCATCATTCTGAGATGAATCACCTGACCTCCTAATTGAATCAGGATGTACATGCTCTGAGTGTAGATCAGTAGTAGCATGTGCCCCTTGTTCGTGGTACTGGGGACTTCCTACCTCAGGACTATGTCCTTCATCGGCAGTTGCCTCTGGTGAGGTCTTATGGATAGTACCAAATTCATCCTGATCATTTGCTGAAGCAGGAGAAGTGGCAGCCTCACCAGAAATTCGAATCTCCATTTCTACACTTGGAGATTGAATATGGTAACCCCTGTTCTTTGTGTCAGAAGCACTTTGGTCCTCCCCTTCAATGGTTGAGGCTATCCCAGTTTCGATTGGTATCTGGGGAGGAGGTGAGGAATGCAACTGAGTCAGCACTTTGGAAGTTATTTATGGTAGGACTTTGGGGGGCGGTTGCAGTGGGAGAGGGTGTGAAGGTAGTATGCACCCGGGAGAGTGGTGCGTTTCACTGGCAACCTCCTCAAGTGAGGAAGGCCTCCTCAAGTGAGGAAGTTCCAGATGTATAGGTGCCCCAGAGGTGTTGCTACAGGCTCCTGTTGAGAGGAAACCTGAGCGGTTGAGGGTGAGTGAGTACGTGTATCTACTGGGGGTTATGACCAGTAATATATCCTGCGTTTGTGTTGCAGGGGCATCCTCAGGGGACTCATTTCCCTGAGTAGCCTTTTTGGCTTTCTTGTGTTTGGGTTTGGTGGGGACATTGGATTTGGAGGTGGTGGCTGTGGGTTCCAGCTGCGTGGGTTTTCGCAGTTTGGCAGCCAGTTTGAGTGACTGGTCTGAGTTGTGCCTGGAGTATACTTCAGGCAATACAGCCATGGCAGGGACTCCAAGGCCAACAAGTCCCTCAGCTTTCAGCTGGTTTACTATAATGGCCATTATGAACCGAGGATATAATATCCATCGGTTAGCATAGGCTTGGAGGCCATATCCTTGAGTTCAAGAAATAATATTTCAGAAAATTTAAGCTTTGTTGGTCAAGGATAGAGAATAATACCTGCTGCCCACTCGTCGACATTTGATCCCAAGAAGAAGTCTTAGGAGCTAAGCATACATTCACCATATGAAAAATTAGTCGTTCCGCATCATGGAAATGCTTCTTCAGGATGGTAGAGGCGCTGAAGTTACCCTGGTATCCATGTTGGGGAATGATAGATCAGTGGTGCCCTTTGATACCCAGTGGGGAAAGTGGCATCATCCAGTTGTAGGGTTTGGCGAAGGATTGCTGGAGTGATGACCACCTGACGTTGTTGACGAACGACTGGAGAGAGTCGGTGTCATTCTCCCCCAGTGATGAGGGTGACGTTCGTCCAGAACTGATGGAGGGATTCGGCATGAATGGTAGGATTTAGAAGGAAAGCCGTTTTGTATGGAGAGTTGATCATTAGATCAATGGCATTATCAAACTTTGTCCAGAAGGGTGATTTGGTAAGGTAAGCAACACAGTTGTGTCGTGGTTTAAGCTTCATGTTCGCCATTGATGTGAGAGAAGGTTCTGAGTTTTTTAACGTTAGGTTTGAGATGATGAAGCTCTGTAAGATAAGTATTTATAGGGTACGGGTTATAAAGCAACTGAAGGGTTTGGTGAGTCATCAGTAGTTTTAAACGACTGATGACGTATTAACCTTCAGAGGTTGAAACAACTGAAGTCTTGGTTTTAGGCATAGTAGTTATAAAACTACTGAAAACCATGGTTTTAGCTTCAGATGTTGGAAACAACTGATAACTTGGTGTTAGTCATCAGTAGTTATGAAACTACTGAAGACATGGTTTTGTCATCAGTTGTTGTAAACAGCTGATGACGTGGTGTTAGTCATCAGTAGTTGTGAAACTACTGAAGACATGGTTTTGTCATCAGTTGTTTAAGATGAAAACAGTTTTAGAAACAACTGAAGAAAATTCTCATCAGTTGTTTTCGTCAATTCATAGCTTTTCAGCTGTTTCATACTGTCCTCAACACTTACTCATCAGTCCTTTTGGCTGTTTTTTAGTTGTTTCATAGGACATCAGTACTTGTCTGTTTGTACTGATATCAGTAGTTATAACTACATCAGTAGTTGTGACTATATCAGTTCTTGTAACAGAATCAGTACTTATTTGTGATATGGTTACAAATGATCATGTACTTATTTACTGAGATCATCAGTAGTTATCACTTATTCTAGCTGCAGCATACCAAGCCTTAACACTAGTTTTGGAAAGTCGAACTATCCAAAGGCTTAGTAAAAATGTCTGCAAGCTCATCAGCACTAGGCACAAACTTTGGATCAATCAGACCTTTTTCAAAACAGTCCCTAATAAAATGATGTCTGATCTCTATATGTTTGGTCCTAGAGTGCTGGACAGGATTCTTGACAATGCAAAGAGAAGCACTGTCCATTAATAATGGAGTCTTAGTCTCTGTAATGCCATAATCCAAAAGTTGGTTCTGAAGCCAGAGTACCTGAGAAGTACAGCTTGCAGCAGCAATGTACTCTGCTTCAGCAGTGGATGTAGCAACAGATGTTTGTTTCTTACTCTGCCAAGAAATCAAACAGTTGCCTAGGAATTGACATCCACCAGAAGTTGACTTTCTGGTTAACTTACACCCTGCATAGTCACTATCAGAAAAAGCAACCAATTTGCAAGAGTGTCCAGTGGAATACCATACCTAGAGATTGTGTACCTTGCAGATATCTAAAGATCCTTTTGACTGCAATCAAGTGAGACTCTTTAGGAGCAGCCTGAAATCTAGCACAACACACGTTTGCTCAATCAAAGCTTGTAAACCCATTTCTGATCTGCATCCGTTCGTGTGTTGTTGCACATGGGAGTAGAACAGGGCTTACAATTTTGTAAATCAAACTTATTCAAAAGATCTTTTGTATATTTAGACTGATGAATGAAAGTCCCATCAGCCTTTTGTTTGATTTGCAATCCTAGAAAGAACTGTAATTCTCCCATTGCACTCATTTCAAACTTCTTATGCATTAAATTGGTAAAGTCATCACACAACTGGGGATCAGAGGATGCAAAAATAATATCATCAACATAAATTTGAACAAGTAGCTTATGTTGATCCACCTTCTTAATGAATAAAGTTTTATCTATGGAGCCTCTAGTGAAATTATTTTGAAAAAGAAAATTGATAATGTCTCATACCAGGCTCTAGGAGCTTGTTTCAACCCATAAAGAGCCTTATCAAGCTTGTATACCCAATCTGGATGTTTATTATCCTCAAAACCTGGTGGTTGACACACATAAACCTCTTCTTTTATTTTACCATATAAAAATGCACTTTTAACATCCATTTGAAAAACTTTAAGATTGTGGAATGCAGCATAGGCTAAGAACAATCTAATTGCCTCCAGTCTGGCTACAGGGGCAAAGGTCTTATCATAATCAATACCTTCTTCTTGTGAAAACCCCTGAACAACCAGTCTGGCCTTGTTCTTAACAATAAGCCCACTTTTATCTGTTTTGTTCCTAAACACCCATTTAGTGCCTATTGCACACTTACCTGGGGGTAGAGGAACCAGTTCCCACACTTGCTGTTTCTTGAACTGAAGTAGCTCAAGTTGCATGGCTTCCACCCATCCATTGTCTCTCAAAGCAACATGATAGTTCTTTGGCTCTTGCTGACGGATGAAGAGAGCATAGAAGCACAAGTTAGACAATTGACTTCTGGTTGAGACACCAGCATTGATACCACCAATGATTTGAGACATGGGGTGATTCTTCAAATCTTGGTGCACAATAAGATTAGTGCAAGTGTTTGTAGTCGGTTCAGCATCAGCAGATGTTGATTCAGATTCTTGAAACCAAGTATTAGATGGCAAATCAAACGATGTAGAGGAATCAGAAATCTCATCAGCATTTGTTGTGGATGGAGCTACTGAAGCTACAGGAACATCAAGTTTAGCAGACTCAAGCAGTTGGTCACTGAACTTGAAAAGGTGAGTACTGATATCATCATCATCTTCAGTACCACCAGGTGGAAGACTTGCTGTAGAAGATGATTTATCCACATGATCTGCAACAGCTGGAGTTTGATAAGGAGCATATACAGTATGTCCAGATCAAACAACTCCACAGGGTTTTGTGGACTTTTATCCTTAGGAGATTCATTGAATTTCACATGCAAGGTTTCTTCAACTATCTTTGTTCTGCAGTTGAAGACTCTGTAAGCCTTGCAAGTGGATGAATAACCTACAAAATACCCTGCATACCCCTTAGGATCAAATTTGTGGGGTTGATCCTTTGTGTTGAGAATGAAACAAGGACATCCAAAGGCTCTGAAGAATGAAATCAAAGGAGCCAAATGATGTAGAGCTTCATATGGAGTCTTCATCAACCTCTGATTTACTAACACTCTATTCTGCACATAGCAAGCTGTATTGACAGTTTCAGCCAAAAGTTCAAAGGCAAACCAGAGTCAGCCAACATGGACCTTGCAGCTTCAATTAAAGTCCTGTTCTTTATCTCCACTACTCCATTTTGTTCTGGAGTCCTTGGGATGCTAAACTGCCTTTTGATTCCTTTTGAAAGATAAAAATCATCAAGTGTATGGTTTCTGAATTCAGTACCATTATCACTCCTTATACACTTGACTGATAGGGAATACTGCTTCTCAACATACAGCACAAATTTATAATCTTCTGAGCAACCTCATCCTTTGAATGCAGAAAGAAAGTCCATACCTGGAGTAATCATCCACAATTACCAGACATATTTCTTCTTTGCCATGCTCATCACTCTCACAGGACCAAATAAATCCATGTGTAGTAACTGCAAGCAGGCAGTGGACTTAGGTTCTTCAATGGGAGGGAATGAGACTTTGTGTTGTTTTCCTTTCAAACAAGCAGTGCAGGCTTCATCACAGTGGAACTCCTTTATTGATAAACCTCTCACTAAATGATTGTGGATCAGCTGATTCATGTTTCTGAGATTGACATGACCCAGCCTTCTATGCCATAGTTTAGATTCCTGAGGAGAGGCTTTGGAGAACAGGCATGGATGACCCTTCAAATCAATCTTCTTTGACAAATCCAAGGCATACACTCTTCCGATCCTGTTGGCCTTCAGGAGAGTATGTTCATCCATTACCTTGTCAATCAGCCTCAGAACTTGGGAAGACAGAATCCTGCAGTTCTGGCTTGTGAAAAGTGCAACATGCCTTTTATCACACATCTGACTGACACTCAGCAGATTATACTTGAGATTCTCCACATGGTTGACATCATCAAACCGGATTTGTCCATTAGACACACATCCTTTCCCAATGATGTAACCTCTGGCATCATTTCCAAATGAAACAAATCCCTTCTTTCCTTGAGAGTAGTCATTAAGAAGAGAACTGCTCCCAGTCATATGCATAGATCCTCCACTGTCCACATACCAGATGCTCCTTTGGCATGTTGAAGAACCCTGCATAAAAGAAAACTAGTTAGATTTTGAGACCCAAACCTTTTTTGTTTTGGGTCTGTTTTCATCAACAGATGCAACCATAACTTGTTTCTTATGATTAACAGCTGATGAAGAAGGAGATGGTGCTGAAATGGATTCCTTGGATTTGGGCTTGGAATGCCTTTTCAGTGATTTGATCACAGGTGCATCTAGTTGGTTAACTCTCCCCAACAAATGCTGAACCATCATAACAAGTTGTGTTTGATTTGTAGCCAAAGCTTTCAGCTCTTGTGACATATCAGTACTTGTGTTTGATGAGTTCCTGTGATCCACCATTTCCTCCTTAAAATTAACAGACTTAGTCTGATGTTTATCATGAGGAGCACCATCAGCTGTTTTGTGATGAACCTTATCCTTCTTTTTGGATTTGGTTGAAGGCTTGGGTTTATCACAATGGAATGATTGCGGTACAAACTTGGTCTCAAACTCAGTTTTCATTTCATCCATCTGGATTTTAATGAGCTTATCTCTGTTGAGTTTGGAACCCTTTCTGTACCAACATTCATCAGAAAGATGATTGAATTTACCACATATTTCACATGGCTTATTCTTCATCTTGGATTGATCAACTGCTGATGTGGAAACTACTGAAGGTGTGCTCTTCAGTACTTTCCTCCTTTCAGTACTTTTGTTCAGTACTGAAGAATCTGTAACAACTGAAGATTGTTCTTCAGCTGTTCTTTGTCAGCAGTTGTTAATCCATTTATTTCAGCTGATTTGAAATGCTTTTCAGTTGTTGTAACTTGCCCTTCAGTACTTAAGTTACTTTGAGGGACAACATCTGAAATACTCAGCTTCATGTGCTTATCAGTAGTTAACCCATCAGCCAATTGACTTGCTGAGGTATCAACCCTTATTTCATCTTGTGATTTTGGGAGATCACTTGAGGATGATGCACATGATAATGTGGTTTGGAGATTGCTTTCACCTTCAGATTTTACTATTGGTTTTGGAGTAAAATCTGTTGGAGGTGCAATATGGTTGTAACCAATTCCAAACTTCACATTCAAGCAGATTGCTTACTGAGCAGCATTTCAAATCCCTTGCGGATGACACCCAGCGGTCACACTCAACTTGGGTAACTGCAAGTTTTTCTTTGAGTTCCTTATGGTTCTCAAGAATGACCTCTAGCTTAGCCTTTTCATCATTTAATTGGCATTTAAGCTTATAAATCTCATCATCTTTATCCTTAAGGACAGACTCATATTCAGCTTTTCTTTTGGAAATAGTTTGCTCAAGCTCTAGATTTTGATTAATTACAGCTACATTTGCTTCTCTAATAGAGACAAATGCATCTATGCAAGATTCAGAACAAAGCTTGGCCTTAGCCTCAGAGGATACCTGGGTTACCTGTGAAGAAGATGCATTGGAGCATGAACTCTCAGTAGATTCCAGGGCCATGAGAGCTAGATTCCCAAAAGGATGTTCACCACCATGTTGACCATCACCATCAAATAATTGCTCAGTACCAGAGAGATCATCTGGTAAACTGCTCCAGTCAACATTACCAGGGGTGAAAAAGCTGTGATGAGGTTGTGATTGAGATGGTAGAGGCTCAGGTAATGCTTGTGTTGTTGTGCAGTAGAACTTGAACTGGATTTGGCTGAGGCATGTAATAGCAGGGATACGGATATGACATTGGACCCTGAGGGACAAAATATGCAGGCGAAACAGGTTGTGAATGATGACCAGAACTAGCAGGATGTTCCCCCTGTTTTGTGGACTAGTGCTTGGAAAAGTCACAAAGGGTGCAGAGGAGTTAGATCCAGATGATCTACACTCTCTAGCAAAGTGTCCAAGCCTTTGGCATTTGTGACACCTCAACTTACTCTTGTCAAAACCAACTTTGGTTTTGCCAGAGAGTCCTGGAAATTTCCTGCCAGTCCTCTTGTAGAACTTCTGAGATCTGATATTAATCAAGGCCATTTGGCTGAATATCCATCTCTTCTAGATCATCATCAGCTATTCCTTTCAAATCATCCATGATAAAACATAAATTGTCACTATTACAGCCTGAGTGACTATCAACACCAACAAATGCATGATCTGAACTGTTTGAAGAGAAATCTATATGCTCATCATAATTACTTTCAGATGCAGCATATTCTGACTCATGACCAACCAAGGCAGTGTTCCCTGGTACAAAGTCATCAGTGAGCTTTCCTGATGATGCCAGTTTCTTTTTCTGCTCTATCTCTCTCTCAAATGTAAGCAGTTTCCCATGAAGTTGGGTGAGAGATAGTTTATCCAGATTTGCACTGGAGCGTAGGACAATAGTGTATGTGTCCCATCTCTCAGGCAGTGATCTAAGGAATCTGTTGTTCATCTGGCTATTGGTATATTCATGTTTGACCATTTTTAGCTCAGAGATCAAACTGGAAAAATGCTCAAACTGTTGAGTCAGTGTCTCACCCTTCCTATGAGAGAATGTTTCATATTGTTGGCAAGGATTTCTCTGTTGTTTGCTAAGACCTCATCATTTCCACCGAATTGTTCCTTCAGTGCATTCCAGAGTCATGAGCAGTTTCATGATGCATAAGCCCTGAATAGATTTCATTCGGCAGTGCCATGGCCAGAATTCCATGGGCTTTAGCATCAATCTCAAACAGTTTCCGATCTTCATCTGAGTATTGTTCCTTCTTCTTCGGAACCATTTGATTGGTTTCCGGATTGTTCACCATAGGCTTATGTGGACCATGTACCACCGATGTCCAACAACCTGAACTGTTAACAGACAGGTGATGAAGCATTCTTCGTTGCCATATGTTATACTCAGTCCTAACCAGCATCGGAGGCTTGGTTGAAGAACCGGTATTGTGAGGGTCATTAGAAGGAGTAGTCATTCTCAGATTCAACCAAAATCAATTAAGTTTTAACAGATTTAGAACAAAACACAACAAACCAAATTGAACCAAGAAAAACAAAAGCAATAAAACGAAAGTAGCAGAAATTCAATTGAACTATAACCAATTCTTGCAAATATGCTAATTCAATCAAATGCAGATATCGATTAGCAGTTTCAATGATCAATTGTTAGATCGATCAATGATTAACCTGCTCTGATACCAATTGTTAGGATCAGTGATCTACGTTTGATTGATTAGAGAGTATTGCAGCGGAAATCGAACAATGAATTAGACAATTCACAAGAATACAGTTGATATTCAAAGTAAGAGCAAACGGTTATAGAAAGAATTCTGCAAATCAAATATTTCATTCAATACGCGCTTTCGTGGTGGCAAAATGTCACACCTACAATCAGGTCAATCATCCCTTATATAGAATGTCGTGGTGGAACATTCCTTATATAGGAGATGTGACGTCTGCTGATGTCATTTGATAGTGACATCTAACAGAATTATTCAGACTACTGAAAGTTAACACAACTACTGAAGATGTCAAAACAGCTGACATCTTCTTACAAAATACTAAGTGTTAACTATCACTACAACTACTGAAAAGAAAACTACTGAAACTACAACGACTGAAGAACATGCTCTTCAGTCGTTTTACAATACTGAAACAAAAAGAAAACTACTGAAAGGAAACCATCACAACAACTGAAGAATGCTTCTTCAGCTGTTGTAACAAACTCTGAAGGTTTCAGTACTTGTACTTGAACTTCAGCTGTTGTCATCGGCTGATGTTTTCAGTCTTTGTACTTCAGCTGTTGATCTTCAGTACTTTAGTCTTCAGCTGTTGATCTTCAGACTTTGGTCTTCAGCTGTTGAAGTCTTCAGTACTTTAGTCTTCAGCTGTTGATCTTCAGTACTTTAGTCTTTATTGTTGATCTTCAGTACTTTGTCTTCAGCTGTTGAAGTCTTCGTACTTTAGTCTTCAGCTGTTGCTCTTCAGACTTTGTCAAACAGCTGATCAAGTCTTCAACAGTTTGTGATGTCTGTGGGACTTAGAGGTTTTTCTGATCAGGCTCATTGGTCTTTGGTCCAATAGACATCGTTATCTCAACTGCTAGATATCCTTCACTAGCGAATTCAATGTCATATCTTCTACATTGCAAGGTTGATTCCCCTGGTGAGACAAACTAAGCTCCAATCCTGTCCTTCATCATCATAAGCAGTCAAGGCTTTTGGATCCTTGCTTGATGAAGTAGAACTGGTAGCTTGCTTGTCTTGACGAGTGAAGGACGAAAACGGGTTCCCGTTACCCGTCTTCTTAGGCTTGACACATTCTCTTTTGAAGTGCCCCTTCTCTCCACAGTTGAAGCAGGTCACTTTGCTCTTGTCAAAGCCAAATGTGGTATCCTTAGTAGCTACCAAGTTCTGTCCGGTTATTTTACAAACTTCTTTGCCCTCGGACAGCACTAGCTAAGGCCCACATTATGTCCATCCTCTCAAGCTCCATTTCGCCACCTGCTCGTAGCCCTCGTCTGCCAGATGGCAGTTTCCAATCTTCCTAGCAACAAGTTCATCTAAGAGTGGACCATGTAGCCAAAAGATCCATGTGTTCTCGAGCTACTTCCACAGTCACATTTCCGAGATTCTCGGTCTTCAGTTTAGTAGCACTTGTTTCGGATCCAATTAGTGGGTACAAGAGAGTCCCGACGTGTCTGATCCTGAAGGAGATGCATGTGAAGGACCCGATGAGCTAGACACAATGCAGTCTGGAGAGGTGCTCCAGATGTCTTAGCTTGAGGCGTGGCGTTGTACAAGCTTGGTTTGATTGTACGAAGACTTCTGAGCTCTGTACTTCATCCTAAGTGACTCTTCTCGCAACTTAAGGATGAAGTCATTAATATCCAGTTTTTCCAGCATTCCATTCTGTCTAAGGTTAGACACGAATGAGGCCCACTTTTCAGGCAATCCGTCTGCAAAGTTAGTAACTTTCTCTTCCATGGTAGTTGCCACCCCATGTGTATGCAGTGAAGGATTCTGTGTGCCCAAGACACTTAGAATATTGATGTGGTTAGTACGTTATGATCCAAGTCGGGTTATACCCAATAACAAGCTTAGCAAACACCAATTAATATTTAATTGATGATAAGATCATGCAATTAAATATTTACACCAATTTAGAAAATGGGTTTTCTAAATAAATTGCATATGAGAGGGAACAACTTATTAGGATATTTTGTTCAATAATATTATTTGAAGTGTTATTTAAATTAGTTAGATGACACCAAATAATAATGAGAAACTACAACTTATAAGTTAAATGGTTAATTGTATAAGTTGTATATAACTTGTACATACAAATTAAATTGTTATTTGTACGTCTAGTTAACAAGACTTTTAATGTGTGTATTTGAAGGAGGGAACCAAATTAAACCTCCTTGGCCGTACCCCCCCCCCCCTTGATTTCTATGGACAAATTGGTCTTGAACATAACACACATTAAGTAGTCTAGGTCTCTCAACTTCTCAACAACCCACTCTCATTGCATGCAACAAAAACTTCTCTCTTTCTCTCTCAAAAGTTTTGAACCTGGCAGCTTCCTTGGGAGTTTTTGAAGAGCAAGCTTTGTTATGTTCTTGGTGATAATCTACCTAACAAGAAGGTGTATTGCAAGGGCTTGGGGTATAGACACTTGAGGACCTCTACACTTGAGTTCTTGGCCGATTTTAGCATCCCAAATCTCTCACTTTTGGTCGTTTCTGCTGCTGCTCAAAGGGTAGTAATCACAGCTCATTGTGGCTGTGATTTTTATATAATTTTACTCATATTATAGCTTGTTCATTCAAATATAATGATCCTTTGATTTGGGTTTGTTTTACATCTTAAAAGATCACTAAGAACATGAAATTTTCAGCTTTTAAAATGGGTTTTAAAGCTATATTTATATCCGCTGCGTTTTCTAGAAAGTTTAAATGGTTAAACTTAGATTTTGTGTTCTAGCAAACCCATATATGATCCATGAAGTACTGTATCCCATCATCCTTGCTACTCATTTGTTTATCCAACCCTCGAAACTCTTCTCCCGCAAAGTTTTCTTCTTTCAACGCCTCTTTTGTGCAATTTGGATTAGAGCTTTCAAATTCGTTTGAATAGTCAATCCCAACGCTCGAGCATGGAGTGGTTTCACGCGTTCTTTGCGGCTTAAAGCATCAGCCACCACGTTAGCTTTCCCCGGATGATACCGGATTTCACAATCATAGTCACTAAGAAGCTCTACCTAACATCGCTGACACATATTAAGTTCCTTCTGATCCAGGATATGTTGGAGGCTCTTATGATCTATGTGGATGATGCATTGGGTCCTACAGGTAATGCCTCCATATCTTGACTGCAAATACTACAGCGCCCAACTCCAAATCATGGGTGGGTTGTATAGTTCTTTTCGTGCACCTTAAGTTATCGCGAAGCGTAGGCAATCACCTTATCCTTCTGCATTAGCACACATCCCATCCTTGATGTGAAGCATCGCAGTATACCACAAAATCATCAGTTCCGTATGGGAGGGACAATATCGGTGCGTTGCACAACTTCTCTTTCAACGTTTGGAATGCTTGTTCTTGTGCATGTCCCCAATAAAACTTCTTGTCTTTCTGAGTCAGCAGTGTTAACGGTTGAGCGATCTTTGAAAATTTTGCGACGAAGCGATGATAGTACCCGGCCAATCCTAAGAATTGCCATATCTCTGAAGGTGTCTGGGGTGCATCCCATTTTTTCACCACTTCGATCTTGGCGGGATCGACATGAATCCCATCCTCGTTAACCACATGACCCAAAAACTTCACTTCCCGCAACCAGAATTCACACTTCGAGAACTTGGCGAAAAGTTTCTGTTGGACCAAAAGAACCAATGAGCCAAGATCAGAAAACCTCTAAGTCCCACATGGTATCACAACAACTGCTGAAAGCCTCATCAGCAGTTTGACAAGTGCTGAAGACTTCAACAGCTGAAGAACTAAAGTGCTGAAGTACAACAGCTGAAGAACACAAGTGCTGAAGCTGAAAGACCAAAGTACTGAAGTACAACAGCTGAAGAGTTTACAAGTGCTGAAGATCAACAATGACGTACAAAGTCTGAAGACAAAGACTGAAGACATCAGCTGATGATATCTACTGAAGTCATCAGTTGATGAAACACCTGAAGGTCAAAGTCTGAAGATCAAGTACTGAAGCCTCAGTAGTTTGTCACAATGCTGAAGAGTACTTCTTCAGTAGTTGTGATATCAGTAGTTTTATATTTCTAGTTTCAGTAGTTTTATGTTTTAGTAGTTTTGTAAAACGACTGAAGAGCTGGTTCTTCAGTCGTTGTAGTTACAGTAGTTCTAATCAGTAGTTTTATATTCTGTACTTAACACTAGATATGTTCTCAGTAGTTGTGAACATTCAGTAGTTTGTTAAGAGTTAGTTATTTTTGTATTAGATCTGCCAGTTGTCACTTTCCGTGATAACAGCAGTGATTGTTGCACTCTATATAAGGAGTGACAACCTAGTGTAATAATGTATGAATGAATGATTTGAATGATTTGATTAAAAGCATTCCATATCTATAAACATTCCTTGAATCAGAAATATTATTCTCTCGCTATAACCGTATGTGCTCTTAATGCATACAAGCATCGACTTCTTGCTACAACCTGTCTAATTCCTATTCTTATTCCGCTGCCTTGAACTCTAATACATCAAACTTGTGATCGCTGATCCTGTCAAATGGTATCAGAGCAGGTTAATCATTGATCGATCTAATAATGATCATTGAAACTGCTATTCAAGATCTAAGTTTGATTGAATTAGCTTTTGTTTTTGCAAGAACGGTTATAGAGATGAATTTCTGTATTTCTGGTCATTCATCCTGAGATCTTTTCTTGGTTTTCATTGAGTTTGTTGTGGTCTGTGTAAAACTTTTAAAAGCTTGAATTAAATTGTTTTTGAACTGAAAATGACCACTCCCTCCAATGATCCTCACAATACTGGTTCCTCAACCAAGCCACAATGCTGGTTAGGAATGAGTATAACATATGGCAACGACGAATGCTCCATCACCTGTCTGTTAACAGCGCAGGCTGTTGGACATCAGTGGTACATGGTCCACACAAGCCTATGGTGAATAACCCGGAAACCAATCAAATGGTTCCGAAGAGGAGGGAGAGCATACTCAGATGAGGATAAGAAGTTGCTTGAAATTGATGCAAAAGCCCATGGAATCTGGCCATGGCACTGCCAAATGAAATCTATTCTGGGCTAATGCATCATGAAACTGCCCATGACCTCTGGAATGCCTTGAAAGAACAATTTGGAGGAACAGTGAGGTCTTGGCAAATATAGAGAAATCCTCGCCCAACAATATGAGACATTTTCTCATAGAAAGGGTGAGACACTAACTCAACAATATGAGCGGTTCTCTTGTTTGATCTCTGAATTAAAAATGGTCAAACTTGAGTACACAAATATTCAGATGAATAATAGATTTCTCAGATCACTGCCTGAGAGATGGGACACATATACTATTGTCCTACGCTCCAGTGCAAGTTTGGACAAACTATCTCTCACCCAACTCCATGGGAAACTGCTCACGTTGAGAGAGAGATAGAACAGAAGAGAAGTTGTCTTCATCTGGAAAGCTCACTGAAGACTTTGTACCAGGCAACACTGCCTTGGTGGGTCATGAGTCAGAATATGCTTCATCTGAATGCCAGTATGATGAGCATATTAATTTCTCTTCAAGCACTTCTGATTCTGCATTTGTAAGTGTTGATGGTCAGTTTACTGGGTGTAATAATGACAATCTATGCTTCATTATGGATGATCTCAAGGGGATTGCTGATGATGACTTAGAAGAGATGGATATTTTGAGCCAAATAGCCCTGATAAATATCAGATCTCAGAAGTTCTATAAAAGAACTGGAAGAAAATTCCCAGGACTCTCTGGCAAAACCAAAGTTGGTTTTGACAAGAGCAAGTTGAGGTGTCACAAATGCCAAAGGCTTGGACACTTTGCAAGAGAGTGTAGATCAACTGGATCTAACTCCACTGCACCCTTTGTGACTTTTCCTGGCAATAGTCAACAACAAGAGGGCAACATCCTGTCACTTCTAGTCATCATCCTCAACAACAATCTCCGGCATATTTTGTTCCTCAGGGTCAAATGCCATATTCGTACCCTTGTTATTACATGCCACAGTCAAATCAAGTTCAAGTTCCTATGGCACCACAACCTCATGCACTACCAGAACCTCAGCCATCCCAATCTCATCAACAAACTCAACCTCAACAACACAGCTTCTTCACCCCAGGAGTTGTTGACTGGAGCAGTTTACCAGATGACATGTCTGGTCATGACCAACTGTTTTCAGGTGCTGGTCAACATGGTGGTGACAGTCCTTTTGGGAATCTAGCTCTTATGGCTTGGAGTCTGCTGATACTTCATTTTCTAATGCCTCTACACCTCAGGTATCACAGGTATCCTCTGAGGCAAAAGCCAAATTATGTTCTGAACATGCATAGCAGCATTTGCTTCCATTAGAGAAGCAAATGTAGCTCTAATTAATAAGAACATTGAGCTAGAACAAATAATTTCCAAAAACAAAGTTGAGTTTGAGTTTGTGCTTAAAGATAAAAATGATGAGGTTTATAAACTGAATTGCCAAATAATTGATGATAAGGCTAGAGAAGAAGTACTTCTAGAGAAGTACAAAGATCTCAAAGAAACCCTTGCAGTTACCCAGGTAGAGTGTGATAGATGGGTACAATCATGCAAAGGTTTTGAAATGTTTCTTAGTAAGCAATTTGCTTCAAATGTGAAGTTTGGAATTGGTTACAATCACACTGCTCCACCTACAGATTTTACCCCAAGAGCAGAGGTAGAATCTGATGGTGAGAGTGATAACCAATCCATCACATCATGTGATCTACCTTCTGATACAGCACAATCAGAAGTAGCAGTCAGCATCAAGCCCTCTTTGAACTTATCAGCTGATGTTGATGGTTCAAATGCTGAAACTCACATGATCAATGAGTTGATCAACTCAGGAGTTAATTCTGAAGGTCCTGAAAGGACTAGAGACAGGATTTAACACCTGAAGTTCAAACTTCAACTGCTGTCAGTACTGAAGAGAAGAAAACTGCCAGTAGAAAGAGTTTGAAGTCTACTAAAGAGGCAGTCAAGAAAGCAAACAATGCTTCCAAAGCATTGAAGAACAAGTCTTCAGTTGCTTCACCCTCTTTAGTTGATGATCAACCTAAGATGAAGAAGAAACCATGTGAAGTATGTGGTTTGTTCAATCATCTTACAGATGATTGTTGGTACAAAAGAGGTTCCAAACTCAAACAAAAAGAAGAAATTAATGAGAAAATGGTAAAAATGAAAACTGAGTTTGAGACCACATTTGTATCAGCAACATCAAATCCTGTAACCCTTAAGTCCTCAAAGAAATCCAAAAAGGAAGGGGTTAAACAGGTGACAGCTGAGAATGCTTAGAAGAAGAAGGGGCAACATAGGAACTTATCAAACTCCACTGGCAATGTGTTTGATGAGCTGAAAGCTTTATCACAAAATCAGACACAGCTGGTTATGATGGTTCAACATCTGTTGGGTAGAGTTAACCAACTAGATGCTCCTATGTTGAAACCACAGAAAAAGTGGTCCAAGCCAAAGGACTCCTCTTCTAAACCATCTTCTTCCTCTCAGGCTGTTGTTTCAGATAAACCTGTTAGTTTACCATCTATTGATGAGACCAGGCCCAAAACCAAAAAGGTTTGGGTCTATAAAACTAACTGATTGTCTATTATTGCAGGGTTCTTCAACATGCCAAAGTAGCATCTGGTATGTAGACAGTGGGGGATCTATGCACATGACTGGGAACAGCTCTCTTCTTCATGACTACTCTCAAGGAAAGAAGGGATTTGTTTCTTTTGGCAATGATGCTAGGGGTTACATCATTGGTAAGGGTTTTGTCTCTAATGGAGAAATCAAATTTGATGATGTTAATCATGTGGAAAATCTCAAGTACAATCTCTTGAGTGTCAGTCAAATGTGTGATAAAGGCCATATTGCTCTTTTCACCAGTCAAAACTGTAGGATTCTGTCATCCAAAGTTTTGCACTTGATTGACAAGGTGTTGGATGATCACACTCTCCTGAGAGCCAACAGGACAGGAAGAGTGTATGCCTTAGATCTTTCCAAGAAAATAGATCTCAAAGGCAATCCTTGCCTATTTTCCAAAGCCTCTTCTCAAGAATCTAAACTGTGGCACAGAAGGCTTGGTCATGTTAATCTCAAAAACATGAATCAGCTTACCCACAATAGTTTAGTCAGAGGCTTACCAATAAAGGAGTTCACTGTGATGAAACCTGCACTGCTTGTTTAAAAGGAAAACAGCACAAAGTCTCATTCCCTCCTATTGAAGTGCCTAAGTCCAATGCCTGCTTGCAATTACTGCATATGGATCTATTTGGTCCTGTGAGAGTAATGAGCATGGCAAAGAAGAAATACTGTCTGGTAATTGTGGATGATTACTCCAGAGTTTGTATGGACTTTCTTTCTACATTCAAAGGATGAGGCTGCTCAGAAGATTATTCACTTTGTGTGTATATTGAGAAGCAGTATTCCCTTCCAGTCAAGTGTATTAGGAGTGACAATGGAATTGAGTTCAGAAATCATACACTTGATGACTTCTATCTTTCAAAGGGAATCAAAAGGCAGTTTAGCATCCCAAGGACTCCAGAACAAAATAGGGTAGTGGAGAGAAAGAACAGGACCCTCATTGAAGCTGCAAGTCCATGCTGGCTGACTCAGGTTTGCCACTGATCTTTTGGGCTGAAGCTGTCAACACAGCTTGCTATGTGCAAAATAGAGTTTTAGTAAATCAGAGGTTGATGAAGACTCCATATGAAGTTCTCCATCATTTGGCTCCTCTGATTTCATTTTTCAAAGCATTTGGGTGTCCCTGTTTTATTTCAACACAAAGGATCAACTCCATAAATTTGATCCTAAGGTGGATGCAGGGTATTTTGTTGGTTATTCATCTACTTGCAAGGCATACAGAGTCTTCAACTGCAGAACAAAGATGGTGAAGAAACTCTACATGTTAAGTTCAATGAATCTCTAAGGACAAGATTCCACAAAAGCCCTGTGGAGTTATTGATTTGGACATACTGCAATATGTCCTTATCAAACTCCTGCTGTTGCTCCTGTCAACAGTTCACCACCTGGTGGTACTGCTGATGATGATGATGATTGCAGTACTCACCTCTTCAGGTTTAGTGATCAGCTGCCTGATCAGCTAGACCTGATGTTTCTGTAGCTCCAGTGCACCATCCACAACAAATGCTGATGAGATCTATTCGAATTCAACTTCCTTTGAATACCATCCACTGATTGGTTTCAAGGAAATGATTCACCATCACATCTGTTACTGCTGAGCCTGCTACAAACACTTGCACAGATCTCATTGTGTATCAAGATCTGAAGAATACCCAATGTCTCAAATCATTGGTGATATCATGCTGGAGTATCAACAAGAAGTCAATTGTCAAATTCTGCTTCTATGCTCTCTTCATCAGTCAGCAAGAGCCAAAGAATTATCACATTGCGTTAAAGGACAATGGATGGGTTGATGCCATGCAGCTTGAGCTTCTTCAGTTCAAGAAACAGCAAGTGTGGGAACTGGTTCTCTACCTCCAGGTAAGTGTGCAATAGGCACTAAATGGGTGTTTAGGAACAAAATGATGAAAATGAGCTTATTGTTAAGAACAAGGCCGACTGGTTGTTCAGGGGTTTGCACAAGAAGAAGGTATTGATTATGATGAAACCTTTGCCCCTGTAGCCAGACTGGAAGCAATTCGATTGTTTTTAGCTTATGCTGCTTATCAAAACCTTAAAGTTTTTCAAATGGATGTCAAAAGTGCTTTTTGTATGGAAAAATTAAAGAAGAGGTTTATGTATGTCAACCCCAGGCTTTGAGGACAATAAACATCTAATGGTGTATAAGCTTGATAAGGCTCTTTAAGGTTAAAACAAGCTCCTAGAGCCTGGTATGAGACATTATCAAACTTTCTTCTGGAAAATAATTCACTAGAGGCTCCATAGATAAGACTTTATTCATTAAGAAAGCTGGGCAGCATAATCCTTGTTCAATTTATGTAGATGATATCATTTTTGCATCCTCTGATCCAAAGTTGTGTGATGCCTTTACAAAGTTGATGCACAGAAGTTTGAAATGAGTGCCATGGGAGAATTACAGTTCTTTCTGGGGTTGCAAATCAAACAAAAGGCTGATGGAATTTGCATTCATCAGTCCAAATACACAAAAGATCTTTTGCAAAAGTTTGATTTACAAACTGTAAGCCATGTTCTTACCCCATGTGCAGCACCACACAACTGGAACAGATCAGAAAGGTAAAGTGGTTGATGAAACACTTTACAGATGTATGATTGGGTCCTTGATGTATTTAATAGCTTCTAGACCAGATATTATGTTTGCTACATGTGTTTGTGCTAGATGTTTTCAGGCTGCACCTAAAGAGTCTCATCTGATTGCAGTCAAGAGGATCTTTAGATAATCTGCAAGGCACTCATCTCTAGGTTTATGGTATTCTACGGAAAGTCTGGTAAAACTAGTTGCTTTTTTGACAGTGACTATGCAGGGTGTAAGTGACCAGGAAATCAACTTCTGGTGGATGTCAATTCCTAGGCAAAATGCTTGATTTCTTGGCAGAGCAAGAAAAAGACCTCAGTTGCTACATCCAAAGCTGAAGCAGAGTACATTGCTGCTGCAAGCTGCACCTCTAAGGACTTGGCTCGAACCAACTTCTGGATTATGGCATACAGAGACTAAGACTCCATTGTTAATTGTTAGGATCTCAGCCCTTGGTTTAATCGATTGAACAGATATAGCAGCGGAATAGCTCGGAGTTAGACAAATTCAAACAAGAACAATTGATATAAAACGATAAAAGAATTTTGTTATAGAGAGAGAAATATCCGACAAAAGGAATATTGCATTAAGATTGTCGGCCTCAAAGGCACGATTACATGTGAGTCATCTTTCCTTATAAAGGAAAGAATGACGTAGGCTGATGTCACCTGAAAGTGACATGTAACCGTTTTATAACTACTGATGTTTAACAACTACTGAAGATGTCAACAACTGACATCTTCTTACAAATGTTCCTAAGTGTTAAACATCTATTTACAACTACTGAAAAACATAAAACTACTGAAACTACAACAACTGAAGAACAACCTCTTCAGTTGTTTACAAGTACTGAAAAGAAAAATAAACAAACTACTGAAAGGAAAAGAAAACTACTGAAGAAGAAAAACCATCACAACAACTGAAGAAGCCCTCTTCAGCTGTTGTCATCAGCTGTTAACATCAGCTGATGTCTTCAGTACTTGAACATCAGACTTTGTCTTTCAGCTGTTGATCTTCAGTCTTTGTCTTCAGTACTTGTTGAAGTCTTCAGACTTTAGATCTTCAGCTGTTGTCTCAGTCTTTGTCTTCAGTACTTCAGACGTACTTCAGCAGTTGTATTCTTCAGACTTTGTAGAACAGCTGATCAGGTCTTCTTCAGCTGTTGTGATGTCTGGGACTTAGAGGTTTCTCTGATCAGGCTCATTGGTTCTTTTGGTCCAACAAACTCCCCCTGAACCAATGCAGCCAAAACCTCTAAGTTATTGACGAGTCCCACTTATTTTGGCAGATAGATTGGTCTCTTAATCCTCTTGATCAGATGAGAAGTGACCCTTTTTCAGCACCGGCCTGGGAAGAAGTCTCTGATGATCTGTTTGGCATGATATGGTTGGGAGCTCTGTATTGGGGACTTGGACCGAGCTGTTGCCCCAACCATGAGATCTACTTCCCGTGTATCAGCCTATATGATCCCTGGTGTAAGCCCTTAAAAACATGATTTGCTCATCCATTGTCAGCACCTCGGGCACACCATCAAATAATCCTTCTCGGCCATACACTTCAGATATGTACTTGGCCTGTTTTCCATTCTTGAGCTCAACCGTGGTTATTTGTCTATAAGCAAACTCATCTGGATGAGTTCCTTCTAAGAGCAGGTTGAGCTCTTCTTGTTTGAAGTTTTCAAGTCGTTTGTAAACCAATCCCTTCTTTATAATTTTGTTCTCTAACATCTTTTGAGGTGGTTGTTTGGCTTCATAGGCTTTCTTGAACTCTTCAACAATTTCCCAAGGGGACACTACAAGCACCACAGTGATGTCTTCGTCGACAACTCTCTTCACTTGGCCCTTGTATCTTGAAGGAATTTCTTTCTTGACAATCCGGTGTGCCACCCTAGGATCAGGCCATATCCTTACTCTTTCCCTTTGGTATTGAAAGGTATTAGCAAGGGTGTACAATCTTAATACTTCTTTCTTCATGCTGATCATTGAAGAGGATGTAGCATATGCTTTGTCAATGCTTTTCAGCATTTCCTCATCATGTTTTTGCATCTGTTCCTCTTCAATCTTTATCATTACATCATGCATTTGAGAAGCAGGAGTGATGGACATGGTTTAGCCTTAGGCAAAGTAATGACTGCAGAGAGTGGCAGTCTGTCTTCATCCTCCTCTTCATCTTCATCAGGCCTCAGTACCTTTCTTTTCTTTTGGCTAGGTACATCACTGGCAATGGGTTTTTGAGGTAAAGGATTTGGTTTTGTGGGTTGGATGGTTGGTTTAGAGGGTAAAGGAGTTGTTTTAGTGGGTTGTGGAGATAGTGATTTTGAGGATTGAGGCTTTTCAGACTGTTTTAGCATTTTGGCTGTAAGGGAGGCTTTGGTAAATTTTGTCAGTTCTTTTCGATTCCCAACCCCAGCTTCATTCAATACCTCAATCACTAGACCTTTGGAGTATTCTTCAGACGAACAAATCTTGGTGGTTATTGCCAAGATGTTGTCCCTGGTCCAGGCCCTTATTTCCATTAGAGATCTTCCCAAGTATTTAGCTATAAATCTGATCATTATCTCCAGCCTTTCTCTTTCTAAGGCATCATAGCTAGCCCATCTGAATTGATCTCCTCTGTTTCCATCCTTCTGATCTCGGAGTCTAGTTGTTTGATGTCAAAACCCTGCCTATACAACTGCTCAATGATTTTATCCATTGAACGGTTATGGTTGGCGTCAGCTTCTTTCACCATATCCTTCAGCTCCTTCTCCTTCTCAGACTCTCCTTTCTCTTTTGATATGTGACATGAAAGTCTTTTTGACTTTCATTCACTTCAGCTCCCTTCACACTCTCCTTCTCCTTCTCATTTACAACCTCAGATTCTTTCGCCTCTCCCCATCTATCCTCTTCCTTTTTCCTTTAACTAACTGACTCTCCCCCTTTTTGGTTGCATTGGGTGCAAGGGTTTGAGCAGTAGAAAGAGATTTAGTCACCAACTCCTCCACCAAGGGTTGTATTATTGTAGGAAGCCTCTCATCAATGGCTTTGATCACTATATCTGTGATCATGGGAGTGATGAGAGGTAGGGATTTTGAAAGGTAGCAACTGATTGATCAGGATGGTTCTGTTCCTGAGAATCAGTGCCGAAAGCAGAGGCTGGTGGCTTGGAAGTATATACTGGCTCAGTGTGTAGGGGACCTTCAGAAGAAGGTGCCATCTGTGGGTGTATTGTGGTGGCAGATGGACTTGCATCCTGAGACATCTTGGCCAGCAGCTCTTTGAGTCTGCTAACCTCATCCTCTAGAATGGTGTTTTGAGCAACTACATCATAGAAGAAGCTCAGGTCATCATCAGTTGTGACTGAATCACCTGACCTCCTGACAAAGTCAGAATGAACATGCCTTGAGTGTAGATCAATTGTAGCATGTGCCCCTTGTTCTTGGTTCTGGGGACTTCCAGCCTCAGGACTATGTCCTTCATCAGCTGTTGCCACTGGTGAGGACTTAGAGATGTTACCAACTGCATCCTGGTCATTTGCTGAGTCAGGAGCAGTGGCAGCCTCACCAGAAGTTCGCACCTCCTTATACACTAGAAGATGGAACATGATAACCCCTGTGCTGTGGGTTGACAGAAGCATTGTGATCCTCCCCCTCAGGTGTTGAGGTTATCCCAGTAGTAATTGGTGTCTGGGTGGGGGTGAGGAATGCAACTGCGTCAGCACTTTTGCAACAATGATAGTAGGGCTTTGAGGGGCGGTTGCATCAGGAGAGGGTGTGGAAGCAGTGTGCACCGGGACAGGTGGTGCTCTTCAATGGTAATCCCCTCAAGTGAGGAGGATCCCAGCATGTGGCTTCCCTTTGAGTGGTTGCTTCAGGTTCCTTTTGAGGAAACCTGAGCGGCTTCAGTTGGTGGAGTCACAGTCTCTACTGGGGGGTTATTTCCAGCAGAGATAACCTGCGTTGGTGCAGCAGGAGCATCCACAGGGGACTCAATTCCCTGAGTAGCTTTCTTAGGCTTCTTCTTTGTGGGTTTGGAGGGGACTTTGGATTTGGAGGTGGAGGCTGTGGGTTCCAGCTGCGTGGGTTTGCGCAGCTTGGCAGCCTGTTTGAGAGTTTGGTCAGTGTTGTGTCGGGAGTATACCTCCGGCAATACAGCCAAAGCAGGGACTCCCAGACCAACTAGTCCCTCAGCAGAAAGCTGATTCTCTATTATGGCCATTATAAACCGAGGATATAGTATCCAACGGTTAGAAAGTGGTTTTGTGGCCATATCCTTGAGTTCAAGAAAAATTATTTCAGAAAAGTTTAGTGGTTCTTGTTCAAGGATAGAGAACAATACCTGTTGCCATCTGGAAGACAGTTGATCCCAAGAGGAAGTCTTCGGAGCCAGGCACACATTACCATATGAAATAATAATCGTTCAGCATCTGGAAAATGTTTCTTCAGGATTGTTGAAGCACTAAGATCACCCTGATATCCATGTTGTCCAAAGGAAAGATCAAGTTGGCGCTTAGGATATCCAACAGGGTAGGCAGCATCATCTAACAGTAATATTTGGCGGATGGTAGCAGTAGAGATGACCACCTTATGCGAGTTGATAGATGAATGGATAGATTCTCCATTAACGGTCGCATTCATCCAGAACTGACGTAGCGAATCGGCATAAATGATTGGATTTAAAAGGAAAGCCGTTTTTAGTGGGGATTGGACCATAAGATCTATAGCATTTTCAAATTTGGTCCAGAAGGGCGATTTTGTAAGGTACGCGACACAGTTGTGTCGAGGTTTGAGTTGCATGGTCGCCATTAATGAAGGTGAAAGGTTTTCAGAGCTTTTGAAAAGTTAGGTCGTGAAAGAATGAAAAACTCTGAAAGAGGATCAGGTATATATAGGGTACGGGTTATGAAACGACTGAAGGTTTTGGTGTTAGTCATCAGTATTTGAAGCTACTGATGACGTGGTATTAACTTTCAGACGGAAACGACTGATGGTATTGGTGTGGTCAGCAGTTATAAAACAACTGAAGACATGGTTTACTATCAGACGTTGAAACAACTGAAGTCTCTGATTTAGGCATCAGTAGTTTTAAAAACTACTGAAGACAAGTTGGACTTCAGATGTTGAAACAACTGAGGACTTGGTATTAGTCATCAGTAGTTGTGAAACTACTGAAGACCGTGGTTTTGCCATCAGTTGTTGTAAACAACTGAAGACTTGGTGTTAGTCATCAGTAGTTGTGAAACTACTGAAGACATGGTATTGCTTCAGTTGTTTATAAAGAAACAGCAGTTTGTGAACTACTGAAGAGAGAGTACTCATCAGTAGTTGTCGTCAATTCATAGCCTTTCAGCTGTTTCATACTGTCCTCAACACTTACTCATCAGCTTTTAGCTGTTTTCAGTAGTTTCATAGGACATCAGTACTTATCTGTTTCTACTGATTTCAGTAGTTGTAACTACATCAGTAGTGTAGAACAGATAAAGTACAGTACTTAAAGCATTTAGCCTTCAGTAGTTATAAAAACTACTGAGGGTAAAATAACTCATCAGTACTTATATGTGACATGGTTACCAATGATCATCAGTAATTACTGAGATCATCAGTAGTTGTCACTTATTCTAGCTGCAGCATACCAAGCCTTAACACCAGGTTGTGGAAAGTTGAACTATCCAAAGGCTTAGTAAAAATGTCTGCAAGCTCATCAGCACTAGGCACAAACATAGGATTAATTAGACCCTTTTCAAAACAATCTCTTATAAAATGATGTCTAATTTCTATATGTTTGGTCCTAGAGTGCTGGACAGGATTTTTGACAATGCAAAGAGCTGAAGCACTATCCATTAATAATGGAGTCTTAGTCTCTGTAATGCCATAATCCAAAAGTTGATTCTGAAGCCAGAGTATTGGGATGTACAACTTGCAGCAGCAATGTACTCGGCTTCAGCAGTGGATGTAGCAACAGATGTTTGTTTCTTACTCTGCCAAGAAATCAAACAGTTGCCTAGGAATTGGCATCCACCAGAAGTTGATTTCCTGGTCAACTTACATCCTGCATAGTCACTATCAGAGAAAGCAACTAATTTGCAAGAATGTCCAGTGGAATACCATAAGCCTAGAGATTGTGTGCCTTGCAGATATCTAAAGATCCTCTTGACTGCAATCAGATGAGACTCCTTAGGTGCAGCCTGAAATCTAGCACAAACACATGTAGCAAACATAATATCTGGTCTAGAAGCTGTTAAATACATCAAGGAACCAATCATACATCTGTAAAGGGTTTCATCAACACCTTTACCTTTCTGATCAACATCCAATTGTGTGGTGTTGCACATGGGAGTAGAACAAGATTTACAGTTTTGTAAATCAAACTTATTCAAAAGATCTTTTGTGTATTTAGACTGATGAATGAAAATTCCATCAGCTTTTTGTTTGATTTGCAAACCTAGAAAGAACTGTAATTCTCCCATTGCACTCATTTCAAACTTCTGTTGCATTAAGGTTTGGAAATCCTCACACAATTGGGGATCAGAGGATGCAAATATAATATCATCAACATAAATTTGAACAAGTAGCTTATGCTGATCCACCTTCTTAATAAATAAAGTTTTATCTATGGAGCCTCTAGTGAAATTATTCTGTAGAAGAAAGTTTGATAAGGTCTCATACCAAGCTCTAGGTGCTTGTTTCAACCCATAAAGAGCTTTATCAAGCTTATATACCCATTCTGGGTGCTTATTATCCTCAAAGCCTGGTGGTTGACACACATAAACTTCTTCTTTTATTGTACCATATAGAAAAGCACTTTTGACATCCATTGGAAAACTTTAAGATTGTGGAGTGCAGCATAGGCTAAAAACAATCTAATTGCCTCCAGTCTGGCTACAGGGGCAAAGGTTTCATCATAATCAATACCTTCTTCTTGTGCAAACCCCTGCACAACCAGTCTGGCCTTGTTCTTAACAATTAGCCCATTTTCATCAGTTTTATTCCTAAACACCCATTTAGTGCCTATTGCACACTTACCTGGGGGTAGAGGAACAAGCTCCCACACTTGCTGTTTCTTGAACTGAAGAAGCTCAAGCTGCATGGCTTCAACCCATCCATTGTCCCTCAAAGCAACATGATAGTTCTTCGGCTCTAGCTGACTGATGAAGAGAGCATAGAAGCAGAAATTGGACAACTGGCTTCTGGTTGAGACACCAGCATTGATATCACCAAGGATTTGAGATATTGGGTGATTTTTCAGCTCTTGGTAAACAATCAAATCTGTGCAAGTTTTGTAGGGTCTTCAGCAGCAGCAGATGTTGATGCAGATTCTTGAAACCATGAAGATGGTGGCAACTCAAATGAAGTTGAGGATGCAGAAATCTCATCAGCATTTGTTGTGGATGGTGCGGCTGGAGCTACAGGAGCATCAGGTTTAGAGGACTCAGGCAGTTGATCACTAAACCTGAAGAGGTGATTACTACTATCATCATCATCTTCAGTAGTAACACCAGGTGGTGAACTGTTGACAGGAGCAACAGCAGGAGATTGATAAGGAACATATTGCAGTATGTCCAAATCAAAGAGCTCCACAGGGCTTTGTGGAATCTTGTCCTTTGGAGATTCATTGAACTTGACATGTAAAGTCTCTTCAACCATCTTTGTTCTGCAGTTGAAGACTCTGTATGCCTTGCAAGTTGATGAATAACCAACAAAATACCCTGCATCCACCTTAGGATCAAATTTCTGGAGCTGATCCTTTGTGTTGAGAATGAAACAGGGACACCCAAATGCTCTAAAAAATGAAATGAGAGGGGCCAAATGATGGTAGAACTTCATATGGAGTCTTCATCAACCTCTGATTTATTAGCACTCTATTCTGCACATAGCATGCTGTGTTGACAGCTTCAGCCCAAAAGGTCAATGGCAGTCCAGAATCAGCCAACATAGACCTTGCAGCTTCAATGAGGGTCCTGTTCTTTCTCTCCACAACTCCATTCTGTTCAGGAGTTCTTGGAATACTAAACTGTCTCTTTATTCCCTTGGAAAGGTAGAACTCATCAAGTGTATTGTTCCTGAATTCTGTTCCATGTCACTTCTAATACACTTGACTGAGAGGGAATACTGCTTCTCAGCATACAACACAAAGTTTATGATCTTCTGTGCAGCTTCATCCTTTGAATGTAGAAAGAAAGTCCATACAAATCTGGAGTAATCATCCACAATTACCAGACAGTATTTTTTCTGTGCCATGCTCATCACTCTCACAGGACCAAAGAGATCCATGTGAAGAAGTTGTAAGCAGGCAGTGGACTTTGGTTCTTCAATAGGTGGAAATGAAACCTTGTGCTGTTTTCCTTTCAAACAAGCAGTGCAGTTGTTTTCACACTTGAACTCCTTCATAGGCATTCCCCTTACTAAACTATGGTGTATCAGCTGATTCATGTTCTTGAAATTAACATGTCCCAGCCTTCTATGCCATAGATTAGATTGAGGAGAGGCCTTGGAAAATAGGCAAGGATGGCCTTTGAGATCAATTTTCTTGGAAAGATCTAAGGCATACACTCTTCCTGTCCTGTTGGCCTTCAGGAGAGTGTGAGCATCCAATACCTTGTCAATCAAACTCAGAACTTTGGATGACAGAATCCTGCAGTTCTGGCTTGTGAAAAGGGCAACATGGCCTTTGTCACACAATTGACTGACACTCAAAAGATTATACTTGAGATTTTCCACATGGTTGACATCATCAAACTTTATTTCCCCATTGGAAACAAAGCCCTTCCCGATGATGTAACCTCTTGCATCATTGCCAAAGAAACAAATCCCTTCCTTCCTGGAGAGTAGTCATTAAGAAGTGAGTTGTTCCCAGTCATATGCATAGATCCCCCACTGTCTACATACCAGATGCTACTTTGGCATGTTGAAGAAACCTGCATAAATAAACAATCAGTTAGTTTTGGAGACCCAAACCTTTTTGGTTTTGGGCCTGGTCTCATCAACAGATGGTAAACTAACAGGTTTATTGGACACAATAGCTTGAGGTGAAGGAGATGGTGTAGAAGAGGAATCCTTCGGCTTGGATCTCCTTTTCTGGGGTTTCAACACAGGGCCATCAAGTTGGTTAACTCTTCCCAACAGATGTTGAACCATCATTACCAGCTGTGTCTGATTCTGGGAGAGAGCTTTCAGCTCTTCAGACACATTGGTATTGGTGTTTGATGATGAGTTCTTGTGTTGCACCATCTTCTTTTGAGCAACCTCAGCTATTGCCTGTTGCACTCCTTCCTTTTTAGATTTCTTTTGGTCATAGGAGTAACAGGATTTGATGCTGCTGGTACAAACTTGGACTCAAACTCAGTTTTCATTTTAGCCAAATTTTCTTTAATTTTCTCTTTTGTTTGAGTTTGGATCCCTTTTTGTACCAACAATCATCTGTGAGATGATTGAATAGACCACATATTTCACATGGTTTCTTCTTCATCTTCTGTTGATCATCAACTAAAGAAGATGAAACTACTGAAGACTTGCTCTTCAGCAGTTTAGAAGCACTTTTTGCCTTCTTGTCAACTTCCTTAGTAGGCTTCAAATCCTTCCTACTGACAGTTTTCTTCTCTTCAGTGCTGTCAGTCATTAGGATTTGAACTCCAGATGTTATCCCCTGCTCTCCAGTACCCTCAGTACTTCTAGGGATAACACTTGGGTTGATCAACTCATTGATCATGTGAGTGTCAGCAGTTGAACCATCAATATCAGCTGATAGGTTCACAGAGGGATTACTACTGACTTCAACTACTGATGGTGCTTTATCAAGTAGTGAATCACATGATGAGGTGGATTGGTCATTACTTTCTCCATCAGATTCCGCTCCTGCTCTTGAAGCAAAAATGTAGGAGGAGCAGTGTGATTATAACCAATTCCAAACTTCACATTGGAAGCTGTTTGCTTACTAAGAAGCATTTCAAAGCCCTTGCAAGATTGTACCCATCGATCACACTCTACTCTGGGTGACAGCAAGAGTATCTTTGAGGTCTTTGTACTTCTCTAAGAGTACATCCTCCCTAGCCTTATCATCAGAAATTTGGCATTTTAATTTGTAAATCTCATCAGTTTTCTCTTTTAGCACAGACTCAAACTCAGCTTTATTTTTGGAAATTGTTTGTTCTAGCTCTACATTTTTATTGATTAAAGCCACATTTGCTTCTCTAATAGAGGCAAATGCTGCTATGCAAGTTTCAGAACATAATTTGGCCTTAGCCTCAGAGGATACCTGTGATACCTGTGTTGAAGAGGTATTGAGGATGATCCATCAGAGGATTCCAAAGCCATGAGAGCTAGATTTCCAAAAGGATGCTCACCACCATGTTGACCAGCACCTGAGAACAGTTGTTCATTACCAGACACATCATCTGGTAAACTGCTCCAGTCAACAACTCCTGGTGTGAAGAAGCTGTGTTGTTGAAGTTGATTAGGTTGATGAGATTGGGATGGTTGAGGCTCAGGGAGTGCATGTGGTTGCTGAGCAGTGGGTGCTTGAACCTGGCCTGGTTGTGGCATGTAATAGCAGGGGTATGGATATGGCATTGGCCCCTGTGGAACAAAATATGCAGGAGATTGTGGTTGATGATGATAACCAGAATTGACAGGTTGTTGCCCTCTGTTTTGTTGACTATTGCCAGGGAAAGTCACAAAAGGTGCAGGAGAGTTAGATCCAGATGATCTACATTCTCTTGCAAAGTGCCCAAGCCTGTGGCATTTATGGCACTTCAACTTACTCTTGTCAAAACCAACTTTGGTTTTGCCAGAGAGTCCTGGGAATTTCCTTCCAGTTCTTTTGTAGAACTTCTGAGATCTGATATTTATCAAGGCCATTTGGCTCAAAATATCCATCTCTTCTAAGTCATCATCAGCAATCCCCTTGAGATCATCCATGATGAAACATAGATTGTCACTATTACTACCAGCAGAATAACTATCAACACTCACAAAGGCAGGCTCAGAAGTGTTTGTAGAGAAATCAATATGCTCATCATACTGGCTTTCAGATGACGCATATTCTGACTCTTGATGTCCAATCAGGGCAGTGTTCCCTTGGACAAAATCCTCAGTGAGCTTGCCAGATGAAACCAATTTCCTTTTCTGCTCTATCTCTCTCTCGAATGTAAGCAGTTTCCCATGAAGTTGGGTGAGAGATAGGCGATCAACATCAGCATTTGAGCGTAGAACAATGGTATATGTGTTCCATCTCTCAGGCAGTGATCTTAAAAATCTATGGTTCATCTGACTCCTGGTATATTCATGTTTAACCATTTTCAATTCAGAGATTAAACATGAAAACCGCTCAAATTGTTGAGTCAGAGTCTCACCCTTTCTATGAGAGAAAGTCTCATATTGTTGGGCGAGGATTTCCCTGTTGTTTGCTAAAACCTCATCAGTACCACCAAATTGTTCTTTGATGGCATTCCAGAGGTCATGAGCAGACTCACAATGCAGAAGCCCAGAGTAAATCTCATTAGGAATAGCCATAGCCAAAATTCCATGGGCTTTTGCATCGATTTCAAACAACTTCTTGTCCTCATCGGAGTATTGCTCCTTCTTCTTTGGAACCAACTGGTTTGTTTCCGGATCATTCACCATTGGCTTATGTGGTCCATGTACCACAGATGTCCAACAACCTGAGCTATTGACAGACAGGTGATGGAGCAATCTTCTCTGCCAAATGTTATACTCATTCCTCACCAAGATCGGAGGCTTGGTAGAGGATCCAGTATTGAAAGGATCATTAGAAGAAGTAGTCATTGTGGAAAATCAGACAGATTCAAGTAAAATCACAATAAATTTAGCTCAAAACCACACAGAACCTCAAATAAAACGGCCAGAAGCGATACACTCTCAATCTCTATAACAGATCCTTGCGAATTTGCTAATTCGATTAAACTTAGAGCGATTGAACAGTTTCAATGATCAATTGTTAGATCGATCAATGATTAACCTGCTCTGATACCATTTGTTAGGATCTCAGCCCTTGGTTTAATCGATTGAACAGATATAGCAGCGGAATAGCTCAGAATTAGACAAATTCAAACAAGAACAATTGATATAAAACGATAAAAGAATTTTGTTATAGAGAGAGAAATATCCGACAAAAGGAATATTGCATTAAGATTGTCGGCCTCAAAGGCACGATTACATGTGAGTCATCTTTCCTTATAAAGGAAAGAATGACGTAGACTGATGTCACCTGAAAGTGACATGTAACCGTTTTATAACTACTGATGTTTAACAACTACTGAAGATGTCAACAACTGACATCTTCTTACAAATGTTCCTAAGTGTTAAACCTCATTTACAACTACTGAAAAACATAAAACTACTGAAACTACAACAACTGAAGAACAACCTCTTCAGTTGTTTACAAGTACTGAAAAGAAAATAAACAAACTACTGAAAGGAAAAGAAAACTACTGAAGAAGAAAAACCATCACAACAACTGAAGAAGCCCTCTTCAGCTGTTGTCATCAGCTGTTACATCAGCTGATGTCTTCAGTACTTGAACATCAGACTTTGTCTTTCAGCTGTTGATCTTCAGTCTTTGTCTTCAGTACTTGTTGAAGTCTTCAGACTTTAGATCTTCAGCTGTTGTCTCAGTCTTTGTCTTCAGTACTTCAAACGTACTTCAGCAGTTGTATTCTTCAGACTTTGTAGAACAGCTGATCAGGTCTTCTTCAGCTGTTGTGATGTCTTGTGGGACTTAGAGGTTTCTCTGATCAGGCTCATTGGTTCTTTTGGTCCAACATATGGTAGTGCTTCAGCTCTGTGTATTGTCTAAAATCCAGTCCAGCCCTCGGACCAACATATAGAGATCAGACATCATTTATAAGGGATTGTTTGAAAAAGGTCTGATTGATCCTAAGTTTGTGCCCAGGCTGATGAGCTTGCAGACATTTTTACTAAGCCTTTGGATAGTTCAACTTTCCAAAACCTGGTGTGTAAGGCTTGGTATGCTGCAGTAGAATAAGTGACAACTACTGATGCTTAGTAATAAGGTATGATGATCTAGTAACTATGTCACTATAGTACTGATGAGCTCTTTACCCTCAGTAGTTTTATAACTACTGAAGGCTAAATGTCCAACAAGTACTGAAGTACTTCATCTGTTCTAAACTATGATGTAGTTACAACACTGATGCAGCTAAACTACTGCAATCAGTAAAAACAGATAGTACTGATGTCCTATGAAACAACTAAAATCAGCCAAAAAAGGCTGATGAATGTGTTGAGGACAGTATGAAAGCTGACAGCTAAGAATTGACGAAAACAGCTGAAGAGAACTCTCCTTCAGTCGTTCTACAACTGTTGTTTCATTCTAAACAACTGAAGCAAAACCATGCCCTCAGTAGTTTTATAACTACTGATGATAATACCAAGTCTTCAGTTGTTTACAACAGCTGATGACAAAACCACTGTCCTCAGTAGTTCATAACTACTGATGACAAACACCAAGTCCTCAGTTGTTTCAATCATTAAAGTTAAAACCACGGGCTTCAATAGTTTTCAACTTCTGATGCCTAACACCACGACTTCAGCTGTTTCAACGTCTGAAAGGATAATACCATGTCAACGGTCGTTTAAAACTACTGATGACTAACACCACATCTTTCAGTCGTTTTATTACCCGCACCCTATAAATACTCCTGACCTAATCCTTCAATGCTTCATCCTCTTCAAACCTAACGTTCCTCTCCAAAACTTCTCTCTTCTCAATGGCGTCCATGCAAATTAAACCGCGAACAACAGTGTTGCCTACCTTACTAAATCGCCTGCCTGGGCTAAGTTCGATACTGCTATCGATTTATGGTTCAGTCCCAATACAACACGGCATTTCTTCTGAATACCATATACATGCCGAATCCCTTCAACAATTTTGGATGAACGTTACTATACCACTGGGGAGAACAACACACCATTTCTCTCCAGTCGGTCGTCAACAACAAAGAAGTAGTCATCACTCCTGCAATAATCCGCCCCAATTCTTCATCTGAATGATGCTAGTTCTCCTACTGGATATCCGAAGGGCACCACAGATCTATCCTTTGCCCAACATGGATATCAAGGCGATCTCAGTGCCTCCACTATCATGAAGAAACACTTTCCTGACGCTAAACGCCTAATTTTTCACATGGTGAATGTATGTTTGGCTCCTAAGACGTCGTCTTGGGATCAAATGTCGACAAAATGGTAGCAGGTAATGTATTCTATTCTTGAGCAACAACCGCTAAACTTTTCAGAAATAATATTTTCGGAGCTCAAGGATATGGCTCAAAACTAACTGCCAACCGTTGGATACTATATCCACGGTTCATATGGCCATCATTACAAACAGCTTAATGATGAGGGACTTGTGGCTTGGGAGTCCCTGCTACGGCTGTTCTGCCGGAAGTATACTCCCGGCACAACTCTGGACCAGACACTAAAAATGGCTGCCAAGCTGCGAAAACCCACGCAGCTGGAACCCACAGCCACCACCTCCAAATCAAAATTCCCCACCAAACCCACCAAAAAGAAACCCAAAACGGCTACTCAGGGAATTGAGTCCCCTGAGGATGCCCCTGCAACACAACGCAGGATATATCCACTAGTCCAAACCCCCTAGTGGATACAATGACTCTTCCAGCCATAGCCGCTCAGGCTTCCTCTCAACAGGAGCTGCAGCAACCACACAAGGGGTACCTACATATCTGGGATCTTCCTCACTTGAGGAGATTTCCATTGAAAAGCACCAACCTCCCCAGGTGCACACTGCTTCTACCTCACCCCAAACAACCGCCCCTCACAGCCCAACTTTAATAGTTGCACAAGTGCTGACTCAACTGCACTCCTCACCCCCTCCCCAGAAACCACTTACTACTGGGAACACCTCTACAATTGAAGGGGAGGAACACAGTGCACTTGAGAACCACAGCACAGGGGTTTACCACTTCTATCTCCTGGTGTAGACAAGGAGCTTAGAATATCTAGTGAGGCTGCCACCTCCTCTGACTCAGCACATGATCAGAATGAGGCTGGTAACATTGCTAAGACCTCACTAGAGGCAACAGCTGATGATGGACACTGTCCTGAGGCTGGAAGTCCCCAGTACCAAGCACAAGGGGCACATGCACCAACTGGTCTACACCAGTGCATGTAAATCCTGCTCTAAGCAGGAGGTCAGATGATTCAGCTTCGGCTGATGATGACCTGGGCTTTTTCTATGATGTTCTTGCCCAGAACACAATCCTTGAAGAGAAAGTCAGTAGGCTGCAAAACCTACTTGATCAACTCTCACAAGGAGAAAGACCATCTGCCTCTACCCACCCACAGATGGCACCTTCACTTGAAGGTTCCCCAAACACTGAGCCACTCCAAACTCAACCACCTGCCTCTGCTTTAGGCCCTATTTCTCAGGAACAGAACCCTCCTGAGCAAATAGGTGCTGTACTTCAAAATTCCCTCCCTCTCATCACACCCATAATCACTGATATTGTGACTAAAGCCATTGATGAGAGGCTTTCCTCAACTTTACAGCCCTTGATTGATGCTGCTGTACAAAAGACTCTTTCTGCGGTACAAACCCCTTCCTCCAATGCATCCAAAAAGGGGGAGAGTACTGCAGTGAAAGAAAAGAAGAGGAAAAGAAGGAAAAGAAGCAAGCCCAAGAGGAGGAGAAAGAAAAGCAACCTCTGCTCACTTACAAGCGAAAGAAAAGTGCTGATGATCATACTGCTGAAGACAAATCCTTGGAGGAGCTGGTAAAAGAAGCTGACACTACACACAGCCGATCCATGGATAAAATAATTGAACAACTCTTCAGGCAGGGGTTTGACACAGCCACACTGGATAGTGAGATCAGAAGGTTGGAAGTGCAAGAGATACAAACCCGATGGGCAGGGTATGATGCTCTTGAAAAAGAGAGATGGAAATAATGATCCGCTTCATTGCAAAATACTTAGGAAGATCGTTAATGGAGATTCGCGCCGGGACCAGGGACAGCATTCTGGCTATAGCCACCAGAATCTGTCTGTCTGAGCAATTCAACAAGGGATTATTGTGGAAGCCCTTGATGAGGCTGGGGCTGGTAAAAGGTTAGAGATGGCTAAACTCACAAAGGCGAAACTAACTACAAAGATGCTGGATCAACCTTCCCTTCCACCCACTCAAACAGAGCCTATCCCTCAAATCTCCCAACCAATCTCTAAGCCAAAATCCAAACATCTTCATTCTTCAAAACCAATTCCTTCACCAACCCAACCATCATCCAGTGATGCACCTAGAAGGAGGAGAAGGGTGCTGAGGATGGAAGAAGAAGAAGAAGAAGAAGAGGATGAAGATGATAGTCTGCCACTCTCTGCTGTTCTAAAGCTACCAAAACCCCAAAGTCAACCCATGATCACACCTGACTCTCAAAGGAAATGGTCAGAGTCAAGATAGAAGAAGAAGAACAGCAGAAACAGCACGATGAGCAACTGTTGAAGATGGTTGACAAGGAATTTCCTCAGTCATCATCTATTCAAGCCATGAAAGGGCATGCTCAAAGGCTGTACACTCTCAGGCACACTTTTCAGTATCAGAAGGAGAGAGTGAGAGTATGGCCAGACCCCAGGGTGAGTTCTAGAATCCATAAAAGAACTATTCCACACAGATACAATGGCCAGGTACGAAAAACAATAGATTCTACCATCATGTTGGCCATTGTAGTCTCACCTTGGGAAATCATTGATGAATTCAAGAAAGCTCACCAAGCAAAGAAGACCCCTCAAGCTTTACTAGAAAACAAGATGATTAAGAAGGGGTTGTTATATAAAAAGCTTGAAGACATCCAGAAGAATGAGCTCCAGTTACTCCTTGAAGGCAACCATCCTGATGAATTTGTATATAGGGAGGTAACTACGGTGGAGCTGAAAAATGGCAGGACCATGAAGTACTTATCAGAGTACTATGGTCCAGAGTTCTTTTTCGAAGGAGGAGTAGAAGAACTCTCTCAGGAGGAACAAGTTGTTCTCCTTGAGGCCTATGTTCGAGAGTCATACAGACTCATTATGGGGAAGTAAATCTCATGAACGGGATAACAACTCTGTGTCCAGTTCCCCAAAACAGAGTTCCCATTCATACCCTGCCAAACAAATATCTGAGATTTCTTCCCAGGCCGGAGCTTACATGGGTCATCTTCTCTACTGATCAAGAAGGAAAAAGACCAACATTTTGCCTACAATAAGTGGGATAATAAATAATTTAGAGGTTTTGGCTGCATTGGTTCAGGGGGATTTTGTTGGACCAAAAGAACCAAAGAGCCAAGATCAGAAAACCTCTAAGTCCCACATGGTATCACAACAACTGCTGAAAGCATCATCAGCAGTTTGACAAGTGCTGAAGACTTCAACAGCTGAAGATCAAGTGCTGAAGACTTCAACAGCTGAAGAACTAAAGTGCTGAAGTACAACAGCTGAAGAACACAAGTGCTGAAGCTGAAAGACCAAAGTACTGAAGTACAACAGCTGAAGAGTTACAAGTGCTGAAGATCAACAACTGACGTACAAAGTCTGAAGACAAAGACTGAAGACATCAGCTGATGATATCTACTGAAGTCATCAGTGATGAAACACCTGAAGGTCAAAGTCTGAAGATCAAGTACTGAAGCCTCAGTAGTTTGTCACAACTGCTGAAGAGTACTTCTTCAGTAGTTGTGATATCAGTAGTTTTATATTTCTAGTTTCAGTAGTTTTATGTTTCAGTAGTTTTGTAAAACGACTGAAGAGCTTGTTCTTCAGTCGTTGTAGTTTCAGTAGTTTCTAATTAGTAGTTTTATATTCTGTACTTAACACTATGATATGTTCTCAGTAGTTGTGAACATTCCAGTAGTTTGTTAAGAGTTAGTTATTTTTGTATTAGATCTGCCAGTTGTCACTTTCCGTGATAACAGCAGTGATTGTTGCACTCTATATAAGGAGTGACAACCTAGTGTAATAATGTATGAATGAATGATTTGAATGATTTGATTAAAACATTCCATATCTATAAACATTCCTTGAATCAGAAATATATTCTCTCGCTATAACCGTATGTGCTCTTAATGCATACAAGCATCGACTTCTTGCTACAACCTGTCTAATTCCTATTCTTATTCCGCTGCCTTGAACTCTAATACATCAAACTTGTGATCGCTGATCCTGTCAGTTTCTCTTCCCGTAACAGTTCCAATATTGCCCGAAGGTGTTCTCCATGATCCTTTCGATTGGGAGTAGATAAGTATATCATCTATGAATACAATCACAAACTTATCCAAATAAGGTTTACACACCCGATTCATTAGGTCCATAAACACAACTGGTGCGTTAGTCAACCCGAACAGCATGACTAAGAACTCATAGTGCCCATAACAAGTTCTAAACGTTGTTTTCGGTATGTCCTCCTCGAAAACCCTTAGTTGATGATATCCAGAACAAAGGTCGATCTTGGAGAAATATGAAGCTCCTTGCAGCTGGTCAAACAGATCATCGATCCTGGGGAGAGGATACTGATTCTTCATGGTTAACTTGTTCAACTCGCGGTAATCGATACACATTCGGATCGACCCATCTTTCTTTTTGACAAATAACACCGTGCTCCCCATGGTGAGTGACTCGGCCAGATTAAACCCTTCTCCAGTAGTTCCTGTAATTGACTAGATAACTCTTGCATTTCAGATGGTGCTAACCGATATGGCGTCTTTGCTACCGGTGTAGCTCCAGGAACCAACTCTATACGAAATTCCACATGTCGTGGAGGATGCAAAACGAACAAGTCATCAGGGAATACATCTGGGTAGTCCCGTACCACTGTAATATCTACTAATTTCCTCTCCACTTCCTTCTTTTCTACCACATGAGCCAGAAAAGCGTAGCACTGCTTTCGTAAACTTCGGCGTGCTTTCATGCAGGAGATAAGATTTAAGTTTCTTCCCGGTCGTTCTCCTTGAATCCTGAGTACCTCCCCGTTTGGCATGGGGATTCGTACTACTTTGTCCCGACAGACAATCTCAGCTCCGTGTTTTGACAACCAATCCATTCCCACAATCACGTCAAAACTTCCTAACTCAAAGGGTATCAAGTCTATATCGAAGGCATGGTCCTCCAATATTATCGAGCACTTTCTAATGATTTCATCGGCCTGTACAACCCTACCATTGGCCATTTCTATGGAGTAGCTAGTTTCTAGCCTACTAGGACTCAAATCAAGCAATTGCACAAACTCAGAATATATAAAGCTATTGTCTGCTCCAGTATCAAATAATATAGATGCGAAATGATTATTGAGTAAGTATGTACCCATGAAAACATTCGGGTCCTGATGGGAATCGTTGGATCCAATGACAAATGCACGTCCCCAAGCTGTATTTCCTTCAGAATTGCGGTCTGGATCATAGGAGGAGCAGCTTCTGTTACCATCACCCGGATTTGAGGCGCAAGTCCCCAAATATACCTCTCGATTCTCTTGGATTCCGGAGTCACTAGATGTGGAACCAGTCTTGCCAGCTCGTGAAAGCGATCAGTGTAAGCTGCGTGCCCGGCCCCCACCATAGCATGATTCCAGAATTCATGCTCCAGTTTCTGCATCTCATTGAGGGGGTAGTACTCCTCGGTGATTAGGGCCTTAAACTCATCCCACGACATCTGCATCGCTGATTCTCTTCCCGTAGCCTGAACCTGGGTGTTCCACCAAGTTAGTGCCTTGCCCTATAGTGAACACGTGGCATACTTGATTTTCTGGCTGTTGAGCACTCGCTGATATCGATCACTACCTCTCAAGCCATCTTATTAGGGCTATCATTCCACCTTTTCCATCAAATTCTTTCGTTTACAAGCCACAAATTCATTGTATGAACATCCCCGTCTTGTACTAACAACCCTAGTCTCATTACCGGCTGTTCCATCATCCCGGTTTCCTAATTACTCTCGTTCCCGGTCAGGTTCCCATTTCCCACTTCAGTTTCAATCCTATCTTGACCTCTTTCTCCATTATCCTCATTATCATTGCCACCATCCCCCGTGGGGGTGGTGATTCTGAAGAGCATCGCTCACTTGGGCCACTATAGTCAGGATCAGTGCGGCCAGCTGTTGAGCGATCAGAGCTGCCATGTCAGAGTTTCCTGTTCCCTGAATGTTATCGGCAGGGCCATCACCTGCTCTTGGTGTTCTACCTCTGCCTCTGCCTCTGCCCCTCGGGGCTTCACTTCCACTACTGTTGTTGCGGGTAACTCTTTGAGGCAGCATTTTCTAATCATAAAAGTAGTAAACACATAAGCCTTAACCATTTCAAAGTATATTATCCATACCACTCATCAAAGTCCAGCATTCCAAGTTAATATCACACTTATTGTTACCACACATCACATGCAAGTCGTGTAGTTCTCACACCATGAATTGGTAATGTTCCAACAGTAGTCCATCATAATAATTGAAAATCCATGAATATAATCACGTTTAGTCTAGCGAAGGTTGTCTATCTCCTCCTCTTTCGAGGTTTCAGACAACCTCCTCAGGGTCAATCCCAATGTCCATGGTCAAGCGCAATCGCATGATCTATGAAGATATCTTTGGTTTTAATACCCGAATTTGATAAAACAACTCGGTGCGCAGAGGGAACGGAAGATCCAGTAGAAGCATCCCATAAGGAGTGAGCATTAAGGCTCTCTCATATGGTGAAAAGATTACAAGGCAGATAGATAAACAAACAAGAAAATAGGAACATAAATGAGATATAAAATGCACGCAAACCCTAGCATGCAATTCTACATGAAGGTTCCTAGGTTATAGTCTAGGTCAAGTGAATTGCCTAATTCTCTATAACCAATGGCTCTGATACCAATCTGCAACACTCCCGCTAAAAGCGGAAACACGGGGATGTAACGAGACGGGATCGTCATAACACATGGTAAACAATAGAGATGCAACATAAGTAATGATGACAAAGTGTATCATGACGACACCCGACACAAGAAGACTTGTGTCGTGTTTAGTCAATATTCATGACAACATAGCCATAAGCATAACATGATAAATTATTCACGAATCAAATGAAGATAACATTGTAATGAAATTCCCACAACCCGAGAACAAGTATCAAAAGAATAAAGAAGTTAATTCATACTACAACAATGTTCCAAAATGAATGTTTGTCAAGTATGTTTAGTCTCAAAATGCATCCTGGGGTCTCCACTAAGGCAGCACACCTAGAACTTCAATTAGCAACGTCACCTAAAAAGATATACTCAAAATGGTCAACAAAATTGTTGATGAGCTCGCAGGTTTAAAATAGTAAATAGCAAGTTGATGCTGCATAGTAAATGCTATGGAATACCGTGAGTACAGTTATAAGTAAGCAAAATCTCATGACGATGAGCTTTACAACCAAGCCTATCGACGTACACACAGAATCTTGTCGGAATATATTCACCCAAGGGCCCATTCCTGCCCGCTGTTGGTACTAACTAGTATACCAACAACCAAGGGTGGGGGTGTCAACCCAGTAGTACTACCAATACCTATCCATCGGTTCCAACACCGGAATTAAATGGTTGTAAATAAAGTACCACACAGCGAACTCAAGCATGTATCAGATAAGTACTCACAAAACAGTAACATGTTGATTCTAAGTATGTAAATTGTATGTAAGTTGTACAGCACAAAGAAAATGGGTGAGCATACTTTTCCCCCATGTTTGTAAATGATTGAAGTGTTGTATAAGCATAAAAAGGGGCCACGAAACTCACTTGTTAGGTGGTAAGTATGAATGATCAAAGTTTCCAAATGTAGTATGCAATGAACGGTCAAACACCTATTGACAGTTATTGTTAGGCATTAATGATATGTATAAAGTAAATAGCAACGTTTGGTTAGTTCGGGTTGTATTGGTTTGGTCGCGTGGAACACACACAGAAAACATGCGTATTAGATCTTATGTAGATCCAAGTACTAGAAATCGTTGCCATTGCCGATGATATTTGTGTAAAAGTGTCATTGTTATTAGAGAAATGCTTAGTAAATATTAGTGGTTACAATTCGATTGGTGATAATTGTAAAATGTTATGTTGATTTGATTTGGAATAGCATTAATAAGTTTGATAGTGTTAACTGTAATATTGTCATTAGCAATGATAACCGTGTTGACATCACCTTAACATCACACGACAAACACACACCACACACAGAAGAAACTCACACACAACAACTCCAATCGCATGACAGGACCAGACGCACGACTTAACACTCCATCCGCACGAATCAACCCTCATTCGTACAAATCACCTTCATTCGTATGATTGACCTTCATTCGTGCGACTCAGCATTCAGTCGTACCACACAGCACCCAATCGCACGACTCAACAACCATACGCACGAATCAACCTTCATTCGTACGAATAAGCTTCATTCGTACGACTGAACCTCCATTCGTAAGACTCGGCATTCAGTCGTGCGATACACACACAATCGCACACAATTATCCGCATTGACTCAATCGCACGCATACACACAGTTGCACGACCCAGACGCACGACACACCAAGTCGCACAACTCAGTCGCACGAGAGACACAGTCGCACGAACAGCAGATTCGCAACTGCAGAAGTGCAGATCCGTGCACGAGATTTACACCACAAGGTCTTCCAGAAACACATTACAAACTCACCCAAACAAGAACACGCAGGAAGACAACACACGCACCCACACGACCTCATGTGCTCGGGTTGGCCCCGAGCACCCGAAACCCTAAAAGAATAGCAGTAAACAAGCAAGAAAAGGGACGACCAAGGTCGTCTACCTGCAAGAAAGGAGTAGACTCAGCTGTAGCCGAGTTCTTGCCGGTGAAAACATGAAGAAAATGGGCGGTTTTGGTGCAAGGAGGTGGAGGAAGTGAAAGGAGAAGAAGATGAAGAAGAAGAAGAAGGTGAAATGAAGGCTAGTGCTGGAATATGGGTATTTAGACCCAGCCCTATTTTGGAAAAATGTCACATTTGGTCCCTGCACTTAGCCCCCGAGTTCCCAAATTTGTTTTGGTTGAAAACGACTTTAATAGGCTAGTTATATTAATGATAAAAATGTAATTAATGATATTGGTAACAAAAAAATGGTTTTATTAATGACAATAATATTATATAAAAATGGTATATTTAGTGATAACGATGATGAAAATTGTAAAAGTTTTAAAGATAGCATACGTTTACGATGAGAGCACAAGCATAAAGATGATAAAGCAAGAATGATATCCACACGAATAGTTTATAAGGATGAGAAATGAACGATCAAAGAAAAGTTAACGGAAGCCACGTTAAATGACGGACCTTTCGGTGACGGATGTCATAGTATCCCCCAGTTGAAAGAATTTCATCCCAAAATTCAGATGGAGTTAGGTCCAAGAGTGTCATCCCCGAATAGGTGTGGATATTTAAGTTTCATCTGGTCTTTCCGTTCCCATGTTGCTAAAGATTGTCCATACAATCCTAAGGGTACTCTTCATATGATCAAACCAAGACTTCCAAGAGTTCTAAGAAGATTCAGGCTTCGGAAGGAAAATATTTTTCCCTCGGAAGCTCAAATCTAAAAAGAAGGCAAGTGGAAAATTGCCTTCGGAAGAAAAGTTGGTCTCGGAAGGAAGGAATACTTCCGAAGCACTGAAGTCTGCTGCAGTGTCTGCAAAATTTTCCGAAGGATTAGTCATCAAAACTTCTGAAGTATCAAAAGCTTCCAAAGTATTGAAGGTCAAGTCCAAGACTCCAAAGGCGGTGTGGAAATCGAAGAAAGACCAAGTGACTAAAAATTCTCCATCAACAACAGCTCAATATCCTCTTAGCACAACCATAGGATCTATTACTGTTGCATTACCTTCTGTTTAACTTTGTGAGCCCAAGACAAGTAAGGCTTGGGTTTTCAAATATACTAATCATTTTCTTTGTGCAGGGACAGCTGAAGACAAACAAAAATGTCTGGATCATCCACAGTAGTTGTTCCAGGCACATGACAGGCAATAGGTCACTACTCTAGAACTTTGAAAGGATTGGTGGAGGGCCAGTTGTCTTTGGAGGAGATGAAGGTGGTTACATTTCAGGAAGGGGCAAGGTCACAAATGGTAAGCTCAGCATTGAAAAGGTAAACTTTGTCAAGAAGCTTGGGTACATCTTCTGAGTGTATCCTAATTTTATGATCAGAGTCATAACATGCTCTTTACTGAGCATGAGTGCATTGTTCTCAAGCCCGGGGTTGTCATTCTTCATGAGCATATTCTGCTTAGAGCCCCCAGAAAAGGGAACATGTACAAGATAGACTTGCAAGAAACATCTCCCTCTCGAGAAGTTCCATGCTTCTGTCTAAAGCCAATAGTGATGAGTCTTTCCTATGGCATAAAAAATATGCCATGTAAACTTTCAAAACATGAATAAATGTATAAGAATGATTTGGTAACTGGAATGCCAAAGAAAGAGTTTACAAGGGATGACCATTTTGTTGCATGCCTGGAAGGGAAGCAACATAAGGTATCTCACAAGCTTAAGGAAAGAAACTCCATCACTACACCCTACACTTGTTACATATGGATCTCTTTGGCCCTACCAGTGTAATGAGTCTAGGAAGGACCTCTTACTGTTTAGTGATCACAGATGACTTTACAAGATTCATTTGGGTCTTCTTCCTTAGATCTAAGGATGAGACTCCTGAGATTCTGAAGAATTTCATCTTGAAGATTGAGAATCAATCTGATCACAAGGTCAAAATCATAAAATGTGGTCAGGAAACTGAATTTAAGAACCAAATCCTTGATGCATTCTGTGATGAAAAAGGTATTACAAGACAATACAGTGCTCCCAGAACTCCTCGGCAGAATGGTGTTACTGAGAGAAGAATCAGGACACTGATTGAAGCTGCAAGAACCATGTTGTCTGACTCTAAACTGCCCATCACCTTCTAGGCAGAGGCAGTCAACACTGCCTGCTATATGTAGAACAGAGTTTTAGTAGTTAAGACTCATGGCAAGACTCCTTATGAACTTTGGCACAAGAGGAAACCTTTCATTGGTTTTCTCAAGTCATTTGGTTGTCCTTGCACCATCTTGAATACCAAGGATCAAATTGCCAAATTGCAAAAATCCTATCTTTTTGAACGAGTTTCGAGCGACGAGCTATTTGAATAGGCCTAGTTAACTTGAAGGCCCGTAAAAGATCCCCCGAGCTTCAACACATTAGTCACGAATGTATCTACCCATGACTCATTCTCCGTCCCTATCGGCTCCCACCAAAACAAATTGCTAGATCCTCAAACATCCTGAGAACACTCACTCCATATTTAGCAAGTAATCCTCTAGAGAAATTTTATCAGATAGAATATTAGCTTTTTTTAACCCACTATCATCTTGGAACTATAACTGAAGCACAACATGTGCTCCCACTACCACGAAATCCTTTAACTGGTTTTCCTGAAATCTTCCATACACATTCACTTTGCATCTTACATATGACTCTAGGTTTTTTACTTGCAAAGCAAACCTTCTTTTGCCCAGGAGATTCTATGAACTGGATTTTAGTCTTCTTCTAAACTGGAATATCTCTTCCTTCAAGCGGTAAACTGACCATATACAATAAACCCATTTTCTTTCCACGAGCAATGAAAAGATTCCCATTAACAACTTTTCACTGCTTATTCCCGAACTTAACCTCATGTCCATGTTCATCCATCTGACCAACAGAAACTGATTATTTTTTCAAACCAGGAATCACTTGACATCTTTTAAAGTCCATGAACTAGCTGAAGTAACTAAATCCATGTCACCCATGACCATAACATCAAGAACATCATTGGTTTGCCAGTCTTACCTTACCAAAATCACCCTTTTTAGATTCTACAATGCTTTACTACTATGGGTAGCATGAAACGAAACTCCAGAATCCATGACCAAGGAATCCACACTGCTCTCCATGCTAAAGATTAAATCATCATCGTCTGATTAGTCTGCTGTAGTGTTAACTTCTTTCTGATCATTCAGACACCGATTCCTAAAGTGTTCCACCTGTTTAAAGTTCCAACAAGTCCATCATTTCGAGTCCTAGACTGACTCATTTTCCTGTTCTTACTCCCACTACCTCTGTTATTCTTTCTTCCTCTACCAACATTTAGTAATTCACTTGATGATTCACCTGAATTTCTTCGTCTAGTGTCTTCGACCATAATAATATTCTAATTCCTATTTAAAGTGAACATGCTGGTGGAACTAGTAATCGATGTAATAATACCAGTCCAACTATTAGGAAATGATAATAATAGTATTAAGACCTGAACCTCATCCTTGAATTTGATGCCAACTGAACCAAGTCTTGACAAAATCGAGTTCAACTTGTTGATGTCCATTAAAATTGAGCTTCCATCTTTCAAACTGAGCTTCCCTCTTTCATCTTTGTATTAACAAGCTCTCGAATCAAGAAAATTTTATTTGCTACTAAAGGCTTCTCATACATATTAGATAACACATCTATGATATCTTTTGTTGTAGTTCCCTTCAGAATGTTGAATGCAATATCCTTTGTCAGCAACAACCTAATAACTGCATTGGTCTTTTTATCCAAAGTTTCCCGCTCAGTTGGTTTCTTATTTTCAGGTTTCTCACCCATTAGACTTCTCAATTTATAGTTTTTTGCTCTCACCATTATCTCAAATTACAATGTGTTTACTAATCGAGTCAAGACTTAAAGTAGTGCCAAACATAACTATAGTCGACTACCTAAACTTAAATGTTGTTTTATTGAATACAATCCTTTTCCCCAGTCTTAAAAAATAGTAAACAAACAAGCTCAACAATGTGTTGAATTCCCGACTTTGAATCTTGGTAACGATATCAAGATACTTGGATAAAATAACTAACCCCCACTAATCTTGGCTACATTATCATAGATGTTGACAATCACACTAGGACGAATCAATGACCAATACCAAAACCCGATAATCAAACCCAAACCCAAACGGTGGAACGGAATGGCTTAATTAAAAAAGTATGCATTGTTTTCGTAGATTGCTATGAAATAAAAGATAAAGAAAGGATGACGAAACCTTGTTCTTATCCTCTCTTTGATTGGTACTTCACTATCTTGATCAAACAATGACGGCTACCATTTTGTTCCTTTTTAATAGATAACAACAAACATAAGTTATCTTTTTTTTTTCTCTGCGATGAACTAAAATCAACGATAAGAGATGGTGGCTGACCTGCCTATGGTTAACTCTAAATCACAAGTCTCTCGCATTGTGCTTCTCCCATCTATAATAAGCCATAGCTCTTATACCACTTATTAGAAATCCAGATGTAGATCAATACACAAACACAATCAAACTGCGAGAGAAAATAATAACAAAGATGAACACACGATATTTAATATGATTCGGTCGATGTGACCTACATCTATGGGCTACAACCATGATATTCTTTTATTGCTTTCTCCCTCACTGGTGAGCAATTACAAGTACAATACACAATATAAATAGGGAAAATTAGGGTTTAAAACTTAATCCCCAAGAAACCTTAATGGGCTACAATTAAATAAAAATAGATTAGGTTTTTAATTTAATTAATCTGCCACTGAGTTATCTTTTAACCCTAACCCAAATCAAAACTCCACAAATCCAACAGAAAGGATGAGAGAAACCCTACCATCCAAAGAGAAATGAAAATTTTAGAGAATAACCTATGAAAAATAAACCCTACCAACTTGAAGAATTTGAAAACCAAGCTTTCAGTGTGAAGAAAGAGAATAACCTATGTAAAAAATAATATATGATTCAAGCAACTTAAAACCAAAGCCAAGCAAAAGATTAAAGATTTTTAAACACTTGTAAACAAAAATCAAAATATTAATCATAACAAAAGATTGTTATATATTCATCAATGAATATGATCAAATTCGGAAATGTGTGTTGAAATTTCATGATTTTGATAATCTTTTGCCTCCTTTTCTATAATAAAAGCTCATATAGAAAAATTACAACTTAAGTTGTTAGTTTTTTCATATAAAACACCAGAGCACCGATTGAAACTGAGTAAAACCTACATGTTCATTCTAACATCGCAAATTGCTATGAGTACTTTTATAATTTGATTATTATTCTATGATAATTTTCATATTATTTTCATATACAAATGCTTCTGCTAACTTCATATGAAGTTTATGAGTATTGTTAGTATTTACAACCTATTTGAGGTACAAATATAAGTTATGAAATAAGTCAATTAGGGTCTAATTTTGTCAAAGTTGCATGCTAAAAAATATTAAAATATGAAAATAAGTGTGCAAAAGTCCGTAACAAATAGAAATATGATAATGATTTAAAACTTGATACTTATATATAAGAAATAAAAAGTCTTTATACATAAAAGTCAAGAACAAAAACCATGTTGTTTTAAGCTTAGGCTATTTTTTCGATGAAGATAATGGTATTATTTTATGCTAAGACTATTTTCACGATAAGTGTAATTTCATGTATATATATTATTAATAACTATTGAAATGACACGATCTCCATTTCATTAGACCTAGTAAATTTGATCTAGAACAAGCCTACTATAGTTGTAGTAGGGATCACCATTTATGTCAAGTTCGGTCTGACAAGATCATATCAGCCAACTTGAGCTCGATAAATCATGTAATAATTTCAACCTATGTAACTAGGGTACTCAGTGGTCTTGTTAAGGTAAAAGGAAGCATTTAAGAGAAAAAAGGTTTGGGACTAACATGCATAAGTCATTAGATTCATGTTCTTTTATTAATACCAGTCTTAGCCAACTAGATCTCAACAAGTTAGTTAGTCACATTTACAAACTAAGTCAATGTACATTTACAATTGAACATATAGTCCTTGATATATTGACATGTAACATGCACAACTACTCACGACTTCATACTATTTCTAGTGGACATTCCTTCTAGTGCACCAAAATCTAGTTGCAACATTACTCTTGTTAGGAAGCGTACAATTAATGATCTGGTTGCAACATTACTCTTGTTAGGAAGCGTACGTTTAATAATAGTGAAGGGTTGATCATGAACATGAAAGTCCTTTACTAGTGGCCATATAATAGAGCTAGGATAAGTAGGGTAGCATCTAGAATTAACTAAAAGGACTCTCCTAAAGGTAGTATAGAACTCCTAGCTCAAGAACTAATTAGATTGATTCTTAAGAACAACTATCGAAGGAGTTATTTTTCATTGAAGATTAAGGAATCAATATCTTAATTATGCCATTTGGAATGCATAGATAAAGATACCAATTAGTAGTGATGAACTCCATTAGTGGTTCCATATGAGAAACTAGTACGAATATAACCTACATGTGCTTTTGCACCGAGCATCAGTAGGGACCAATGTGATATCTCTAAGAGATAGATGTGAGAAACATGGTGAATGGAGAAATTTTTTTGGTAGATCTAAGTACTAAGTTATAACCATGATACGCTTTAAAATATTAAAAGGACTAAAATATATGGAGAAGGGGAAGAAAACAAAAGGACAATCACTAAAGGAAATACTTTCTTGCAAATGGTTGAAGGCCCTGAATAGGAACCCATAGTTTGATGGGAGTATGATTACAACTCTAATCAACTAACACTCTTCAGAGGGACACAACAGCGAGTGCATGCCATTTAAAGTAATAGACTATATCTTCTGTCTATGAATGACTTGTACAAGCTTCTCAACACCACCTCCCGAAAAAATAGAACAAATAAGTATCTTCTCTCATTGGTGCTGAAAGTTTTGAGAAGTAGAAACAAGTGAGGTTTTGGTAGCATCAGCCTAGGGGGTGTTTGTTGAATCAAGTAAGACTGGTGTAACCAAAACAAACACTTAGAAACATTTTTGGTACAACTGTGAAAGAACTTTCAAAGAGAAAAGCTGTACTTTCGAAGACTAAGGCTAAAAGGACTACCGAAGAGGAATGAAGACAAAGTCATCTTTCTTCTGAAGTTTAACACTTAGAAGATTTCAAGATAATGAATTTCAAAGTATGAAGTCATAAAGATCAGCTCCAGCCTCTGAAGATCAGCTCCAGTCTCAGAAGATCAGCTCCAGTCTCGGAAGATCAGCTCAAGCCTCGGAAAAGTGGCTTCGGAAGAACAGTTAACCTTCGGAAGAATTGTTCTTCCGAAGCCAGTTAACCTTCGAAAGAACCTACTATGAACAAGTGGACATAAGTATGGTCCCTTTGACACTCCGTTGTAACCTCTGATACACTGCATGGTGTTTTCCCACGCCCATGTAGTTGACCATACTTTATTCCACTATTTATCATTTATCAATTAGTACAGTTACTAACTTTAGTTGGTGAAAAAAGATAAGTCACGGACATGTGATGACTACCTTATCTAGGATAGTAGTTTATTATAAATACCTTACTTCTACCAATGTAGTATTTGTTTAGTCGTAAATTTCAACTGGTATCAAAGTATAACCAATTTTATATAGTAGTATATATAGTTTCTCATTATAACTCATTTCATATGCTTGATAGAGTCTTATAACATTTTGAGTTGAGAAGTCATATATAAAAGTATCTTGAAAATTATTCTTTTGTGTCTTGTTTACTTAATATATTATTATCAACTCTCAAAAGATTCTGCTTCATCAAACTGAGTGTGATCTAGTAAGTTTGAGAGATAACTGTTGTGTTGAGTGACTAAACTCGATCCTGCATAACCATTCAGGCTTAAGATTACCTATGAACCATTAAGAGATACTCTTAATGACCATCAAGAGTCTACAAGATAGCCCCGAACAATTCTATGAAGTGCTATACCACCACTAAGCAATAGTGATAGGTTGGCACTAAGTTTGTGGTTAACCTATAGTAAAACACCTCAGATAAGTTTTCAAGCAACAATTATAACCTCTGTTAGTTTTTCATCATAGTAAAAATAGGATCTTTTCTTCTAGACTAGGGGATAAAGAGAAAATTATTTACCATCCATTTAGGAATGGTCAATTGTAAAGGCACATGGAACTATAATCATCGACTTTTTGATTGTTCATCGGAAATGTGATTATGCATAAATCCTTAAACTACATGCATTTGTTTACTAATATCAGTCTTAGCATGCTAATGCGCAACTAGTTAGTTAACCATATTTACAAACTTAGTCCTTGTAAAGCTTTTACAGTTGACCATATAATACTTGACATTTAATAGATGTCGAGGAATCCTATTGTGATAGATAGAATCCCTATAAAATGCCAGTAGATAGAGCACAATGGTTACATATCATGTCAAAATCTAGGCTAATTGATCAAATTGGGTAGACCAAAATACCTTAGAACAAATAAGATGGATAGCGTAACCACCACATTACATGTTGGCGGTTAATTTCCAACGGTATAAGTCGATGGTGGGGCTGCTCTTCTGTCCTAGCCAACACGGCTATCATTCAGTATGCATTCACTTGGTTTGGGTGAAGATGAAGGTGTCGATAGTTAACTGCCTCATATACACCACAACGATCTTGTATGGTGGAAAGGTGAAACTGGACATTAATGGATGTGACAAGAAGCATTCAGAAAGAGAGAAATGTCCATAATTTCATGTGGGGAGAGTGTGACATGCCACTCTAATGAGTAATTGTGTGTCCGCCCAATCTCTAATAAACATAGCCCATTTTGAAACCCTTTTTTCTAACATTTTTAAGTACATTGTGCTTGAGTGTTTGATTCACCCAACAAGTCCACTGCCTAGTTATACTAACATATGGATGACAACATAATTCCAAAAAAAAAAAAAATAAAGAAAAAAATAGTTCAAAAACATTGGTTGACAGATAGTTTTTCTTTTCATTAAATTCTAATAGTTGAAAGCGGTGAAGATAGGTGAAGACCTAAGGATGGATCGGGTTCAGACCAGTTTGAATCGAAACCAATTATTCTTGTTAGATCAAGTCGGGTTAATTTGAAAACTGTTCCCGATCTCGAACAGACTTTTTACCTTATAATGATCTAAAATTACTGATCAAAATCTAAAACCATGCACCTTAAAATCCAAAGTCTCCAGAAAACTTTTGCACAGTGATCAAGTTTAACATCACTAAAATAAAATCATCCACATCCACACTAGCACCACCCTTTACAACAACACCAACAAGCTAAAAAAACTAACTACAAAAAAGTCATCATTCCAACAACATTCCTACAGCCACCACTCATCAACTCCAAAGGAAAAAGACACTCATCAGTCGAATAATCTTATTCGTGATCTTTGCAGCTCCATTGAAATCACAAGCCTCCACACTCTGTTGACTCATTTGAAAATACATATTAAATGCATAAGAAACATTCTTTCGTTCACTTAGTTTATTGCATGTTGATCCATATGAAAGACTTGTGCAATCACTCATACTACATGCATAACTTAAATCATTGTTCACTTTACTCGTATTCTTCATATCATCGTTTAAAACACACCATTGTTTGCTCAAATACTTGACGTTTTTAGCACCCACTGGCATCTTTTCATTACCCTCGCCCGAGAAATCGATGGGGAACTTCGGCTGACCGTCGTAGCGGAATATCCCCCAGTGGCGCTCGAAGAACCCCGGGGCGATGCTCTTCTTGTTCTCGTCGGTTAGACTGAAGAGATAGACCTCGATGTACCCTGGGTTTAAGGGTGTTCCTTTGTTTGTTGATAGTTTTTTCAACAAGCCATTGTAGAACTTTTGAGCCATTTTTATGTTGGCTTGTTTGTGGCCGTTTGTCGGCCAGCCAATCTCTCCGACGATGATTTTCACGCTGTGAGCACCGGCTTTCTTGAGGGAGTACGAGAGCGTGTCAAGGTTGGCGTCTAACATGTTTGTGTATCGAATGTTTTGATCTTGAACGCCTTTGCCTCCACCATCGAAGAAGGCGAATTCGATTGGGAAATCTTCGTTTTCATATAGGCTGAGGAAAGGGTAGATGTTAACCATGAATGGGCAGTTGTTATGGGCAAGAAATCTTGATATTTTGGTCATTAGGTCTCGGATTTCCGGCCTAAAGCTTCCGGCCGATGGACCTTCTGAGCCAGAGTCATATACGTCGGCATTTTGAGGGATGGTGGCTTTGATTTTGTTGCCTAGACCGGCTTTATTGAGTGCTTTTGTACGTTTTTTAGGGCCGGGAAAATGGTTTTCTCGAAGGCGCCTTTGTATGCTTTCAAGAACGGCTCGTTTCCAACGGCTATATATCTGTAGTACTAATCATTATTTAGTTTTCATCAACAATATGACGCATAGCCATGCATGCATGTATTTATGTATGCACGCTTCCTGCATGCAAACATATATACATGCATGTGTGGATGCATATATATATATATATATATATGCATATATATGCATATATACAAACATGAGTGTCTTACTTTATATTAACACCACCATTATCACGCAAATGATCGCTAACATTTTCTTTGACGTAATCCTCAACGGCGTCATAGTCTTTGCTAAATTCTTTGAGATTAACGTTTGGGATGCCAAGCATGACTTCAATATCGGTGCCCGCAAAGTGACTAACAGTCCAATGGTCAGAATCGAAAAGCTTGATTTTCTTAATCTTATTGTCTTTTAGCATTTGAACGACATATTTAGGATCCAGGGGTGTGGATGCCTGAGTACCCCAATTCACGCCTAGACAATTGACACACTTGATTGCAAAAAACGTGCAATAGCATGCCCATATCAAGACCACGGCTTGAGCCATGGTTCGAGAGGGTGCACCAATGTATTCTTTTTGATGGTGATAAAATGGTTAGATTGGGTGCACCAAATGAGTTTAGAGAGAGAAAAATGGTTCGTCATATGCTTCTAGGTATTTCATTAAGGTCAAATGAGGGGTTTGCTTTCACTTTTCTTTTAATAGAAAGATTTTCTTAATTACCTTTTATCTAAATTTAGTTCTATAATTGGAGAAGAAATACACTTCAACATTCCTTGTATATTCTCAAGGAAATGATTAAACACAAGAAAATTTTCAAACTCAAGAATAAATTTGAGTATTAAGGTTAACAGGCTATAAAACATATGAATAATAATGACTAGCAAATGAAGCTTATTCCCAAATTAATACATGATATGTAACTAGTCACTTAAAATACAAAATGGTCATGTTAGAAGCATAATGAACATTCAAACATACATACCCACTCGACACATTCGGTAGTAAGATTTAAGGAGGGTGAAATAATGTCAAGTCTTCCTCTATCCCATAGGATAAAAGAGGTCGAGTCCAAAGAGACTCGGACTCATCTTAGAAGCACAATGAAGCAGGCAAAATACATGTCAGGAAACAAATTGTAAAGGGTGAATATCAGTTTAGAAACAATGACAAACAACCAAAATATATTACTTGATTCATCCAACAAGTTTTCGTTACGCTGGTGATTGTCATATAAAGAAAAAGACTCGCCACATATCTCACAATCAATGAAGACAAAAACCAAAGCCAAAACATGTCGATGATAGCATCCGACATGATCTAGGTTACAACACAATTACAGGAAATGGTTGTTCTTGAAGCTATACTTTGAAATCTACAAAACATAACAATCACAAATCTTTCAAAAAGTTATATACAAACAGGCTTTGATGGAATGTTACTTGTTTGACCATTGAAATTCTATTTCAAGATTCCTTGATGCGCCACTTTTGCTCTCGGGTAGCAAAGTGTACTCACCAGCCACTGCCCCCAGCATCACGACTCGGTCAATTTGTATCGTTACTTTGCCAAATGAACTCTACAAAAACAAAAATAAATGTTAACTTACAAATCATTTAATTTGTGTAAAATTATTTTACTAAAATATAATGAGTCCAGCTTAAAAGGAAACAAGTTGAATGGGTTGAACATGTCAAAAGTTATCAAAACTTTATTTCAGATGTATATAACCTTTTTAAATGTTTTATTAAAGAAAAAACAAGATTATGATTGTTATACGATATATTTTGCAATCATATTTGACAAATTATTTATCGAAAAAGTTAAAGAAAATGTACAAAAGTGTTTCTAGGTCAACCCTACCAAACCAAACACATCTCAACATGTTCCAAAACGTTTAACACTTAACCCAATGCCCAATCCGCGCAACCAGCACATTATGCCACCTCCAATAGAGACCAATTTAGCAGCCAACATGTTCATAATTGCACACTAGATTACCCTTCCTTTGATAGTCTTTGGTATATAATAAATAAGTTGTATCGATCATGATTTTGGAAACTAACTTATGCTGAAAGACTTACCTTCCCCATCTTGCTTTTATTTTTGCAAGAGATATGTAATTTCTGGCCTTTTGGAGGACTCTCGAAGGACCAAACAAAGCTCTCGTCCCATTCAGGATTAGGGCCTGTTGAGACAACCTGAAAAACAATTAGAACAACAGAACTTGTTAGGATCAAAATATGGAGACACAGATATGAGATACATGTGTCAATTAAGGTGGTGATAGAAGGTGCTACAAATATTTACATGCATACAGAGGGAAGAATTAGCAGGTCAATTTCAGTTGTGTTTGATCTCAAACGTGTCAGAACAAAAAAAATAGCTTAAAGGGTGTTGATCTCAAATGTATCAGAACAAAAAGAATAGCTTAAAGGGGAACCAGACAACCGTCAAACTTACACAAAGTCAAAATTTAATGCATACAACCTCCTAAATCATTTATACAAAAAGAAAACTATTATTTTAACAATATTGTTTTTGTAATCATAGTCATCACATCAATATTAAATAGAAATGCTAACAGACAAAAAGTGATTTGTCAACTTGACAAAGCCCGTTTGTTTTGACATGTTACCTAACATGCTTGACCCAGCCATTTTGCAACCTCTACGTGCATACATACCTACCTACATACATACACTTAAATGTATGTGCATATATGTATAGATGTAATATTTGAAATTCATGTACAAAAATCTAAGTACAAAGCATGATCATACTCGTCATCAAGCCTAACATTGTAATCTACAAAAGCCTCCTTTATATTGTTATCCTTCTAGACCAAAGAACTATGCTTTTCTATTAGCTTTAGTTTACCCCTATATTCTAAAATTTTTGTAAGCTGAAAAATCCATTCCCCTTTTATTAGAAATTGGCAGGAGTTCCGTCTAGCCTTATTGTTACTTGTTCAAAAGGACAAAATGTTCGTCTTACATCTTCCATAATTTTTATCAACAATTCAGGAATACAGTGAAACTTGGACCACGTTAAACTACATGAGTTAGAATGCAGAAATGAAGCACACCCAATATAAGAGCATGAACAATATTTTAGTCATGGTATTGTAGTTAAGTATCAATGTGGTACCTTGGTTTGCCTTGATGGAGTGTTGCCAAGCGTGAGCTTGCAGTAAGCACTTGGATTGCCCACAGACTGTTTCATGTTGTTTCCACGTTTGATTATTACAGTCAATGTCCCAGGTAAACACTGCAATAAAAGTTCAGCCTTTTCTTGAAATCGGGGTGGCCCTGACTGGATCAAGTACTGCAGCAAGGGTATTGCATCTGCAGCAGCATTTGATTGGGATCTGGACACATCAGCTGGGCATGCAGACCAAGCTTGCCTCAAAAGAAACAGTGCATCCAATGCTGCTTCTTGAGTTGCTTCTGATCCAGTCTTGAGGGATGTCAACAAGTGTGGAATGCTCAAGGTTGCAGGTTCTGTGGCTCTCAACCGTGGGAAGTTACCAAAAAGTGCATTTAGGGCTTTCAAATACTCCTCATTCACTGTTCCCGTTGCCCACAAATCCTTTTCAATAGCAGCTGCGCCACCATTTAAAATTAAAAGATTAAACTAATAACAGACTGTTACAAAAGTAAACCACTTTACTTCATAAACATAGAAAGTCATTACAAACCAAATAAATCATTCATAATAAGAACTTTGAAATAAGGTAAGCCAGCATACATAATAAGAAGTCTGAGGCTTACATTTGTACAAGACTATTTCTAGCCCTTAGATTTCATCATTTGTAACCAACTACAGTTTTTAGGGTTTCTATTATATTTCCTATTTATTTATTGACAGTAAAAATCTTGATTTGTTGTCAATTTATCTCAGATTTTGAACTGTTTATACCGCTTTTTCGGAAAAGCAAGTAGAAGTTTATGGAATAATTCAGTTTTCAATTATATTGCAAAGAAGATATAGCATATCATTACATATCAAGTAATTATTTCACAGGATAATACATTCTATACAAATTTCCAATTTGTCACTCAAGATAACATCATAATACAGTTTACATGATTTATATTATGGTAATAACTTTTACGTGATGATCAAAACTTATATATTTTTTAATGAATCGTTACTTTTTGTTTTAACATCAGACACAAGTCACCTGCATCTAAATAATTAATATTTTTTTAAGTTAACTTTTATTTGTCAGATATTTGTTTTGAGGATACATAATATAAGGATACATATCTCATCCCCCTACTATTAAATCTTTCAAATTAAAATTGCTAAAAAAATGCATATTATATAAATGATTTTCTTAAACTATTTGCAATTTGCAAATGTAGTATTACTAGATAAAACATATAATAATTTAGATCCAGTGAAAATATGGGGAAAAAAAGATGTAACCAAGTAAAAGTAACGATCTATTTTACCGGTTATAGCTCTAACAGTCTCGCTGGAGGCATACTCTTGGATGGTATTGTTAGAAAAAAGAAGCTTAATAAACATTGCAGACTGGACTGATGTATCCGTATCACTTGAACCAATCAGATCAAGTACAACTTGGACACCACCAGCTTCTGCAACAGCTCTTTTGTTTGAGCGACTATACATCACAAGATTCTGCAGAGCACAAATAGCTACAACTTTCATTTCTTCTGAAGGTTGATCCTCGAGCACATTCACCAAAGCACGACATGCCGAAACAGCATCACTACATCTTGCCAGAGTCTCGTTTTGAAATAAATCTCCAAGAGCAAGAGTTGCCAACAATCTAGCTTGTTGAGCCTGAGTTTGTGGGTCCAAAAGGTACTGTGATAGTGGTAAGATAGCTAATTTGGTTGCTTTGGTTTCTCTGATTTTAACATTGTTTAATAAAACTTCCAACAGCCTTGCAGCTGTGTCCTCACATTGATGACACCTCAGCAGTTCCAAAAGAGCCTCAATTGCACCACTTTCGGCCATGGCTACTGAACTACTGGAATCATCACTCTCAAGTACTAGAAGAGCATTTAACGCACCGATAACGGTGGCTTCAGAGCCTGAACGAAGTAATCGTACCAACACCGCAATAGGTACTTCCAAATAAAACTCAGAACTGAACTGTAAAATACTAGATAGAACAGCAGCAGCAGACTCCCACAATGTGTGAGGAAGAGAAGGATCAGAAAGCAGTATGACTTTTGACAGCTCAGCAACGCCACCCTCTTTTGCAATTTCATTAGGCCATGTCACTGCAATGCTGACAAGAGCCTTTACAGCTCTTTGCTGCAAAATGGGAATGCCAGAACCAAGAACACGCATTAATGGGCCAATTACTTGCTGTGAAATAGGATCCTTCTGGTAATGTTCTTCCAGAAGCAGATGGGATAAAAGCTCGGCTGATAACTGCTGGACTGCTGGAGCAGGAGAGTCAAGTAAAGGGATGAGAGGTTCAATAGCTTGGTGAGAAGTCAAAGAATAGTCAGCACGGCACTGCGGATGCTCCAGGATATTCACCAGAACCTGCAAAGCACTATGCTGCCCATCAGGTCCAAACTCTGGCTTAGATAGCAACATGAAGAGGGGTTCAACTACTTTTGCTGCAGATGGACCTTTTGCTATAGTAGCATTGTTGGTTAATATTCGGAGCAATTCTGCAAAAGCAGCACACAGAAAATCCGGTGGGCCTTCATGGAAGATATCAAGTACACTCTCAATCACACCAGCTTTTACCATTTCCATCTTACAGGATGGCCTGTCTTTTCCCAACTTAACAAGAGCTCTGGAACATGCTTCATGAAGCATATAATTCTTGCCATACAGAAGGCCTACAAGAGGAATTATTGCACCATGTGCAGCCACTAGTTCAGCCAAATTTTCATCATCTACAAGTCTATCAAGTGCACGTACAACCGAATGCTGAGCAGGACTTAACTCGGATACAAGCAGAGAGATTAATGGTTCCACACAGCGAGCAGCAGCGATTGTGGATCTAATTCTCGTATTTCCAAAAAGTACACAACACAACTCTGCGGCATCACCTTTCAAGTCCATTGAACAATTAGATGAAAGAATCCTGCAAAGAACATCAACTGCGTTCATTTCAACGTCTGCAACAGCAAGTGCTCCTGATGGATTATCACTCAATAGTCTGACTAGTGCAGCAATAGCAGCATGCTGCTCTTTCTCCAACCCAGTATTTAGAATTTCCACCAAGGGCTGGACAGCATGCCTGGCAGAATCAGCATTTCTAATGTGATCAGCGCAAAATACGTTCTCTAGTGCTTTAGCAGCGCTATACCTTGCACCCCTTCCACCCATTCTTAAGACAGCTATTAGTTGACTCACAGCACCAATGCAGATTCATGTCTACAAATTTCAGCAGTGCTAAATAGAATACCCAGTAAATCAGTAGCAGCTTCCTCTGTGGCTTCTTGTGGACCAAGGGAAAGATACTTTGTTAAAGCTTCCAAAGCCCCCGACTCGACCATAACAATCTTATTTGAAGGGCAGTCATTTCCAAGCTGAATTAGAAGCCCTAATGCCAGAAAAGGGGCCCCTGGACGATCGGGAATGGGCTTGAGTAGATCAACAAGAACTGGTATTGCCTTCCTAGAGGTAGCACCAACCCTGATATCATCAACTCTGAACAACTTCTCAAGGGCAACCTGCTCTGGGTAAGGAACCAAAGAAAATTCTTCTGACAACTCCAGGAGATCACGTATATCAGCATCAGCACATCCAAGCAATGAAATGAGACCGACTGCAGCCCCTGAGTTGGCAACAGACAAAAGGGTTCCCCTGCTTCCATTGCAGACTAGGCTTGCTGTCGCTTGTGCAGCAAAATATCTATTGGCTGACTCCTCGGACCTCAACAAACTAGCAAGGGTCGGTATGGCTTTGATTGTCGCATTTGCACGTATGATATCCCTGTCTTGAAACAAAATTGCTAGTAGTAGTGCACATATCCAGATGCTACTATCCTCGTTAACATCAAACTGCATGAAACACAACACATTAAGCATTCATGGTACAAAAGGTTGAGTATCAAACTTTCAATCTTTCTTGAGGCAATTTAGCTTTGCCGAAGATGCATAATGCAAACACCAAGAATGCTAACAATAAATACTACAATTATCCATTATGTGAGAAAATCTGGAAGCTTGAAATATAAACAAAGTGACATCAACAAATTTGGTTACGTTTTGAATCAAAAGAAAATAAAAAAAACTACGTACCTGACTATACTGTTGCGACAAACACTGAGAGATCCTCTCAGTGAGGATTTCTACAGCTCCAGCCTCCGCAATTTCAACTTTACTTTTGTCATCATGACTAGCAATAGAAGATAGAAGCCATATAGCGATATTAGTGCCGTATATAGTTGACGTACTTGTCTCTTTTTCACTGGTCATTGCTTCTTCAGAACCTCTGCAGATACTAACAAAGTTTTTGTCCTCCATATCTCCCAAATGAGGACCTTTTGGCAAAGTTAGCATTAAAACGAGTGATTGTATTAGAGGTGTATGTAGTTGTACCTCATGGAGATTCTCCATGACACTTTCAATATTGACTTTTGTTGCACAAACAAGAAGTGCAGTTCCACCAATTTTCAACATTGCATTTGAGGAATGGATCACCCTACTTGCAATAGATGAAGTGCAACCAGAAATACTTGTGATTGCATTTCCTAGGACTACACACTGTGCATGACAAAGCCTTGCTAAAATTTCTATTGCCTTGTCTTGTAAGAGAGGAGTTCCACCAGCAATACATGAAACAATGGGGCTTATGCTATCTGGATATTCAGCTAACACTGCCCATGCAGGTTTGATGTGCTCAGATGAACCTTTCAGTCTTGACAAAATAGCGAGTGCATTTAGTGCCTCTGACATGGCAACAGAACCACACTCAGTGGATTTGATGAAAGATACAAGTGCAAGGACTGTTCCACTGCGATTCACATAGTCAGTTAAAGCAGAATCTGTTTGACGTGTGTCAAGAAGCCGAGCAATTGCTGCTGCTGCATGGGTCCTACCCGTTGCATTACCTTCATGTAAAATTCTAGTGGCAGGCATAATGAACTCTTCAGGAACAGCATTCTCTGAAACTTCAGAGTCCAACAGAAGGTTTGCTAATGCACATAGAGCCTGTTCTGCAACTTGGACAGCTGTAGAGCTGGCAAGTGTGAGCAATGGAGCTAGTGCATCTCTAGCAACAGCTGCCATTTCACGGTTTTCTCTTACAGATAAAAATATTGCAGCAAGGCATCCACAAGTTTCTGCCAATATGCACTCAGATTCAGAATTGAAGAGCTTTATCACAGAGCAAAGAGTCTTAACAGCAATGCTGCTTTCACGCAAGTCCTTTCGAGTATTAAAGATGCCAGCAAGAGCCGACGCTGACTTGGCACGAGTCTCTTCTTTTGTAGAGCTTAGAATCTTGATAATTGTCTCGATTGCATCATTTGAAGCACTACCTTCACGCAATAAATCAGCAAGTGGGACCCCAGAAAGCAAACTTTTTAAAGCATCTAAAACATAAACCTTAGATTCTGGAAGATCACTGGTTAGCAATGCATTAAGTTGACTTATAGTTGCTGTGTCTGATTTGTGAATCAAATGGTTTAAAGTCTTTGCAGCAATCTCTTTCCCGTTTGAGCTTCCATTTTTTAAAAGCCACAACAAAGAAGGAACAGCATCAGCACTCTCAACACATTCTCGTATATCTTCACTGTGATTACAAAGATTGCCAAGAATTGTTGCAGAATCTTCTTTAGCTTTTGCAGATCCAGTTTCAAGAATTTGAACAAGTGGGGGTATGCCACCGGCAGCAGTGATGGCCCACTTGCTGTCATCATTCTCATTGGACAAAAGGCAAAGCAATGCAACAGCACACTCCTGTTGCTGCTCTGATGAAAGTCCAAGAAGAGAAATCAACATCTGAATGCCCTCTCGCCCCTGAAGAGCATACCACAAACTACCTTCATTTTTGCACAGAATAAGTAGAGATCTTATCAGCTCATCCTGAACTTCATTGGTTGCCATGGTGATTAAACCAACCAACAAACGTTTTGAGTCAGAATTAGCAAGTCTGCTTGAGAGTGTAGCATTTCCATACAAACTTGCAAGAGCTTCTATAGTGCGTTCCTGAACCAGAAAAGGTAAATTCGGCTTAAACTGCTTGATTAATGTCAACTCAACATCCTTAGGGTCTGATGCTTTAGTAGTTTCTGCTTTGATATCATATATCATAAGAGCAGAAGCTAAAGCCCCTAATGTATCAGCTATCTGTGCAGGTGAGGTGCATGATTCAAGACTTTGACCAAGGCTTGAAATTACATAAGACAAGCCTCCAGATATATTAGCAAGAGCACACATTGCATTTTCCTGTAAAGCTTGTGCATGCTCACCTTGCATAAACTCCTTAGAAGGAGCTATAGTAGCATTGATAAGAGAAGGGATACCATTAGAACTTGCAATCTCCTTTCTTGCTTCTTTGCACTGAGCTGAAAGTGATTTCAAAGCAGCTGCTGCCTGTGCTCTTACTGGAGCTTCATTACCAGGCCCCAATAGTTAAGAAGTAATTTTGTAGCTTCAGCATCTATTATCCTATTACAAACAGATGCGTCCTCCATCATCATGGATGCCAGCAGGAAACAAACATTTGCTTGAGTGCTGGATTCCTCAGCTGTAAGTAGCTTTACAAGTATATCCTCTCCCCGGCTTGAATTGTTGCAGACCAAAATCCCTCGGTGCTGCTGCAAAGGTTTCTTAAAGCTCCAGTCAACAAATCATCAACTAAATGTCCACCCTTGAGCCCCTTTTCTAGCTGCTTCCACAGCACTGGCACAACCCCTTCAGTGGAAAAGATTTTGGAGCCAACATGATCTTTGGCTCCACCTTGAGAAACAGCATAAATGGTCTTTGCAGCTGCAATTCTCCCTTCCAATGAAGTTGACTTAAGAAGGCCAAGAAGCGGAGGAATGCAACCCCCGAGCAATACTTTGACCCGTAGTTCGTTCTCCTTGCACAGTGAGCCTAAAACAGTAGCTGCTTGCATCTTTACTCCAAGTGATCCTGATCTTAGGAGAGATACCAATACTGGAACTGCTTGAGAATGAGAACCTACAGCACTAAATGCATTTCCATGTGTATCTATCAGCTCTTGTAACTGCTTCAAATTATACTCTTTGTCTTGTGCAGATAATGAACTTTGTCGCAACTGCTCGATGCATTGGGCAACACTTGCTAATGTCCCATCTGGATCCTCCATGTTACTGCCCCCTCTGCATGCAGAAATAGAACATTCAACATATATACAGCTGGCCTATAATGACCCCGTTTTTTAGAACTTATAAAATAATGTATATAATACACTGGAATAATCATAAGAAAATTACATTTATGGGATGATGCATCAAACAGGTCACCCGGCATCTAGTCTACTCATAGTTAGTTAAAGTTTGGTGATAACATAGAGTTTTATAATCTTTCTTGACAATTATATTCTAAGCAAAACTATATATCAGCAAGGTAGATTTGCATTGGTAATCATTCATGCTATTTTCCTCTTGTAATGCCAGTATCTCATTTGATAATTGTTATATATCAGGAAATATGCACCAATACTTCAACCATAGTTTTAAAAGCCATCGCCTAGTGGGACTAGGCCACAAAATAAGGCCAGTCCCAAATACAGCGCTTCACTTAAAAAGGCAATAAATCCCTCCAAATCGTTCACGTACTGTAAATGGTAATAATATTTTTTTAAAGCCTTCTACGTCAAGAAATTTGATTGATGAAGATTATGAGGAAGTGGAGGAAGCTGAAATTTTTAAATAATGATGAATTTTTGGTTATTCTAGTTTTACAATTTATTACTTTACGAACTATTTGTTTTCAAGTATGAATTTTTTTTTTTTTTGAGTTTTTTGGTATTTGAGATGATTTTTGTACTTTATGTTGAAGATTATCGTCTTGAAATTTTTTGTATTTGAAAGAAGTGTTTTCTGAAGGAATTGATATGCCCAAGATACATATTAAACTGATGTGGCTAGTGTGATATGATCCAAGTCGGGTCATACCCAATAACAAGCCAAACAAACACCAATAAGTATTTATTCGTTGATAAGATCATACAAATAAATACTGACACCAATTTAGAAAATAGGCTTTCTAAAACATTGCTTTTGTAAATGAACAACATTATATGGATAATTTGTTCATGAGAAATGTTTTGTTTTATTATTTAAGTTGGTTAAGTAATATCAAACAAAAGTGTGTTATTTTATTAAATTAAAAGGGTTTTAATTTTATAAAACTATAATGCAAGAGTGTTACTTTTATAAAATTCAAATGGGAGGGAAATCCCATGTGGGACCCCATTTTCGGCCAGCCCTTATGGCTTTGGGAACCTCCTTTTGTTCTTGGTTAATGCAAGATTAAACACACTTGAACACTCTTCCATCTACACACCTATTCTCTCACACACACAAGACCAAAATTCTCTCTAACATCTCTCTAAAATCAGGTTTTAGAGCTAAAACAAGGCTGGATTTTCAGCTTTGAATCAAGTGTTCTTGGCTGAAAAATCGATTGTGCAAGAGGGTTTTCAAGTCGGTGTCACACAACCTAGCAAGTGGGTGTTTGAAGGAGCTTGTGGGTATCATCCCTTGAGGACTTCTACATTGAAGTCTTGGCCATCTAACATCATCATCTTGTCCTCCAAATCCACGGTTCTAAAGGTGTTTGTTGGTGGTTTGGGGTATAACTTTCTTGAGGTCTTCTTGGTTGAAGATTCAGCCATAAAGTTCATCCTTAGCACCTCCATAAACTCGTTTTCTAGCAGCTTGAAAGGTTGTCTTCTAAACATCCTATGGTTGTCCTCTTGTATGCACTTCGTATTTGGATCCATGGTTTGGGTTTTGCTTATTAAAAGAGTTTAATAATCAACATATCAACAAGTTTTAAAACTCTTAATCCGCTGCGTTTTTCATATAAACAAGCTTATATGGACTTTGATAAACTTGTTAAATCCCTTCATTTTCTTCATTACATAATAATTTTAAATTGTTTTTATTTTAGTGAGCTTCTTTTCCTTAGTCCCGCGCTTTTTTTGTGCTTCTCGCCTAGGCTGTAGTCCCAAAAAATCACCTAGAGTGTGCCTCGCGCCTTTAACAACTAACCTTCAACTAAAACTGAATTGAACATTATAAATCTACATCCTTTACCACAAATAGTTTAAGAGTGTATGCAAAAGATGACCAAATAAAAGCAGCAAAGGATGACTAATCAACAAAAGCAGTAACAGATTTCTGAACTTATAAGAGAGACAGGTGAATGGATCAATGAAAGTATAGGTCTGTATGATTGCCGCAAACAAAATGGTACAACTTTCATTACACAAACTGTGGTCTGCAATACAAAGTTTCCCATAAGTATATAATTCTCTGTTCCGGCAATAAAGTACTCTTTTGATCGGCACCTCAAACTAAAGAGAGTTAATTGACTGCCTAGATTTATGAATTAAAAAATTGCAACTTAACATTCAAACTTTGCATGAGATATGATACTATGGTTCACTTGCTAGCAAATTTGGCCGTCTAAAGGTGCACTTGACTAGGTTACCCAAAACAAAGAGCATGAGAACACGGAAGGAACTCCAAGTGAACCCAGGAAAAGATTCATGCATAAGTATAATTAGCCACTTTTAAGGACACTCCATTTTAGGAAAATAAACAAGATGTGGATATGTTCTATTGGAGAGAGAGAACAAGTAGCATGAATTAATTAAACTGACCTTGAGCCCATCTTTATAAGGGATTGCGGAGTTGCAGGCTCCATGTCATGAAGTCTAGTATCCCCATTTCTATCCTGCATATAGTACGGAAAAAAAAATTTGTCAGTAGTTGTAAGATACAAGTACAGCCCTTTCACTTGAAGATGTAACAAGCTATCTTAATATTTTTTTTCTTTACTATCCCATAGCGGCATACTGGCATAGTCCAGCAATTTTAAGAACTGTGATATCTTCAGATCAGTTTTGAAACAGTCAAGTTTCAGTCTTCATAGTTGATAGGTTAAACATTATCCAAGTGTTAAAAGTATATCAGCAGAAAGAACAGAGGACAACATACATTAGGGGACAAGGACAATTGATGTTTCTACTTTCTTTTTGGTATAATTTGCCTTCTTGTTAGAACTAAAGAGAAGTTATGTCAACACCCCCACCAACCCCCACACCCACACCCCCACACACACACGGTAAATCTAAATCAGAAAGAGAATACATCTCATGTACCATTCCTATAGGCCTAAAGAATATAATCTTCCTCTAAAACACACTCAGATTAGGAAACAAACTAGAGTTCACATGAAGATCACAAGAGCAATAGATCGACATACAATAAGAGAACTGCAACTGAACCACTTATCTGAACTTGTTCCCAAGTCCCAACCATAATTATGTTCACCACAACATAATCAAACATATTTCTTAAGCACTACAGACAATAACAAAATGGGGCAGCTGGAAGTTCCAGCCTTGCCCTGACAGATTCACAGATGTACTTGCATTATCACCATTAACCAGACCACGTGTAGTAAATAATTGATTAAGTGTAGTAACTACCAGATCATTAGTAGCAGGACTACTGCCATTGCTGCTGGAAGAATACGCCCGACCTACAGTCGCAGCCATCTCTGCTCTAATAATCCGACTCTTAATTCAAAGCAGATCTACTTCCACCTCCTAATCCCAATCATATATCAAAATCTCAACACCTGCCTGTAGAAATCACCAAAAAAAAACACATAAATTCCATCAGAAAACCTCACGATTGACCAAACAGAACAGTACACCAACTCAATCACCACAACACAAATAAAATTTTCCAGATAAAAACAGCAGATCAACACTCGTTCACCAGATTCTAACATCCTAACTTACCGAATTCAATCAATACAAACAACAATTACACATATAGCCGTATAAATTCACGAACAGAAGATTCGAGAGTTGATGTAATCAACAAAGACGAATTGAATTGAATTGAATTGAATCGAATGAATGCAGAGAATGTAGCAGGAATATTGGTGAATGATTGTTTCTAACCAGAGGGTAGGAGATCTAGGGCAGCAGATCTGGTGTTTTCTCAACGCATTTGATGGATCGTAGCAGGTGAGTGACGATGAAGAGAGAGAGAGAGAGAGTATATTACAGAGAGAAAGAAAGGGTGTGTGTGTGTGTGTGTATCAGTGTGTATGTATGTGGGGGTGCTACTGTCCACAGACACCTCACATCAACTTGTTGTTGAGCTTGACCCACAAGTTGTTTTGCAAAGTTGCTTCTAAGTGTTGATTTGTTATTTTAACGGGAACATGAAGCGGTGTTGGGTTGATACGAAGATACTAATAAGATGTTAGTAATTTAAAATGTTAAATTTAATTTTACTCTTTTAAAAGTTTTATAATTTTTTTAAATATAATTTCAGTTTAAAAATTTATCATTTGTTTTAGTTTTAATATAAAAGTTATACTATTCGAAGATAGATTGGACTGAAATTGAATAAATTGATTAATCTTTTGGACTTAAATTAAAATAATTGATAAAACTTTTGAAGTTAAATGATGTTTTTAACCGTTTTAATGAAAATAATTATGTTTTTTAAAACTTAAAAAGCAAAACCAAATTTATTATCAACAGGTAATGATAACTTATACCGTTAATTTGAGATATGATATCATAACTCATGTAGTCTTCATAGGTTTATATTTTATTTCCACTCAATTTAGCTCACAAGTGTTATATTTGAGATAGAAGAAATGTAATTAGGTCTTTATTTCCCAAACCAAATTGTAAAAACCCTTATTTGAGAGAAACACGTAGTAGAGCACATAAAATATCAACACACAATCATTAAAGAAATAAGAGTTAAGTTTTATTTTAATTCTTGAGGTTTTTTAAAAATAATCATTTTCCTTTAAAAGATTAAAAACATCAACTTATCTTCAAAAGTTTTACAATTTGTTTTGATTTCAGTCAAAAGTTTTATTATGTATTTCAATTTTATCCAGAATAATAATTAGAGTTAAATTAAAATAACATATGAAACTCTTGAATATAAATTGATGTTTTTAATTTTTTGAAAAAAAATAATTATTTAAGTCAAACATTAGGGAGTAAAATTGAAATTAACTCAAGAAATAATCATAACAAAACTAAAGCATAATCAAACAAAAAACGTAAGATTTCAAACACATGTTAAAACCCTAGAATGACGAGTCAATGTTTTTAAATGTAAGAGAACGAAAAAGGGCTAAGAAAAATAAATTGTGTGCTCAAGTGCGCCACGCACTCTCTCTCTCTATTCGTGTGTCGTGTGCCCCCCCCCCCCCCCCGGTGTAAGCTCCAGTCAGGAGACGGACGACGTAATAACAACCATGACTCGTGTGTTGCTAACTAGTTGATCCACACCTATCCCAATATTGTAAGACCTCGTTCCCAGGACGTTTACAGCTGGTCATTCATTGCACTTAAAACATTATAAAATGTACATTAAATTTGTAGCAGAATTAAAACTTTCATTTATAACTAAAACATGTCATTTACAACATCTGTTTTCATCTCAAAATACATGACATGTCAAAATGCGGATGCCAGCCTCAAAATGCTCCTAGTAGCTTATGCATCCATGCCTGCAACTCCTCAGCATCAACATATACCTGCCAACTATCATGCATACAAAAGTCAGCGATGCTGAGTGAGTTCTAGTTTTATAATAAAACATACTTTTCTATGTTAAAACATTCTTTACTTTATTTCAAAACATACTATACTTTACAACCGTTCGTGATCATGCATCATACGTACATACAGATAATATCATTATTATCTTCGTCATTACGTTCATTAACTTTGTTCATTCAACGTATTACATTATCGTTCACTTCTCTTACTAGATCCGGTCAGACTTTACCCTCTTCGTAGCACTCAGCCACGATTACCGAGGTCGAATGACAAGGATCTCGTTCAGTACTTTATTACGATAATTCATTTACGTTCGTTCTATCATACATGATCTTCCGTTCATTACTCTTTATTACTCGAATCTTGTCTCTGCAATATCTCATGTCCGAAGACTGATGTTGTGCCGGGGCCTGCTCACAAACCCCCGACTCATGTCCGAAGACTGACACAGCACCGTGATACGCGACAAAGATCCCATATGAGTCAATCATAGGGATTGAACTCAATCCGAGTCTGTTGCAACACAAAGTCGCTCACCTCATTATCTCGTCTCATGAAATATCCCCAACTCATGTCCGAAGACTGATACTGTGCCGGGGTCTGACAAACAAACCCCCGACTCATGTCCGAAGACTGACACAGTACCGGGATACGGGACACGGATCTCATCATCCGTCACTTTCGTCATATGCAATACTCCCGACTCATGTCCGAAGACTGATACTGTGCCGGGGCCTGTTCACAAACCCCCGACTCATGTCCGAAGACTGACACAGTATCGGGATACGCGACACGGATCTCTTTCGAGTCTGTTGCGACATAGAGTCTCTCACCTCATAACTATGTTTGGCTTTATGCCACACCCCCGAAGTTATACATAACTCGGGTAACAACACCCCCACCAAAGTGGGTAACAACACCCCCACCGAAGTGGGTAACAACACCCCCACCAAAGTGGGTAACAACACCCCTACCGAAATGGGTAACAACACTCCCACCGAAGTGGGTAACAACACCCCCACCGAAGTGGGTAACAACACCCCTGAAGCTCAGTCACAAAGACTAGAACCCTTGCGTGCACACTTTAGGATTTGCTGAACCTCACGCGGTATAGCTTAAGGCATTAAGAGCCGTGCACCTCTGTACATATTGCTTTCAAGCCTTTCTATGCTTCTCTCTTTATTCATTAATTCATGCATGCATTCATTACGTTCCTCTTTTCATTATCTTCCACTTTACGTTACATAATACTTTCATTACATTTATTAACTGTAAGGATTCCTGAAGTCTGATGCAACCCAAAACTGCCTAAGTGTTTCAGCAACATGCACTAAGTACTGAAGTGAAGAATGCTTCGGAAGAATTACACAAAGCATTAGAAAATACTCTAAGTGTAATATCTTCCGAAGCCAAGACCAATATCTTCCGAAGCCTAACATGAAGTCTTCCGAAGCTTAAGAGACAAAGTCTTCCGAAGCTTCACCTATGAAGACAGATTTCTTCCGAAGACTTTTAGTACACATGCTTTATCTGATGTACTGTTCCATAAAGCACCTTTTCCGCTGCGTCTCTGATAAGTCACCAACTTACAAGAGTTGGTGAAAAGGTCCATGCTTTTGGTAACTGTACATTGAGGTCTTGAGTCTGAAACTTTCACTTTATGTACTTTATCCTTTTTGTAATGTATAAGGATGTGAGCTATGGCATGTCATAGTCACAAGGTCAAAAGGCAGATATGCCTTTTGATCCTACAATTGATTTTGTTAGTGTCTAGTCAATTGTATCCAGCTGGCTTTCATAGTATAGCCGGCTGTAGGTTGTAGTATAAGTATTCCAAGTTCTTGTATCTTTCTTTATGCTTTGTAACACTTGTAAAAGAACTTGAGAAAGCATATACTCTCTTGTTCTGTCTCTTGCTTTACTTGTGTTCTCTGTATCACCTTTGGTTACCTAGTTCACTGTTTGATTAAAGTTGAGTTAATCTTCTCATTGTGTTGTTGTGTTGTAATTGTGTTCAAGCCCTTGAACGATCCTGCAATTGGTATCAGAGCATTCAGGCTCGTGATATAAGATCTAACCATCTTAAGATCCCTCACACACACAAAAACTAAACTTTTCAAATGGCTTCCATCTCAAAGACTGATATGGAGACTGGAACCATGAACAAATCCCCATTGATCACTCTTGATGACTTCGACACCTGGTGCATGAGGATGGAAGGCTTCATCAGGTCTCTTGACTCAAGAATGTGGAATCTGTTGAATATGGACCTTTCATACCCAGCACCCCCTCTGCTACCGGTGCTGGTATGATTCCTAAAGATGTGGCCAACTACTCAGATGAAGATAGGAAAAGAGTAGAGATTGACAGGAAGGCCATGACTGCTCTTCAGACTGCTATCCCAAACTCTGTGTACAGAGGTTTTAAGAAGTGCAAGACAGCTAAACAGCTGTGGGATGCACTGAAGCTGATGTATGAAGGCTCCTCTGAAGCCAAGGAGAACAAGAAAGATCTTCTGAAGCAGCAGTTTGAAAATTTCACCTTTAAAGCAGGTGAAACCATGACCCAACAATACTTCAGGTATGTTGAGATTGTGGATACCCTTGTGGATGGAGGAGTTCCTCTTGAGAACAGAGACATTGTAAGGAAGTTCATGTCCTCACTTCCTAGGCAATGGACACACTATTGTGTGGTAATCAAGAGGACTGAGAACCTTAAAACTCTTACTCTGACAGAGTTATATGGGATTCTCAGTGGATACCAGATGGAGATGAACTTACAAGGTTCATCTGGCAACTCTAACAATCAAATGGGTTCAGCCCTTCATGTGGTTGAAAGGGACAGCATAGAACCCCAACATCATCTCCTATGCTACCCTGACAACTCACAAAAGGGTCCTTTCATCACCTTCCCGGAGACACCAAGGGAGAACTTTACTCAAGGAAGCCCATTCCAAGAGACAAGTTCTTCTCAAGCCTTTGTGTCTGCAGATGAAAGCTGTGGAAATTATCTCTTCACTCTTGAAGACTAGACTGTATCCATCCAGATGACCTGGAATACATGGAGATAGTTCAGCAGATGGCTCTTCTCACTCACAGAGCCAAGAAGTTCTACAAGAGGACAGGAAGAAAATTTCCAAGCAATGCTACCAGTGGTAAGTTTGGGCTGGATAAAAGCAAAGTTAAGTGTTACAATTGTAACCTTATGGGTCACTTTGCTAGGGAGTGTAAGGCACCTAGAGCAAATGGGGGTCAAACACAACTCAGACCAAACTACACCACATACCCCTCAGGCTGAGAAGACAAAGCAACATGCTGCGGTTGCTGTTGAAGAGGGAGGATTTGACTGAGTTTTCAGGTGGAGGATGCTTCTCCAAACCAAGCATTGATGGCTGACCATGATGAAGCCAAGGTATTAGAACATCTTTGCTCCCCTGAATGCATTGCTAAAGTAAATAGATACAGGTCCTACAACCTAGAGATGAGATCTGATCTTGAGTCATTAAACATATTAAAATCTGATTTTAGAAAGTCTGAAAATGATTACAAGTTAAAGATAGAAGACTTGGAGAAAACCATTTCAGTACTAAAACATGAACATACAGATTTTAGAACTCAGATCCAAGATCTCATCACTAAGTTGACTAAGTGCCAGGCTGAGCTTGTGATCAGCAAAGCCCTGGCAGAGAAAAGTGTTCTTGAAGAAGAGACCTTCAAGAACATGATATCCTCATCCCTACACAATAAGGTTTGTTATCAAAATAGACAGGGACTGGGATCAAATGAGATAGCTCCTCCACACACAATCTTGTCTGTAAGATCTCCTAGGTGTGGAACTTGTGAAGATGAGCTTCCTCTCATAGATCCAATAAGTGAGGATGATGAAGAAGTGATAGTGAGGAATCCCTCTGAGAAGAGTGAAGAAGAGGATTCCTCCAAGGGCCACTATCCTTCTGAGGAGAAGAAATTAACTGTGATGACCAAGTCCAAGAGAAAGAACTTGATCAGGAAGAGCAAAAGGAAAGCAAAAGGCTCAAGAAATCAAGGCTACCTTTGATGCTAAGCAGAAACAAGTGTTTATCTCTGCAGGTTTCAAAGCAATAAGGACTGAAGACATCCACCAAAGCTTCTTAGCCAAGAGTTCTGGTTCATGTTCAAATCATCTCAGTACAAAGAAGAAGACTGAGCTGCTGTGTACCACTGCTGCACAGCCTGGACCATCAAATTCCAAGAACAGTTCACAGCCCAAGGGAACTGTATCTGCATCTACCAAGATGAAGGTGAAAAAGGGATGTGACCAAGGCCAGTCTTGCTCTCAAAAGGAGATTTCTTTGAAGAAGAAAATGTTGTGTGTTATGTGTGAAAGTACTTCTCATATTGCCAAGGATTGTCCATACAATCCTAAAAGTACTATCCACATGACCAATACAAAGACTTCAAAGAATCTCAAGAAGTCTCAAGCTTCGGAAGGAAAGTCTGTTTCCTTCGGAAGCTCCAAATCAAAGAAGAAGGTAAATGGAAAATTACCTTCGGAAGCAAAGTTGGTCTCGGAAGAAAGGAGTTCTTCCGAAGTACTAAAGTCTACTGCAGTGACTGTAGATTCTTCCGAAGTATCAGTCATTAAAACTTGTGAAGCTCCAAAAGCTTCTAAGGTTTTGAAGGTCAAGTCCAAGACTCCAAAGGTGGTGTGGAAGTCTAAGAAAGACCAAATGACTGAGGTTTCTCCATCAACAACAGCTGAAGATCCCCTCTGTACAACCATAGGATCTATTACTGTTGCATTACCTTCTATTACACTTACTGAACCCAAGACAAGTAAGGCTTGGGTTTCCAAATGTAACTAATCATTTTCTTTGTGCAGGAACAGCTCAAGACAAACAAGAATGTCTGGATAATTGACAGTGGCTGTTCCAGGCACATGACAGGCGATAGGTCTTTACTTCATAATTTTGAGAGAATTGATGGAGGACCAGTTGCTTTTGGAGGAATGAAGGTGGTTACATTTATGGAAGGGGCAAGGTCACAAATGGTAAGCTCAGCATTGAGAAGGTAAACTTTGTTAAGGAGCTTGGGTACAATCTTCTGAGTGTATCTCAATTTTGTGATCAGAGTCATAACATGCTCTTCACTGAGCATGAGTGCATTGTTCTCAAGCCTGGAGTGGTCATTCCTCATGAGCATATTCTGCTCAGCCCCCAGGAAAGGGAACATGTACAAGATGGATTTGCAAGAAACATCTCCCTCTGGAGAAGTTTCATGCTTTCTATCTAAAGCAAATAGTGATGAGTCTTTCCTATGGCATAAAAGAATGTGCCATGTAAACTTTAAGAATATGAATAAATTAATCAAACATGATCTGGTAACTGGAATGCCAAAGAAAGAGTTTACAAGTGATGATCATTGTGTTGCATGCCTGAAAGGGAAGCAACACAGGTATCTCACAAGCCTAAGGAAAAGAACTCCATCACTACTCCCCTACACTTATTACATATGGATCTCTTTGGCCCCACCAGTGTAATGAGTTTAGGAAGGACCTTATACTGTCTAGTGATCACAGATGATTTTACAAGATTCACTTGGGTTTTCTTTCTTAGAACTAAAGATGAGACTCCTGAGATTCTAAAGAATTTCATCTTAAAGATTGAGAATCAATGTGATCACAAGGTCAAAACCATAAGATGTGATCAAGGAACTGAATTCAAGAACCAAATCCTTGATACATTTTGTGATGAAAAGGGTATTACAAGACAATACAGTGCTCCCAGGACTCCTCAGCAAAACGGAGTTGCTGAGAGGAGAAACAGGACACTTATTGAAGCTGCAAGAACTATGTTGTCTGACTCTAAACTGCCTATCACCTTCTGGGCAGAGGCAGTTAATACTGCTTGCTATGTGCAAAACAGAGTCTTAGTAGTTAAGACACATGGTAAGACTCCTTATGAACTTTGGCACAAGAGGAAACCTTCATTGGTTTTCTCAGGTCATTTGGATGTCCCTGCACCATCTTGAATACCAAAGATCAAGTTGCCAAGTTTGCTGAGAAATCAGACGATGGACACTTCATTGGATACTCTTCTCAAGCTAAAGCTTATAGAGTATACAATCTCAGAACTAGAATCATTGAGGAGTCAGCCAATGTGACTTTCAATGAGCACACTCCCAGTGTGGCTGGTTCTGGTCCGGATTGGCTATTTGATCTTGATTTAGTTACCAACTGTTTTAATAAATCTTGTGAGCATGTTTCAGGATCTGCAGAAAATTTAAATACAGGTGATCCTGATCCAAGATTTGAGCTTGGAAGACCTTCAGCTCCAGTTGAACTACTTCAGCAAATGAGGTTTCTATCAGCACAACAATGACAAATCCAGCTGATACATCTGGCATGCCTTCAAATTCCAGTTCAGAGGCTTCTCAACCAGATAAAGACATCTCAATTGCAGAAGATAACAATGGTGATGGTGAAAGTGATCAAGAATCTCTTGATGCTAATAACCATACCATAGATGATAACATCAATGATGTCACACACTCATTGGATCAAGTTAATCTTGATAAGTGTGATAATGTGGAGGATCAATCTTCAAGACCAGATCTAAATTTCTCAAATTTGGATCTATCTCAGCAACTTGCTGTGATCCCTCAGCTAAGGATCCACAAGTCTCATCCTACCAAACATCATTGGAGATGTTATCTCCGGGGTAAAGACAAGAGGGCAAACCCATGAAGCAAATGTTTGTCTTCACTCTTGTTTTCTATCCCAGTTAGAGCCAAAGAAAGTTGAGGAGGCTCTAAAGGATGGAAGTTGGGTTGAAGCTATGCAACAAGAGCTGCTTCAATTCAAAAGACAGAAAGTTTGGAACCTTTGTCCTCTTCCTCATGGAAGACTACCATTGGAACCAAATGGGTTTTTAGGAATAAAAAGGATGATAGAGGAATCATCATCAAGAACAAGGCAAGACTAGTTGTTCAAGGATACACACAAGAAGAAGGGATTGACTACACTGATGTCTTTGCTCCTGTAGCTAGACTAGAAGCTGTTAGGATATTCCTGGCATTTGCTGCATCCAAGAACTTCAAGGTCTACCAACTTGATGTAAAGTGTGCTTTCTTATATGGAGTGATTGATGAGGAGGTTTATGTCAAACACCACCTGGTTTTGTAGATCCTGATCATCCTGATTATGTCTGCAAGCTTGACAAAGCTCTCTATGGGCTGCATCAGGCACCCAGGAAGTGGTATGAGACACTGTCTGAGTATCTCTGTAAACATGGTTACAGGAGAGGTACTATAGATGGAACTCTCTTCATCAAAGGACAAGGAAACGACATTCTGCTAGTTCAAGTATATGTGGATGACATCATCTTTGGCTCAACCAATTCAAGCTCTGCAAAGACTTTGAAAAGCTGATGAAAGATAGATTTGAAATGAGTTCAATGGGAGAACTTAATTTCTTTCTGGGAATTCAAGTGAAGCAGGTTGAAGATGGCATTTTCATAAGTCAGTCAAAGTATGTTCAAGATATACTCAAGAGGTTCAACATGACTGATTGTAAGACTGCTAAGACACCCATAGCCAGAAACCACTCCCTTGGTCCAGATCTTGAGGGGGAGTGTGTAGATGAGCACTTATACAGGGCTATGATTGGGTCTCTTATGTATCTTACAGCTAGCAGGCCTGATATCATGTTTGCTACATGTATTTGTGCAAGATATCAAGCAATCCTAAGATGTCTCACTTAATCACTGTGAAAAGGATTTTAAGATACCTCAAAGGTGCTTCAACACTTGGTTTATGGTATCCAAAGAATTCTAATTTCAATCTGTATGCCTATACAGACAGTGATTATGGTGGTGCAACATGACTGCAAAGTCTACATCTGGGGGATGTCAATTCCTTGGTGGAAGGGTTGTCTCATGGCAATGCAAGAAACAAACCTGTGTGTCTGCATCAACTGCTGAGGCTGAATACATTGCTGCTGCAAGCTGCTGTGCTCAAGTGCTTTGGATTCAAAATCAGATGCTAGACTACGGATTTAACTTCAAAGAGACTCCTATCCACATAGACAACAACAGTGCTATCTCTATCACTGAGAACCCTGTGCAGCACTCAAGGACCAAACACATCAACATCAGGTATCATTTAATAAGAGATAACTATGAAAAGGGGTTAATTAAACTAGTCAAAGTTCACACAGATGAACAATATGCTGATCTGTTCACAAAAGCTTTTGATGAACAGAGATTTAAGTATCTGATATCAGCTATTGGGATGATTAACTTTGAGTAGACTTTTTTCTTAAAACTAATTCTAATTATTTCTTCTTAAAATATGTGTGTCCTAAGTTGTCTAGTTCATCACTTTCATAAGCTCATGTTTTCTTTGAATGAAAAACTCTTTTTGAAGACTTTCCTTAGATTCTTGAAAATTTTCTGATACTTCGGAAGATAACATTTTACCTTCGGAAGAAAAATATGTCTTCAAAATAAATGACTGTCTAAAATTTTTACCTTCGGAAGAAGTCAAAATTTATCTTCCGAAGCTTAAAATTCTTAACTTAGACACTTATTCATTTTTAAGGACTTTTTCCTTCCGAAGCAAAAATTACTTTCGGAAGCTTTGTTCATTCTTATACAAAGCATCCAAAAGTTTATTTCTCTTCCGAAGCATAAATCTTTAAGACTCTCAGGAAAATTCTTCCGAAGTCACTTTAGCTTCGGAAGCTTTTTCAATCACAACTTCCGAAGACAAATTACTTTCGGAAGCTTTTCGAATTCCAAGAAAACTACTTTTTGAGCAAAAAGGTAAACTACTTTTTCAGAGGTGGGACCGACATACGGATTTCAAAGTTTATCCTTTTCATTAAACTTTATCTGAAATCCTTCTCTCTCATATAACCCAACGGTTTCCCCCTCTTCTATCATCTGCTTTTCTTCCATACCTAAAACCCAAAGCTTTCTCTCTGAAATTTCCTTCCCATTCTTTCTCTTCATCTCTGAGCTACCTCACAATGGCTGACCTTACACACAGAAATGATCCTCACTTTGCCATGCAGCTACACAGACAACACAATCAGGTTGCTCTGTTATGCTCTGACAAAGATCCTCATTTCTCAGAGGTTTGCCGTTTCTTGTCTTTGTCTCACTACTTCACCTCCCTAACCATTGATCCTCCTCTATATGAGGATCATTTGCTTGAATTCTGGAAGACCTGCCAAGAGGTCATTATGGATGGGGAGAAGGCACTGTCTGCCACAGTGCAGGGGAGAACAATTTTCATCACTCCGGCCATCATCAACCGACATCTTCAGCTGGATGATGAAGCAGGTGAAGTGTTCTTCCCAAAAGAAGCGGTTAATCATTCCTTCGAGCAGATGGGCTATGAAGGAGATTTCTCTGTAAAGACCTTCAGGAAAGGGAAGGTCTCATCCCAGTGGAAATACCTGCTCCATGTGGTTATCCACAGCTTATCAAACAAGCATGGTGGATGGGACCAGATTCCTGAGGATCTCTCCTTTATAGTTCATGGGATGGTTCAGGGGGTCAAGTTCAGGTATTCACAATTTGTTTATACTAATTTACTTGCAAACTTAGACTCCTTAGAATATTACATGTTTCCTAGATATGTTCAACACATTCTTAACTGTGAACTGGGCTCACAGTTGAGGGAAACAGGCAATATTCTTAAACTGGGACAGATGAAGCCCGGCATCTTTAAAATTATGAAGAAGCCAACTGTAGGCTTCTCAGGGGTAGAAACAGCCCTAGTCCCAAAAATGTTAGAGCTCATTGCTCAAGGTGACAACATAGCAGTCCAAGCTAGTGTTGAACCCACACCTACTGCTCTCCTACCCTCTCACAACCTCCAATATTCATCACCTACAAAAGAAAATCCCAACGAACCCCTGCTCAGGCTATTGAGTCTGTGCAGGCCCCCAAATACTCAACCTTACAGGAAGAAGTGGACTCCAGAGCTCCCACTTCTCCTGAGGAGCAAACCACTCCCATTACTTTACCTATCAGGGCTGAGGTTCCTCAAGCTCAACCTGATGAGCTCATTAGCCCAACAACTGTAAGCTTTCACTCTGAGTCTCAACACTCAAGTGAACAACCTTCAGGGGACAGCTACCATCCCCAGCCTTTGGATCTAAACCAACCAATTCCCAACCTATCCTTTTACACTGATGAAGACTTAGGATTCAGTGAGTACCATGAGTCTCTCTTCTCCTCCCCTACTCAAAGAGAGATGAGTACCTCTGACTCTCCTCAGTCTATCCCTCATCAGTCACCTATTACTGAGGTGGACACATCTGAACCTGTTCAGGATGTCCATATGGAAGAGGCTCTCACTTTTGAAAGTGATTACATCATTAAGACCTCAACCATGGCAACTCAGCCCATTGGCATCTTAACTGAGGTTGCCAGTGAGCAGAGGAAAACCAGCAGCCAAGAAACTCAAGCTGGTGGTGAGAGAGAGGACTTTGGTCCAATCCTCTCATCCCCCAGTGATTCTTCTGATGAAGATGAGGGGAATTTGAGACTAAAGGTACAAAATTGTCACAAACATGCACCTATCTAGTCTCTAAGGTTAGTCACTTGGAATCTCAGGTGACTACCCTGCAAAACAGGGTCAATGATCAGCAACTCCAGATTTCATATCTGCAGGAAAAACTAGCTGAGAGACCTTTAAGGAGAGCTCAACCAGGAACACAAGAACCTGTGGAAGTGACTGATTTATCCTCCAGCTCACCTATGCAAGTGGGTGATGCTACCAAAAAGGGGAGAATGTTATCACAACCACAGAACCTGGGAGTTCTTCAAAGAGAATGGACATAGAGGACTCACCATCCTCACTTGCTGTTGTGCATTCTCAGCAACTTCCTCAAGTTCACATTAATGTGGACTCTATAGACTCTCTCATCAGGAGTCTCTTTGAGGAAGGTATACCAAGGGCTGTCTCATCTCCACCACATGGAACTGGCAACATACATCATCAGATGGAGGTATGATGATGACAGAAGAGCCCTCATACTTCACAGAGTTCAAGGCAACAAGAAGTCTTTCAGTTCCAAAGCCTGAGCTTCTATGAAGGACTGGATTTAGTCAACATGCCACTTGTCAATCCAAGCAAATCTAGACAAGCTGACAGGCTGGCTCAAAGAATCCAAGACAGGATCCTTGCAGAGTTCTCTCTAAGAAGGAGACTTAGGCAATCAGGCAATGTCATCGGTCAACTGGATGCTGAGGTGGACCCTAATTAGTTTCATAGGGGAAACCTTGGCTGAAGGCCAGTGGCAGAACCTGAGACCCTTGTCTCACCATCAACAACTTGCTGCAGAGGTCCAAACTCCATCTGAGACACCTGCTGGTGAAGGTGTTTCTCAGCCTCTCTCTGGCCAGAGCATGGAAGCTACACCAAGCAATGAAGGCCAAGCCTCAATCCACCCTGAGTCACAAAGGTCTGTTGGTGACAAAGGGAAAAGGATAATGACTCCTGAGGAAATTGAGGAGGAAGAGAGAGAGAGGAAAAGGAGGCTAAGGGGAGAAAGTTCTTCTGGGTCATCAAAATTCATGCAAGCTGCAATCAGGGCTGCCCCCAGACCAAATACTCAAAATGATGAACAAAGGGCAGTCAGGATTAATTATTTACACCAGGAACTATGATGTTGATGAAATCATCTCCCTCCCCTTAGAAGAGTTGAATGAACTGGCTGACATGGAAGTGTCAAGAGAGATAAAGGAGAAAGAGGATGCAAGGTTACTTCTCCAATTCAAAGAGGAGAGGAGACAGAAAAGACTTCACAAGCATACTCCCACTCTCTCTCCAGTTCAAGAAAGTCCTGCACAGGAAGATGTGGCTCCACAAGAACCTCAGGTAGATAAAGAAGAGGATAGAATCAAAATGATAAACTACCTGAGTGCCACAGGCTTCTATCAGGCAAATACACTTCTTCCCCTGTCCTATGACTTCATTGAGTTCGAGTACTTAAAGCAACTTGAGCTTGAGTTAGTCAAAGAAAGAAAAACAACCAAAAGGAAGCTAAGGGAAGAAGCTGCAAAGTCAAGAGCCATCATTCAAAAGAATGCAAAGAAGTCTGCTGACAGACAAAGAATGATGAGCTTCTTGAAGTCATATGGATTCTCCGGAAGGAGACTTGGTCCCATGTCTCTATCTACAATGGATGAGCATATAAGGGTAATCAAGCAGAAGATTAAAAGTGGTGAACTCATTGACTTGCACTCTCTTCCAAGTCAAGTCCCACCTGAAGTGGAGGTCAAGTTTGAACAACCAGAGACACCTGAACCAGAACCTCCAGCTGAGCCTCAGCAAACTTCATCTTCTGATCCAAGACAGGGTCAAACTCCCTCTCCTTCTGAACCTGTGAGGGAGGAACCCCAACTGAGAAAGACACTGATGATCAACATGGTGCTGCAGACCAGTCTTCTCAGTTAAAGACATTAAAGAGGAAGAAGAAAATGGCCTCTAAACCAAAGACTAAAAAGAAGAAGCCAAAGTCATCTACCTCTACACCCCAGGCTGAATCAGATCAACCTGAGGAAGTGCATGATGAGGCAGCCCAATCAACTCCTATGCAAGTGGCTCCTCTAGCAACGAGACACCCATCTTATCCTGGACTTACTCTACCAATCCAGAAAGATGGAATGTTATCAGAGATCAAGGTGTTGAAAATGTCTACTCATGGCAAGACATAATCAACTTACCTCTGCATGATCTCTTTGAAATGAGAAATACTATGAGAGTCTTGATGATCCTGACCATCAAATGAAGAAAGGATGGTCTTGATTATTCTGAAGACTACAAACATTTAAAGATCTTCTAAGTGTTTTGGTAGCATCAGCCTAGGGGGAGTTTGTAAGGATTCCTGAAGTCTGATGCAACCCAAAACTGCCTAAGTGTTTCAGCAACATGCACTAAGTACTGAAGTGAAGAATGCTTCGGAAGAATTACACAAAGCATTAGAAAATACTCTAAGTGTAATATCTTCCGAAGCCAAGACCAATATCTTCCGAAGCCTAACATGAAGTCTTCCGAAGCTTGAAGAGACAAAGTCTTCCGAAGCTTCACCTATGAAGACAGATTTCTTCCGAAGACTTTTAGTACACATGCTTTATCTGATGTACTGTTCCATAAAGCACCTTTTCCGCTGCGTCTCTGATAAGTCACCAACTTACAAGAGTTGGTGAAAAGGTCCATGCTTTTGGTAACTGTACATTGAGGTCTTGAGTCTGAAACTTCCACTTTATGTACTTTATCCTTTTTGTAATGTATAAGGATGAGCTATGGCATGTCATAGTCACAAGGTCAAAAGGCAGATATGCCTTTTGATCCTACAATTGATTTTGTTAGTGTCTAGTCAATTGTATCCAGCTGGCTTTCATAGTATAGCCGGCTGTAGGTTGTAGTATAAGTATTCCAAGTTCTTGTATCTTTCTTATGCTTTGTAACACTTGTAAAAGAACTTGAGAAAGCAATATACTGCTCCCTTGAAAACTATACTCTCTTGTTCTGTCTCTTGCTTTACTTGTGTTCTCTGTATCACCTTTGGTTACCTAGTTCACTGTTTGATTAAGTTTAGTTAATCTTCTCATTGTGTTGTTGTGTTGTAATTGTGTTCAAGCCCTTGAACGATCCTGCATTAACGTTCAACGCAAAGCCAAGGAAGACATACATAACAAATAGGAACATACATAAACATAAACATACACCATCACCAATACATCACTCAAACATGCATAACACACATCAAACAAGCCATATCATCATAACCAGGCTTATCTTTCCATTTTATAACCCCTTGAAATCCACTTAGAAAACCTCAAGTCCAAATTGGGCGCATGGGACCTTCCAAGCGCATGAGCATAAAAATTCAAGTATAAAACAAGTCTGGGCGCATGGGCACTGTTTGGGCGTTTCTGCCCTGTTTCAGGTCAATCACAACACTTAGCCGTTTCAAGCTCTTGGCGCATAGCACTGTTTAGGCGCATGGCCAATACTTAGCCGTTTCTTTCACTGGGACGCATGGGCACTGTTTAGGCCATGGTCCATACTTGCCGTTTCTTCACTGGGACGCATGGGCACTGTTAAGGTTCATGGTCCATACTTAGACTTTCTTTCACTGGCGCATGCACTATTTAGGCGCATGACCAACACTTGGGCGCATGGCCATACTTAGACGCATGGGCCAACATGTTGGGCGCATGGGCCACATTTCAGGCGCATGACCCACTCTTGCGCATGGCCAACACTTAGGCGTCTGGTCTCTCACGCGGGACGCATGGACACTGTTTAGGCGCATGAACCACTGTTCATGTTCATCAAACATTCTGCAATCTTTTCTATGCTACCAATTTCACCCGATTCTCATTCTAAGCATACCTAAACATAGATCTAACATACTAAGGCCATCTAAGCATTCTAAACATCATCTCTAACCCATAACCAACACTATAACATGCATACATACATACAACATTCGAACATAAAGCTGTAAACCCACAGTTTCTTTCAAAACATTTACTTAGTATGCATAATAGCACCAAATCAGTTGAAAATCAGTAAAAGAGGGGTTCTAGAAACTCACCTTGAGCAGCTTTTGAGCAGCACTTTTCCAGTTCAAGACCCACTTCGATTCAGCTCTTTGAATCCCGAAAGTAAACTCTAAACAACCGGAACTTCGGTCAAGAACTCAATACTCAAATGAAACCAAGCTCAAACAAGAGAAGACTTACCTTTTTCAGCTTCTTCTTTCTCTTTCTCTCTCTAGAACCGGGCTCTCTCTCTAGAACCGGGCTCTCTCTCTCTCTCTTCTTCTTCCTCCGAGATCAAAGCAGCTTTCTGCTTGATATGGGCGACCATGCCCTTTAATATCTTAAAATAATAAGATTTGTACTTTGTACACTTTTTCCCCTTTCACTTGTGCAAAGTTTCTATTCTTTCTATTTACTTTTCTTTTCCTTCCGTTTAAATAGAAAATTCGAGGTGTTACAACTATGTAGGTTGTTCAATACTTCTAATCCACATTAGCCAAATCCAAAGTCCATCCAAGTACAAGCCTACATTGAATGTTAGCCAAATGATATATTAACAAAAAGATAAACCAAAAAATAAGTTAAATGATAAAAACCAATAATTGTTTGTCATATTTATGCTAAACCAAATGTTATTTTTAACATCCCTTTTTAATTTAATTAGCAAATATGTCAAACATACTTAGTTTGGTACACATTTCACGTAGGGGCATTCATGGTCCGGTTTAAATCGTAAAACCGCCTAAACCGGTCATAGGTAAGATTTGGTCCCAAAATAGTAAAGTATAATGTGTTGGCAAGATTAGTCCCTCAACTTACTAAATTGTCAATTTTAACCCTTATGTTTGGAATTCTTTTACTTTAATTATTTATAATGGGTTTTATTGTTTCAAGTGGATTTAACTACTGTGTTAAGTTAGTTTTATGTCATTTAGGTCTTTCTTAACGAGTTCAAGAGTTTGTTTCCGGTTAAGTCGTTTTATGGTGATACGTTGAAAGGTTCTTACTTGGAATTGTCGAGTAGTTCATATTTAAAATTTAATTTATTTGGGAATATTTAGTTCCTAGAATGCAAGTGTTGTGGCCCTAGAGTTGGTGCTTAGGTTATCTTATATATAAACATGAATCGGTTCATAATTCGGGTGTGTTTTCTAATGTATTTGTATGTTTGATTATTCTATTAACTGTTTGAGTTGTCTTTATGCTTGTGGGTCATAATCTACTAGAAATATTAGACGTTTGGTTGGAAGTAATGGAATGGAATGCAATTAAGAAACTAGTACAATTTTCAAGTAAAATTATGTTTGAGTGGGTAATGAAATGTAAAACCAAGGGAATGTTTCACCTCAAATTCTCTTGGTTGTGGGATACCAAAATCCTTCCACCAAGATAGGGAATTTGAAATCCCATAACCAAGGGAATTGAGATGAAACATTCCATTGGTTTTACTTTTTATTATCCACTCAAACATAATTTTACTTGAAAATTATACTAGTTTTCAATTTCATTCCATTCCATTCCTTCTAACCAAACGCCTCCTAATTTTATTAATTTAAATATTTTTGTAAATTTATTTATTATTTTTCGTTCTAGTGAGACGTTAGTTTACTTAAATTAACATTATATAATGTATAAATTCATATAAAGTTCCATAAATGGTAATATGTTATTTGTAACTTATTTTTAACATTATTAAGTCATTAGCTACTGTATTTTCAAGTGTTAGATTGCTTTATGTTGGTTTATGTTGGTTTTAGTATTTTAACGTTCAAGGCTCGGTTTTTAACAGGTTTTTGGGTTCTGGAGATTTCATGGGTTTAGCCTAAGAACATGTTTTTATGAATTTTTACTATTTTAGCATGAATATATTTATATATTTTGTTTACCAAGCAAACAAGTTGAATAATTTATTAAATCAAATTTTAGGAATTTCATATTATTATGCGTCCACTGAAATTTTGTATATTCAGATTTTATGTACATTTGATATTTCCGTTAAGTCTACTGGTTAATTTCGTTAAATGTCCATTAAGTTCTGGTTTTGGATTTCTAATTGTTTTAACTTGATTTTTCCCATTACAAATATTTTTATATCATCATATCTTCTAAATAACCCCATAATTCAGTAGTTTAGATCCCTAACCTATTTCTTTTATTTATCTCAAAATTATATATTTTTAAGTTTTTGTATAATGTATAATATGTGAAATACATAGACTTAAATTATGAAACTTTATTTTAATTTAGGTGGTCTCTAATAACTTTCAGAAATGTCTAGGTTTAAAATTTTTATACTTAGATATCACCCTTTTACATTTTTGCAAAAATCGTGTTTTTGGGTAAAAATGGTTTTAAGAAAGCTTTGTGTATCTTTTACTAACTGAAAAATTTGGTGTTTTAAATTTTCACAAGATGTTGGAGGTTTCATGGGGTTGGTTGAGTCACCAACACGATGAAACGTAATATTTCACACGTTTTCGGGTGGTAGCGAGTTACCTGTCGTGTGAGGTGATTGAGATGGATGCGTGCATGACCGTTTAAGGAAGTTCTGGTCACTTACAACACAAAACACAATGAGGAGAGTCAGTTTAGAACACTTAACAGATCAAATAAGAAACTAGTAACACAAGATTGACACTTAGAACACTAGCAAATATGAAACAAAACAAGAATAGAAACAACATAAGTGTTTTGGTTTTCAAGGATGTAGTATATTTCTCTCAAGTTCTTTTACAAGTGTACAAGCGTTGAGATAAGTTACAAAGACCTGAGATAGTTATACTACATCCTACAGTCGGCAATACTTTAAAGGCCAGTTGAATACATGATCTAGATAACAACAAAATCAATATAGAGTCAAAATGCAGATTGCCTTTTGACTAGTGACTATGACATACCATAGCTCACATCCTAATATATTACAAAAAGGATAAAAGTACATCAAGTAGAAAGTAAAGGACTCAAGACCTCAATGTACAGTTACCAAAAGCATGGATCTTTTCACCAACTTGTGAAAGTTGGTGAGTCAACAGAGTTGCAGCGGAAAGGTGGTCCAGCTTTATGGTAAAGTACATTAGATAAAAGCATGTTTTCAAAAGTCATCGGAAGATAATCTGTCTTCACTTCTTGGCTTCGGAAGACTTTGTCCTTGAAGCTTCGGAAGATTTCACTTTAAGCTTCAGAAGATGTTGGTCTTGGCTTTGTAAGATTTTATACTTAGAGTATTTTCTGAGATAATGTGTAAAACTTCCGAAGCATTATACTCAGCACTTAGTGCATGCATGCAGGATAGACTTTTGGATGTTATTGTATGTTTTGGATGACTCTATCTTCTTCTTTTTCTTCTTCTTAGGCTTTGGTTTATAAGCCATCCTTTTCCTCCTCTTTGAACTCTTTAACTGAGAAGAATGGCCTGCAACACCTTGTTGATCATCCTTGTCTTTCTCAGTTGGGTCTTCCTCTCTCACGGGTTCAGATTGAGAGGGGACGGATTCCTACTGTGGATCAGAAGACGAAGCTTGTTGAGATTCAGCAGGAGGTCCAGGTTCTGTTGTCTCAAAAGGTTTAACCTTTACCTTCACTTCTTGAGGGACCTGACTTGGTAGGGAGTGTAAGTCAACAAGTTCTCCTTTTTTAATCTTCTGCTTGATCACCCTAATATGCTTATCCATTGTAAGGCCCATTCCCGGGACGCTCACAGCTGGTAAATCATTGCACATAAAAAATATACTTTACATTTAATCATTTATAAAACATTACAGCGAAAGTCTAAAGAAATACCTTTTCATATCATTACAAATGCTTTTGCAAGTTAATACAAGCGTTCATTTCAAAACATCATTCGTTCTCATTATAATGCAAAAACATTAACAAAAGAATGCCATTCAACATGCCAAGTAGCTGCTCTGTGCCATCCTCAGCAATGCTCACCCGCCAACTGGAAAAATGCATAAAAGTCAGCGTTGCCGAGTGAGTTCTAGTTTAATAATAAAACATACTTTTTCCTTCATTTAAAACTGTTTATTTCTATTACATGTGATCATACATCATACATACATACAGATAATATCATTATTATCTTCATCATTCTTTCGTTCATACTTTCATTCATTCATTCATTACTTCCAGTGACATGTACATTACCCCGAACATTGTGCACGAAGCGGGTAACTGGGCCTGGGGTCTTTCATAGACCTCGAACATTGTGCACGAAGCTGACTCCAGTACCTAGGGTAAGTACATTCACCATTTATATTTTCTCTTTCATTCCGGATCATTGCCATATGCTATACCCCGAACATTATGCACGAAGCGGGTAACTGGGCCTGAGGTCATTCATAGACCTCAAACATTATGCATAAGCTAACTAGTACCTAGGGCAAGCGGCAAGGATCCTATTCATATGGTGTTAGGATCACGATATCTAGTTTGATCAATTAGATTGGATTTGCAGCGGAATGAGCTCACAAATTAACAAATTTAAACAAGAACACAAGAAATTTGTCAATGAAACAGTGTTTGTTATAGAGAGATAAATTCTGCCAAAAGAAATATATTCTTTCAATACATGCTTTGGCTTGACTTGTCGCGCGGTTACAATTAGGTCATCTTTCCTTTATAAGGAAAGCTGACGTCAGCTGATGTCACTTGACAGTGACATCTAACTATTATTTAACTACTGAAAGTTAACACAACTACTGAAGATGTCAAACAGCTGACATCTTCCAACAAAAATACCAAGTGTTAACTACAAGAAACTACTGAAACAACAACGACTGAAGAACATGCTCTTCAGTCGTTTTACAAGTACTGAAATAGAAAATAAAACTACTAAAAGAAAACCATCACAACAACTGAAGAATGCTTCTTCAGCTGTTGTGACAAACTCTGAAAGCTTCAGTACTTGGACTTCTTGAACTTCAATTGTTGTCATCAGCTGATGTCTTCAGCTGATGTCTTCAGTCTTTGTACTTAAGCTATTGAAGTCTTTAGTACTTTAGTCTTCAACTGTTGATCTTCAGACTTTGGTCTTCAGCAGTTAAAGTCTTCAGTACGTTAGTCTTCAGCTGTTGATCTTCAGACTTTGTCAAACAGCTGATCAAGTCTTCAGCAGTTGTTGTGATGTCTTGTGGGACTTAAAGGTTTTTCTGATCTAGCTCATTGGTTTTTTTGGTCCAACAAACTCCCCCTGAACCAATGCAGCCAAAACCTTTAAGCTTATTAAAGATGTTCCACTTATTATGGCAGAAAGATTGGTCTTTTTGTCTTCTAGATCAGCTCAGAAGTGACCCTTGTAAGCACAGGCCTGGGAAGAAGTCTCAATGATCAGTTTGGCAAAGGATGGATGGGAACTCTGTCTTGGGGAACTGGTCACAGAGCTGTTATCCCATCCATGAGATCTACTTCCCAAATATGAGTCTGTAAGACTCCCTTGTATAGGCCTCAATGAAGGTTACTTGTTCCTCCATGGTAAGCTCTTCTGCTTCTCCTTCAAAGAGTGATTCAGGCCCATAGTACTCAGATAGGTATTTGACCTACTCCTATTTTTTAGCTCCACAGTTGTTATGATTCTATATGCGAATTCATCTGGGTGAATACCCTCTACGAACAACTGGAGCTCATTCTTTCTAACTTCCTCAAGCCTCCTATACACTAACCCCTTTTTCACCACTTTGTTCTCCAGCATCTTTTGTGGGGTTAGTTTAGCTTTATAGGCTTTCTTGAAGTCATCTAGGATCTCCCAAGGTGACATTACAAAGTCCAGAGAGATCACTTCATCTACAATCTTCTTTACTTGGCCAATGTATCTCTGTGGAATATTTTTCTTTTGAATCCTATGAGACACCCTGGGATCAGGCCAAATCCTCACTCTCTCTTTTTGATATTGAAATGTGTGTCTGAGAGTGTATAATCTCTAAGCATGTTTCTTCATATTGATGATTGAAGATGTGGCAACATATGCTTTGTCAACTCTTCTCAACAATTCCTCATCATGTTGTTTGTGAAGCTCTTCTTCTTCTAACTTCACTTTCACATTTGTCTTTGAGATTCAGGAGTAATTGTTGGAGGGTGACTTATGGCCTTAGGCAACTGTATAACAGCTGAGATTGGAAGCCTATCTTCATCTTCATCATTATCTTCTTCTTCCTCTTCTAGCCTCAGTACCCTTTTCTTCCTCTTCTGGGGTACATCATCGGCTATTGGTTTTGTGGGTAAGGGAATTGGTTTAGTGGGTTGTGGTTGTGGTGGTTTTGGTGTGGGAATGTTGACAGGCTGTTCTAGCATTTTAGATGTAAGTGAGGCTTTGGATTGTTTGACCAGTTCAGTCCTGCTCCCAGCACCAGCTTCATTCAAAGCTTCAATAACCAGCCCTTTGGTGTATACTTCAGACGAACAGATCTTGGTGGTTACTGCCAAGATGCTGTCCCTGGACCATGACTTGATTTCAATCGATGATCTTCCAAGATATTTAGCTATAAACCTGATCATGATTTTCAATCTCTCCCTTTCCATCACACTATAACTGGCCCATCTTGATTGTATCTCCTCTATTTCCAGCCTTCTGATCTCAGAGTCTAATGTGGCTGTGTCATGACCATGTCTAAATAACTGATCTATATTGTATCCATTGATCTGCTATGAGCTTCATCAGCATCTTTAACAAGGTCTTCTAATGATTTCTCTTCATCAGCTCCTGACTCAGCACTTTTCTTTCTTTTATATGTAATTAACTGCTCTGAGATCAGTTCTTTCTCAACCTCCTTTTCTTTCTCAGTCTGTTTCTCTGTTTCAGGCTCTTTCTCAGCATCAACTCTCTTTCTTTTCTTGTCTTCACTGCCTTTGACTTTGCAGTCTCCCCCTTTTTGGTTGCATTGGAATCAGGGTTTGGAAGGCAGAAAGAGATTTATGAACAGCATCATCAATAAGGTTTGTAGATTTGAGGGAATCCTCTCATCAATGGCTTTATGCACTATGTCAGTGATGATGGGAGTGATGAGAGGTAAGGAGTTTTGAAAGATAGCAACCATCTGCTCAGAGGGGTTCTGTCCCTGAGAGGTGGTGCCGAAAGCAAAGGCTGGTGGCTCAGTTATGTGTGTAGGCTCAGTGTTTGGTAAACCTTCAATTGAAGGTGCCATCTGTGGGGTTTGTGGGGTAGATGGTCTTTGATCCTGAGACATGTTGGCAAGCAGCTCTTTGAGTCTGCTCACCTCATTCTCAAGGATGGTATTGTGGGCTAGATCATCGTAGAAAAAGCCAGGTCATCATCATTCTGTGATGAATCACCTGACCTCCTGATTGAATCAGGATGTACATGCTCTGAGTGTAGATCAGTAGTAGCATGTACCCCTTGTTCTTGGTACTGGGGACTTCCTGCCTCAGGACTATGTCCTTCATCGGCAGTTGCCTCTGGTGAGGTCTTATGGATAGTACCAACTTCATCCTGATCATTTGCTGAAGCAGGAGAAGTGGTAGCCTCACCAGAAGTTCGAATCTCCTTTTCTACACTTGGAGATTGAACATGGTAACCCCTGTGTTGTGGTTATAGAAGCACTTTGGTCCTCCCCCTTAATGGTTGAGGCTATCCCAGTTTTGATTGGTATCTGGGGAGGGGGTGAGGAATGCAACTGAGTCAACACTTTCGTAACTATTATGGTAGGACTTTGGGGGGCGGTTGCAGTGGGAGATGGTGTGAAGGAAGTATGCACCCGGGGAGAGTGGTGCATTTCAATGGCAACCTCCTCAAGTGAGGAAGGTTCCAGATGTAGAGGTGCCCCATATGTGGTTGCTACAGGCTCCTGTTGAGAGAAAACCTGAGCGGTTGAGGGTGGGTGAGTACGTGTATCTACTGGGGGGTTATGACCAGTAGATATATCCTGCGTTTGTGTTGCAGGGGCATCCTTAGGGGACTCATTTCCTGAGCAGCCTTTTTAGGTTTCTTGTGTTTGGTTTGGTGGGGCCTTTGGATTTGGAGGTGGTGGCTGTGGGTTCCAGCTGCGTGGGTTTTCGCAGCTTGGCAGCCTGTTTGAGTGACTGGTCTGAGTTGTGCCTGGAGTATACTTCAGGTAATACAGCCATGGCAGGGACTCCAAGGCCAACAAGTCCCTCAGCTTTCAGCTGGTTCTCTATTATGTCCATTATGAACCGTGGATATAATATCCATCGGTTAGCAATAGGTTTTGAGACCATATCCTTAAGTTCAAGAAATAATATTTTAGAAAAATTTAAGTTTTGTTGCTCAAGGATAGAGAAGAACCTGCTGCCACCTGGTAGACATTTGATCCCAAGACGAAGTCTTAGGGGCTAGGCAGACATTCACCATATGAAAAATAAGGCGTTCTGCGTCATGGAAATGCCTCTTTAAGATGGTAGAAGCGCTGAGGTTACCCTGATATCCATGTTGGCAAAGGATAGATCAGTGATGCCCTTTGAATATCCAGCGGAAAGGTGGCATCATCCAGGTGTAGGGTTTGGCGAAGGATTGCCGGAGTGATGACCACCTTTCGGGAGTTGACGAACGACTGGAGAGACTCGGTGTCATTCTCCCCAGTGGTAAGGGTGACGTTCGTCCAGAACTGTGTTAGGGATTCGGCATAAATGGTAGGATTGATAAGGAAGGCCGTTTTGTATGGAGAATGGACCATTAGATCAATAGCAGTATCAAACTTCGTCCAGAAAGGTGATTTGGTAAGGTAGGCAACACAGTTGTGTCGTGGTTTAAGCTGCATGTTCGCCATTGATGTGAGAGAAGGTTCTGAGTTTTTGAACGTTAGGTTTGAGATGATGAAGCTCTGTAGGATTAGGTATTTATAGGGTAAGGGTTATAAAGAAACTGAAGGGTTTGGTGTTAGTCATCAGTAGTTTTAAACGACTGATGACGTGGTATTAACCTTTAGAGGGTGAAACAACTGAAGTCTTGGTTTTAGGCATCAGTAGTTATAAAACTACTGAAAAACCATGGTTTTGACTTCAGATGTTGGAAACAACTGAGAACTTGGTGTGAGTCATCAGTAGTTATGAAACTACTGAAGACATGGTTTTGTCATCAGTTGTTGTAAACGACTAAAGACTTGGTGTTAGTCATCAGTAGTTGTGAAACTACTGAAGACATTGGTTTTGCTTCAGTTGTTTAAGATGAAACAGCAGTTTTAGAAACAACTGAAGAGAAAATTCCCGTCAGTAGTTTTCGTCAATTCTTAGCTTTTCAGCTGTTTCATACTGTCCTCAACACTTACTCATCAGACCTTTTGGCTGTTTTAAGTTGTTTCATAGGACAACAGTACTTATCTGTGTTTAGTAACATCAGTAGTTAGAACTACATCAGTAGTTTGTAACAGAATCAGTACTTATTTGTGACGTTTACTAATAATCATCAGTACTTGTTTACTGAGATCATCGGTAGTTGTCACTTATTCAAGCTGCAGCATACCAAGCCTTAACACAAGGTTTTGGAAATTTGAACTATCCAAAGGCTTAGTAAAAATGTCTGCAAGCTCATCAGCACTAGGCACAAACTTTGGATCAATCAGACCTTTTTCAAAACAGTTCCTAATAAAATGATGTCTGATCTCTATATGTTTGGTCCTAGAGTGCTGGACAGGATTCTTGACAATGCAAAGAGTTGAAGCACTGTCCATTAATAATGGAGTCTTAGTCTCTGTAATGCCATAATCCAAAAGTTGGTTTTGAAGCCAGAGTACCTGAGAAGTACAGCTTGCAACAGCAATGTACTCTGCTTCAGCAGTGGATGTAGCAACATATGTTTGTTTCTTACTCTGCCAAGAAATCAAACAGTTGCCTAGGAATTAACATCCACCAGATGTTAACTTTCTGGTTAACTTACACCCTGCATAGTCACTATCAGAAAAAGCAACTAATTTGCAAGAGTGTCCAGTGGAATACCATAAACCTAGAGATTGTGTACCTTGCAGATATCTAAAGATCCTCTTGACTACAATCAAATGAGACTCTTTAGGAGCAGCCCAAAATCTAGCATTAACACAAGTTGCAAACATGATATCTGGTCTAGAAGCTGTTAAGTACATTAAGGACCCAATCATACATCTGTAAAGTGTTTCATCAACAGCTTTACCTTTCTGATCTGCATCCAGTTATGTGGTGTTGCACATGGGAGTAGAACAAGGCTTACAGTTTTGTAAATCAAACTTATTCAAAAGATCTTTTGTATATTTAGACTGATGAATGAAAGTCCCATCAGCCTTTTGTTTGATTTGCAATCCTAGAAAGAACTGTAATTCTCCCATTGCACTCATTTCAAACTTCTATTGCATTAAATTGGTAAAGTCATCACACAACTGGGGATCAGAGGATGCAAAAATAATATCATCAACATAAATTTGAACAAGTAGCTTATGTGATCCACCTTCTTAATGAACAAAGTTTTATCTATGGAGCCTCTAGTGAAATTATTTTGAAGAAGAAAATTTGATAATGTCTCATACCAAGCTCTAGGAGCTTGTTTCAACCCATAAAGAGCCTTATCAAGCTTGTATACCCAATCTGGATGTTTATTATCCTCAAAACCTGGTGGTTGACACACATAAACCTCTTCTTTTATTTTACCATATAAAAATGCACTTTTAACATCCATTTGAAAAACTTTAAGATTGTAGAATGCAGCATAGGCTAAGAACAATCTAATTGCCTCCAGTCTGGCGATAGGAGTAAAGGTTTCATCATAATCAATACCTTCTTCCTGTGCAAACCCCTGAACAACCAGTCTGGCCTTGTTCTTAACAATAAGCCCATTTTCATTTGTTTTATTCCTAAACACCCATTTAGTGCCTATTGCACACTTACCTGGGGGTAGAGGAACCAGTTCCCACACTTGCTGCCTTTTGAACTGAAGTAGCTCAAGCTGCATGGCTTCAACCCATCCATTGTCTCTCAAAGCAACATGATAGTTCTTTGGCTCTAGCTGACTGATGAAGAGAGCATAGAAGCAGAAGTTAGACAATTGACTTCTGGTTGAGACACCAGCATTGATATCACCAATGATTTGAGACATGGGGTGATTCTTCAGCTCTTGGTACACTATGAGATCAGTGCAAGTGTTTGTAGCAGGCTCAGCAGCAGCAGATGTTGATCCATATTCTTGAAACCAAGTATGAGATGGCAAGTCAAATGATGTAGAGGAATCAGAAATCTCATCAGCATTTGTTGTGGATGGAGCTACTGAAGCTACAGGAACATCAAGTTTAGTAGACACAGGCAGTTGGTCACTAAACTTGAAAAGGTGAGTATTGATATCATCATCATCTTCAGTACCACCAGGTGGAAGACTGCTGCAGAGATGATTATCCACATGATCTGCAACAGCTGGAGTTGATAAGGAACATATTGCAGTATGTCCAAATCAAATAATTCCACAGGGTTTGGTGGAATCTTGTCCTTTGGAGATTCATTAAATTTCACATGCAGAGTCTCTTCAACTATCTTTGTTCTACAGTTGAAGACTCTGTATGCCTTGCAAGTAGATGAATAACCAACAAAATACCCTGCATCCACCTTAGGATCAAATTTGTGGAGTTGATCCTTTGTGTTGAGAATGAAACAAGGACACCCAAAGGCTCTGAAAAATGAAATTAGAGGAGCCAAATGATGTAGAACTTCATATGGAGTCTTCATCAACCTCTGATTTACTAAGGCTCTATTCTGCACATAGCAAGCTGTGTTAACAGCTTCAGCCCAAAAGGTCAGTGGCAAACCAGATTCAGCCAACATGGACCTTGCAGCTTCAATTAAGGTCCTGTTCTTTCTCTCCACTACTCTATTTGTTCGGGAGTCCTTGGGATGCTAAACTGCCTCTTGATTCCCTTTGAGAGATAAAAATCATCAAGTGTATGGTTTCTGAATTCTGTTCTATTATCACTTCTGATACACTTTACAGATAGGGAATACTGCTTCTCAACATACAACACAAAGTTTATAATCGTCTGAGCAGCCTCATCCTTTGAATGCAAGAAGAAGTCCATACAAATCTGGAGTAATCATCCACAATTACCAGACATTATTTCTTCTTTGCCATACTCATTACTCTCACAGGACCAAAGATATCCATGTGTAGTAATTGCAAGCAGGCAATGGACTTAGGTTTTTCAATAGGAGGGCATGAGACTTTGTGCTGTTTTCCTTTCAAACAAGCAGTGCAGTTGTCTTCACATCTGAACTCCTTCATAGGCAATCCCCTTACTAAACCATGATGTATCAGCTGATTCAAGTTTTTAAGATTCACATGACCCAGCCTTCTATGCCATAGAATAGATTCTTGAGGAGAAGCCTTGGAAAATAGGCAAGGATGGCCTTTGAGATCTATTTTCTTGGAAAGATCTAAGGCATACACTCTTCCTGTCCTGTTGGCCCTCAGGAGAGTGTGATCATCCAACACCTTATCAATCAAACTCAGAACTTTGGATGACAGAATCCTGCAGTTCTGACTGGTGAAAAGAGCAACATGGCCTTTATCACACATTTGACTGACACTCAAGAGATTGTACTTGAGATTCTCCACATGGTTAACAACATCATACCTTATTTCCCCATTGGAAACAAAGCCTTTGCCAATGATGTAACCCTTAGCATCATTGCCAAAAGAAACGAACCCCTTCTTTCCTTGCGAGTAATCATGAAGAAGAGAGTTGTTCCCTGTCATATGCATAGATCCTCCACTGTCTACATACCAGATGCTACTGTGGCATGCTGAAGAACCCTGCAATCATAATAAATTAGTTAGTTTTTGAGACCCAAACCTTTTTGGTTTTGGGTCTGTTCACATCAACAGATGGTAAACTAATAGATTTGCTATGAAGAACAGCCTGAGGGGATGGAGATGGTGAAGAAGAAGAATCCTTGGCATGGATTTTCTTCTCTGTGGTTTCAGCACAGGAGCATCTAATTGGTTAACTCTCCCCAATAGATGTTGAACCATCATAACAAGTTGTGTCTGATTTTGTGATAAAGCCTTCAGCTCATCAGACACATTAGTGCTTGAAAGTGATGGATTCCTGTGTTGTACCATCTCCCTTTGAGCAACCTCAGTTGTTGCCTGATTAACCCCTTCCTTTTTGGATTTCTTTTTGGATTTTGGGGTTACAGGTTTTGATGTTGCTGGTACAAACTTGGTTTCAAACTTAGTTTTCATTTTATCCATTTTCTTTTTAGTGTTCTTATTGTGTTTGAGTTTGGAGCCCTTTTTATACAAGCAATCATCAGTAAGATGATTGAATAAGCCACATATTTCACATGGTTTTTCTTCATCTTAAGTTGATCATCTGCTGAAGAAGATGAAACTATTGAAGACTTATTCTTCAGCAGTTTGTGATCAGTACTACCAGTTTTCTTCCTTGCAGTACATGCTTTCTTGATATCTTCTTCAGTAGTTTTCCCACCCTTTCTACTGACAGTTTTCTTCCCTTTAGTACATGCAGTAGTTTGGGTTTGTTCTCTAGGTGTTATGACTTGCTCTTTAGTACTTTCAGTACTTTGTGAAATACCTCCTGGAGTGATCAACTTTTTGATCATGTGAGTGTCAGCATTTGAACCATCAATATCAGCTGATAGGTTTCGGGAGGAATTAATGCTGACATCAACCTCTGATGGTGCTGTATCAGATAGTAGATCACATGATGAAAAGGATTGGTTATTGCTTTCTCCATCAGATTCTACCTCTGCTTTGGGAGTAAAATCTGTAGGAGGAGCAGTGTGATTATAACCAATGCCAAACTTCACATTGGAAGCAGACTTCTTACTGAGAAGCATTTCAAAACCCTTGCAGGAATGTACCCATCGATCACACTCTACCAGGGTAGCTGCAAGTGTTTCTTTGAGGTCTCTGTACTTCTCTAGAAGTACCTCTTCCCTAGCCTTATTATCAGTGATTTGACATTTGAGTTTGTAAATCTCATCATTCTTATCATTAAGCACACACTCAAATTCAGCTTTTCTTTTGGATATTATTTGTTCTAGCTCAATGTTCTTGTTAATTAAAGCTACATTTGCTTCTCTAATAGATGCAAATGCGGCTATGCATGTTTCAGAACATAACTTGGCTTTGGCCTCAGAGGATACCTATGGTGTGGAAGCATTAGAGGATGAAGTATCAGCAGACTCCAGAGCCATAAGAGCAAGATTTCCAAAAGGATTGTCACCACCATGTTGACCAGCACCATAAAACAGTTGTTCATGACCAGACATATCATCTGGTAAACTGCTCCAGTCAACAACTCCTGGGGTGAAAAAGCTGTGTTGAGGAGGTTGAGATTGTTGATGAGATTGGGAAGGTTGAGGCTCAGGAAGAGCAGGTGGTGGTTGAGCAATGGGTACTTGAACTTGACTGGTTTGTGGCATGTAATAGCAGGGATATGAATATGGCATTGGACCCTGAGGGACAAAATATGCAGGAGATAGAGGTTGTGATTGATGACCAGAACTAGCAGGATGTTGCCCTCTGTTTTGTTGAATATTACTTGGAAAAGTAACAAAGGGTGCAGAGGAGTTAGATCCAGATGATCTACACTCTCTTGAAAAGTGCCCAAGCCTGTGGCATTTGTGACACCTTAACTTACTCTTGTCAAAACCAACTTTGGTTTTGCCAGAGAGTCCAGGGAATTTCCTACCAGTTCTCTTGTAGAACTTCTGAGATCTGATATTAATCAAGGCCATTTGGCTCAGAATATCCATCTCTTCTAAGTCATCATCAGCTATACCTTTCAAATCATCCATAATGAAGCACAAATTGTCACTATTACAGCCTGACTGACTATCAACACTCACAAATGCATGATCATAACTGTTTGAAGAGAAATCTATATGTATATCATAATTACTTTCTGATGCAACATATTCTGACTCATGACCGACCAAGGCAATGTTCATGGTACAAAGTCTTCAGTGAGCTTGCCTGATGATGCTAGTTTCCTTTTCTGCTCTATCTCTCTTTCAAATGTAAGCAGTTTCCCATGAAGTTGGGTGAGAGATAGGCTATCCAGATTTGCATTGGAGCGTAGGACAATTGTATATGTGTCCCATCTATCAGGCAGTGATCTGAGGAATCTGTGGTTCATCTGGCTATTAGTGTATTCATGTTTGACCATTTTCAGCTCAAAGATCAAACATGAAAAACGCTCAAACTATTGAGTCAGAGTCTCACCCTTCCTATGAGCAAATGTCTCATATTGTTGGGCAAGTATTTCCCTATTGTTTGCTAAGACCTCATCAGTACCACCAAATTGTTCTTTCAGTGCCTTCCAGAGGTCATGAGCAGTTTCATGATGCAGAAGCCCAGAATAGATTTCATTAGGCAGTGCCATGGCCAGAATTCCATGAGCTTTAGCATCTATCTCAAACAGTTTATGATCCTCATCAGAGTATTGTTCCTTCTTCTTCGGAACCATTTGGTTGGTTTCCGGATTGTTCACCATAGGCTTATGTGGACCATGTACCACAGATGTCCAACAACCTAAACTGTTAACAGACAGGTGATGGAGCATTCTTCGTTGCCATATGTTATACTCAGTCCTAACCAGCATCGGAGGCTTGGTTGAGGAACCGGTATTGTGAGGGTCATTAGAAGGAGTAGTCATAATCAGAATTCAGACAAATTCAAGGTAAACAAAGTAAATCTAGCTCAAAACCACTTAGAACCTCAAACAAAATAGCCAGAAGCAGCAGAAACTCAATCTCTATAACTGATTCTTGCAAATTTGCTAATTCGATCAAACGTAGATAGCAAAAGAACAGTTTCAATGATCAATTGTTAAGTTGATCAATGATTAACCCGCTCTGATACCATTTGTGAGGATCACGATATCTAGTTTGATCAATTAGATTGGATTTGCAGCGGAATAAGCTCACAAATTAACAAATTTAAACAAGACCACAAGAAATTTGTCAATGAAACAGTGTTTGTTATAGAGAGAGAAATTCTGCCAAAAGGAATATATTCATTCAATACACGCTTCGGCTCGGCTTGTCGCGCGGTTACAATTAGGTCATCTTTCCTATTATAAGGAAAGCTGACGTCAGTTGATGTCACTTGACAGTGACATCTAACTGTTATTTAACTACTGAAAGTTAACACAACTACTGAAGATGTCAAACAGCTGACATCTTCTAACAAAAATACCAAGTGTTAACTACAAGAAACTACTGAAACAACAACGACTGAAGAACATGCTCTTCGGTCGTTTTACAAGTACTGAAATAGAAAATAAAACTACTGAAAGAAAACCATCACAACAACTGAAGAATGCTTCTTCAGCTATTGTGACAAACTCTAAAAGCTTCAGTACTTGGACTTCTTGAACTTCAGTTGTTGTCATCAGCTGATGTCTTCAGCTGATGTCTTCAGTCTTTGTACTTCAGCTATTGAAGTCTTCAGTACTTTAGTCTTCAGCTGTTGATCTTCAGACTTTGGTCTTCAGCAGTTGAAGTCTTCAGTACTTTAGTCTTTAGCTGTTGATCTTTAGACTTTGTCAAACAGCTGATCAAGTCTTCAACAGTTTTTGTGATGTCTTGTGGGACTTAAAGGTTTTTTTGATCTGGCTCATTGGTTCTTTTGGTCCAACATATGGTCAATCACAAAGATTGGACCCTAATGTGCATCATTTGGGGTAGCTAACCCGCACACCATTGAGCTAACACCTACATAGGGTGTGCACCTCCATACATTTGCTTGCAAGCCTTTCTTACATTCATTCATTCATTCATTAATGCATGCATTATCATCATGTTCCTCTTTCATTATCTTTCACTTTACGTTACGTAATACTTCGTTCATTCATTATCATAACACGTAAAGTCATAGGAAAGATAATCATACATCATTATAAGGAACATAAACATATCATTCATACATCATCATGCAGGGCATCATACATACATATCATACATCATGTGTAACCATGCAACATCATCATCATCATGCATAACCGTCAAGCACATATCATTTCATGCCCATCATGCCCTCTATGACCTCAAAAGTGAACTTACATAACCCCTGGGAATCTCCTAGGTTAAAGCCTACATTACTCATTTTCTCCCAAAAAGTCATAATTTTTCTAAGTGTTCATCCGCATTTCCTATAGTTCATCCACATTTGCTATACTTCATCCGCATTGGATCTACTTCATCCGCATTTGCTATAGTTCATCCGCATTTGTCATCCGCATTGGACTTACTCATCCGTATTTCCCAGACTTAGTCAATGCTCATCCGCATTGACTTCATCCACATTGACTCACTTTGCTCATCCGCATTTCCATACTTAGTCAATGCTCATCCGCATTGACCTCACCTGCATTGACTTACTTTGCTCATCCACATTTCCATACTTATTCAATGCTCATCCGCATTGACCTCACCCGCATCGACTTACTTTGCTCATCCGCATTTCCATACTTAGTCAATGCTCATCCGCATTTACCTCACCCGCATTGACTTACTTTGCTCATCCGCATTTCCATACTTAGTCAATGCTCATCCGCATTGACCTCACCCACATTGACTTACTTTGCTCATCCGCATTTCCATACTTAGTCAATGCTCATCCGCATTGGCCTGTTTCATCACTTATGAAAATTCTAAAACTTAACATATGAGCCTTAAACATCAGATTTCAATTAACCATTCATCATGTTCTAAGCTTACATTATACATTCTAAATCTTAGAAACATCATCGTACATCAGCAAACATGAACATAATCACATCATAGCATCACAACATCATCATACACACATTCAAGCATACGGGTCCGAAACCAAGTTTAATAAAAACATATATTCATGCATATCCAACCCCAAAATCAGTTAAAAACCAGTAAAAGAGGGGTCCTAGAACTCACTTTGCAGCTCTTGAGTATGGCTTCCTCCAAACTCGTTTGCAAATTGAATTCAACCGCTTAGAACCCACTAAAAACATACCCGAACACATACAAACACACATAAGCATAAACCCGAGGATAAGACCAGTCAAGAACACCATAAAAGCATGAATTCTTACCTTGAATTCGAATTCTTTCTTCTTGTTCTTCTTCAAAGCCGAGAATTTGCTGCTCCCAGCTACTCTCTCTCTAAAACCTGAAAATTAGTGGTGTATGTGACATATGGGCGGCCATACCACCTTTTACACCCACTTTTCAAACATTTTGTCTTTTCGGACACTTTTTACCCCTAGACTTGGGTTTTATTTCTTTTCCTTCTTTTTTTTCTTCATTTTATCCTTTATTTTCTTTGACTTTAAAATAACCGGGTGTTACAAGTCCACCCCCCTTAAATAGGTTTCGTCCTCGAAACCTGTTATTCCTCAAAGAATTGTGGGTAATGCTGTCTCATCTCTTCTTTAGTCTCTTACATAGACTCGGATCCCTTCCTGTGATTCCACTATACACGCACAAGGGGAACCACTTTATTCCTCAGCCTCTTTTCCTTTTGATCAATGATTGCCACTGGTTGCTCTACATAATTGAGCCGTTCGTCTACTTCGATATCCTCAAATGGAACAATCATGCCTTCATCGGCTAAGCACTTTCTCAGATGAGATACATGGAATGTCGGGTGAATTCCACTTAACTCATCGGGTAACTCTAATCTATAGGCTACCTCTCCTACTCAAGCAATGATTCGGAAAGGGCCTATGTACCTTGGGCTCAACTTGCCCCGCTTTCGGAAATGAATAATACCCTTCCAAGGTGAGACCTTCAACATAACCCGGACACCCACCTGGAACTCAATCGGTCTACGTCGTTTATCGGCATATGACTTCTGTCTATCTTTGGCTGCCTTCATGAAGGCCTTGATCTTCTCAAGCTTCTCAGTCGTAGCCTCGATTACCTCGACACTCCCTAACTCCTTTTGACCAATATCACCCCAACGGACGGGTGTTTTGTATCTTCTACCGTATAGCATCTCATAAGGGGGCATACCAATGCTAGCATGATAACTGTTGTTGTACGAGAATTCAACTAACGGTAAGTGCTCATCCTAACTTCCACCTAAATCAATCACACATGCCCGAAGCATGTCCTCCAATGTCTGAATGGTCCTTTCTGATTGACCATCAGTTTGGGGATGATAAGTTGTACTAATATGTAACCTCGTCCCCATAGCGTCGTGGAATTTCTTCCAGAATTTGGAGGTAAACCGGGTGTCGCGATCAGACACAATGGACACTAGCACACCATGACGGGTTAAAATCTCCTTGATGAACAGTTCAGCAACCTCTCGGATGAATAGGTCTCGCGAATCGGTAGGAAGTGAGCGCTCTTCGTCAGACGGTCCACAATCAGCCATATGGCATCGTACCCTTTCGGAGTACGTGGCAGCTTCGTAATGAAATCCATGGTGATGTGTTGCCACTTCCATTCCGGTATATCCAAAGGTTGAATCTTCCCATACGGCTTTTGATGCTCGGCCTTCACTTACAAACAAGTAAGGCATTTACTCACATACCCCACCACATCGCGCTTCATACCCGGCCACCAATAATCTTTCTTCATATCTTGATACATTTTCGTGGCACCTGGATGAATGGAGTATCGAGTCTTGTGAGCTTCATCCATGATCTTCCCCCGTAGATCCCCAAATCGAGGAATCCACACACATCCTAATCGGGTTTTAATACCAAGTGTGTTCTCACCCAATTGCCCCACTAGACCTCTTTTCCTTTCAGAGTTAAGATGATCTTCTTTCAGTGCCTCATCTTGAAACTCTTTGGCTTGCTTCATTACATCAGAGGTCATGATCAGTTGGTATGATTTCACCCGAATTGGCTCGGGTCTCTCATTTCAGCTAAGGGCATCCGCCACCACATTAGCTTTGCCCGTATGGTAGTGGATCTCGCAATCATAGTCTTTTATGAGCTCCAACCATCTTCTTTGTCTTATCTTCAGGTCCTTCTGCTCAAAGAAGTACTTCAAGCTCTTGTGATCAATGAAAATAGTGCACTTCGTCCTGTACAGATAGTGCCTCCAAATCTTTAATGCAAAGACCACGGCTGCCAGCTCCAAGTCATGAGTAGGGTAATTAACCTCATGAACCTTCAACTGTCGGGATGCATAGGCTATGACCTTCCCTCTTTGCATTAACACGCACCCCAACCCCGAGTAGGAAGCATCCAAATAAACCACCAGATCTTCACTTCCATCGGGTAATGACAGAACAAGAGCTTGAGTCAACCTCGCCTTTAATTCTTCGAATGCCTTCTCTTGAGCTTGGCCTCATACGAACTTCACATCTTTTCGGGTCAACTTAGTTAGTGGAGAAGCAATCTTAGAGAAGTCTTGGATAAATCTTCTATAGTAGCCCGCCAAACCCAAGAAACTACAAATCTCGGATGGCGTCCCTGGAGATTTCCATCGCATCACTGCCTCCACCTTAGCCGGGTCCACCATAATCCCGTCGGGATTCACCACATGACCCAAGAACTAAACTTCACGCAACCACAACGCACACTTGGAGAATTTGGCAAACAACTTATCCCTTCTCAACGTCTCCACAACCTCCCGAATATGACCGGCATGCTCAATCTCGCTCTTCGAATAAATCAGGATATCATCAATGAACACAATCATTGATTTATCTAGCATCGATCGACACACACGTTTCATCAAATCCATAAAAGCAACCGACGCATTGGTCAAACCAAAAGACATGACAAGGAACTCGTAGTGACCATAGTGCGTGCGATCATCCTGATTAGTAGAAGTTCTTTTATGGTGAGAACTTCCTTTGGAGTTAGATGGTTCAGGTTGTGTAGCAGTGGTACATAACTGATCAGCCTTCTTCTTACTACTGGGATGAGTTGAAACTGAATTAGAACTCATGGTACTAGAGTTCAAGTTAGTTTCTTCAGTCTTTACCACTTCAAAACCTATATAGATTAAAACTTGTTTCTACTTAAAGTTGAAGGTGGTCTTAATCTCTTGAGCCTTCTTTGCTTTTCTCTTGCTCTTCCTGATCAAGTTCTTTCTTATAGACTTGGTCATCCCAGTCTTCTTACTCTCCTAAAAAAGATAGTGACCTTTTTTAGAATTGTCTTCTTCACTCTTCTTAGAGGCATTCTCCACTATCACTTCTTCATCCTCTTTAGTCAAGGGGTCTATGAGAGAAAGCTCACCTTTACAAGTTGCACACCTGAGAGATCTTACAGACAAGATTATATATGGAGGATCTATCTCACTAGATCTCAATCCTGCTTATTCTGATAACAAACTTTTGCATGCAAGGATGAGGATATCATGTTCTTGAAGGTCTCTTCTCAAGAATACATTTTTCTGCCCTGGCTTTGCTTATCACAAGCTTAGCCTGGTATTCAGTCAACTTGGTTATAAGATCCTTGATCTGAGTCCTATAATTGGCGTGCTCATGTTTAAGAAATGAAATGGTTTTCTCCAAGTCCTCTATCTTTAACTTATAATCATTTTCAGCCTTTTTTAAATCAGATTTTAAGATATTCAAGGACTCAAGATCAGATCTCATCTCTAAGTTGTAGGACATGTATCTATTTACTTTAGCAATTCATTTAGGAGTGCAAAGATGTTCCAATACCTTGGCTTCATCGTGGTCAGCCACGAGTGCTTGATTTGGAGATGCATCTTCCACCTGAAAGCTCTAGTCAAAACCTCATTTTTCAACAGCAACTGCAGCTTGCTACTTTGGCATGCAAGGATGATGATATAATGTTCTTGAAGGTCTCTTCTTCAAGAACACATTTTTTTGCCCTGGCTTTGCTCATCACAAGCTCAGCCTAGCATTCAGTCAACTTAGTTATGAGATCTTTGATTTGAGTCTTGTAAGTGTGCTCATGTTTAAGAGATGAAATGGTTTTCTCCAAGTGCTGTATCTTTAACTTATAGTCATTTTTAGGTCTTTTAAAATCAGATTTTTATATATTCAAGGACTCAAGATCAGATCTCATCTCTAAGTTGAAGGACCTATATCTATTAACTTTAGCAATACATTCAGGTGTAAAAAGATGTTACAATACCTTTGCTTTATCATGGTCAGCCATAATGTTTGTTTTGGAGATGCATCTTCTACCTGATAGCTCTAGTCAAAGCCTCCTTCTTTAATAGCAACTGCAACTTGCTGCTTTGGCTTTTCATTCTGGGTGGCTTTCTCAGTGTAGTTTGGTCTGGTTTGTGCGTGGCCACTATTTCTCCTTGGTGCCTTGCACCCTCTTGCAAAGTGTCCTATTTGGTTACAGTTGTAACACTTCACTTTGCTTTTATCCAGCCCAAACTTTCCACTAGCTTCATTGCTTAGAAACTTCTTTCCTATCCTCTTGTAGAACTTTTTGGCTTCGTGAGTGAGAAGATATATTTGCTAGACTATTTTCATTTAATCCAGATCATCTGGATGGATATAGTCCAAGTCTTCAAGGGTGAATAGAAAGTTGCATGTGCTTTCATCAAAAGATACAAAGGCATGTGAAGAGCTTGTCTCTTGGAATGGGCTTCCTTGAGTGTAGCTTTCTCTTGGTGTCTCCGAGAAGGTGATGAAAGGACCTTTTTGTGAGTTGCTGGGTAGCATATAAGATGATGTTGAGGTTCTATGCTATCTCTTTTAACCATATGCAAGGCTGAACTTATTTGATTGCTAGAGTTACCAGATGAACCTTGCATGCTCATCTCCATCTGGTATCCACTGAGAATACCATACAACCCTATTAGGGTGAGAGTCTTAAGGATCTTAGTCCTTTTAATAACCACACAGTAATGTGTCCATTGCTTAGGAAGAGAGGAGATAAACTCCTTGCAATGTCCCTGTTCTTAAGAGTTACTCTAACATCCACTAGAGTGTCCACAATCTCAACATACCTGAAGTATTATTGAGTCATGGTTTCACCTGTTTTAAAGGTGAAGTTCTCCAACTACTGCTTTAGGAGATCCTTCTTCTTCTCCTTGGCTATAGTTGATCCCTTATACATCAGCTTCAATTCATCCCATAGCTGCTTAGCTGTTTTACACTTCTTGAAGCCTCTGTATAAGGAGTTTGCAAGAGTAGTTTAAAGGGCTGTCATTGCTGTTGGATCTAGAAAGGCTGGTGCAACCAAAACCAAACACTTAGACTATTTTGGTACAACTAATAAAGGACTTCCGAAGCTAAGAGTGGAACTTCCGAAAACAAATGGAGTTCTTCCGAAGTCAAGTGCAAGATCAACTTTCGAAGGAAAACTCCAACTTCCGAAGACAAAGCCTCTGCTCTTCCGAAGCTTCAACACTTAGAAGAAATGAAGACTACAACTTACAAAGTATGAAGTCCCAAGGAAGCCTCGGAAGAAGTAGCCACTTCCAAGGTATAAGTGGCTTCAGAAGAACAAGTTCTTCTGAAGTCAGTTAACCTTCAAAAGTAGCTACTATGAACTAGTAGACATAAGTATGGTCCCTCTAACACTTCACTACAGATCTTTGATATACTGCATGGTGGTTTCTGTAAAGCCTATGTAGTTGACCATACTTTATTCCACTGTTCACCTTTATCAGTTAGTACAGTTGCCAAATTTAGTTGGTGACAAAAGGTAAGTCATGAACATGTCATGACTACCATATCGTAGATAATACTTTATCTAAGATACCTTAACTTTAGATTTGTAGTATTTGCTTTAGTATAAGGTTTCAAGATGGTATCAAAGTAAATCTGGCTGTAGGTAGTAGTATATATAGCTTCTCATTATAACTCATGTATCATGCTTGTAATAGTCTTGTAATACTTTAAGTTGAGAAATAATATATACAAGTATCTTGAAAAACTATTATGTTGTGTTTGCTTTGATTTATTTAGTATATTATCATCAACTTTTAGAATGATTCTACTTCATCACAAACCCGAGTGTTACTTAGTGAGTTTGAGAGAAAATACTTGTGTTGAGTACAAAAACTGCTCCTGCAATTGGTATCAGAGCTTTTTAGGCTCTTGATTATGTGACCTTACCATCCTAATCAACCTTTTCTTCACTCACCTACTCACTACACTCAAAATGGCCCTTAACCAGAAATTTGAATGTGAATTGAGGACAATGACTGAAGCACCTATCATCACCCCAGAAAACTTTAGACAATAGAGCAGACGCATTGAAGGGTTCATCAAATACCAAGACAGCCGAATGTGGAAATCTATCACCAATGGTCCTTACAAGCGAAAGGTTGCAGAACCTGCTGGATGCGGTGAAATGATAGAGAAGGCGGTGAAAATTACTCTGAAGAAGACCACAAATGACTTGATATTGATGGCAAGGCCATGACTGTTTTGATGACTGCTATACCCAACTCCATCATGGTGGGGTTTGATCATTTCCAGTCAGCTAAAGAACTGTTTGATGCCTTAACCAACATGTATGCAAACTCCAACGAATTAAAGAAAGATTCACTGAAGCAACAGTTTGAGAACTTTACTTATATTGCTGGAGAGACCCTGAGCCAGCAATACTTTAGGTACATGGATCTTATGTCATCCCTTCAGTCTATGAGAGTAACTCCTGAATTGAGAGATCTCTCAAGGAAATTCATGAGTGCACTTCCTAATGAGTGGTTGTTCTATTGTGTCTCTATCAAGAGGATAAAAAATCTGAACTCCCTCATTATGACTAAAATATACGGCATTCTAGATGGATATCGTGTAGAGATGGAGAACAAGAGTGGCCGCCAAGTGAGCAGACCTTCAAGCCTTCCTGCTTGCAATGCACTTATGGTTGCAGGAGGCTCAAGAACCCACAACCTCAGCATTACCTGACACATTCTCAGCAGCCATCATGTTCTTCTAGGACTTACATTACATTTCCTGAAACTCCAAGGTCTTATCAGGCTCAGCCGTGTCCTTTTCAGGACAATTGTGCATTTGCCTCTAGTAGCGGACACTCTAGTGATTTTTAGTTTTGCTTTGAAGATCTAGAGTGTTTTAGCCTAGATGATATGGAATACATGGACATAGTCCAACAAATGGCCCTGTTAACCTATAGGGCGAAGAAGTTCTTCAAAAGAACTGGAAGGCAATTCCCTTAGAACCCAACTAGCAGCAAGTTTGGGTTTGACAAAGCAAAGGCCAAGTGTTACAACTGTAACCAGCTGGGTCATTTTGCTAGGGAATGCAAAGCTCCCAAATCAAATCCGGGATCTACTCATGCCTCCACACATCCTATAACACCTAAAGCTGCTAGAAAGTCAATTGAGACAGTTGTTGTGGCTCAAGAAGTTGATTGGAGCTTTATGGTACAAGATGTCACTCCTGCTCAAGTACTCATGGTTGGAACAGACAACTTAATGGTATATGAACACTCTGTACTCCAGCTTGTATTGCTAAGGTTAAAATGTACCAGGACTAGAATATGGAAATTAAATCTAACATTGAGTGCTTGAATATCTTGAAGGCTGATTTTAATAGGGCTAAAATTTGACTATAAAAAATTGAGGAGTTAGAAAACAAAGTATCGTCTTTAAAACATGAGCACACTAATTACAGGACTCAAATCAAAGATTTAATATCCAAATTGACTAAGTCTCAAGCCAAGCTATTAATAGATGAGGCTCAAGCTAGGAAGCATGCTATTTCTAAACAAACCTTCCAAGCCATTCTTGCATCATCTTCTCACTCAAAACTGTGTTATCAAAACAAAGGTGGGTTGGGAACCAATGAAATTGTTCCACCACACTCTTATGAGTCTATTAGACAACCAAGGTGTGGTACTAAAGAGCAAAAGGTTCCATCTACTAACCCACCTTTTTATGAGTCAAAGAGTGATGCAACAATGGAGACCATCACAGGGAAGAACCAGGTAATTTCACCAACTCCTACCGGTGCTGATCAACCCCTGACCACCAAAGCTAGAAGAAGCCGAGCTAAGGCAGCCAGAAAAACTGCCAGGTGGCTGAGTCCAAACTGAAGATAGACCCAAAGCAAAAGGGTGTGTTCATTTCAGCTGGATTCCAGGTGATAGGAAACTCTGATTCAGGAAAGGTGTGTAGTACCAACACTCCTGTCCTACCAAAGGATCAGAAGTTAAAGGAAAAGATTTCAGATAAAGAAAAGAAGAACAAGAATATGCAATCCTTAAGTTCCTAGAAAATTAACATTGCATGCATAATGTGTGTTTTGCATAACCACAAGGCTAAAGATTGTTACTACAATCCTGCTAGCAATATTATGCAAATAATGTTAAAAGAGAAGGACACAAGGAAGGTCTCACATTTGGACCCTATCACATGATTCAAGTGTTAAAGAAAGGAAAACTTGTCTTGGAAGCAAAGTTTCTTTAGGAAGAAACTCATTCTTCTGAAGGGAAAATTGCTTCGGAAGACAAATTCAAGAAAACTCAAAAGAACAAATGAGTTCCTTTGAGACCTTCCGAGAAAAAGACTGCTTCGGAAGAAAAGGTGGTGAATGTCTCTTCCAAAAAGAAAGAAACTTCGGAAGAATGTCAAGCTACACAAGCTTCATCAAGCTCATCTTCTATGATCAACCAAGGGATGGAAGGGAAGATATCAAGGAAGTTGTTGTAGCCCAAACCTCTTCTTCAAAGACATCCATTGAACCCCCATGCATAAACTTTGGTTCAATTATGTTACTATCATTGGAAGAACCCAAGACCAACAAGGCTTGAGTTCCCAATCAAAACTAATCATCTCATCTTATATGTAGAGACATCCACATGACAAGAATAACAATATATGGATTGTGGATAGTGGATGCTCCAGGCACATGACAGGGAATAGATCTCTCCTTCAACAATTTCAACATTTTGATAGAGGTCATGTCCAGTTTGGAGGTGAGGCCGGAGGATATATTTCTGGCAGAGGGAGTATATCCAATGGTAATTTAAAAGTTGACAAAGTAAACTTTATCAAACAGCTTGAACACAACCTGTTAAGTGTTTCTCAGTTTTGTGATCAAAAGCATCAAATGCTCTTCATAGAACATTAATGCATTATCCTTAAACTCAGGATGACAATTCCTTAGGAATTGGTGCTTCTTAGATTTCCCAGGAGAGGGGATATGTATAAGCTGGATATGAACAATGCTTCCCCGCATGGGTAAAGTATCATGCTTTCTTTCCAAAGCTGATAGTGATGAGTCAACCATATGGCATAAACGAATGTGTCATGTGAATTTTAAATCAATGAATAAGTTGGTTAAAAAAATCTGGTATATGGTTTGCCTAAAAGGAATTTTTCTGCAAAGATAACTGTGTTACATGCCTGAAAGGGAAGCAGCACAGGATATCTCATAAATCCAAGGTTGTTAACTCTATCACTACGCCACTACACTTATTGCACATGGATCTTTTTGGTCCCACAAGTATAATGAGCATTGTAAGAAAATCATATAGCCTTGTGATTGTTAATGATTTTACAAGATTTACATGGGTATTCTTTTTAAGAACTAAAGATAAAACTTTCGATTCTTTTATTCTTAAAATAGAAAATCAAATTGATCACAAGGTTAAGATAATCAGAAGTGATCAAGGGAATGAGTTTAAGAATTAAGTTCTTGACTCATTCTGTAACTCGAAAGGGATTGGCAGACAATATAGTGGTCTCAGAACTCCTCAACAAAATGGTGTTACTGAGAAGAGGAATAAGAAACTCATTGAGGCTGCTCGGACCATGTTAGCTGATTCAAAGTTGCCTCTATCATTATGGACAGAGGCAGTCAGCACTGTATGCTATGTGCAAAACAGGGTTCTTGTATTTAAGCCGTATGGAAAAACCCCTTATGAGCTATAGAACAAGAGGCCACCATTCATTGGCTTTATAAGGTCCTTGGCAGCAGATGTACCATACTTAACACAAAGGACAATTTGGCAAAATATGCTAAAAAGTTGGATGATGCTATCTTTGTTGGATATTCCTCCAACTTTATTGCTTATAGAGTTTACAACATTAAAGATTAACAATTTGTGGAATCATCCAATATTATTGTTAATGAGCACACTCCTTGTGTTTGGGGGAATGGCCCTAATCATATTTTGACTTAGAATTGTTTCCAAACTATTATAAACCATCTTGTGAGAATGTTTCAGCCAGAACAGGTACTCAAAGTGACTCTAATGATGATCAACTGTTTGAGCTGCCCAGATCTTTTCCAAGTTCCCCAAGAGTCTCTAAACATCAAGCTCCCACCACTGGTAGATCTGATAGCATGACTATCTTAGAAGCCGATGGAGCTTCAACCAGTTATCAGCAAAGTGACTCTCATAACTCATCAACTGATAATGAACAACACCAAGCTGATGGAAGTAGTATTTTGAAGGAATAGACAACTGTTAATGTAACTTCTCAACCACCTAACATTGATGATGTTTCTCCTTCATTCAGTCAGTCCTCATTGAATGAGTGTGAAACATCAGTTGGACCAAGTGTTCAATATAGAGGTGATTCCCAGGCTTAGGATTCACAACACTCATCCAGCTGAGAACATCATAGAAGAAGTCTCTAAAAGTGTGAGAACAAGGGGACAATGAGAATGTCTGACTGTACTCATGCATTCTATCACAGATGGAACCAAGAAGGTAGAAGATGCCTTAAAAGATAGTAGTTGGGTTGAATCAATGCAAGAGGAATTGCTTCAATTCAAGAGACAAAAGGTTTGGAACCTCTGTCTACTACCATTTGGCCAAGTACCTATAGGCACTAAATGGGTATTCAGAAATAAAAGAGACGATCGAGGCTTGATTATCAAGAACAAGGCAAGACTAGTAGTTCAAGGATATACTCAAGAGGAAGGAATCGATTATACTGATGTCTTTGCCCCTGTTGCAAGACTTGATGCAATTAGGATCTTCCTTGCTTATGTTACATCCAAGAACTTTACTGTCTACCAGTTTGATGTCAAGTGTGTCTTTCTATATGGGGATATAGATAAGGAAGTCTATGTGTGTCAGCCTCCAGGATTTGAAGACCCATAACGCCCTAACTATGTGTGCAAGCTAGATAAAGCTTGATATGGGCTGCACCAAGCACCTAGGCTATGGTATGAGACCTTGTCTTAATTACTCCTAAAGAATGGATACTCTAGAGGTACCATTGATAAGACTCGCTTCATAAGGAATTCCGGGAAAGACATTTTCCTCATCCAAGTCTATGTTGATGACATCATATTTGATTCTTTAAATGATCAAATGTGCAAAGACTTTAAGAGCATTATAAAGAAAAAGTTTAAGATGAGTTCCATAGGAAAAATGAAATTTTTCCTTGGAATTCAGGTGAAGCAGATAAAGGAAGGGTTCTTCATAAATCAATCTAAGTATGTCAATGACATTTTAGAAAGATTTGAGATGAAAGATTGAAAGCCAGCCAAAACACCTATACACGGAAACCATAATCTCTATCCAGACTCTAAGGGGAGGATACTTATCAATATCAGTATAGGACAATTATTAGTTCTCTGATGTATCTCACAACAAGTAGACCTGATATAATGTTTGCAACTTGCATCTGTGCATGATTTTAGGCTGCTCCAAAGGTGTCTCACCTAGTTGCTGCCAAGAGAATCCTCAAATACTTCAAAGGAGCACCTAAACTAGGTATCTGGTATCCAAAGAATAGAAATTTCAATCTCTATGGCTATTCAGATAGTGACTATGGTGGCTACAATATTAAAAAGAAATCCACATTAGGAGAATGTCAATTTCTTGGTGGAATGATTATCTCATGGCAATGCAAGAAGCAATCTTGTGTTTCAACATCTACTACTAAAGCTGAATACATTGCTGCTGCTAGTTGCTATGCTCAGCTGCTGTGGATTCAGAACCAGCTGATAGAGTACGGATTCAACTTCATGAGTACTCCTATCCACATTGACAACAATAGTGCTATCTCTATAACTGAAAATCCAGTGAAGCACTCCAAGACAAAACACAATGATATCAGGTATCATTTTATTAGAGATATTCATGAGAAAAGTCTGATCAAACTAATCAAAGTTCACTCAAATGAACAATATGTTGATTTGTTCACCAAGGCCTTTGATGAATAAAGATTTAAGTATCTCATTACACCTATTGAGATGATAAATATTTATTAGTCTATCTGATTTGAAAACCTTTTTAAAATGTGTAAAGTCTTTTGTCAAAACAATCTAAGCCTTGTTACCAAAGGTGCTTTTAAAATTTCGTCTAAGTATAAATTCTCCGAAGAGGAATTAACCCTCGGAAGATGTCATATATATCTTCCGAAGCAAAATTCCTCCTAGGAAAATTTTCTTCTCAAAAGAGTTTTTAGTCTCGGAAGAAGTGATTGATTGCATATCAGATCTACTTCCGAAGCGTATAAAACTCTCCATTCGGAAGGCACATTTTACTCTTGGAAGTAAGAAATTTACCTTCGGAAATAAAATTGGCTTCGGAAGAAGATTACCTTCGAAAAATTTTTATACTCGGAAGAAGACGTTACTACGTAACGGAAATCTTTAGGCCCCACACAGTAAAAAGCAAAGATTTTATTAATGATGTCGGAATCTTTAAAATGGTTTTTCTTAATTTTACCGCCCATGTCACATCTTACCCCAAACCATCTTTTCACCTTATCCAACCCTAAAAACCGCCATTTCATCCATTTTAATAAACCCGACTCTTCATTTTAATCTTTTACCAAATGTAGTACCCAAAAGCTTCCTTCACCTCCAATTCACTAAATTCAAACTCATTTATCTATAACCTTTTTCCCACAATGACGCTTAACCCTCAACACAACCAAGTCTCACTCCTTGATTCATCCAAGGATGCTGACTTCTTATCATCTCTTTTCTCACCCAATCTACCTATTACACCGCTCCGACTGTTAACTCTATCGTTTACTCAAATCATATGGCTGAATTCTAGGGCAATGTTCAGATTGAAACCCTAAATGGGATAGGGTAATAAGGTCGATCATTTGAGGCCAAGAGTTGATCATTACTGAACAACTCATCAAGGAGCATCTAGAGCTTCACGATGAAGGTGCTCCTACTGAATTCCCCAAGTCAGACATAGACAACACATATACCCAAATAGGATATGGTGGAGATGTCAATAGATCTACTGTTATAAGTTCAATTTCTTATACAACTAGAAGTTCCTGCTCCATGTTGTTCTCCATTGTTTGTCTAATAAGTCGGGGGATAGGATCAAATCCCATATGAACTAGGATGCCTAGTTCATGGGCTGGTGAAAAGCCTCCAGTTCAATTACTCAAGGCCTGTGCTAACTAACCTTATAGGGAACCTTCAAAGGGACACATTCTTCATGTATCCCAGGTTCTTTCAGCATATCATCAATTATGAGCTGGACAAGAGTCAGCTTGTCTATGCAGCTGTCCTACAAGTTCCTCAAATGAGGCCGACCATCTTCAAAGTCTTAAAGATAGTGTCCACCAACTACACTGGAAGACACACTGATCTTCTTCCAGGTATGATTAAGCCAATGGCTCCTAGTGACATCCCTGTTAACCCCACAGGTGATGAACCCACACCAATAACTACCCTCACATTACCAACCCTACCTTCTCACCCCCATCAAATATACCTACCAGAGATGACCCAAACGAACCCTTGTTCAATTTGCTCTGATTGAGCAAGTCCCTCCTGTTTAATCCAAAAATACTAGAATTGGAACATAGGCCCCCACTCTATCTAAGGTCTCACCATCCTTCACATTTGACCTTAATAAGGAAATTAAGTCTCCTTAGTCTCAATCCTTTGAGCCTGAAAACCAAGCTGAAAGCCCTCAGGCTAAGTATTTATACTTCTTTGAGTAGCCATAAGAGGACAACCCCGTCAAAGGCTCAATGCCAATAGACATTGACCATAATCCTGTGTCATTAGGTTTAACTTCCATATCATTTACTGACCTACTGATAAGAACTGATAAGGAGTTTAAATCTCTTTATAGAAATGAAGTGATCCCTATTACCTTTTTATGGATCAACAGAGCCTAGAGGGACCTCTTATCTTTATCCCCCATTAGCAAAAACCAACTGAGGTGAGTCCTACTGATGTGGAGATGACTCATGTAGATTTAGCTGCCACTACTAAAGGAGCCTCATTGGATCCTCAAGGTAGAGGTAACATTTCTGAGTATGAATCTATGGCAACCGTGCCTTTTGATGCCTCTAAAAGAGACATCATTCGGCAAGGGAAACCAGGGTGCCAAGAAACCACATCTGGTGGTAAGGATGAATATACAAGGTATATTACCTCATCCCCGTAATTCTTCAAAAGAAGATGAGGGAAGTTGAAAATCACCATTCAATACCTACTTTTTAAAGTCTCAATATTGAATCCATGATTAAGAATTTAGAGGATAGGTCCGCCACTCAACAACTGAGATTGAAAATCTCAAGGCTCAAGTAGCTGAGAAACATATTGATAGATCTATCAGGCATGTACCTATTCAGGTCTCATTGACCTCTTCCTCTAGCTCATCTAGTTCTCAAGATGATGCTACCAAAAAGGGGAAGAGTGTTCAGGGACAAACATATGTGAAGCCACAGAGCCAAGCTTTAACTTCTCTAACTTCAAGATACCTGGCTTCCAAAGAAACAATTTTTCCTGAGACTCCTCAAATTGTCCTACAAATGGACCCAAGGATGCTTAGAGATCTCAACAGGATCTTCTTCAAGTTCCTAATGGGATCTTTTTTAGATCAGCCTAGCCCTGATGCAACTATGATGTACTTTGGAGCTAAAGAACTTCAAAGGATAAATGCACCTTCTACCACTATGGAAGAAGTTGGCCAACCTAAGTCCACCATGGAACCTGAGATTGATTTTGAAGAGGAAATAAGGACTGATGGCCCAACAACTGAAACAATTAGGACAGATAGTGCATTCCCTCAGGCTTCTAAAGCTGAAGTCAAAGTCTCGGAAGAACAACTTCAATCTTCCGAAGCTGAGATGAAGCTGCGGTGAATAGTGAGGTGAATAGTGAGGACTTTCTCCTTGTCTGAAGATCTAATCATCATAGATGCAATTCTAGAACTGGCATCTGAGGTGAATAGTGAGGACTTTCTCAACCGACCCCTAGCTCAAACAACATTACTACAACAAGCTCCAACTACCATCTCTCAGCCTAAAACTTCCATCCAAGAACCCCAAGGTCTAGCACTTCCGAAGATGTCAAAGGAAAGAGGAAGATGACCGAGGAAGAGCTTCATGAGGAAGAAAGGTTAAAAACAACTTAAGAAGAAAGGTAGACTCCCAACTAGGAAGTTCCTAGCTGCAAGTAGCAAAGCAGCTGCAGCTAACCAAGAGGCTATTAACAACATAATAAGGGTAGAGATCATTAATAGACTTATCAAGCTTGGAGCTGTTAGTGAAAATGTGCTCCTGCTACCACTAGAGGAGTTAACTAAGCTGGAAAAGGCAACCTTGTTGCTGATTGAACAAAGGAAGAAGCAGCAAGGCTGGCCTTAGAAGAGGAAAGAGAGAGGAAGAAAAAGGAAGCTGATCTGCAGCTTAGGAGGGAAAGGATAACTTTCCTAACCTCAAGGGGTTTCTCTCTAGAAGAACTGTCTCCCCATGATAATGATATGATATTAATGGCCTTCAACATAGAGCAAGATCAATTGGAGAAAGAGAGAAAGAAAGCTGCAAGAGAAAAACTAAGGGAGAAAAAGAAGAAAGAAAAAGAAGTAGGACTTGCTGCTACCAAAAAGATAGGTGATAAATCCTGGATGAAGGACTATCTCCAGGTTCATGGCTTCTCTGGTAGGCAGGTGGGTCCAATGTTTATGAAAACCCTGCAGCGTATTGTTAGTGAGATCAAGGCTGACATACGCTTAGAAAAAGGAAAGAGATGTGCCGAAAAGTACAGGGGATGACTTTCATATCCACTTCACAATCACAACCTCAACCCGAACTTTCCTTTTCCCTTTCCCTGTTAAAATTGAACCAACCTCTGAGCCTTACACCCCTGAACCCACATCATCAACATTACCCACTTCGTCACCCACTCAATCCAAACAACCACCATAACTACCCATCCTCAAACCTAAAACGTTACCCAAAATCCAACCTCTACCACCAAACAGCCACCCAAGTCATCCTCTTATTCATCCAAACATCTCTCCTTAGAGGAGTTTAAGGAGATCAAGATGAAGCTCACCAAGTGTTTAACTTTGAGTGACATCTCCTGTGAGGAGGAGTCTGTCAAATTGGCTTTTGTTGATGGCTCCTTATGTTCCCTCACAAGAGATCAATTCCTTGATCTGCCTAGAGAACATTGGACCAAGGCGCAAAAATCCTTGGCCTCAACTCTGATTCTCTAAATGATGAAGAGAAGAAGCTAAGAAGAAAGCAAGTGACTCTGATGGATACAAAGAAAGGTGACAAGTTTCCTAGTCAGCCCCTTATACCAAGGAAGAAGATTATCCAGTGGAGGTTCGAAAACTCTTCTCACAACTTTGTTGTTAAGAGAGAATGGTGAGACAAACAGGCTTAATGCCTCCTCTCTGCTACACTTAAGCAGATTTGACATTGCTAAGTTAGCAAAGAAGCCATTCTTCAAGCCCTCCAACTCCGAGATAGTTGCTCATATCAGGAATCATCTCAGCAGCCTTCATTTAGCCAAGCTGACTGCAAGGTCCAAGATTGAAAAGGAGATAAAACTAAGAGAGGAGGAAGAAAGGAAAGGATCAACAACTAAAGGCAAAGCCTTTCTTTAAATGGTTGAAGATTCCAAACTTGAATCCATAGTTAGATAGGAGTATGACTATAACTCCCATCAACTAACTCTTTTTAGGGGGTGCAACAATGGGTACATGTCATTTAGAGTGTCAAACTGGATCTTCTGTCCACTAATACTTGTACAAACTTCTCAACACAACTTCAGGGAAGAACAAAGAAACAGAAAAACATCTTCTATCCCTGGTGCTAAAAGTTTTGAGAAGCAGGAAGAAGTGAGGTTTTGGTAGGATCAGCCTAGGAGGAGTTTGTTGGATCTAGAAATGTTGGTGCAACCAAAACCACACACTTAGACTATTTTGGTACAACTAATAAAGGAATTCCGAAGCTAAGAGTGGAACTTCCGAAGACAAATGGAGTTCTTCCAAAGTCAAGTGCAAGATCAACTTCCGAAGGAAAACTCCAACTTCTGAAGACAAAGTCTCTGCTCTTCCGAAGTTTCAACACTTAGAAGAAATGAAGACTACAACTTCTGAAGTATGAAGTCCCAAGGAAGCCTCAGAAGAAGTAGCCGCTTCTGAAGTATAAGTGGCTTCAAAAGAATAAGTTCTTCCGAAGCCAGTTAACCTTCGAAAGTAGCTACTATGAACCAGTGGACATAAGTATGGTCCCTCTGACACTCTACTGTAGACCTCTGATATACTGCATGTGATTTTATATAAAACCCATGTAGTTGATCATATTTTATTCTACTGTTCACCTTTATCAGTTAGTATAGTTGCCAACTTTAGTTGGTGACAAAAGGTAAGTTATGGACATGTCATGACTACCGTAACTTAGATAATACTTTATCTAAGATACCTTAACTTTAGCTTTGTAGTATTTGCTTTAGTATAAGGTTTCCAGCTGCTATCGAAGTATATTCGGCTGTAGGTAGTAGTATATATAGTGTTAGGTCTAGGATCAATAGATCTGGTCCATTTTGTATAGGCTTAGAACTTGAATTAATATCTGTAATGAATGCTTGTAACTTATTATTGTGTATGCATTAAATGTATAGGTTAACCCATATATATTGTTGGATCTAGAAAGGCTGGTGCAACCAAAACCAAGTCACTTAGAAGATTTTGGTACAACTAATAAAGGACTTCCGAAGGAAAAAGGAGATCTTCCAAAAACAAAGTGTAAAGCTTACTTCCGAAGGAAAAGTTCCAACTTCCGAAGACAAAGAACTTACTTCCGAAGTTCAAGACTTACAAAGAAAGATCTGAAGTCAACTTCCGAAGTACAGAATCCTCAAGCCTTGGAAGTATAGAAGCCTCTTCCGAAGTATAAGTGGGTTCGGAAGAACTTGTTCTTCTGAAGCCAACTTACCTTTGGAAAACACTGCTATTATCCAGTGGACATAAGTATGGCCTTCCTGACACTCCGCTGCAAATCTCTGAGATACTGCATGGCATTTTCTCAAAAGCCATGCAGTTGACCATACTTAAATCCACTGTTTACCTTTTTATGTTAGTACAGTTGCCATCTTTAGTTGGTGACAAAAGGTAAGTCATGGACATGTCATGACTACCATATCTTAGATAATACTTTATCTAAGATACCTTAAATTTAGCATTGTAGTATATGCTTTAGTCTTAGGTTTCAGCTGGTATCAAAGTATATCCGGCTGTAGGATCTAGTATATATAGTCTCTCATTATAACTCATGTATCATGCTTGTAAGAGTCTTGTAATATCTTAAGTTGAGAAATAATATATAAAAGTGCCTTGAAAATTTACTTCTGTGTTCAATACTTATTATATTATTATCAACTCTTGTGAAAGACTTTACTTCATCTGAACTGAGTGCTTGTATAAGCGAGTTTAAGAGAAATACAAGTGTTTCTGTGACAAACACGATCCTGCAATTGGTATCAGAGCCTTTTAGGCTCTTGATTGTGAGATCTTACCATCCTAATCAACCTGTTCTTCACTCCTCCTTATACCTCACTCAATGGCCCTCAAAAATCTGAAGTGGAGATGGGATAATGACCAAAGCACCATCATCACCCCTGAAAACTTCAGGTCCTGGAGCAGAAGAATGGAAGGCTTCATCAGATATCAAGACAGCAAAAATGGCAATCCATTGTCAATGGCCCGTATAAGCCAAAAGTAGCTGGTGGAAATGGTGCCATGATTGAGAAAGCTGTTGAAGATTATTCTGATGAAGACAGGAAGAAGCTTGACATTGACAGCAACACTATGATTGTTCTCATGACTACAATTCCAAACTCTATCATGGTGGGGTTTGAGCACTACCGGTCTTCCAAAGAACTGTTTGATGCGCTTGCTCAAATGTACTCAAGCTCAAATGACTCCAAGAAGGACTCATTGTAGCAGCAGTTCGAGAACTTCACCCATGTTGCTGGAGAGACTCTTAGCCAGCAATATTTTAGGTACATGGATCTCATTTCTTCCCTTCAATCTATGGGAATTGCTCATGAACTCAGAGACCTTAGAAGTTCATGAGTGCATTACCCAATGAGTGACATTTTACTATGTCTCTATCAAGAGAACAGAAAATCTGAATACAATCACCATGACCGAACTCTATGGGATCCTTGATGGATACCGTTTGGAAATGGAAAGTAAGAGGGGTCACTAGACAAGCAGACCCTTGAGTCTTCCTGCTAGCAACGCCTTAATGGTTGCTGAAGGCTCAGGATTCTCCCAGCCTCAACAATACCTGACTTACACCCAGCAGCCATCTTGTTCTTCTGGGCTATACATCACATTTCTTGAGACTCCATGGTCTCAACAAGCTCAGCAAAGCTCCTTTTAGGACAGTTGTGCTTTTGTCTCAGGAAGTGGACACTCAAGTGATTATCAATATTGCTTTGATGATCTAGAGTGTTTTAGCCCGGATGACGTGGAATACGCAGACATAGTCCAATGAATGGCTCTTCTAACCTACATAGCAAAGAAGTTCTTCAAGAGAACTGGAAGGCAATTTCCCCATAACCCAATCAACAACAATTTGGGTTTGACAAAACCAAGGCCAAATGTTACAACTGTAACCAACTTGGTCATTTTGCAAGGGAATGCAAGGCTCCCAAGTGCAACCCGGGAACCCCACAGGCCTCCACACATCCCTTAACACCAAAGCCCACCGAAAAGTTAACTGAAACAGCTGCAATGGCTCAAGAAGTAGACTGGAGCTTCATGGTATAGGATGTGACTCCTGCTTAAGCACTCATGGCCGGAACATATGAAAATAAGGTATATGAACATCTCTGTACTCCTGCCTGTATTGCTAAGGTTAAATTGTATCAGGACTACAATATGGAGATTAAATCTGATATTGAGTCTTTAAATGTTTTGAAATCTGACTTTAAAAGGGCTAAATCTGACTATCAAAGAAAAATTGAGGAGTCAGAGAAACTGTGTCCCTATTAAAACATGAACATACAATTATAAGACTCAGATAAAGGATTTAATATCCAAATTGACTGAGGCTCAAGCCCTGCTTGTCACAGCTGAGGCTCAAGCTAGGAAGTATGCTATTCCGAGCAAAACTTCCAAGCCATTCTTGCATCATCCTCTCACTCAAATTTGTTACCAAAACAAAGGAGGGTTGGGAACCAATGAAATTGCTCCACCACACTCTTATGAGTCTATAAGACAACTAATGTGGTACTGAAGAGCAAGAGGTTCCATCTGCTGACCCACCTTCTCATTAGTCAAAGAATGATACAACTATGGAGACCATCATAGGGAAGAACCAAGTAATCATACCCTCCCCTACCAATGATGATCAAACATTGACCACTAAATCCAGAAGAAGCAGAGGTAAGGCAGCCAGAAAAATTGCCAAGAAAGTGGTCGAGTCCAAGCTAAAGATAGACCCAAAGCAAAAAGGTATATTCGTCTCAGCTGGAGTCCAGGTGGTTGGAAACTCTGATTCAGGAAAGGGGTGTAGTACCAACACTCCTGTCCTACCAAAGGATCAGAAGTTAAAGGGAAAAGTTGCTGATGAAGATAAAAAGAACAAGAAATAGCAATCTTCAAATCCCTAAAAGGTTAACATTGCATGCATAATGTGTGGTCTGCAAAACCACATGGCCAAAGATTGTTATTACAATCCTGCTAGCACACATTATGCAAATAATGTTAAGAAGGAAGGAGTCAGGGAAGGTTTCTCGTTTGGACCATATCAAATGGTTCAAGTGATGAAAAAGGGAAAGCTTGTTTCCGAAGCAAGGCTGCTTTCGGAAGCAAATCCTCCTTCCGAAAGGAAAAAGGCTTCGGAAGCTAAAGCTGTCAAGACTCAGAAGAACAAAAGAGTCCCCTTGAAACCATCCTAGAAGAAGACTGCTTCGGAAGGAAAGGTGGTAAAGGCTTCTTCCGAAAATAAAGAAGCTTCGGAAGAATCCAAGTTACAAATGCTTCAACAAGCTTATCCTCCATGATCAAACAAGGGATGGAATGGAAGATCAAGGAAGATGCTGTAGCCAAACCTCTTCTTTAACGACATCCATTGAACCCCCATGCATAAATTTGGTTCAATTATGTCATTATCTTTGGAAGAACCCAAGACCAATAAAGCTTGGGTTTCCAATCAAAACTATCATCTCATCTTATGTGTAGGGACATCCATTTGACAAGAATAACAACATTTGGATTGTAGACAGTGGATGCTCCAGGCACATGACAGGGAACAGATCTCTCCTTCAACAATTTCAACATTATGATGGAGGTCTGTCTAGTTTGGAGGTGAGGCGGAGGATATATTTCTGGAAGAGGGAGTATATCCAATGGTATGTTAACCGTTGACAAAGTTAACTTTGTCAACAGCTTGAACCAACCTGTTAAGTGTTTAATTCTGTGATCAAAAGCACCAAATGCTTTTCATAGAACATGATGCATTATCCTCAAACCAGGGATGACAATTCCTCTGGAATTAGTGCTTCTTAGATCTCCCAGGAAAAGGGATATGTACAAGCTTGATATGAACAATGCTTCCCCAATGGGTGAAGTATCATGCTTTCTTTCCAAAGCTGATAGTGATGAGTCAACACTGTGGCATAAACGTATGTGTCATGTAATTTTAAGACAATGAATAAATTGGCTAAAGATAACTTGGTACATGGTTTGCCTAAAAATGAGTTTTTCTGCAAAGACAACTGTGTTGCATGCCTGAAAGGGAAACAACACAGGACATCTCATAAATCCAAATATGTTAACTCTATCACTACTCCATTGCACTTATTGCACATGGATCTTTTTGGTCCCACAAGTATAATGAGCATTGGAAGGAACCATATTGCCTTGTGATAGTGATGATTTTACAAGATTCACATGGGTATTTTTTAAGAACTAAAGATGAAATGTTACAACATTAAAATCTTTTATTCTAAAATAGAAAATTAAATTGATCACAAGGTTAAAACTATTATAAGTGATCAAGGGACTGAGTTTAAGAACTTCGTTCTGGACTCATTCTATAACTCAAAAGGGATTGCCAGACAATATAGTGCTCCCAGAACTCCTCAACAAAACGGTGTTGCTGAGAGGAGGAATAGACACTTATTGAGGCTGCTCGAACTATGTTAGCTGATTCAAAGCTACTCTAACATTCTGGGCAGAGACAGTCAGCACTACATGCTATGTGCAGAACAGAGTTCTTGTAGTTAAGCCCCATGGAAAAACCCCTTATGAGCTATGGAACAAGAGGCCATCGTGCATTGGCTTTCTAGGGTCCTTTGGCAGCAGGTGTACCATACTTAACACAAAGGACATTTAGCAAAATTTGCTAAAAAGTCGGATGATGCTATCTTTGTTGGATACTCTTCTAGCTCCAAAGCTTACAGAGTATACAACATTAAGAATCAACAATTTGAGGAGTCATCCAATATAGTTGTTAATGAGCACACTCTTGTGTTAGGGGGAATGGACCTGATCACATCTTTGATTTAGAATTGTTTCCAAACTATTCAACCCTCTTGTGAGAATGTTTTAGCTAGAATAGGTGCTCAAAATGATGCTGATGCTGCTGCTAATGATCAACTATTTGAGCTTCCCAGGCCTAGACCAAATTCTCCAAGTGCTGCAATACATCAAGCTTCCACTATTCACAGATCTGATAGTTTAACTATATCAAGGAATAGTGACGCTTCAACAAGTGAGTCACCTACTGAGCCTCAAAACTCATCAGGTGATCCATTACAACACCAGGCAGAAGGAGGTAGTATTTTGAAGAACAGACAACTGTTAATACTACTTCACAGCCAACTGTTGATGATGTTTCTCATTCATTCAATCAGTCCTCATTGAATGACTTTGAAACAACAGCTGGACAGAGTGTCTAGTTCCTAAGCAGAATATGTCTAACCTGGATCTATCTCTACAACTGGAAGTGATTCCTCGTCTTAGGATTCACCACACTCATCCAACTGAGACATCATAGGGAATGTCTCTGAGGGTGTGAGAACAAGAGGACAGACTACTCAAGGGAATGTCTATTTGTACTCATGCTTTCTATCTTAGATGGAACCCAAGAAGGTAGAAGATGCCTTGAAAGATAGTAGCTGGATTGAATCGATGCAAGAGGAGCTGCTTCAATTCAAGAGATAGAAGGTATGGAACCTATGTCCGCTACCATCTGGTCAAGTACCTATAGGCACCAAATGGGTTTTCAGAACAACAGAGATGATAGAGGCTTGATCATCAAGAATAAGGCAAGACTTGTGGTTCAAGGATACACTCAAGAGGAAGGAATCGATTATACTGATGTCTTTGCACCAGTTGCTAGACTTGAGGCAGTTAGGATCTTCCTTGCTTATGCTGCATCCAAGGACTTCATAGTATACTAACTTGATGTCAAGTGTGCTTTTCTATATGGGGATATAGATAGGGAAGTCTATGTATGCCAACCTCTAGGATTTGAAGATCCACAGCACCCCCACTATGTGTGCAAATTGGATAAAGCTCTATATGGGCTGCACCAAGCACCTAGGTTGTGGTATGAGACTCTGTCTCAATTTCTTCTGAAAAATGGCTATACTAGAGGTACCATTGATAAGAATCTCTTCATGAGAAAGTCTAGAAAGGACATTTTGCTCATACAAGTTTATGTTGATGACATCATATTTGGTTCCTCAAATGACCAAATGTGCAAGGACTTTGAGAGCATTATGAAGAAGAAGTTTGAGATGAGATCCATGGGAAAAATAGACTTTTTCCTTGGAATTCAGGTAAGCAACTGAAGGAAGGGTTCTTCATTAATCAATCTAAATATGTCTCTGACATCTTAGAAAGATTGAATTGAAGGATTACAAGCTTGCCAAGACACCCATACCCAGAAACCATAATCTTTGTCCTGACCTTGAGGGGGAGGATACTGATCAACATCAGTATAAGGCAAATATTGGCTCTCTGATGTATCTAACAACTAGCAGACCTGATATCATGTTTGCTACTTGCATTTGTGCAAGATATCAGGCTGCTCCAAAGGTGTCTCACCTAGCTGCTGTTAAGAGAATCCTCAGATACCTCAAAGGAGCACCTAAACTAGGTCTCTGGTATCCTAGAAACAAGGATTTCAATCTTTTTGGATACTCTAACAGTGACTATGGAGGCTGCAATATTGACAAGAAATCAATATCAGGAGGATGTCAATTTCTTGGTGGAAGGATCATCTCATGGCAATGCAAGAAACAATCCTGTGTCTCTACATCACCGCTAAAGCTGAATACATTACTACTGCTAGCTGTGTGTTCATCTGCTATGGATTCAATATCAGATGTAGACTATGGATTTAACTTTATGAGGACTCCTATCCATATTGACAACAACAGTACTATCTCCATTACTAAAAATCTGGTGAAGCATATTGACAACAACCATATTGACAACAACAGTGCTTTCTCCATTACTAAAAGTCCGGTGAAGCACTCTAAGACGAAGCACATTGACATCAGGTATCATTTCATTATAGACATTCATGAGAAAAATCTAATCAAGTTAATCAAAGTTGATTCAAATGAACAATATGCTGATCTTTACCAAAGCTTTTGATGAACAAAGGTTTAGTATCTCATAACAGCTATTGGGATGATAAACATTGATTAATCTGATCTCTTTTGAAAACCTTTTAATATGTAAGTCTTATGTCAATACAATTTAAGCCCTGTTACAAGAAATTCTCTCTAAAATTTTCTAAGTGTAAATTCCTTATGAAGAGAAATTAACTTTCGGAAGACATTCTCATATCTTCTGAAGCAAAATTTCTCAAAGGATAACTTTCTTCTTGGAAGTATTTTTGTCTCAGAAGAAGTGATTGATTGTATATCAGATCTACTTCCGAAACTTACAAATTCTCGGAAGCAACTCTAACCTTCGGAAGCAAAGTTTTGGCTTCGGAAGTAAGAATTGCCTTCGGAAGACAAGTTACCTTCGGAAATGTTTTACACTCGGAAGAGAGATTTCACTGTGTAACGTAAATTTCTTGGGCCCCACACTATAAAAAACAAAGATTTTGTTAATGATGTCGGATTATTTAACTGATTTTAACCTTACCGCCACTGTCATTTCATCCACTAAACCATCACATCACCTTATCCTAACCCCCATTACCGCCTTTCCATAATCTTTTAAATAATCTCGACTATTCAATTTCACTCTCTTGCAATTTTACTGCCCTAGAAATTTCTCCTACTCAACTTTACCCAGCTCAAATCATCCCCATTCACCTTTCCAAAATGGCCTTCAACCCTCAGCACAACCAAGTCGCACCTCTTGATTCTTCAAGAGATGTTGACTTCTCAGATATCATCTCCTTTCTAACCCAATCTTCTTACTTCACCGCTCTGACTGTAAACCCCAAAATTTACTCAAACCATATGTCTGAATTTTGGCAAATGGTCAGATTGAAACCCTAAATGGGGTTTGTGTCATTCAATCGAGCATCTGTGGCTAGGAGTTAGTCATTTCTGAAAAGATCATCAGGGAGCATCTAGAGCTTCATGATGAGGGCGCTCCAACGGAATTCCCCAAAGCAGATTTGGACAATTCTTATCTCCAAATGGGATATGGTGGAGACGCTAGCAGCTCAACTGTCTACAAATTTAACTTCTCATACAAATGGAAGTTCCTGCTACATATGGTCCTTCACTGCTTGTCGAATAAATCTAGGGGATGGGATCAAATCCCATATGAACTTGGGTGCCTAGTTCATGGGTTGGTGAAACTCCTCTGCTTCAACTATTCAAGATTTGTGCTGACTAACCTCATGGGAAATCTTCAAAAGGCACATTCTTCATGTATCCTAGGTTTCTCCAGCACATAATCAACTGCAAGCTAGACCAGATCAAGCTTGTCTATGAAACTGCCCTGACTGCTCTTCAAATGAGGCCGACCATCTTCAAGACTTTGAAGAGAGTGTCCATCAACTTCAAGGAAGAGATACTGCACTTCTTCTAGGTATGACTGAGCCAACAGCTCCTAGTGACATCCCTGTTAACCCCATAGGTGATGAACCCACACTAGCAACTACCCCCATTTTGCCAAATCTACCTTCTCCAACCATTACCTTTACTTATTAGAGACATCCCAAACGAACCCTTGTTCAATCTTCTCTGATTGAACAAGCTCCTCATGTTCTAACCAAAAAGGCTAGAGTGGAACAAAGGGCTCCTACTCAGCCTGAGGTCCAACCATCCTTCACAATTGACCTCAATATGGGTCTTGAGTCTCCTCAGTCTCAGACCCATGAGCCCACAACCCAAGCTGAAAGCCCTCAGGGTGAGTCTCCATACTCCCCTGAGCAGCCAAAAAGGGACAACCCTATCACAGGCTCAATGCCTTTAGATATGATCAAAGTCCCGGGTCATTAGGTTTCACTTCCATATCCTTTATGACCTTTTAATTGGAACTGATGAAGAGATTATGTCTCTTAAGGGCAATGAAGTTGATCCACAACACCCTCTCAAGGATCAACAGAGCCCAGAGAGACCTCTTATCTCTAACCCACATCAGCAAAACTTTACTGAGGCGAGTCCTACTGATGTGGAGGGGACTCATGTAGATTCAGCTGCCACTACTAAAGGATTTTCAATGGATCCTCAGGACAGTGGTAACATCACTGAGACTGAATCTACGACAACCATGCCCTTTGATGACTTTGAAAGAGACATCTTTGAGCAAGGGAAACCAGGGTGCCCAGAAGCCATATCTGGTGGTGAGGATGAACATACAAGGTATGTTACCTCATTTCCCCGTGATTCTTCACAAGAAGATGAGGGAAGAATGCAACTTACCATCCAAGACCTACTTTCTAAAGTCTCAAATCTTGAGTCCAAGGTTAAGACTTTAGAGGATAGGTCTGCCACTCAGCAACTCGAGATTGAAACCCTCAAAGCCAAACTAGATGAGAAACAGATTGAGAGGTATGTTAGGCATGTACCAATTCAGGTCTCCTTGACTTCTTCCTCTAGCTCATCAAGCTCTCAGGATGATGCTACCAAAAAGGGGGAGAGTGTTCAGAGACAAAGTCCAAGACAAGAGGAAACCCAAAGTCAAGCTCTCACTTCCTTGAGATCAAAATATCCTGTGCAACAAGCTTCAATCTTCCCTTAGCCTCCTCCAGTTGTTATTCAAGTGGATCAAAGGATGCTCCAAGATCTCAATAGGTTCTTTAACAAGTTCCTGTTGGAATCTCTCATAGAACAGCCAAGCCCTGATATGTCTGTGATCTACTTCGGAGCTCAAGAGCTTCGGAGGTTAAATGCACCTTCTACCACTATTGAGGAAGTTGGTCAACCTAAGGTCCTAGTGGAACCTAAGATTAACTTCGAAGGGGAAACAAGGACTGAAGGCCCAGCAACTGAAACTGTTGGGACAGATAGTGCATTTTCACAGACTTCCGAAGCACAGTTCACAGCCTTGGAAGAACAAGTTCAAACTTCCGAAGCTGAGATTGCTGTTGCGGAAGGACTATTCTCATTATCCGATGATCTAATAGTCACAGATGCAATCCTAGAACTCGCATCTGAGGTTAATAGGGAGGATTTTCTCACTCAACCTTTAGCTGCAACATCTGCATTATCTCCAGCTCCCATCCTACTATCAACCTGAATCTTCTATCCAAGAACCCCCAAAGTCTAGTACTTCTGAAAACATCAAAGGAAAGAGGAAGATGACTTCAGAAGAGCTTCAGGAGGAAGAAAGGTTGAAGAAACTCAAAAGAAAAGGTGGGCTGACAACTGGAAAACTATTAGCTGCAAGTACCAAAGCAGCTGCAGCCAACCAGGAGGCAGCCAACAACCGAAAAAGGGTAGAGATCATCGATAGACTTGTCAGTCTAGAAGCTGCAACTGAGGATGTACTCCTGCTACCATTAGAGAAGCTAATAGAGCTGGAAAACACAACCTTGCTTCTAAAACAGCAAAAAGAAGAAGCTGTAAGGCTGGCCTTGGAAGAAGAAAGGGCGAGGAAGGAAAGAGAAGCTGATCTACAGCTCAGGAGGGAAAGGATAACTTTCCTAACCTCCAGAGGCTTCTCTCAAGAAGAATGATCTCCACATAACAATGATACGATCTTATAGTTCTTCAACAAAGAGCAAGATCAAATGGAGAAAGAGAGAAAGAGAGCTGAAAGGGAAAAGCTTTTACAGAAGAAGAAGAAGGAAGAGGAAGCTGGACTGACTGCTGCCAAGAAAATAAGTGAGAAAGCCTGGATGAAGAGCTATCTCAGAGCTCATGGCTTCTCTGGCAGGCAAGTGGGTCCTATGTCAGAAAAGACTCTCCAGCGACATGTCAGTGACATTAAAGCTGATATTCGCGCGGGGAAGAGGAAGGAGATGTACAGAAGGGGATAGGGGATGACCTTCAAAGCAACCACTCAACCCAAACTCCAAACCCAACCACAACCTGAAACCATACCCTTCTCACTCCCCATCAAAACCGAACCAACCACTGAACCATACACCCCTGAACCTACACCATCACTCCTACCAACTCCTTCACCTCAACCACCTAAACTTCCCATCCTCCAACCCAAAACTCTAGCCAGAACCCAAACACCTCAACCTACCTATCAACCCATTGAACCATCCCCTCAGCCTTCTAAACATCTCTCCTTAGAAGAATTCAAAGCAGTCAAGACAAAGCTCATAAAATGCACAACTCTGAGCGATGTCTCATGTGAGGAGGATTCTGTCAAATTGACCTATGTTGACGGATCCTCAAGTTCCCTCACTAGAGTTCAATTTGTTGATCTGCCCAGAGGAACATTGGACCAAGCTGCAAATCTCCTTGGCCTCAATTCAGACACTTTGAATGAGGAAGAAAAGAAGTTAAGGAGAGGCTGGGACTCTACTGGATACCAAGAAAAGCGACAGGGTGCCAAGACTACTTCTTGCACCTAGAAAGAAGATCATCCGTGGAGGTTCGAAGACTCTTCTCACAACTTTGTTGTTGAAAGAGAGGATGGAGAGCTCAACAGACTGAGTGCCTCATCTCTGCTACACTTAAGCAGATTTGATATTGCTGAGTTAGCAGAAAAGACATTCTCCAACCCCTCAAACTTTGATGTAGCTGCCCATATCAAAAATCATCTAGGCAGCCTTCATATGGCCGAGCTAACTGCTAGAAGCAAGGTTAACGCAGATTTGAAATTGAGAGAGGAGGAGGAAAGGAAAGGATCAGCAACCAAGGCAAAGCCTTTTTACAAATGGTTGAAGGTCCTGAACTAGAATCCATAGTTAGATGGGAGTATGACTATAACACGTGTCAACTAACTCTTTTCAGTGGGCACAACAAAGGCACATGTCATTCAGAGTGATAGACTGGATCTCCTATCCACCAATGACTTGTACAAGCTTCTCAGCACCAATTTCGGGAAGAACAAAGAGACAGACAAATATCTTTTGTCCCTGGTGCTGAAAGCTTTGAGAAGCAGGAATAAGTGAGGTTTTGGTAGCATCAGCCTGGGGGGAGTTTGTTAGATCTAGAAAGGCTGGTGCAACCAAAACCAAGTCACTTAAAAGATTTTGGTACAACTAATAAAGGACTTCCGAAGCCAAGTGTGGAACTTCCGAAGGAAAAAGGAGATCTTCCGAAGACAAAGTGTAAAGCTTACTTCCGAAGGAAATGTTCCAACTTCCGAAGACAAAGAACTTACTTCCGAAGTTCAAGACTTACAAAGAAAGATCTGAAGTCAACTTCCAAAGTACAGAAGTCCTCAAGCCTCGGAAGTATAGAAGCCTCTTCTGAAGTATAAGTGGGTTCGGAAGAACTTGTTCTTCCGAAGCCAACTTACCTTCGGAAAACACTGCTATTATCCAGTGGACATAAGTATGGCCTTCCTGACACTCCGCTGCAAATCTCTGATGATACTGCATGGCGTTTTCTCAAAAGCCATGCAGTTGACCATACTTAAATCCACTGTTTACCTTTTTATGTTAGTATAGTGGCCATCTTTAGTTGGTGACAAAAGGTAAGTTATGAACATGTCATGACTACCATATCTTAGATAATACTTTATCTAAGATACCTTAACTTAGCATTGTAGTATATGCTTTAGTCTTAGGTTTCCAGCTGGTATCAAAGTATATCTGGCTGTAGGATCTAGTATATATAGTCTCTCATTGTAACTCATGTATCATGCTTGTAAGAGTCTTGTAATATCTTGAGTTGAGAAATAATATACAAGTGCCTTGAAAATTCTTTGTGGGTTCAATACTTATTATATTATTATCAACTCTTGTGAAGACTTTATTTCATCTGAACTGAGTGTTTGTATAAGCGAGTTTAGAGAAATACAAGTGTTTCTGTGACAAACCGATCCTGCATATATGTGTGTTGATTATGTATGTTTGCAGGTAAAACATTATAATTGGTGTGTTGGACCAAAAACCAATGAGCCGGATCAGAAAAACCTTAAGTCCCACAGACGTCACAACAACTGCTGAAGTCCACAACAGCTGAAGACACAAGTGCTGAAGACAAAGTCTGAAGACACAAGTGCTGAAGACAAGTCTAAGACAAGGCTGAAGACAAAGTCTGAAGACACAAGTGCTGAAGACAAAGTCTGAAGACAAGTGCTGAAGACAAAGTCTGAAGACACAAGTGCTGAAGACAAAGTCTGAAGACACAAGTGCTGAAGACAAAGTCTGAAGACAAGTGCTGAAGACCAAGTATCAGTCGTTGTCACAACAGCTGAAGAGGTCTTCTTCAGTAGTTGTGATGGTTTTATTTCAGTAGTTTTATGTTTTTCCTTTCAGTAGTTTTGTAAAACGACTGAAGAGCTTGTTCTTCAGTCGTTGTAGTTTCAGTAGTTTCGTATCAGTAGTTTTATGTTTTATACTTAGCACTCTGATATGTTCTCAGTAGTTGTGAACATTTCAATAGTTTGTTAAGTTTTAGTTATTTTTGTAACAAATCTGCCAGATGTCACTATCCCGTGATATCAGCAGTGATTGCACTCTATATAAGGAGTGTCAACCTAATTGTAATAAGTGAATGATTGAGCAAAAACATTTGATATTATTGAAACATTCCTTTTCACAGAAATATATTCTCTCTTTACAACCGTATTTGTTCTTAATGCATACAAATATCAAATTCTTGCTATAATTTGTCTAATTCTTGTTCTTATTCCGCTGCGTTACACTCTAATCCATCAAACTTGAGATCACTGATCCTGTTAAATGGTATCAGAGCAGGTTCATCATTGATCGATCTAATAATTGATCATTGAAACTGCTATCCAAGATCCAAGTTTGATTGAATTAGCATTTTTGCAAGAAACGGTTATAGAGATTGAATTTTCTATGTTTTTGGTCATTCATCCTGAGATTTATTCTTGGTTTTCATTGAGTCTGTTGTGGTCTGTGTAAAATCTTTTAAAAGCTTGAATTAAATTGTATTTGGACCTAAAATGACTACTCCTTCCAATGATCCTCACAATACTGGTTCCTCAACCAAGCCTCCAATGCTAGTTAGGAATGATTACAACATATGGCAACGACGAATGCTCCATCACCTGTCTGTTAACAGCTCAGGTTGTTGGACATCAGTGGTACATGGTCCACACAAGCCTATGGTGAATAACCCGGAAACCAATCAAATGGTTCCGAAGAGGAGGGAGAAATACTCAGATGAGGATAAGAAATTGTTTGAGATTGATGCAAAAGCCCATGGAATTCTGGCCATGGCACTGCCCAATGAAATCTATTCTGGGCTAATGCATTATGAAACTGCCCATGACCTCTGGAATGCCTTGAAAGAACAATTTGTAGGAACAGATGAGGTCTTGGAAAATAATAGAGAAATCCTTACCCAACAATATGAGACATTCTCTCATAGGAAGGGTGAGACACTGACTCAACAGTTTGAGCGGTTCTCTTGTTGATCTCTGAATTAAAAATGGTTAAACATGAGTACACAAATAGCCAGATGAATAACAGATTTCTCAGATCACTGCCTGAGAGATGGGACACATATACTATTGTCCTACGCTCCAGTGAAAATTTGGACAAACTATCTCTCACCTAACTCCATGGGAAATTGCTCACATTTGAGAGAGAGATAAAGAACAGAAACGAAAATTGTCATCATCTGGAAAGCTCACTGATGATTTTGTACCAGGAAACACTGCCTTGGTAAGTCATGAGTCAGAGTATGCAGGATCAGAATGCCACTATGATGAGCATATTGATTTCACCTTAATAGTTCTAATCATGCCTTTGTGAGTGTTGATTGTCACTCTGGTAATAATAGTAACAATCTATGCTTTATCATGGATGATTTGAAGGGCATTGCTGATGATGATTTAGAAGAGATGGATATTTTGAGCCAAATGGACTTGATCAATATCAGATCTCAGAAATTCTACAAGAGAACTGGCAGGAAATTTCCTGGACTCTCTGACAAAACCAAAGTCGGTTTTGATAAGAGCAAGTTGAAGTATCACAAATGCCACAGGCTTGGACACTTTGCAAGAGAGTGTAGATCAACTGGATCTAACACTTCTGCACCCTTTTTGACTTTTCCAAATAACAATTCACAATTCAAAGGGCAACATTCTGCTGGTTCTAGTCATTCATCACACCCTCAATCTCCTGCATATTTTGTTCCTCAGGGTCAAATGCCATATCCTTATCCCTGCTATTATATGCCACAGTCAAATCAAGCTCAAGCTCCTATAGTACCACAATCTCATGCACTACTAGAACCTCAACCATCTCCATCTCAATCACAACCTCATCACAGCTTCTTCACACCTGGAGTCATTGACTGGAGTAGCTTACCTGATAACTTGTCTGGTCACACTGAGCAATACTATGCTGGTGCTAGTCAACATGGTGTGTGAACACCCTTTTGGAAATCTTGCTCTCATGGCCCTGGAGTCTACTGAGGGTTCCTGTTCAAATGCATCATCTTCACAGGTAACTCAGGTATCTTCAGAGGCTAAAGCCAAGTTATTTTCTGAATCATGCATAGCTGCCTTTGTCTCTATTAGAGAGGCAAATGTAGCATTAATAAATCAAAAACTTGAGCTTGAGAAAACCATTTTCAAAAGAAAAGCTGAGTATGAGTCTGCCCTTAACATAAAAGTGATGAGATTTATAAGCTTAAATGCCAATTAAATGATGAAAAGGCCAAGCTAGAGGTTATTCTGGAAGACCACAGGAGTCTCAAAGAAAAACTTGCAGTGACCCAAGTTGAGTGTGAATGCTGGGTCTCATCATGCAAGGGATTTGAAATGCTTCTTAGCAAGCAAACTGCTTCAAATGTGAAGTTTGGCATTGGTTACAACCATACTGCTCCACCAACAGACTTTACTCCTAACTCTATAGTTAAGTCTGAAAGTGAAAGCAATCTCCAAACCACATTATCGTGTGATTCATTCTCCAATGATAATCTAAGATCAGAGAATGAAACCAGTGTTAAGATCTCAACAAATAAATTGACTGATGGTCTAACTACTGAGACTCATATGAAGCTGAGTACTCTGATGTTGTTCCTCACTGTACCCCAAGTACTGAAAGAGACACAACATCTGAAAAGCATTTCAAATCAGTTGAAATACAAGGACTAACAACTGCTGAGGAATCCATCAAACAGTCTATTAGGACGGATGGAAAATAGTTGAATTACCAGTCTTCAGCTGTTACAAATCCTTTAGTACCTAGTACTGATAGGAGGAAAGTACTGAAGATCACACCTTCAGTAGTTTCCACTTCAGTAGTAGAGATGTCCAAGATGAAGAATAAACCATGTGAAATTTGCGGTAAATTCAATCATCTATCTGATGAATGTGGTACAAAAAGGGTTTAAAGCTCCAAAGGGATGAGCTCATTAAACTAGAAATAAATAAAATGAAAACTGAGTTTGAGACCAAGTTTGTACCACAATCATCTCAACCTGATAACCCAAGTCCTTACCCAAATCCACAAAGAAGGATGCAGTTTATCAGAAGATAGCTGATATTGTTCCTCATGATAAACATAAGACTAAGTCTGTGAAGTCTAAGAAGGAGGAAATGGTGGGTCACAGGAACTCATCAAAAACAAGCTCTGGAGTGTCAAATGAACTGAAAGCTCGAGCTTCAAATCAGACACAGCTTGTTATGATGGTTCAGCATCTGTTGGGGAGAGTTAACCAACTTGAAGCCCATGTGATCAAACCACTGGAGAGGAATTCCAGGTCCAAATCTACTTCAGCACCATCTCCATCTTCATCAGCTGTTAATCATGAGAAACCAGCTATGGTTAAATCTGTTGATAAAGTCAGTCCCAAAACCAAAAAGGTTTGGGTCTCCAAAGCTAACTAGTTTCTTGTGATTGTGCAGGGTTCTTCAGCATGCCAAAGAAGCATCTGGTATATGGACAGTGGAGGATCCATGCACATGACTGGGAGCAGCTCTCTTCTTCATGATTACTCTCAGGGAAAGAAGGGATTTGTCTCATTTGGAAATGATGCTAAAGGTTACATCATTGGAAAGGGATTTGTGTCTAATGGAGATATTAGATTTGATGATGTCAACCATGTGGAGAATCTCAAATACAATCTGTTGAGTGTTAGTCAGATGTGTGACAAAGGACATGTCGCTCTTTTCACAAGCCAGAACTGTAGGATTCTGTCTTCCAAGATCTGAGATTGATTGACAAAGTACTGGATGATAATACTCTCCTGAAGGCTAACAGATAGGAAGAGTATATGCCTTGGATCTGTCAAAGAAAATTGAGTTAAGAGGCCATCCATGCTTGTTCTCCAAGGCCTCTCTCCAAGAATCTAAACTGTGGCATAGAAGGCTGGGTCATGTTAATCTCAAAACATGAATTAGCTGATCCACATGATTAGCTGATCCACTGCATGCTTAAAAGGGAAACAACATAAAGTTTCATTCCAACCATAGAAGAGTCCAAGTCTAATGCCTGCTTACAACTACTGCACATGGATCTTTTTGGTCCTGTGAAGGTAATGAGTATGGCAAAGAAGAAATACTGTCTGGTAATTGTGGATGATTACACTAGATATGTATGGACCTTCTTCTTGCATTCAAGGATGAGGCTGCTTAGTCCATTATGAACTTTGTGTTACACGTGAGAAGCAGTATTCCCTACCAGTTAAGTGTGAGGAGTGACAATGACTGAATTCAGAAACCACACTCTTGATGAGTTTTACTTGTCAAAGGAATCAAGAGGAAGTATAGCATCCCAAGGACTCCAGAGCAAAATGGAGTAGTGGAGAGAAAGAACAGGACCCTCATTGAAGCTGCAAGGTCCATGTTGGCTGATTCTGGTCTGCCACTGACCTTTTGGGCTGAAGCTGTCCATACAGCCTGCTATGTACAGAATAGAGCCTTAGTAAATCAGAGGTTGATGAAAACTCCTTATGAAGTTTACATCATTTAGCCCCTTTGATTTCATTCTTTAGAGCATTTGGGTGTCCCTGTTACATTCTCAACATAAAGGATCAACTCCAAAAGTTTGATTCTAAGGTGGATGCAGGGTATTTTGTTGGGTATTCATCCACCTGGAAGGCTTATAGAGTATTCAACTGTCGGACAAAGATAGTTGAAGAAACCTTGCATGTGAAGTTCAATGAATCCCCTAAGGATACAATTCCACAAAACCCTGTGGAGTTGTTTGATCTGGACATTATGCAATATGTTCCTTATCAACCACCTGCTGTTGCAGATCATATGAATCCATCATCTTCTGTAGCTAGTCATCCATCTGGTGTTACTGATGATGATGATGATATCAGTAATCACCTTTTCAAGTTTAGTGATCAACTGCCTGATTCAGCTAGACCATGTTCCTGTAGCTTCAGTAGCACAATCGACAACAAATGCTGATGAGATTTCTACAACTTCAACTTCCTTTGAATTACCATCTACTGATTGGTTTCAAGGAATGCTTCACCATCACCATCTGTTGCTGCTGAGCCTGCTATAAACACTTGCACAGATCTTATTGTGTACCAAGATCTGAAGAATCACCCTATGTCTCAAATCATTGGTGATATCAATGCTGGCGTTTCAACAAGAAGTCAATTGTCAAATTTCTGCTTCTATGCTCTCTTCATTAGTCAGCAAGAGCCAAAGAACTATCACATTGCCTTAAGGGACAATGGATGGGTTGAAGCCATGCAGCTTGAGCTTCTTCAGTTCAAGAAACAGCAAGTGTGGGACTGGTTCCTCTACCTCAAGGTAAGTGTGCAATAGGCACTAAATGGGTGTTTAGGAACAAAACTTGAAAATGGCTTATTGTTAAGAACAAGGCCAGACTGGTTGTACAGGGGTTTTCACAAGAGGAAGGTATTGATTATAATGAAACCTTTGCCCCTGTAGCCAGACTGGAAGCAATTCGATTGTTTTTAGCTTATGCTGCTTATCACGACCTTAAAGTTTTTCAAATGGATGTCAAAAGTGCATTTTTGTATGGGAAAATTAAAGAAGAGGTTTATGTATGTCAACCGCCAGGTTTTGAGGACAATAAACATCCTAATTGGGTGTATAAGCTTGATAAGGCTCTCTATGGGTTGAAACAAGCTCCTAGAGCCTGGTATGAGACATTATCAAACTTTCTTCTGGAAAATAATTTCACTAGAGGCTCCATAGATAAGACTTTATTCATTAAGAAAGCTGGGCAGCATAATCTACTTGTTCAAATTTATGTAGATGATATTATTTTTGCATCCTCTGATCCACAGTTGTGTGATGCCTTTACAAAGTTGATGAAACAGAAGTTTGAAATGAGTGCCATGCGAGAATTACAGTTCTTTCTGGGTTTGCAAATCAAACAAAAGGCTGATGGAATTTTAATTCATCAGTCCAAATACACAAAAGATCTTTTGGAAAAGTTTGATTTACAAAAGTGTAAGCCCTGTTCTACTCCCATGTGCAACACCACACAACTGGATACAGATCAGAAAGGTAAAGTGGTTGATGAAGCACTTTACAGATGTATGATTGGGTCCTTGATGTACTTAACAGCTTCTAGACCAGATATTATGTTTGCTACATGTGTTTGTGCTAGATTTCAGGCTGCACCTAAGGAGTCTCATTTGATTGCAGTCAAGAGGATCTTTAGATATTTGCAAGGCACTCCATCTCTAGGTTTATGGTATTCTACTAGACATTCTGGTAAATTAGTTGCTTTTTCTGACAGTGACTATGCAGGGTGTAAGTTGACAAGAAAGTCCACTTTGGGAGGATGCCAATTCTTAGGCAACTGCTTGATTTCTTGGCAGAGTAAGAAGCAGACCTCAGTGCTACATCAACTGCTGAAGCAGAGTACATTGCTGCTGCAAGCTGTACATCTCAGGCACTCTGGCTTCAAAACCAATTATTGGATTATGGCATAACAGAGACTAAGACCCCATTGTTAATGGACAGCTCTTCAGCTCTTTGTATTGTCAAGAATCCTGTCCAGCACTCTAGGACTAAACATATTGAAATCAGACACCATTTTATTAGAGATTGTTTTGAAAAAGTCTGATTGATCCAAAATTTGTTCCTAGTGCTGATGAGCTTGCAGATATTTTCACTAAGCCCTTGGATAGCACAACTTTCCAAAACCTAGTGTTAAGGCTTGGTATGCTGCAGCTAGAATAAGTGACAACTACTGGTGATCTCAGCTCACAAGTACTGATGATCATTAGTTTATCATTGTCATATATATAAGTACTGATGTTATTTCTCTCCGAAGTTTTCTTTAAACTACTAGAGCTTAACTTCTCAGTACTCAGGTACTTTATTTGTTAAAACAATTGATGTAGTTACAACACTGATGTAGCTACAACTACTGTTGTCAGAAATACAAATACGTACTGATGTCCTATGAAACATCTGAAAACAGATAAAACGTCTGATGAGTACGTGTTAAGGACAGTATGAAACAGCTGAAAAGCAATGAATTGACGACAACTACTGATGAGCCTTTTTGTCTTCAGTAGTTTCCCAACTGCTGTTTCTTTCTAAACAACTGAAGCAAAACCATGTCTTCAGTAATTTCACAACTACTGATGACTAACACCAAGTCTTCAGTTGTTTACAACAACTGATGGTAAAACCAAGTCTTCAGTAGTTTCCCACTACTGATGACTAATACCAAGTCCTCAGTTGTTTCATCACCTGAAGTCAAAACTGTCTTCAGTAGTTTTATAACTACTGATGACTAAATCTTCAGTAGTTTTATAACTACTGATGACTAAATCAGAGACTTCAGCTGTTTCAACGTCTAACGGTTAAAACCAAGTCTTCAGTTGTTTTATAACACTGCTGATCACACCAATACGGTCAGTCATTCCAAACCTCTGAAAGTTAATACCACATCATCAGTAGTTTCAACAACTGATGACTAACACCAAAACCTTCAGTAGTTTTCTATCCCTACCCTTTAAATACCTTATCCCACCTTCAGAGTTTTTACTTTCTTCCCCTCTCAAACCTAACGTTCAAAAACTCTGTAACCTCTCTTCCTCGATGGCGACCATGCAACTAAAACCTCGACACAACTGTGTCGCACATCTCACAAAATCGCCATACTGGACCAAGTTTCACAACGCCATTGATTTAATGGTTCAGTCACCTTACAAAACGGCTTTTTCCGTTAAATCCCACCATATATGTCGAATCTCTTAACCAATTCTGGACAAACGTCACTCTTGTCTCTGAGGAGAATGACACGGAGTCTCTTCAATCGTTTGTCCATCGTCAAAAAGTGGTCATTACTCCAGACATTCTTCGCAAACCCTCAATCTGGATGATGCCACTTTCCCAACTGGTTATCCAAAGGGCACAATCGATCAATCATTTGCCCAGCATGGATACCAGGGTAACCTGAGTGCATCTACCATATTGAAGAAACATTTCCAGGATGCCGAACGTCTCATCTTTCACCTGGTAAATGTCTGCCTTGCCCCAAGACTTCATCATGGGATCAAATGTCCACAAGGTGGCAACAGGTAATGTACTCCATCCTTGAGCACAACCTTTAAATTTTTCTGAAATACTATTTTTAGAGCTCAAGGATATGGCCCAAAAACAACTTGCTAACCGTTGGATATTATATCCTCGGTTCATAATGGCCATAATTGAAAACCAGCTTCAAGCTGAGGGACTTGTTGGCCTGGGTGTCCCTGCTACGGCTGTATTGCCTGAAGTATACTCCCGGCACAACTCTGACCAATCACTAAAATGGCTGCCAAGCTGCGCAAACCCACGCAGCTGGAACCCACAGCCACCACCTCCAAATCCAAAGTCCCCACCAAATCCACTAAAAAGAAGACAAAAAAGGCTACTCAGGAAATGAGTCCCCTGAGGATGCCCCTGCAACACAAACGCAGGCTATATCCACTGGTTATAACCCCTAGTGGATACAAGGACTTCACCAGCCACAGCCGCTCAGGATTCCTCTCAAAAGGAGCCTGCAGCAACCAAAGAAGGGGTACCCACTATCTGGGATCTTCCTCATTTGAGGAGATTGCCATTGAAGAACACCATTCTCCCCAGGTGCATACTGCTTTTACCCCATCTCCCACTGCAACCGCCCCACAAAGTCCTACTCTCATTATTGCAAACGTGCTGACTCAGCTGCATGCCTCTCCTCCTCCCCAACAAACACCAACAAAGGGGAAAACCACAGCAATTAAGGAAGAGGATCAACATGCTTCTGACAGCCCACAGCACGAGGGTTTAACTGTTCTATCTCCTGGTGTGGATATGGAGACCAGAACATCTGGTGAGGCTGCCACCTCTTCTGAATCAGCACATGATCAGACTGAGGCTGGTAACATAGCTAAGACCTCACCAGAGGCAACAGCTGATGAAGGACATCGTCCTGAGGCTGGAAGTCCCCAGTTCCAAGAAAAAGGGGCACATGCTAAAACTGGTCTACACCCAGTGCATGTACATCCTGCTACAAGCAGGAGGTCAGGTGATTCAGCATCTGCTGATGATGACCTGGGCTTCTTTTATGATGTTCTGGCCCAGAACACAATTCTTGAGGAAGAAGTTAGTAGACTACAAAGACTACTTGACCAATTCTCTCAACAAGCAAGTCCATCTGCCACCAACATAAACCCACAGATGGCACCTTCACCTGAAGGTCTCCCACACACTCAGCCACTCAAAACTTCCGAGCCACCAGCTTCTATTTCTGGCACTGCATCTCAGGGACAGAACCCCTCTGAGCAAACAACTGCTATCCTTCAGCAATCCCTACCTCTCATCACCCCAATGATCACAGACATTGTGATCAAAACCATGGATGAGAGGCTTCCCTCAATCATACAACCCCTGGTGGAGGAGATTGTGAGCACAAGGCTTTCTGCTACTCAAACCCTTGCAACCAATGCAACCAAAAAGGGGGAGAGTCAGTCAGTGAAAGCAAAGAGGAAGAGCATAGAGGGGAAGAAAGAAAAGGAGACTGAGAAGGAAGAGGAGTCTGTGAAGGGAGCTGACATTGATCAAGTGGTGAAAGTCACAAAGACTTTCATGTCACATATAAGAAGAGGAAGGTTGAAGGAAAAGAAAAAGAACTCGAACTCGATGAGATGATCAAAATGGCGGATGCTACACACAGTAAATCAATGGACTCCATTATTGATCAACTGTATAGACAGGGGTTCGATACTGCACAGCTTGACTCAGAGATTAGGAGACTTGAAGTTGAAGAAATTAATTCAAGATGGGCTAGTTATGATGCACTAGAAAGAGAAAGACTAGAGATCATGATCAGATTCATTGCAAAGTACCTTGGGAGATCATTGATCGAGATTAAGTCATGGACCAGGGACAGTATCTTGGCAATAACCACCAAGATCTGTTCGTCTGAAGCATACACTAAGGGATTGGTGATTGAAGCACTAAATGAGGCAGGTGCTGGGAACAGAAAAGAACTAGCAAAACACTCAAAAGCCTCACTCACTACAAGTATGCTAGAACAACCTGCAAAACCTCCCACTTCAAAATCACCACTACCACAACCCACTAAACCAGTTCCTTCACCCTCAAAACCAACAGCCAATGATGCACCCAAGAAGAAGAAGAGAAGGGTGTTGAGGCTAGAAGAAGAAGAAGAAGAGGATGATGAGGAAGAAGATAGGCTGCCTCTTTTTGCAGTCCTAACTTTGCCTAAGCCAAACCTATGCCTATCACTCCCACCTCACAGATGGAAGCTGTAAGAGTAAAGATAGAAGAAGAACAACAGCAAAAGCTTCATGATGATGAGATGCTAAAAAGCATAGACAAAACTTATGCTGCTTCTTCATCAATAATCAGTATGAAGAAAGAAGCTCTGAGATTATACACCCTTGCTAACACATTTCAATATCAAAAGGAAAAGGTGAGAATATGGCCTGATACTAGGGTGGCTCATAGAATTGTGAAGAAAGACATTCCTTCGAGATACAAGGGCCAAGTAAAAAGGATCGTAGATGAAGAGATCACAGTGGTCCTTGTAGTATCACCCTGGGAAATTGTAGAAGATTTCAAGAAGGCCTATGAAACTAAACAGCCACCCAAAAGATGTTAGAGAACAGAGTAATTAAAAAGGGGTTAGTCTACAAGAGGCTTGAGAACTTCAAACAAAATGAGCTCAGTCTGTTACTTGAAGGGACTCACCCAGATGAGTTTGCATACAGACAGATCACAACAGTTGAGCTCAAAAATAGCAAACAGGCTAAGTACATTTCAGAGTTGTATGGGCGTGAAGGACTGTTTGATGGTGGAGCTGAAAATCTTACCATGGAAGAACAAATTATGTTTCTCAGAGCATACACTAGAGAATCCTACAGGCTTATACATGGGAAGTAGATTTCATGGATAGGACCACAGCCATGTGTCCAGTTCCCCAAAGTCAGGGCTCCTATCCATACTATGCCAACCAAATTTCAAAATCTATTCCCAGGCCAGTGCTTAATTGGGTCATCTTCTTAGCTGATCAAGAAGGAAAAAGACCAATCTTATTGCCAACAATAAGTGGGACCTCAATAAAGTTAAGGTTTTGGCTGCATTGGTTCAGGGGGAGTTTGTTGGACCAAAAGAACCAATGAGCCGGATCAGAAAAACCTTAAGTCCCATAGACGTCACAACAACTGCTGAAGTCCACAACAGCTGAAGAAAAAGTCTGAAGACACAAGTGCTGAAGACAAAGTCTGAAGACACAAGTGCTGAAGACAAAGTCTGAAGACACAAGTGCTGAAGACAAAGTCTGAAGACACAAGTGCTGAAGACAATGTCTGAAGACACAAGTGCTGAAGACAAAGTCTGAAGACAAGTGCTGAAGACAAAGTCTGAAGACACAAGTGCTGAAGACAAAGTCTGAAGACACAGTGCTGAAGACAAAGTCTGAAGACAAGTGCTGAAGACCAAGTATCAGTCATTGTCACAACAGCTGAAGAGGTCTTCTTCAGTAGTTGTGACGGTTTTCTTTCAGTAGTTTTATGTTTTTCCTTTCAGTAGTTTTGTAAAACGACTGAAGAGCTTGTTCTTCAGTCATTGTAGTTTCAGTAGTTTCGTATCAGTAGTTTTATGTTTTATACTTAGCACTCTGATATGTTCTCAGTAGTTGTGAACATTTCAGTAGTTTGTTAAGTTTTAGTTATTTTTGTAACAAATCTGCCAGATGTCACTATCCCGTGATATCAGTAGTGATTGCACTCTATATAAGGAGTGTCAACCTAATTGTAATAAGTGAATGATTGAGCAGAAACATTTGATATTATTGAAACATTCCTTTTCACAGAAATATATTCTCTCTTTACAACCGTATTTGTTCTTAATGCATACGAATATCAAATTCTTGCTAAAATTTGTCTAATTCTTGTTCTTATTCCGCTGCGTTACACTCTAATCCATCAAACTTGAGATCACTGATCCTGTCATGGTGAATTTCTGAAATTGACCGAGTGTATGAAACATCTACAGATGAACATTTTGTTCTTCCGTGGATATATTTCTTACAAGTAAAATACATCCGAAGATCTTCTGCGGATGAACAACTTGATCTGAGGAACAAGTGCTTTGGAAGAGCAGGATTCCCTTGGAAGAACAAGTGCTTCAGAAGAAGAGGATTCCCTCGGAACAACAAGTGCTTCAGAAGAATAGGATTCCCTCGAAAGAAAAAGTGCTTCGAAAGAACAGGATTCCCTCAGAAGAACAAGTGCTTCGGAAGAACAAGATTCCCTCGGAAGAACAAATGTTTCGGAAGAATAGGATTCCCTCGAAAGAACAAGACTCCTGCAAAAGAATAATTATCTACAGAAGACAATATTCCTACGGAGTCCAAACACTTGTATTCAAATAATACAAGTGTTGCAAGTGAACAAGTCAACAAGGCCGTTATGCGAATCCCAAGAAATCCAGTGATTCGTTAATAGAAACAATTCCAAATCCCAAGAGATCCGGTGTTTCTTTAACAGAAATATTATTGTCTATAAATATGGATCCTAGGTTTCAAATCAAGCATACGGCTTTGACGGAAAACATCTTATTAACAACATTACAACCAAACATCACATCACACAAATCTGTTAAGAAAATACCGGATCTCTTGGGATTGGAATTGTTTCTGCTAAGGAATCATCGGATTTCTTGGGATTCGCATAACTTCCTTGTTTACTTGTTGACTTGTAACACTTGTATTATTTAATACAAGTGTTTGGACTCCGTAGGAATATTGTCTTTCGTAATTGATTGTTCTTCCATAGGAATCTTGTTCTTCTGAAGCAAACTTGTTCTTCCGAAGCAATTGTTCTTTCGTAGGAATCTTGTTCTTTCGAAGCAATTGTTCTTCCGTATGAATCTTGTTCTTCCGAAGCAAACTTGTTCTTCCAAAGAAAATGTTCTTCCATAGGAATCTTCACTGGGAATTCTCACTTCACTCCAGTTGATGGTTCATCTGCAGATGATTTTCGGATGTTTGTTACTTGTAAGAAACATATCTATGATAGAACAAAATGTTCATCTGTAGATGTTTCTTACACTTAGTCAATTTCTAAAATTGACTAAGTATATTTTTTGTACCTACAAACATACATAAATCAACACATCTATATATGGGTTAACCTATACATATAATGCATACACAATAATAAATTACAACCATTCATTATAGATGTTAATTCAAGTACTAAGCCTATACAAAATGGACTAGATCTACTGATCCTAGACCTAACAATACTCCCCCTTAGGCTTAGATACTTTAATCATTTCTTCAAAACTGAAAGCTCCTTCAATCTTGAAACCATTTTCTTATTGAAATATGATACTGCATCCTTTTGATCATCGTATTTGTACTTGATCTCCATTCTGTATATCCTTTGGAATGTCTCAAAAGTCAGCTCCAATACATCTTCTTCTGTGGTGAGGGTTTCCACAACACATTGATTGTTAACAATTTCTAGCTCATCTTCGTCTGAGATTCTCAGTTCTGATATATCTTCAATGGCTCCCTTCAGCATCCCAGCATTATACCTTCTTCTCTTGTATGCTTTGGCATACCGCTTATCCATAACTTGACACATGTGCACATATAGACACAAGTCATTCTAAGCCTTTTCATCTGTTAGATTTGGAAAGAATTCGTCATGAAGGTATGAAGTATAGCTTGGGTGAAGCAATTTGATCTCCACTCGGTCAAAAATTTGAATCTTCTCAGCCTTCTTTCCTTCAGCATTCCTCAGTAGCACCAGCTCTTTTGTTTTCTCAACATAACCCCATTCTGTTATAGGAGATGTGTATTGATTTCCCTTGAAGCTTTTTGATAGATGTTGCATTTCCATGCCTGTATCCCACCCTTTTCAACATTTCCTCATCAACAAGTGAAGACGGCTTTGTTGTTCTTTTGATTCTTTGAATTCTCTTTCTATGATCATCATCATCTCTCTTAGCTTCCTTGAGCATATCATCTATGAATTTTGTCTTCAATTTTCCCACCAATAAAGAGAAATATCTTCCCCTTGAATGAATTGGATAGTTAGACATTATTAGACTTTGCAGATCCTTGATATCTCTCTCATGAATATTCAGCAACGCTTTTGTATCATGGAAATACGGAATTCTTTCGAAGGTTCTTTTGATAATTGTACAATCCCAGTCTGGATCATATTTCCAGGCCATAATCCTGTTTTCTTCCATAGAACTGGGAGTTGTGATATGATTATATAGCTCTATCAGAGTTGATTTTAGTTCAATGATTTCTCTAACAGTTGTCCCCCCAATGGCCACACTTTGCCAGGAATGACTGCTCTTGGTTCTCTAATCAGTTTCTCTTTGCCTTTGTGCTGATCTCTGGATTCAATAGTTACAAGATCAGTAGAAACTTTGCTTTGGTGCTTATAGGTTGGATCTGGAGCTTCAATTCTGAACCTTACTCCTGTGTCAAGCTCAATAGACATAACATGTTCCATCATTCTTCTCAGCTCACCAACGTTTCTTCCTTTGAGCTCATGTGCCTTGTAGTTGTGACCCTGTAGCCAACATACCATATTGTACTTTCTGAGTTTTGCTATGTCACAATGGCCTAGGTCTTTCTTGATTCTCTGGATGGCTTGAAATGTTGTGAATGCCTCATAATCACCGTTAGGAATCATAAATCTTGCAAGCTCAAACTCTTTCAGTATGTTCTTCATCTCAGTCATATTCATCCTTTCAACCATGTCATAAGGAAATCCATGGTTGATTAGGGTCATAAACATAGTTGACTCAGGCCTTTCTTCTATTATGTCTTTTGTTGTCAGAGGATCATCATCCTTTAGGTATTCTTGTTCTTTGTTAGGCACCTCTTCAGTTAGTTTTTGGCATTCAGCATCGCTATTAGCTTCATCAAGAGTTGCTTGCTTTGATGTTAAGACATTTATAGAAGGAGTGTGCTCTGAAGATGTATGCCTTGACCTTTTAGGAGAATCTTCAATATTGATTGTTTGTTTCTTTGTTAAACCCAGATACTTCCTCTTCCTTGAGTATAGAATCAAAGGCTTCGAATATTCAGTAGGTTTTTTTAGTTGATTTGATTTGAGAGCACATATTTTCATCTTCAGCTAATCAATCTCTTCTTCTTTTCTTCTCAACAGAGCTAATTGATCATAGAGAGAGTCATTCATTGATCAACCTTTAGCCTTAGCTTCTCATTTTCACTCTTCTCAGCCTCTACTGATTCTTTAAGCTTAGACTCTTGTTGAAGTAAGGCATCAATCACTTCATTATTACACTTAGCATCTTCTTTTAAGCTTTTGATTCTTGCTTTCAGCTGCATCAGTAGATCATCCTTTTATGTTATTATCCCTTTTAGCTCTTTAATCCTTTGCTTTCTAAAGTTAGACTTCACTACAAGCTTGTTGTACTCAGCCACGAGGTAGCTTTTGCTTAATGGGATGTCATTATCACTCAGATCATGTTCATTGTAAGCAATAACTTACTCATATTTTTCTTCTTCTCTCCTTTCTTCTTGTTTGCCAGCAATCTCTACTTTATGAACTTCAAAATAAGCAGCCACACTTGCTGAGCTTGAGTATTCATCTTTTAGTTCATCATGCTCATCATGATGTGGTTGTTGTTGCTGCTAAGTGACAATGACTGTAGAAACCGGTTCAGTATCATTTGAATGGACAAGAGATTCAGTCTTGGATAATGATAATTGAACAGTACTGGCTTGAGAGACTAAGACTGTTTCCCCTGTGTGAAAGCTCTTAGTGGTTTGCTTTTCTGTAATTGGAGAGATAGGTTCTATGTGTTGGCTAGCTGGTGATTATAGAGTAAAAGGAGAGATTGGCTTATTGTTTTGACTGGCTAAGGGAAATTGTTGAGAGTGAACAGATAGAATGGGTGAAATGGGCTGAATGTTTTGACTGGAAGGTGATGGGTGTTGTGGAGACTGATTTTGTTGGTGAATGGGTGTTAGATCTGGTGAGTGAGTGGCTTGTACAGAGTTGGTTGGTGTATCCTCATGTTGATCTTCACACACAAGGTGTTGAGGAATGTTTGCATTAGCATCTACCACATGATCAAACATGGGCATGTCTCCTCCTTCATATTTTTTGGATAATTTATTTAGTATGGATCTACCTAGGTGAGCTTGAACAAACACATCACCATCTACAGTAGTCCCAGGCAGATCAGCATTGATGATTAGTTGCAGAAACCTTGGAAACATATACATCTTGTCAGCCTTCTGTACTTTGATGTGATCACATAAGCAGTTGAAGATGTACTTTGAGTAATTGTAGGTTCTTCCCTCAAAGACACTAACAATGCATGAATAGATATGCCTTGAAAATCTGTCAAGTCCAGATTTCCTGTTTGAGATGCACTTAACATAAGTGTGGTAGAGAAATCTGTATGGCTTGCAGAGTCTTCCTTTCTTGGTTTCTCCCTCCTCGAAGTCACCATCATACGCCATTAGTGAAGGGATTTAACAAGATTATCAAAGTCCATATAAGCTAATTTATAGGAAAACGCAGCGGATAAAGAGATTAAAATCTTGTTAATTTATTGTTTATCAAACCCATTTGAAAAGCTAAACCCAAACCATGGATCCATATACGAAATACATACATAACAAGTATAAGATGTTAAGAAGCTACCTTCTACCTGTTAGAAATCGAGCTTAAAGAGGTGAAGATGATGAACTTTGTAGCTTAATCTTCAACAAAGAAGACCTCAAGTAAGTGATACCCCAAGCCACCAACAAACCCCTTTGAATGCTAGGTTTCTCAACACCAAATTTCAGCAACTTGAACTTTGTTGTTGTTGAATCTTGCTTTCTTGTTCAAGCTCCAAAACCCGATTTTTGAGAGTTAGATTAGAGAGGATTTTGCCTTTGCATGCAAGAGAGAGAGAAGGCTAGATTGGAGAGTGTGTGTGTTTAAGTCTTGCACTAATCAAGACAAAAGGAGGTGGGACTTTTATGGCCTTGGGCGGCCGAAAGTCCAAACCCTTTTTTTAAAATCCATTTTACCTCCTTTACATAATAAACACACTTTAATTTCTTAGTTTATAAAGTTGAAACCAATTTTAACTTTATAAACATAGCACCCTTTTATTTGTTATTATTTAAAAAACTTAAATAATGAAACAATAATACCTCATGAACGATTATCCACATAATGATGTTCATCTAAAAAAGCAATGTATTTAGAAAACCCACCTTTTCTAAATTGGAGTCAATATTTATTTGTATGATCTTATCAACGAATAAATATCATAGGTGTTTGTTTAGCTTGTTATTGGGTATGACCCGACTTGGATCATATCACACTAGCCACATCAACTTAATATGCATCTTGGGCAGATCAACTCTTTCAATTAGAAGAAAGACTTTCTCTATGTATTCATTGTCAAACACGTCAGGGTGACCAGCTTCTACATCTCCCAACTCAAAAACCCTTCTTATTGTCTGTTCATCCACTCTCAGTCTTTGATTCTTCACATCAGCCACAATAACGTGACCATCTTCTTCTATTTGGGCGGAGTTTCAGAAATTAGTGATGTGTGATTGATGAATCACAGGCTCTACTGATAAGGCATAGATTAGCCTGGATCTTCTTAGATATCGGATAATGTCTTGACACCCTTCTGAAACAGGGTCGTCAGGGTTTAAGAAAGCACACATATTGTGCTCTCTCGCAAATCGATTATCCATCTGTTCATAAGAATAAAGAAGATTTCATTAGAATCACATTATTGATTTGAGAATACGAACAGTTGTGAGGTTAGACAAGAATCAAACGGTTCATTATTGAACATTACGACATGTTTTACCTTGAACACAGTGATCTGAGAGCAGAGATATATGTTAGTTTGATGTTTTGATTCGGTAATATTTGAATGTTATAGAAGGGGGAAAAGTTTGTTGAGTGCGTGTTTTTTTAGGTCTGAAAAAAATGAACTGAAAAAACGAATAATGAATTTTGAAGTCAAAGAACATCATTTATACTTTTTCAGACACATTAATATTATTTATTTAATGAAGTGGGACCCTCAATAATTTCTCTATTCTAAATTCTTTCGCAGATCATCTACGGATTCCATAAATCATCTGTGGATGTCTTAACGACTTCTGTTGATGAAGTATAACTTAAATTTTCATAGGTTAACAATCTATGAAATTAAATTATATTTGTTGATCTTTGCTCATCCGTAGTTTACCAATATATGGATAAACAATTAAATTTTCAACATTGTAGCTTCTGCTAATGCTTAAACTGGCACAATGCAAAAAAACTTATTTTGTCGTATGGTCCAAGTACATTGCTTAGAACCAATCCACTGCTTAGAACCATTTATTGCTTTTGGACCTTGTTGACTTTGTATTCATGACAATTAAGCACAAGAAAGTTTAAATGAGTTTAAACTTATCTCCATGAATTTTACTCCCCCTAAATTTGTGATTAATAATGACAGAATTCATTTATCATAAATTTCTAAGCAGAATCTCTTGAATCTTATGTATCTGTATGATGATGCACAACAAGTTATACACATATGATGGGATCATACTATAATACTAAGCCTCTTCCTGATGAGATATTTTGTTGAATTGATACCTGAACATAGTTCTGATTGCAAGTATATTGTCCACTTAAATTCATACAAGAGCTAATGTATCAACTAGGCATGCTGTATATCATGTTTTCGTATTGATTAGGAAATAATTGTTATGGGCTTCACAAATTATTTCACTAAGATTTTTGTCCTCCCTTTGCAAGTCAAACCATCACTTTTTCACACTTAATAACTATGTACTTTAAGTTATAAGATCTATCTTGAGATGCATTGAGCATCTCATTAATGCATTGATGTAAAAGCTCTAGATTAATATACAATTGATCACATAGGATTCTTTTGAGAGCTTAGATATGATCATCATCAGGTCACGAGGTCTTTACTCATGTAAAACAGAGGTGCCTTTAACCCAGGTCTTTGTTTACACAAAATAGAGGGATGATAAGGATCATGATCTTTTCACCTTTTATAACTGATATACAGTATGGTGATCATACACCAAGGTCTTTGTTTACACAAAACAGAGGGAGTATGATTTGCAAAGATAGATATTATAAAGTGTTGGTACATAGTGTGCTTAGATGAGTGATTTGATCACATTAGAATAAGACTCACTTTGTATCCTCAAAATGAAGTTTCCCACCAAAAATCACTTTGCATTATGTTTGGCATGCACTAAGTGTAGTTTCCACTCAAGATGAACCTACTCACATATCAAGAAACTTGCTCAAATTTAATGATATTTAAGAATTCAGGAATAAGCAAAGATATAGTGTACTATCATTTCCCATGCATATGTCACGCTGAAGTAGCATTACACACAGTATTTTGTTTGTTCAAATTGATTAATCTAAGTTATTCATGCCTAGAGACTCAATTAGAAAATTAAAGCTGCCTGAATCAAAGGCTTTAGTGAATAAATCAGCAAGCTGATTTGTTGTATCCACTTTGACTAACTTAATTAAACACTTTTCTGAGCAATCTCTCCGAAAATGATATCTTATCTCAATATATTTTGTTTTACCATGTTGCGCATGATTAGCAGTTATAAACATAGCAGCAGAATTGTCTATAAAAATTGAAGTTTGAAGGAAGTTGTAACCATAGTCAAGCAATTGGTTTTGCAACCAAAGGACTTGAGAGCAACCAGCTGAACCAGCTATGTACTCAGCCTCAACTGTGGATACAGATACATTGACTTGTTTCTTGCACTGCCATGATACTAGTCTTGGTCTGATAAATTGATATCCACCAGTTGTGGATTTTCTGTTATTGTTACATCCACCATAATCACTATTTGAATATGAGTAAAGTGTAAATTCACCATCCTTTGGATACCAAAAACCAAGTCCTGGTTTTCCTTTGAGATATCTGAAGATTCTTTTCATAACATTCAAATGAGATTCTTTTGGATCAGATTGGTACCTAGCACCAACACACACTGCAAACATAATGTCAGGTCTACTGGTAGTTAAATACATAAGAGATCCTATCATTGATCTATATAATCTTTGATCAATAGATTTTCCTAAAGGATCAGGTACAATCTTTTCAATTGTTGAGCCTAGTGTTTTGCATGAAGATGTATCAGCAAAATTATACTTCTTCAAGATTTGATGTAAGTATTTTTCTTGATTGATGAAAATCTCATCTGCTTTTTGATGAACTTGAAGACCAAGAAAGAAAGTCAATTCTCCCATTGAGCTCATTTGAAATTCTGATTTCATCAATTCTTCAAAGCTTATACACAATCTTTTATTAGTTGATCCAAATTTAATATCATCAACATATATTTGAACAACTAAGAGATCTTGATGTTCTTGTTTGAGAAAGAGAGTCTGATCAATGGTTCCCCTTTTGTAGCCATGCTTCAATAGAAAAGATGATAATGTTTCATACCACTTTCTTGGTGCTTGGTGAAGACCATACAAGGCTTTGTCAAGCTTGTATACCCTATGAAGATAATGAGGATCTTCAAAAACAGGGGGTTGTGACACATAAACTTCCTCATCAGTTTTCCCATATAGGAATGCACACTTGACATCCATCTGATGCACAGTGAACTTTTTATATGATGCATAAGCTAGGAACACTCTTATGGCTTCAATTCTTGCAACTGGTGCAAAAAATTCATCATAGTCTATTCCCTCTTCTTGTGTGTATCCTTGTGCAATCAACCTTGCTTTATTTCTTACAATAATCCCTCTATCATCCAGTTTGTTTTTGTATAGCCACCTTGTTCCGTTAGGATGTTGTCCTCCAGGTAAATCAACTAGAGGCCATACTTTTTGCTTTCTAAATTGTTTAAGCTCTTCTTGCATAGCTTCAATCCAGTTGTTGTCTTTTAAAGCAACAATGATGTTTGGAGGAACCACTTGTGAAAGAAAACAACTGAAGAGACAAAGGTTGGCAGTACCACTTTGGCTTCTTGTAGTTCTCTCTTTAAGATCTCCAATGATATTGTTGACTGGATGAGTCTTATGGATTCTCATTGATGGAGTTGATTTAACTAGAATAGATGATTCCAGGTTAGTCATTTCCATTGGTGCAGACTGATCCAAACCAAGTTTAGAGTTTAGGAAGTAGTCAAAATGTTCAACATGTGGTGTTGAATGATCTTTAGTAGCTTGATTATTAGTAGCATCATGATAATCAGTATCATCATAATTGTCTTCTACAGGAGTTGTACGGGCTTTTCCAGAATCAGTTTGCTCTTCTGTAGGAGTTATAGGAACTTCTTATGAATCAATTTGCTCTTCCGTGGGAGTTATAGTAACTTCTCCAGAATCATTTTGCTCTTCCGTGGGAGTTATAGTAACTTCTCCGGATGCACAATGTTCATTGCCACATGCAGTGTCAGTAGCAGCTGCTGAAGTGTTTCCACCTAAGGATGTGTGTATCCTTAGAGGATCAGCAGATAACGTTACTTCATTCATATGAGGTGGAACAAATGGATAACATACTTCATCAGATCCTGCAGTGTTCAAATAATCCTAGTTAAATGATTCAGTTAGAGCATCTATGTCAAACAACCATGATGAACCTTAAACTGATTTAGTGAATACAAATTCATCAAAGGATACATTAGGAGTTTCTTCCATAATGTTATGTTGTGGAATATAGATCCTATAAGATTTAGATGTTAAAGAATATCCAACAAAGAAACCATCATATGTTTTTTTTGGAAATTTTCCCAATGACGCTTTTATGTTTAACACAGATACATGACACCCAAAAACTCTAAGATATCCTATGTATGGTTTTCTTTTAAACAAGAGCTCATAAGGAGTTTTGTTATGTTCTTTGACAATTATTGTTCTGTTTTGAACATTGCATGCAGTATTCACTGCCTCAGCCCAAAAGGTGATGGGCAATTATGAATCGGCTAGCATTGTTCTGGCTGCTTCAATGACAGTTATGTTTCTTCTTTCAGCCACTCCATTTTGTTGTGGAGTTCTTGGTGCACTGAATTGCCTTGCAATACCTTTACTCCTGCAAAAGGAATCCAGTTCAAAATTGACAAATTCGGTACCATTGTCACTCCTAAAAATTTTAACTTTTGCATCAAATTGATTCATAATCTTGATCACAAAGTCCATTAATGTTTCTGATGTTTCACTTTTTGTTTTAATAAAAAAATCCATGTAAATCTTGTGAAATCATCAACTCACCAAACAATATTGCTTTTTTCCAATGCTCATCACATTGGTAGGACCAAATAGATCCATGTGAAGCAATTTGAGTGGTGTAGTATTAGTATTGATAATTTTGGATTTATGTGACACTCTGTGTTGTTTTCCTTTTAAACAAGGAGAACAATTAGTTGAGCAATGAAACCCTTTATTTGGCAATCCAATGACTAAGTCATTTTCACCAATTTGTTTATGTTATTCATGTTAGAATGGACAATCCTTCTATGCCACAATTTAGATACATCTTCTGATAACTTAGATAGAAGGTATGTTTCATGTTTTGTAAGTGAGGAGTTGTTCATGTCCAAAACATAAGTGTTCCTTTTCTTGATGCTTTGAGGAGGACCAATCTTCTGGAATACAAAAACTTGGCTTAAGAATGTAGCAGTTAGTGTATTCAAACATTATGGTATAATCTTGATCACAAATTTGAGACACACTCAGTAAATTATACTGTAAATTTTCATAATAATTTACTTTCTCAACTTGAGCACACCATTTGTTACCATTCCTTCACCAACAATTTTACCTCCTTTTTATCCCCACCAAATGTCACATAAGAAGCATTTTTATGTTTGAAATCATGGAGAAGTGAACAGTTTCCTGTCATATGCCTAGAACAACCACTGTCAACATACCACTTATTGTCAGCTCTCCAATATTTTTCCTGCATTAAAAAAAATCAGTTAGAATTGACAACCCAAGCCTTAATGATCTTGGGTTTTCCAGCAGTGTCTAAAATAGTTACTCCTTCATAAATAAGTCTTGAAGTTTCAGTTTTAGTTTTGCTTGATTCATTCTGAGTTGTTTCAGATGAGGATGATTCTGTTGAAGGGGATGTTGATGAACTAGGTTCTTATTTCCCAAATTCTTCTTGATTCAGATTTGGTTTTGATAATAAAACCTTATGATTAAATGTCTTACAATCTTTTGTTTTTGAATGATGTATATGAATTCCTTTTTCAAAATTATCAAAGAATACATCATCATCCTTTATTTCCTTAGTAGTCAAATCTACCCTTTTGTGAGGTGTTTTTGATTGCTGGAAAGTTGATCTTTTCTTTGAGGAATGAGCACTTAGGGATGCTTTATCCTTTGATTTTGACTTTGATTTTTGTTCAGGCTTCTTCAGTTTTGAACCTTTTCACAATCAGTAGATTGAGTGTCAGATTCAGACTTTTCTTATTCTTTCTTCTTTCTGCCTTTTGACTTGTTCTTTTTTTGAAATAACATTCCTGAGTGGAATGGTTATTTTTGTTGTAGATAGCACAATGTTTATTTAAGTAGCAGTCAATAGTCATGTGATTGTTCATATTGCAAATAGAACAGTAGCTACTGAAATAACAATCTTTAGTATTATGGTTTTTCATGTCACACCATTTGTAATACTTCTCATCTGATTCTTTCTCAGAACCATTTACTTTCTTATGGTTTGCCAACTTTGAGGTTTTTTATCCATCTTCATCTTTGTAGATTCTTTCTTCTCTGATTTGTGAATCTTTTGTTTGTTTGTTCCTGAATTCCTCTTCCATAGATCTTATACTGAACCAATATTAACTTCTACTGAAGAAGTTTTCTTTTTCTGTAGATCTGGTACTGGAGAAAGGTTCTTCTTCTGCTGATGATCTGCTGATGCCTTTTTTCTTCCTTTTTCCATGGATTTGTGTCTTTCCTCGGTGGAGGCAGACTTCTCATTTACTTTATTGGAAGAAGTTTGTTGCTTATTTAGCTCTTGAATACCTTCATTTAATTGAGCTATTCTCTTGCAAATGGTTTTCAGCATGTTTCTTTGTTTAGGAGGGTATGGCAGCTTTGTTTCTTCAAGCAATTTTGGAATATTTGTTTCAAAAACAACATTCTTACCCTTATTGACAAGATCATCATCATGTTCATCAGAATCATCCAAGTCATCCCACTCATCAAAGTCAAATTCTAAATTCAATTGATTAATCTTTTATGATTCAGAAGACTCAGTTTCATTCACCTCAGATTTATTATCAATGTTTGGTTGATTAGAGCTAGTTCCTATATTGGTGCTTGGCACAAAATGTTTTGATAGATTATTTGTCATTGATTCAGGCAAAGGAACATAGTTATTGTTAACAGGAAGTGCCACAACATTATAACCCAACCCAGACCTGTTCTTTGATTCAATATGAGAATTTAATAATTTCTCATATTGCTTAGATGAAAGTTGAAACTTTTGAAGTTTCACTTCAGTTGATGCATGATCAGCCATGGATTTGGTTAAGGAAGTGGTCTGATGCTCAACTTGTGCTTTCAAGCTGTAATTTTCAGAAACAATTTTGTCTAAATCCTTTTGTAAAGAGTTAATTTTAATTTGATATAATTTATGTTCTCTTATATGAGATTCATTCAAAATAATTGTTTCTTTAACTTTATTAGCTAATTGTTGAGCATGGACTCTATATCTTTCTACTTCCTCAACACATATTGATGAACATAACATGTCTCTTACCTCACTTGCCATGGGTGGAACATTGTCTTCCATGTGAGCCATTAGAGCTTGATTTTCTTCTAAGACTTCCTTCTCATACAAACTCCAGTCACAGGTTCCATCTTGAAGAATGATCAGCCCAGATTCTTTAGAGTTACTAGTTCCTGTTTGTGTATTTGTGGCTAGTGGGGATGAGTTGGCCAATTATGGCTGTGAAAAATTTTTGAGTGATGAAGATTATTTTTCCTGATGATTCTGATGTTGTGTTGAGTCAGCATATTGTTGATTGCATTCTCTGGAAAAGTGTCCATAGAGATTGCACTTGAAGCATCTTACCTTTGACTTATCAAATCCAATTCGTGATGATTTACTTGCAGCAGCCAAATTCTTGTTTCTCCTTAGATATTGTTTGGCTCTATAGGCAATCATTGCCTTTGCCATTGTAGATCCATCTCCTCCACTACATCCGGAGGCAGTTCTTCCAAATCTTGTTGGCACATGTTGGCAGTAGGCAATGAACTTCCTAGGTAAGCTTGAAAGCTTGAACTGAAAGCTACAAAAACTGCTTTTTGTTCCTCTGAGTCTAGAATGACAGTGATAGACTCTGATTGATTGTTAGTTAATGGTTTTTCGGATGATTTGTCTCTTAGATAATCTATTCTTTCTTTCTCTTTCTTGACTTACTTTGAGAAGATTTCTTAGGAGGTTTTGAAGCATAGAAACTTACTTCCTCTTCATCTTCACTCAAAGTACAAGAGTATCACCATCATTACTTGACATGAAAGCACTTCCAGCACTTCTTGTTTCTTTAAAATGATATGGTTATACATGAGTTCTTACACTCTTGTTTCTTGATTTCTCACCCATTTCAAGAGCCTCAACTTTAGCCACTAGAGTATCTAGTCCGACTGCTTTAAGATCTATGGTGTTCTTGAACATGGATACAGTTTGCTTCCAACTTTCTGGTAAAGTATATGCATTTTCTTGTTCAGTTTCTCATTTGTGTATTTCAACTCCAGAATGTTCTTTTTTGTAACAAGTTGCATAAACCTATGGAGTTGTTGAGGAATTGATTCACCCTCAATATGATGAAACGTTTCATATTGTGAACGTAGGGTGTCCTTCCTAATGCTTCGGATTTCATCACTCCCTTCACAGAGTGTATGAAGAATCTTCCACAAGGAATTTGTTGTTTTATAATTTTCACATCTAATCAATAGTTCTTCTTGTAAAGCCATACTAAGCAAGATGTACGCTTCGATATCAACTTTAACCTTCTTAATATCATCAGGTGACAGATCTTTCGTGCTTATGGGTTGATTGTTATCATTATAATCCGGCCCTAGGGTGGGTGGAATATAAGGACCTTCTGTTATTGAGACCCATAAGTCAGAATCTGTATAGTTTACATGATTCCTGAACTTGATTTTCCAGGATTTGAAATCTATTTTTGTTTCCAACTTTGGCGGTTGGTAAGATGATCCACCAAAGTTGCTCATGATTAGTTAAGAGTTGAGATGTTAACTAATGAATTTGTTCAAAGGATATGAACAAGTTATTTATGCTGGTCAATAACTAAGATCTGTTATTCAATTGATTTTAATATAGATCCAAGTTAGTCGAACAGTGTACAGCTGAACGACAAATCAAGTTTCACACAAACTTTTTGCTTAAAACAATAGATCTAATCAGTAAAAACTGACAAATCTAAAGAATTCAGAAAACAATTAAACACAACTAACATTGATAGATCTAATCGATCTAAATCAATGAGCACTTGGCTCTAATACCACTGTGAATCCAAGGATCGCATTCAGGAATTCTTAGCGTTGGTTGAAATCAAGTCAACGTTTGCGGAATCAAAACTGGTTTGGTTTAATTGTTTGTATTAAATATCAATATCAATAAAGATTCAAGAACACGGTGAAAAAAACATAATTAATGAACAAATATTAAATTCAAATGTATTTCATTAAAACATGTTAATGACTACAAACAATGAATGATATTGAACTTTGTGTTTAATGTTGTGACGGTTGCTAGGGTTTGGTTGTGTGATTTGATGAGATGTTTTTCTGTTATGGAAATGTCATTTTGCCATCACAGTCATCCTTGATTCGAAACCTAGGATCCATATATATAGACGATGATGTTTCTGTTAAGGAAACACTGGATCTCTTGGGATTTGAATTGTTTCTGTTAAGGAATCATCGGATTTCTTGGGATGCACATAACTTCCTTGTTGACTTGTTGACTTGTAACACTTGTATTATTTGAATACAAGTGTTTTGACTCCGCAGGAATATTGTCTTCCGTAGTTGATTGTTCTTCCGTAGGAATCTTGTTCTTCCGAAGCAAACTTGTTCTTCCGAAGCAATTGTTCTTCCGTAGGAATCTTGTTCTTCCAAAGCAAACTTGTTCTTCCGAAGCAATTGTTCTTCCGTAGGAATCTTGTTCTTTCGAAGCAAACTTGTTCTTCCGAAGCAAATGTTCTTCCGTAGGAATCTTCACTTGGAATTCTCACTTCACTCCAGTTGATGGTTCATCTGCTGATGATCTTCGGATGTTGGTTACTTGTAAGAAACATATCTACAAAAGAACAAAATGTTCGTCCGTAGATGTTTCTTACACTTAGTCAGTTTTTGAAATTGACTAAGTATAATGTTTGTACCTGCAAACATACATAAATCACACACATATATATGGGTTAACCTATACATATAATGCATACAAAATAATAAATTACAACCATTCATTACAGATATTAATTCAAGTACTGAGCCTATACAAAATGGACTAGATCTACTGATCCTAGACCTAACAAAACTCATGTATCACCATATCACTTTAAAGAAACAAGAAGTGTTGGAAGTGCATTTATGTCCAACAGTGATGGTGATAACTCTTGTACTTTGAGTGAAGATGAAGAGGAAGTAAGTTTCTATGCTTCAAAACCCCCTAAGAAATCTTCTCAAAGTAAGTCAAGAAAAGATAAAAAAAGAACTCATGATCAAAGAGATACATCATCAGAAAAGCCATCAATCAATAATCAATCAGAGTCCATCACTGTCATTTTGGATTCTAAAGAACAAAAAGCAGCTTTTACAGCTTTCAGTTCAAGCTTTCAAGCTTACCTAGGAAGCTCATTAACCTCTGCCAACATGTGCCAACAAGACTCGGAGGTACCTCCTCCAGATGTAGTGGAGTGTTGATAGTATTGGTGATGGTATTGGTGATGATATTGGTGATGGTTGTGGAGTTGGTTGAGCTATTGGTTGTGGAAGTGGTTGTGCTATTTGTTGAAGCATCCAGGAAGAAGGAGTGAAGGGGCACCACTGTAGAAGTTCCTTGGGTCCTTCTTCTTGATGTACTTATAGGATCTTGTATAATAATGAGGAATGTTAAGTACTGGTCCTTCATTAACAATGTCATGAAATGATTCATTGATTAGACATTGAATGAATCTGGGGTACATTAGAAACTTGTATCTCAACCCTTCTTGAATGTTGGAGATTAGGTCATTACCGTCTGTTGGTACAGAGAGCACAAATTGCAAAAGATGTGAGGACTGGAATGTCATTCCATCCTGTTTTCCTTTTAGACAGACAATGTTGGAACATATGAATTAGGAATCTCCAAGGGAGATCCACTAATCCTTTGACTATCTGTTTGGCTTCATAGCTCCCTTCATAACCAATTTCAGAGAAAAATGTGGTTATCTCCTCATCATCCAATTCAAGAGGATCATCTGCATTATCATTGAATTGCAGACATCTTCTAACTGATTCTTCTGTAATCCTCAGAGTGAGTTCAGTGTTGATCTTGCCAGTTAGAGTTTTCACTCCATCCTCTTCAACCATTTCAGCTGATTCCCAAAAAGACCTGATGGGATTCTCATAGATTGTTGGTCTTACTGTTATGGCATATGCTACCCTTGTGGTAGATAGGAATCTTATCATATCTCTAAGACCTTCGGCTTCAGGCACATCAGGGTTTAGATAACCGCTGACATTATGGAGCTTGCTCCATGTAAGGTTTGCCATGTAATCTGCACAAGAGACATGTGTGTTAGTTAACAATTTTTACTTTAATTTTGCTTTGATTTGTTAATGTGACTTTGATTTGTTTTACAATTTTCTTTTTCACATTGCTCTGTTTTTCTCAGTAAACATGGTTATCATGGTTTTCAATATTAGTTGAATTCCTATCAATTTACATGTTTATTGACATCGAAAATGTGTATTACATCACATTAATGAGTTTGATTTTGGTGTTCTTCAATAATTTTCTAGTTCATCGTTCGATTTAGGGTAACAGTTTGAGACTTAGGTTTTGGTTTCAAAATCTGTTGAAGTTGTACCATATCTTCGAAACGACTGTGATTCTGAATTGATGAGAAGAATGTTTAAAGATGAAACACAACAAAATCTTTGAATGTTTGTGATGATGATGATGATTGATGGTGGTGTACTGTAGATTTGCGCTCGTCTCACTATAAGTTCTCTCAAATTTGAAAAGTATTAAATGACCTGTTCGAATTCCTTTAAATAGTCAAATAATACAGTTTGAAAAATTTTACAAGTTTACAAGCAGATACAGTTAACACTATAGCAAATGCTGAAGGTCAATTTGTTTAATTTTGATCATCCGCATTTGTTGGCTGTAGCAAATGCGGAAGACAAACTTTTGAAATGGACAGTCCGCATTTGACTTCTTTTGGTCATCCGCATTTGTGGCTGTAGCTAATGCGGAAGGCTTAATTTTTGACTGACTGTCCGCATTACTCTACTGTTACAAATGCGGAAGTTTTGTTTCTTAATGGTATTCTATCCGCATTTGTGTATTGTTGCAAATGCGGAAGTTAAACTTGACATTTTGGTTGTCCGCATTTGGGTTGTAGTAAATGGGGAAGAACATTGTAACAAATGCGGTTGAATGGCTTGTTTTACCATATCCAAATATGCACAGTAACAAATGTGATAGAACAGTCCATTTGTGCAACTACAAATGCGGTTGACAAGTCAACACAGCACTGTAGCAAATGCGATAGAGAATTGTTCATATGCATTTGTTGACTGTATCAAATGTGGTAGAGTAAATTTCGCATACACTTCACACACTAATGCGGTAGAGTAAAATCATTGTTAGCATTAGTTTCACTTCAAAAATTATTGTTACCCGCATTAGTTACATGCATAGGTTACCTTCACCCGCATTAACTAATGCACTTACTTGCATCACCTTTTGAACTTAATCAAAAGTTAATGTGATTGAATTGATTATTCATCTTATGAAGAGGTGTCCTTGATTGATTTTTCTTATGAAGTTGGCTGTTGAAGTTGTCAATTTTTGCTTGGATTGACTTGTATGTTACAACTAATACAAGTTTCCCAATTTTGACAGATCTTGGGCTTATCATGCTTCTAAGAATCTGCATAAGCTGAGATATAATGGTATGACTTATTGCAACAACACCAACTAAAATTCTATTGTTTTGTTTTTCAAAATTGAGTTAATAAACAAAAATTTTAAATTACTCCCCCTAAAGTTTATGTCCACATTTGGAGAGAAACTTTAAATATTTTAAAAGTTTTGAATATTATTTTAATTAATATTACTAATGAAGTGAAAAATCTCTTTGTAGGGATCATATCAATCTTTCATTACACATGTGCATCCTTTATGATTAAATGGACATGATTATGAACTTGAAGATTGAAGGTATGTTTGTCCTCTTAAGCTCATACCTGGTTGATATTTTGATGCAAATGACTTTTATCATGTTTTGGTTGATTTATTATTCAATGTGTACCTCACACACATAAGCATGGAATGATCAACCCTTCTTATACAATGCATGGTAGAACTTTGTCACAACTTTTCTTACCAGGTTACTTAAGTCATGAAATCTCATGTTCACTGATCCTCATTGGGATTCTTTTAGTTTGATCATTTTTCATGTTGATCCTCATTGGGATTCTTTTCACTTCACTTTGGAAGGTGATCCATGATAGGATTCTTTTGTTCATTCACTTGGAATGTATTACTTTGTTGATTCATCCAATTTTAGATGTGTTCCACATTGAGAATCTTTTGGATCATGACATCTGCACTATGTGCAAGTTTCATCAGGTCTTTGCTCAGCAAAACAAAGATGAAACATGATGTGGTGAAAGAGATTCATAAAATATCATTACCTGGTGTGTTTAGGTTACTACACACACATGCATTCAGATAAGCCAATACATACCTATACTTTGTGATGAGTGTTTCACAATTGAATATGTCTTTAATTCATCACTACATGTATCTTTTCTTCCAAGTTGAACCTACCAACATATCTGGTAAGTCATTTTAGTCTTTTACATTTTGAAATTAAGCACAGTGAATGATATAACGACTGTAATTATATCATTTCCCAATAATTATTTTCTTCATAAAACTTGATTTTTCTTTGTGGTTTTTCTGATGTTTTAAATTGTTTTTGATGTTTTTCATAGTTTTTACTCAAGGTTAATCATGCCAATTGACTGAACCGGAAATTCAAACCTACTAGGTTCAAATGTCTTGGTAAACAAATCAACTAATTGATTTTCTGTTGGTACTTGAATCAATTTGATTAAACCTTTTTCAGCACAGTCTCTCAAAAAATGATATCTAATTTCAATATGTTTTGTTTTTGAGTGTTGAACTGGATTATTAGTTATAAAGACAGCAGTTGTGTTGTCAATAGAAATTGGTGTATGCAAAAAGTTAAAACCATAATCAAGCATCTGGTTTTGAATCCCGAGAACTTGAGAGCAACATGCTGAAGCAGCAATATACTCAGCTTCGGCTGTGGACACAGACACATTTGTCTGCTTCTTGCATTGCCAGGATACTAGTCTGGGACCAAGAAATTGACAACCGCCAGAAGTGGATTTTCTGTTGAAGTTGCATCCTCCATAATCGCTGTCTGTGTAGGCATAGAGATTAAATTCTCCTTCCTTTGGATACCATAATCCGAGAGCTGGTTTGCCCTTCAGATATCTGAATATCCTCTTGACTGCGTTCACATGTGATTCTTTTGGATCAGCTTGATATCTAGCACACACACAAACACCAAACATAATGTCAGGCCTACTGGCTGTTAGATACATAAGTGAACCTATCATTGATCGATAGTGAGTTTGATCCACTGATTTGCCTTCAGGGTCAGGTCCAATCTTCACTTTAGTATCTATAGGAGTTCTGATAGACTAACAGTCAGCAAAGTGGAATTTCTTCAACATGGTTTCTACATATTTTGATTGATTGATGAAGATTCCATCTGTTGTTTCCTGGAATTGCACCCCCAAAAAGAATGTGAGTTCCCCCATAGCACTCATTTGAAACTTTGAATGCATAAGATCTTCAAATTCTTTGCAGAGTTGTTTGTTTGTCGAGCCAAATATAATGTCATCCACGTAAATCTGGACTAACAGCATGTCTTTTCCTCTTATTCTTCTGAAGAGAGTCTGATCAATCTTTCCTCTTTCATACCCATGTTCAAGAAGAAAGGATGATAGAGTCTCATACCACTTTCTTGGAGCTTGATGAAGACCATACAGAGCTTTGTCAAGCTTGTACACTCTGTGAGGGAAATTTGGATCTTCAAAGCCAGGTGGTTGACTTACATAGACTTCTTTAGCAATCTTTCCATACAAGAAGGCACACTTTACATCCATTTGATAAATAATAAATTTCACGGACACAGAATATGCAAGAAAGATTCTGGTTGCTTCTAGTCTGGCAACAGGAGCAAACACCTCGTCGTAGTCAATTCCTTCTTCCTGAGTGTATCCCTGTGCCACTAGTCTTACTTTATTTCTGATGACTATCCCTCTATCATCAGTCTTGTTCCTGTACAGCGATCTGGTACCGATAGGGTATTGTCCTTCGGGAAGATCTACCAGCTTCCATACTTCTTGTTTCTTGAATTGGAGCAATTCTTCCTGCATTGCTTCAATCCAACTATTGTCTTGAAGTGCCTCTTTGATGTTTTTGGGTACTGTTTGACATAGAAAGCATGAGAACAAACAGATGTTTGCAATACTTGACTTCCTTCTTGTCACCCTCTCATTAAGATCACCAATAATGGTTTCAACTGGATGATTCTTATGTATTCTTGTGGTGGGAATGGTGTCACCAGCAATAGTTACATCAAGATTGGAGACATTCAGTTCATTATGGTCAGAGGCACAATCATCTTGTATTGTTGTTGAATTATAAAGATTGTCAATTTCTGTTTCAGTAACTGCTACATCTTTAGCAGCACTGAGGTTGCTTGCATCATTTGAAGTACCTTGAGTTTCTTCTGGATGAGAAGCCTATTTTTGATTTCTGATCTCATGTGACAAGTCATCTGAGTGAGATGGTACCAGGCTGGGACCTTCTTCAGAAGAAACACTAAGGTTTTGTGACAAGTGTCTGATTGGATCAGCTGAAGAGGAACATCTTCATTCATATGTTCATCAGATGTAGGTGGGATCAATGGATAATTTTCTCTTCTTTCTACAGTTGATGAAGTATCACCTGAATGTATATTTCCTGCATCAGACAAGTGAAATTGGTCAAATGATTTAGTAAAAGTGTCAATATTAAACAACCAATCAGGACCATTTGTAGATTTGGGAAACGAATGTTCCTTGAATTGAACATTTGTGGATTCATCAATAATGTTCAGTCTAAGATTGAACACTCTATAAGCCTTTGAGACGGAAGAATAACCTACAAAAGATCCTTCATCAGACTTAGATGAAAATTTTCCCAAATGATCACGGGTGTTTATATTGAGACTAGACAACCAAATGAATTAAGGAATCCAATAAATGGTTTCCTATGAAATATCAGTTCATAAGGTGTCATGTTACTTTCTTTAACAATCAGAGTTTGATTTTGCACAAAGCACGATGTGTTAACTGCTTCTGCCCACAAGGTGATTGGCAGTTTAGCATCGGCTAGCATAGTTCTTGCTGCTTCAATCAGTGTTCTATTTCGCCTTTTAGCTACCCCATTTAGTTGAGGAGTTCTAGCTGCACTGAATTGATGAGCAATGCCTTTGGTTGCACAAAAGGAACTCATATTTTCATTTTTGAACTCTGTACCATTATCACTTCTTATTATTTTGACTTTGAGATCAAGTTGATTTTCAATTTTAGTGATAAATTCTTGAATGATTTGGGATGCTTCATTTATGAAGTAGGAAGAACATCCATGTGAATCGAGAAAAGTCATTAGTGATCACTAAACAATATTGTTTCTTTCCCATACTCATTACATGAGTTGGTCCAAACAGATCCATGTGAAGTAGTTTCAATGGAGTATTGTTAGTGTTCACCAGCTTGGTTTTGTGAGACGATTTATGTTGTTTTCCTTTGAGGCACGCTGAGCATTGATCAATAAAATTGAATTCCTTTTGAGGAAGACCAATTACATGGTTTCCTTTGACTAACTTGTTCATATTTTTAAAGTTAGTGTGCCCCAAACGTCTATGCCAAAGCTGTGACTCATCAAATGATGCTTTAGACAAAAGACATGTTTCTTCCTTAGGTGATGCAGAACACAGGTTTAAGACATATGTATTATTCTTCCTCGGAGTCTTTAAGACAACCCATTCTTTAGGAATCTGAAATCCAGGTTTCAGAATGTAGCAGTGAGTGTCTGTAAAGTGAGTGGAATATTTTTTGTCGCAGATCCGAGACACGCTTAGCAGATTGAAATTCAGTTGTTCACAGCAATTCACTCTGTCAAAGCTCAGCATCACATTTGTCACAGATCCTTCTCCTGTAATCCTGCCACCTTCTGAATCTCCACTGAATGCCACAGTAGTTTCTTGTATGTACTTGAAATCATGAAGGAGGGAACGATCTCCAGTCATATGTCGGGAGCATCCACTGTCTACATACCATAGGCTATTAGACCTGTGTGGATGAACCTACAAACAAAAAGAACTAATTAGAATAAGGAACCCAAGCCATGATGGTCTTGGGTTTCCCATTCCTATTCATGATAGTCACCTCCTGGTATTTCCCTCTGAATGGTGATTTACATGAAGGTGATTTGGAAGATTTTTGGTAATGAATTGGTCAAGTCATCTCATCTACATCTACTGAGGATTCAGATGAATAATGAAATCGTTGGTCTCTATTTCTTTGTAAAAATTTAGCCTGAGTTTCATTATCAAAAGTTGGTTTTTGCTTAGGAAGGTCAAGTTTGTGTTTCATTGTGAGATGATTTCTTTGACCCTTCCTTAAATCCTTCGAGTTATTTCTGTCATTTGTTGATCTAGGAGACCTAGATTGAGTATTATGAAGATGAGGTTTGACAGAATGCATCACAGTAGATGTTTTTGAGATGGGCTTGTGTTGTGGAATTCTCAACCCCTTCTGATTGAAGTAACAATCAGATGTATTGTGATTGTTCATGTCACAGATTGAACAATACTTGTTGAAATAGCAATTTTTGGTGGAGTGATTATTCATATCACAGATAGAACAATATTGGTTGAAGAAGCATTTATCTGTCTTGTGATTGAACATGTCACAAATAACAATACATTTGTTTGTTTCTCGAATCAGATTTTTCTTTGAGTGACTCAACAGATACTTTCTTTTGATGAGTCACTTTCTTTTCTTTAGGTGATGAATCAGAATCAGCCCTTTTTGTAGATTGTTTCACAATCTACTCTTGTTCAGTTGTCCGGGTTGTTTCTGTTTCTTCAACCTACTTCTCACCTCTTTCTCAAACTGGTCAACATGTTCTTTGTTACAGATATCAAACCTAACTCCCTGTCTTAATTTGGATGACTGAGGGTCTCATGAAGTTTTAATGTTGAACTCAGTTTTACAGTTGGTTTCTTTTTCAATGAAACCTTTTCTGATTTGCTTGAATTTTATGGAGATACAATCTCATTATCAGAACTACTCTCGTAGTGGGTTTCACTGTTTTGACATATTTCTTTTTCCCTTGTAAAATAGATGGTATAAGGTACAATTGCTTTTACAGGGCTTGATGGTTTTTTGACAATCACTGTCTTGTCAGAACACTCTTTGATTTTGATTGGGTGTCCTAACTTGATTTTGTCCTCATTGGTTTCAAAATAAACATCAGGTTTGTTTTGAGGATTTGTCACTTGTTTCACTACTGATTTAGGTTCCATAATTTTAGGTTCAATTGATTCAGAGAGTGATACAGAGTCAGGCATGACAGTGTAATTGTCATTGTATGGTGGAGGACATGAATTGTACCCAATCCTTGACATGTCCTTTGGATCCTTTTGTGAATCCAGCATTTCTTGCAGCTTGACTGAAGACATTTGAAACTTTTCAAGTTTCATTTCAGTCATAGATTGTTGAGCTTTAGCTTGAGCTAACTTTTCAGTAAGTAGCTCATTTTCAGCTGCAAGATTGTATTTCTCACCATGCAATTTTTCTATGTCAGAAATGAGAGATTTGATTTTGATTTCAAAACTTTTTAGTTCTCTCTTCATCATTTCTGACTTCACCTTTTCTTCTTTAATTTTATCTGCCAGTTTATGATTGTGTTCTCTAACTCTTGTAATTCATTTATGCATTTCTCACTACAAAGGTTAGTTTTTACCTCAGTAGGCATTGTAGATGGTCCATCATTGATATGAGCCATGAGAGCAAGATTCTGGAATTGAGGCTTGACTTCCTCAGCATACACACTCCAGTCACATATCCCATCTTGTTTTATCACAAGGGCACTGGCAGAAGGCTGACTGCTTGCATGGGATTGATTTGTCAGCTGTGGTTGATTCTGGTATGTTTGTTGATGATGAGATGATTGATGGTGGTGTACTATAGTTTTTGCGCTCGTCTCACTATAAGTTCTCTCAAATTGAAAAGTATAAATGACCTGTTCGAATTCCTTTAAATAGTCAAATATACAATTTGAAAAATTTTACAAGTTTACAAGCAGATACAGTCAACACTGTAGCAAATGCTGAACCCAATACCATCACCAATGCCATCACCACAACAAATACCACAACCTTCTACATAACCATCTCTTCAAACATTACCTCAACCATCATCACTTCCATCAACACAACAAACACCACCAATGACCACTCAACCTACACCACCACATCATCAATCTCCAATATCACCACACCAATCACCTATTCCTCCTTACCAACCTTTACCATCATCACTTAATCACCCTGCTGAACTAGAAGATCAACAAGTGCATCCAAATCATCCAAATCATCTTCTGATAAGGAGGATCATCATGATCAAACCAAAGCTGTGAATGAACCTTCTGAGGCTGCTCCTTCTGAGAGCTATGCTGAATCAAACATCAATAAGCCTGATGAAAAAGATGAATTAATAATTGAGTTGTTACTTAAAGTAGAAAGGATGGAAAGAACTTTAAACAGGAGAGCAGGAATCATAAATGACAGGATCCGGAACTTGATAAGAAAGAAGGTGAATTGAAAGATCTTAAAGAAAAATATGCAGTTGAAAGAATGGAACAAGCCAAAGAGATTGAAAATTTAAAAGCGCACTGAAACACTCAAGAGAAGAAGTGACTGGACATATAGACACTCTTGAAATACAAACTATTGCAATGGAGGAACAAGAAAACATCATAGAAGAACAAGCTGATATCATCTCAAAACTAGAAGAGGAAATTGAGAGCAAGAACAAAAGAATATCCGAGCTTGAAATGATGATCAAAAGAACTGATGTGAAGGATGATGATGAGAAAGAAAAACAAGAAAAGGTTGATAATGAGGACAACAATTTAATAGATGAGAATGAAGAACAAGTTGATGATGAAGGTCAAACTGAGATCAAAGACTAGAGCCTAGACATGGTAGTGTATTCTGGAACACTGGTTATTCAGACTCTGAAAAGGGTGAATTTGAAGAACTCTTTAGTGCTTTGGATAGTTTTGGTTCTGAACAATTCAGCATTGATGATGATTTCTGGGAATACATAAACAATCAAAGAACTGAGGCAGAGCCTATTGTCTTTATTCCCAAGTCACCAGTGCCATTGGAAAAGGAATTAACTCTGCAAATTGTCTCTGCCATATCATCAACTGAAGAACAAAAAGAAGAACTAAAAGAAAGATATGAACAATAAAGGAAAGAAGAAACTGTAATTGAACAAAGTGAATGAAGGATCAAAAGCCAAGTACACCTGAAAATCTGAACCAGAAGATCAAACTAAAACCTCTAGCCCAACTTCAACTTACTCACGAAAGAGGAAGTATTTAGCTGAAAAAGCTAAAGGAAAGAGATCAATAACTGAAGAAGAACCATCAAAGAAACAAAAAGATGACCCAAGAAGTTTAGCAGCAATTGCTGAATTTTTGGAAGAACATGAGCAGGCAGAAGCTCAGTTGAAAAAGTTGGCTAGAGCAATTGATTTAGAAGAAGGAGAATTGCTGATGAATATGTAGTTCAAAAGATGTTCTCATGGACAGTCCTATTAAAGAAGAACAGTCAGTAGAAGACATGGTAACCAAAGCTCAAACAGATGACTTGATGATTAAAGCCATGTTTTTGATCAATCAGGCTATGATCCTGATGAAGTGTTTGCAATGACTTATGAGAAAATGAAAGAGGAGAAAGAGAAAGTGAATTGTTGCTTGATCCAATAATAGATACTGAATATGAGAAGACTATGACAAAGGACACTCCAAAACACAAAGACTCATCCTTAAAGAAACCCACAAGATATGAAATTCCACTACCAAGAAGGGGTCCTCTACAAAATCTGTCACAAATGCAGAAATCAACCTCATCCCATGAATCATTATTTCCTGATCCTTATAACATGTCTGATAAGGAAATGAAGGAATTCTCTCAAGTCAGGTTCATAAAAAGAAAGATTGCCAACATGAAGACAAATTCTTTAAGGGTTGCAACACTTCATCAATTGATCAATGAAAAGAAAGATAAACTCAAGAAACTGGAAGAAGAGTTGACAAGGACCAAACCCAGAAGCAGAATGTCAGCTGAAGACATGATGTTGAACATAAAAGACCAAGAACTACTAGCCCCAGTGCTCCATAAATACCCTGAATGGTTTGCAGAACCATCTCAGTTGAAGCAGCAAAAAGGACTGACTACTGCTGAACTGATCAGAGGGGTGTCTACTCCCAAGGGGAAGATAGATCAGAAGATAATAGCATGGAAGTATGATAGCACTTGGAACATGTTCATGGTGAAGAGAATCTCAGGGCTAGTATAATTCTTTACAGAGTACTCAGCTCTAGTAAATGCCCTTGAGATTCATGATTTGAAGGAGCTAGCTCAACTTGAACTGATCAATCATGCAGCTATGTTCAGGGGATATGAATTTGAGAATATACTTAAGATGTTCAGAAGGACAAACAATTTCAATTCATTAAAGACAATTTGCTTAAGAAAAGATAAAACTTTTATCAATCCCCTGGATAAGAAGAAAAAGGTGGAAGCAGAAGAAATTGTATTCCCTGAGTTGAAGGTAAAGCCAACTGAGTCATTAAAGAGGAAAGTAGTGTCTGGTACTCATTCTTCCACTCTCATATCAAATGTGTACTATGATGAGAAAACCTATGAGCTGGTGATAGAAAGGAAGTGGGGAGGAAAAGAAGGAGCTGACATTAGACTTTTCAGTGGATATGAAGTAAGACTACTTGATGAATCATACATCCACTACATTTATACCAGGCACTTTAGGGAATTAAACAACAAATTGGGTGAACAAGACATGCACTTCTTTCTAAAATGCATCAAATTGTTGAAACTGGCCTATGATAGAATAAAGATTAAAAGAGACAAAAGAAAGAAGAAGAAAACACCACTACAACTTGGAAACATTGTTAAGCTTGAAGTGGATGTGGGAGGGAGTTTATTGATTCATAGATATGGTCTTTCCACAATCTCCATATGGGAACCTATCTCTCTGAAAAAGTTACCAATGGAAGCCATCTATAACATGAGCAGAATGAAAATACATGCTGAGTAGAGACAGGATGTCAGAAGCAACTGATTTTGTAAACATGATCAAGGCCATTCTGGATCCCACCAAAGCAGCTTTCATACTACCTCCTGAAGACCCAGCTGAATCTTCACAACATCAATCACCTCCTAAACATTGAGGATTACTAGGTTGTATAATCCTTAGGGGGAGTATTGTTGCACCCTGAAAGGATCATACATTCCAACTCAATGGGTGAATTGATGATTGTTCAGCTGGAATCCCACAAGTCCAAGATGCAATGCGAATGAAGATATGCAAGAAAAATAACAAGTGTTATCTTCCGCATTAGTCAATGCGGAAGACAAAAATCTGATGCGGACAAGTGTTTACTCTTCCGCATCAACTAATACGGAAGACATAATACTTATGCTAAAGAACAAGTCACTCTTCTGCATTGACTAATGCGGAAGAACAATAGATGATGCGGACAAGACTTTGATCATCCACATTGACAAATGCAGATGACCAACCAAATGCGCACAAGTATTTGTTTATCCGCATTAACCAATGTGGATGACCAACTTACTAATGTTGATGATCAAGTGGAAATCCTGATCAAGATTATCTCATCTGCATTTGTCAATGCGGATGAACAAGCAGAGATGCGGATCAAGACTTAGACTAGTTTCTGATGTAATGGGTCAGGGGTAGTTTTGTCATTTTGTAAAGGCATCTTGTCTTGTCTATAAATAGAATAGTTAACCTCGTACTGAGACGACGGCTGATAGATAGAGAATTTTTGTTGTAATTATTCTCTGTAACTTATCAACTTTCATATATCAATACAAACAGCATTTATGAGTAATTTTCTTGCTTGAATGTTCTTTGATTGTTTGTTTCCGCCACTCAATCATTGACTTGATTATCATATTCGATTCTCAGTAAGAATATCACTCTTACTCAAACCCAGTCATGGAGGAGATGGATCTACAATGGCAAATGGCAATGATTGCCTATAGAGCCAAACAATATCTAAGAAGAAACAAGAATTTGGCTGCTGCAAGTAAGTCATCACGGATTGGTGTTGATAAGTCAAAGGTAAGATGCTTCAAGTGCAATCTCTATGGACACTTCTCTAGAGAATGCAATCAACAAAATTCTAACTCAACACAACATAAGCAACATCAGTCTAACAACCTTCATCGTCTCAAAGATCATTCAGGCAGCCATAACTTGCCAACTCATCCCCACTAGCCACTAATACATCAACAGGAACAAGCACTCAAAAGAATCTGGGATGATCATTCTTCAAGATGGAATCTGTGACTGGAGTGTGTATGAGAAGGAAGTCTTGGAAGAAAATCAAGCTCTAATGGCTCACATGGAAAACAAAGTTCCACCCATGGCAAGTGAGGTAAGAGACAGGTTATGTTTATCAATATGTGTCGAGGAAGTTGAGAGATATAGAGTCCATGCTCAACAATTGGCTGATAAAGTTAAAGAAACAATGATTATGAATGAATCTCATGTAAGAGAACATAAACTATATCAAATAAAAGTTGACTCTTTACAAAAGGATTTAGATAAAATTATTTCTGAAAATTACAGTTTAAAAGCACAAGTTGAGCATCTGACCACTTCCTTAACTAAATCCATGGCCGATCATGCATCAATTGAAGTGAAACTTCAGAATTTTCAACTTTCATCTCAGCAGTATGAGAAATTATTAAATTCTCATATTAAATCAAAGAACGGGTCTAGGTTGGGATATAATTTTGTGGCACCTCCTATTAACAATAATTATGTTCCTTTGCCTGAATCAATAACAAATAACTTGTCAAATCATTGTGTGCTAAGCACCAATATAGAAACAAGTTCTAATCAACAAAACATTGACAGTAAATCTAAGGTGAATGAACTGAGTCTTCTAAATTAGACAAGATTAATCAAATGAATTCAGAATTTAACTTTGATGAGTGTGATGACTTGGATGATTCTGATGAACATGATGATGATCTTCTAAACAAGGGTAAGAATATTGTTTTTGAAACAAATATTCCAAAAGTGCTTGAAGAAACAAAGCTGCCACACCCTCCTAAACAAAGAAACATGTTAAAGACCATCTGCAAAAGAATAGCTCAATTAAATGAAGGTCTTCAAGAACTAAATCAGCAACAAAAATCTTCCAATGAAGTGAATAAGAAGTGTGCCTCTACTGAGGAAAGACACAAATCATCCATGGAAATGGAAAAGAAAAGACTTTGAGCTGATCATTAGCGGAAGAAGAACCTTTCATCAGTACCAGATCTACGGAAGAAGAAAACCTCTTCAATAAAAGTTAATGCTAATTCAGTAGATGATCTACGAAAGAGGAAGTCAGCAGCAAACAACCAAAGCTCCACAAACTGGAAAAAAAAGAATCACCTCAAAGCTAAAAAAGGATGAAAAGCCTCAGAAGTTGGCTAATCATAAGAATTAAATGATTCTGAGAAAGAATCAGATGAGATGTATTACAAATGGTGTGACATGAAAAATCATAATACTGAAGATTGTTACTTTAGTAGTTATTGTTCTGTTTGCAATATGAATAATCACATATCATCTGACTACTACTTCAACAAACATTGTGCTATCTACAACAAAAATAATCATTCAACTCAGTAATGTTATTTTAACAAAAAGAACAAGACAAAAGGCACAAAGAAGATACAATCAGATAAATCTGAATCAGACACTCAATCTACTGATTGTGAAAAAGATTCAAAACTGAAGAAGTCTGAACAAAAACAAAAGCCAAAATCAAAGGAAAAGACATCCACTGATGTACATCCTTTAAAGAAAAGATCACTTTCAAGCAACCAAAAACACCATATAAAAGGGTGGATTTGACTGAAAAGGAAAAAAGGCTGATGATGCATTCTTTGATAATTTTGAAAAGGGAATTCATATACCTCATTCAAAAACAAAAGATAGTGAAACATTTAATAATCAAGATTCATTATCAAAACCAAAGCCTCAAAGGAACAAACATAAGTGAATAAAGAAGAATATGAGAAACAAGAACCTAGTTCATCAACATCTCCTTCAACAAAATCATCCTCATCTGAAACAACTCAGAATGAATCAAGCAAAACTAAAACTGAAACTTCAAGACTTATTCATGAAGGAGTAACTATTTTTGACACTGCTGGCAAACCCAAGATCATTAAGGCTTGGGTTGTCAATTCTAACTGATTTATTTCTAATCCAGGAACAATATTGGAGAGCTGACAACAAGTGGTATGTTGACAGTGGTTGTTCTAGGCATATGATAGGAAACTATTCACTTCTCCATGACTTTAAACATAAAAATGCTTCTTGTGTGGCATTTGGTGGGGATAAGAAGGAGGTGAAATTGTTGGTGAAGGAATGATAACAAATAGTATGCTCAGGGTTGAGAAAGTAACTATTATGAAAATTTACAGTATAATTTACTGAGTGTGTCTCAAATTTATGATCAAGATTATACCATAATGTTTGAATACACTAACTGCTACATTCTTAAGCTAGTTTTTGTATTCTAGAAGATTGGGTCCTCCTCAAAGCATCAAGAAAAGGAAACACTTATGTTTTGGACATGAACAACTCCTCACTCACAACATGAAACATACCTTCTATCTAAGTTATCAAAAGATGTATCTCAATTGTGGCACAGAAGGCTTGTCCATTCTAACATGAAGAACATGAACTAATTGGTGAAAAATGACTTAGTCATTGGACTGCCAAAGAAAGAGTTTCATTTCTCAACTCATTGTTCTTCTTAATACAAAGGAAACACATAGAGTGTCTCATAAATCCAAAACTATCAATACTAATACAACACCACTCAAATTGCTTCACATGGATCTATTTGGTCCTACCAATGTGATGAGCATTGGAAAGAGACAATATTGTTTGGTGATAGTTGATGATTTCACAAAATTTACATGAGTCTTTTTCTTAAAACAAAAGAGTGAAACATCATAAACATTAATGGACTTTGTAATCAAGATTGAGAATACTTGATGCAAAAGTTAAAACTTTTAGGAGAGACAATGGTACTGAATTTGTAAATTTTGACTTGGATTCCTTTTGCAGGACCAAAGGCATTACAAGGCAATTCAATGCACCAAGAACTCCACAACAGAATGGAGTTGCTGAAAGAAGAAATAGAACTCTTATTGAAGCAGCCAGAACAATGCTAGCCGACTCACAATTGCCTATCACCTTTTGGGCTGAGGCAGTGAATACTGCATGCAATGTTCAAATAGAACATTAATTGTCAAAGAACATAACAAAACCCCTTATGAGCTTTTATTTAAAAGAAAACGTTACATAGGATATGTTAGAGTTTTTGGGTGTCATGTATTAGTTTTAAACATAAAAGAATCATTAGGAAAATTTTCTGCAAAAGCATATGATGGTTTCTTTGTTAGATATTCTTCAACATCTAAATCTTATAGGATCTATATTCCACAACATAACACTATGGAAGAAACTCCTAATGTATCTTTTGATGAATCTGTATTTACTAAATCAGTTAAAGGTCATCATGGTTGTTTGTATAGATGCTCTAACAGAGTCATTTAACTATGATTATTTGAACAATGTAGGATCTGATAACATATGTTATCTATTTGTTCTACCTAATATGAATGAAGTGACATTATCTGCTGATCCTCCAAGGATTCACACATCCTCAGATAGAAACACTTCAGCAACAGCTATTGACACTGCATCTGCAGATATACACTGTGCATCTGGAGATGTGAATGTTGTCCCTGCAACTGCTCCATGCTCTCAATGAATGAAACAAATATTGGAAATGTTTCAAGTCCTCACTTATCATCCGGAGAAGTTCCTATAACTCCTACGGAAAAGCAAAATGAATCCGGAGAAGTTCCTGTAACTCCTACGGAAGAGCAAAATGATTCCGGAGAAGCCCCTACAGCTCCTACGGAAGACACTCATGATGCTACTGATATTCAACCTACAGAAGATCATTCAACACAAAATGTTAAACAGTTTGACTACATCCTAAACTCTTAATCTGGTTTGGATCAGTCTGCAACAATAGATATGACTAACTTGGAATCATCTATTCTAGTTGAAACAACTGCATCAATAAGAATCCATAAGACTCATCCAGTCAACAACATCATTGGAGATCCTGCAAAAATAACTACAAGAAGCCAAAGTGGAACTGCCAACATTTGTCTTTTCACTTGTTTTCTTTCACAAGTGGTTCCTTCGAACATCACTGCTGCTTTAAAGGACAATAGCTACATTGAAGCTATGCAAGAAGAGCTTCAACAATTTAGAAAGCAAAAAGTGTGGTCTCTAGTTGATTTACTTGAAGACCAACATCCTATTGGAACTAGATGGCTCTACAAAAATAAACTAGATGATAGAGCCATTATTGTGAGAAATAAAGCAAGGTTGATTGCTCAAGGATACACACAAGAAAAAGGAATAGACTATGATGAAGTTTTTGCACCAGTTGCAAGAATTGAAGCCATAAGAGTGTTCCCAGCTTATGCATCATATAAAAAGTTCACTGTGTATCAAATGGATGTCAAGTGTGCCTTCCTATATGGGAAAATTGATGAGGAAGTTTATGTGTCAGAACCCCTTGGTTTTGAAGATCCTCATTACCCACACAGGGTATACAAACTTGATAAAGCCTTGTATGGTCTTCACCAGGCACCAAGAAAGTGGTATGAAACACTATCATCTTTCCTGCTCAAACATGGATACAAAAGGGGAACCATTAATCAGACTCTCTTCCTTAAACAAGAACATCAAGATCTCTTGGTTGTTCAAATATATGTTGATGACATTATACTTGGATCAACTAATAAGAGATTGTGTGTAAGTTTCGAAGAACTGATGAAATCAAAATTTTAGATAAGCTCAATGGGAGAATTAACTTTCTTTCTTGGTCATCAAGTTCATCAAAAGACAGATGGAATATTCATCAATCAAGAAAAATACATAGATCAAATATTGAAGAAGTACAATCTTGTTGATGCATCTTCATGCAAAACACCAGCCTCAACAATTGAAAAGATTGTACCTGATCCTCAGGAAAATCTATTGATCAAAGATTATATAGATCAATGATAGGATCCCTTGTGTATTTAACTGCCAGTAGACCTAACATTATATTTGCTGTGTGTGTTTGCGCTAGGTACCAATCTGATCCAAAAGAATCTCATCTGAATGATGTGAAAAGGATCTTCAGATATCTTAAAGGAAAACCAGGACTTGGTATTTGGTATCCAAAAGATGGTGACTTCACACTCTACTCATATTCAGACAGTGACTATGGTGGATGCAATAGCAACAAAAAATCCACAACTGGTGGATGTCAATTCATCGGACCACAACTAGTATCATGGCAATGCAAGAAGCAAACCAATGTATATGTATCCACAGCAGAGGCTGAGTACATAGCTGGTTTAGCTGGTTGCTCTCAAGTCCTTTGGTTGCAAAACCAGTTGCTTGACTATGGTTACAATTTCCTTCAAACTTCCATTTACATAGACAATTCTGCTGCTATGTTTATAACTGCTAATCCTGTGCAACATAGTAAAACAAAACATATTGAAATAAGATATCATTTTCTGAGAGATTGCTCAGAAAAGGGTTTGATTAAGTTAGTCAAAGTGGATACAACAAATTAGCTTGTTGATTTATTCACTAAAGCCTTTGCTTCAGTCAGATTAATTTTCTGATTGAGTCTCTGGACATGATTAACTTAGATTAATCAGTTTGAAAAAACAAAGAAAAGCATGTGTCTGTAACTAGTTATAAATAGATTACCTTTTGAAGAAATGCTTGTCATACTACAATTTTTCTTTCGAAAGCAATTTTCCTTCGGAAGAAAGTTTTGAAGTATCTTCCGAAGCATGTAAAGATGCTTCAGCATGACATATGCATAGGAAATGATAGTACACTATATCTTTGCTTATTCCTGAATACTTAAATATCATTATGTTAGGATCTCAGCCTCTTGGTTTAATCGATTGAACAGATATGGCAGCGGAATAGCTCAGAATTAGACAAATTCAAGCAAGAACATTCGATATAAAACGATAAAAGAATTTTGTTATAGAGAGAGAAATATCCGACAAAAGGAATATTGCATTAAGATTGTCGGCCTCAAAGGCACGATTACAGGTGAGTCATCCTTCCTTATAAAGGAAAGAGTGACGTAGGCTGATGTCACTTGAAAGTGACATGTAACCGTTTGATAACTACTGATGTTTAACAACTACTGAAGATGTCAACAACTGACATCTTCTTACAAATGTTCCTAAGTGTTAAACATCTTATTTACAACTACTGAAAAACATAAAACTACTGATACTACAACAACTGAAGAACAACCTCTTCAGTTGTTTACAAGTACTGAAAAGGAAACAACTACTGAAAGGAAAAGAAAACTACTGATGAAGAAAAACCATCACAACAACTGAAGAAGCCCTCTTCAGCTGTTGTCATCAGCTGTTAGCATCAGCTGATGTCTTCAGTACGTGAACATCAGACTTTGTCTTTCAGCTGTTGATCTTCAGTCTTTGTCTTCAGTACTTGTTGAAGTCTTCAGACTTTAGATCTTCAGCTGTTGTCTCAGTCTTTGTCTTCAGTACTTCAGAAGTACTTCAGCAGTTGTATTCTTCAGACTTTGTAGAACAGCTGATCAGGTCTTCTTCAGCTGTTGTGATGTCCTGTGGTACTTAGAGGTTTCTCTGATCAGGCTCATTGGTTCTTTTGGTCCAACAAACTCCCCCTGAACCAATGCAGCCAAAACCTCTAAGTTATTGACGAGTCCCACTTATTTTGGCAGATAGATTGGTCTTTTTATCCTCTTGATCAGATGAGAAGTGACCCTTTTTCAGCACCGGCCTGGGAAGAAGTCTCTAATGATCTGTTTTGCATGATATGGTTGGGAGCTCTGTATTGGGGACTTGGACACCGAGCTGTTACCCCAACCATGAGATCTACTTCCCGTGTATCAGCCTATATGATTCCCTGGTGTAAGCCCTTAGAAACATGATCTGCTCATCCATTGTCAGCACCTCGGGCACACCATCAAATAGTCCTTCTCGGCCATACACTTCAGAGATGTACTTTGCCTGTTTTCCATTCTTGAGCTCAACCGTGGTTATTTGTCTGTAAGCAAACTCATCTGGATGAGTCCCTTCTAAGAGCAGGTTGAGCTCATCTTGTTTGAAGTTTTCAAGTCTTTTGTAAACCAATCCTTCTTTATGATTTTATTCTCCAACATCTTTTGGGGTGGTTGTTTGGCTTCATAGGCTTTCTTGAATCTTCTACAATTTCCCAAGGGGACACTACAAGAACCACAGTGATGTCTTCGTCGGCAACCCTCTTCACTTGGCCCTTGTATTTTGAAGGAATTTCTTTCTTGACAATCCGGTGTGCCACCCTAGGATCAGGCCATATCCTTACTTTTTCCCTTTGGTATTGAAAGGTATTAGCAAGGGTGTACAATCTTAAGACTTCTTTCTTCATGCTAATCATTGAAGAGGATGTGGCATATGCTTTGTCAATGCTTTTTAGCATTTCCTCATCGTGTCTTTGCATCTGTTCCTCTTCAATCTTTATCATCACATCATGCATTTGAGAAGCAGGAGTGATGGACATTGGATTAGCCTTAGGCAAGGTGATAACTGCAGAGAGTGGCAGTCTGTCTTCATCCTCCTCTTCTTCTTCATCAGCCCTCAGTACCTTTCTTTTCTTTTGGCTAGGTACATCACTGGCAGTGGGTTTTGGGGGTAAAGGATTTGGTTTTGTGGGTTGGATGGTTGGTTTAGAGGGTAAAGGGGTTGTTTTAGTGGGTTGTGGAGGTAGTGATTTTGAGGATAGAGGCTTTTCAGACTGTTTTAGCATTTTGGCTGTAAGGGAGGCTTTAGTAAATTTTGTCAGTTCTTTTCGGTTCCCAACCCCAGCTTCATTCAATGCCTCAATCACTAAACTTTGGAGTATGCTTCAGACGAACAAATCTTGGTGGTTATTGCCAAGATGTTGTCCTTGGTCCAGGCCCTTATTTCTATTAGAGATCTTCCCAAGTATTTGGCTATAAATCTGATCATTATCTCCAGCCTTTCTCTTTCTAAGGCATCATAACTAGCCCATCTTGAGTTGATCTCCTCTGTCTCCACCTTCTGATCTCGGAGTCTAGTTGTTGGATGTCAAAACCCTGCCTATATAACTGTTCAATGATTTTATCCATTGAACAATTATGGTTGGCATCAGCTTCTTTCACCATATCATTCAGCTCCTTCTCCTTCTGAGACTCTCCTTTCCTCTTTTGATATGTGACATGAAAGTCTTTTTGACTTTCATTCACTTCAGCTCTCTTCTCACTCTCCTTCTCCTTCTCATTTACCTTCTCTGATTCATTCTCCTTCTCCCCATTTGTCCTCTTCCTTTTTCCTTTAACTGACTGACTCTCCCCCTTTTGGTTGCATTGGGTGCAAGGGTTTGAGCAGTAGAAGGGATTTAGTCACCAACTCGTCCACCAGGGGTTGTATTATTGTAGGAAGCCTCTCATCAATGGCTTTGATCACTATATCTGTGATCATGGGAGTGATGAGAGGTAGGGATTTTTGAAGGTTAGCAACTGATTGATCAGGATGGTTCTGTTCCTGAGAATCAGTGCCGAAAGCAGAGGCTGGTGGCTTGGAAGTATGTATTGGCTCAGTGTTTAGGGGACCTTCAGAAGAAGGTGCCATCTGTGGGTGTATTGTGGTGGCAGATGGACTTGCATCCTGAGACATCTTGGCCAGCAGCTCTTTGAGTCTGCTAACCTCATCCTCTAGGATGGTGTTTTGAGCAACTACATCATAGAAGAAGCTCAGGTCATCATCAGTTGATACTGAATCACCTGACCTCCTGATAGAGTCAGGATGAACATGCCTTGAGTGTAGATCAATTATAGCATGTGCCCCTTGTTCTTGGTTCTGGGGACTTCCAGCCTCAGGACTATGTCCTTCATCAGCTGTTGCCGCTGGTGAGGTCTTAGAAATGTTACCAACTGCATCCTGATCATTTGCTGAGTCAGAAGCAGTGGCAGCCTCACCAGAAGGTCGCACCTCCTTATCTACACTAGAAGATGGAACATGATAACCCCTGTGCTGTGGGTTGACAGAAGCATTGTGATCCTCCCCCTCAGATGTTGAGGTTATCCCAGTAGTGATTGGTGTCTGGGTGGGGGGTGAGGAATGCAACTGCGTCAGCACTTTTGCAACAATGATTGTAGGGCTTTGAGGGGCGGTTGCATCAGGAGAGGGTGTGGAAGCAGTGTGCACCCGGGACGAGTGGTGCTCTTCAATGGTAATCCCCTCAAGTGAGGAGGATCCCAGCAGTGTGGCTTCCCTTTGAGTGGTTGCATCAGGTTCCTTTTGAGAGGAAACCTAAGCGGCTTCGGTTGGTGGAGTCATAGTCTCTACTGGGGGTTATTTCCAGTAGAGATAACCTGCGTTGGTGCAGCAGGAGCATCCACAGGGGACTCAACTCCCTGAGTAGCTTTCTTAGGCTTCTTCTTTGTGGTTTGGAGGGGACTTTGGATGTGGAAGTGGAGGCTGTGGGTTCCAGCTGCGTGGGTTTGCGCAGCTTGGCAGCCTGTTTGAGAGTTTGGTCAGTGTTGTGTCGGGAGTATACCTCCGGCAATACAGCCAAAGCAGGGACTCCCAGACCAACTAGTCCCTCAGCATGAAGCTGATTCTTTATTATGGCCATTATAAACCGAGGATATAGTATCCAACGGTTAGAAAGTGGTTTTGTGGCCATATCCTTGATTTCAAGAAAAATTATTTCAGAAAAGTTTAATGGTTCTTGTTCAAGGATAGAGAACAGTACCTGTTGCCATCTGGAAGACAGTTGATCCCAAGAAGAAGACTTCGGGGCCAGGCAAACATTTACCATATGAAATATTAATCGTTCAGCATCTGGAAAATGTTTCTTCAGGATGGTCGAAGCACTAAGATCGCCTTGATATCCATGTTGTCCAAATGAAAGATCAAGTTGGCGCTTAGGATATCCAACAGGGTAGGCAGCATCATCTAATGATAATATCTGGCGGATGGTAGCAGTAGAGATGACCACCTTATGAGAGTTGATGGACGAATGGATAGATTCTCCATTAACAGTTGTATTCGTCCAAAACTGATGTAGCGAATCGGCATAAATGATTGGATTTAGGAGGAAGGCCGTTTTCAGTGGTGATTGGACCATAAGATCTATAGCATTATCGAATTTGGTCCAGAAGGGCGATTTAGTGAGGTACGCGACACAGTTGTGTCGAGGCTTGAGTTGCATGGTCGCCATTAATGAAGGTGAAAGGTTTTCAGAGCTTTTGAAATTTTAGGTCGTGAAAGAATGAAAAACTCTGAAAGAGGGATCAGATATATATATATAGGGTACGGTTATGAAACGACTGAAGGTTTTGGTGTTAGTCATCAGTATTTGAAACAACTGATGACGTGGTATTAACTTTCAGAGGTTTGATACGACTGATGGTATTGGTGTGGTCAGCAGTTATAAAACAACTGAAGACATGGTGTTTACAATCAGACGTTGAAACAACTGAAGTCTCTGATTTAGGCATCAGTAGTTTTAAAAACTACTGAAGACAAGTTGGACTTCAGATGTTGAAACAACTGAGGACTTGGTATTAGTCATCAGTATTATGAAACTACTGAAGACCCTGGTTGTGCCATCAGTTGTTGTAAACAACTGAAGACTTGGTGTTAGTCATCAGTAGTTATGAAACTACTGAAGACATGGTATTGCTTCAGGTGTTTATGAAGAAACAGCAGTTTGTGAACTACTGAAGAGAGAGTACTCATCAGTAGTTGTCGTCAATTCATAGCCTTTCAGCTGTTTCATACTGTCCTCAACACTACTCATCAGCCTTTTCGCTGTTTTCAGTTGTGTCATAGGACATCAGTACTTATCTGTTTCTACTGATTTCAGTAGTTGTAACTACATCAGTAGTTTAGAACAGATAAAGTACAGTACTTAAAGCATTTAGCCTTCAGTAGTTATAAAAACTACTGAGGGTAAAATAACTCATCAGTACTTATATGTGACATGGTTACCAATGATCATCAGTAATTACTGAGCTCATCAGTAGTTGTCACTTATTCTAGCTGCAGCATACCAAGCCTTAACACCAGGTTGTGGAAAGTTGAACTATCCAAAGGCTTAGTAAAAATGTCTGCAAGCTCATCAGCACTAGGCACAAACATAGGATTAATAGACCCTTTTCAAAACAATCTCTTATAAAATGATGTCTAATTTCTATATGTTTGGTCCTAGAGTGCTGGACTGGATTTTTGACAATGCAAAGAGCTGAAGCACTATCCATTAATAATGGAGTCTTAGTCTCTGTAATGCCATAATCCAAAAGTTGATTCTGAAGCCAGAGACTTGGGATGTACAACTTGCAGCAGCAATGTACTCGGCTTCAGCAGTGGATGTAGCAACAGATGTTTGTTTCTTACTCTGCCAAGAAATCAAACAGTTGCCTAGGAATTGACATCCACCAGAAGTTGATTTCCTGGTCAACTTACACCCTGCATAGTCACTATCAGAGAAAGCAACTAATTTGCAAGAATGTCCAGTGGAATACCATAAGCCTAGAGATTGTGTACCTTGCAGATATCTAAAGATCCTCTTGACTGCAATCAGATGAGACTCCTTAGGTGCAGCCTGAAATCTAGCACAAACACATGTGCAAACATAATATCTGGTCTAGAAGCTGTTAAATACATCAAGGAACCAATCATACATCTGTAAAGAGTTTCATCAACATCTTTACCTTTCTGATCAACATCCAATTGTGTGTGTTGCACATGGGAGTAGAACAGGGTTTACAGTTTTGTAAATCAAACTTATTCAAAAGATCTTTTGTGTATTTAGACTGATGAATGAAAATTCCATCAGCTTTTTGTTTGATTTGCAAACCTAGAAAGAACTGTAATTCTCCCATTCCACTCATTTCAAACTTCTGTTGCATTAAGTTTTGGAAATCCTCACACAATTGGGATCAGAGGATGCAAATATAATATCATCAACATAAATTTGAACAAGTAGCTTATGCTGATCCACCTTCTTAATAAATAAAGTTTTATCTATGGAGCCTCTAGTGAAATTATTCTGTAGAAGAAAGTTTGATAAGGTCTCATACCAGGCTCTAGGTGCTTGTTTCACCCATAAGAGCTTTATCAAGCTTATATACCCATTCTGGGTGCTTATTATCCTCAAAACCTGGTGGTTGACACACATAAACTTCTTCTTTTATGTTACCATATAGAAAAGCACTTTTGACATCCATTTGAAAAACTTTAAGATTGTGGAGTGCAGCATAGGCTAAAAACAATCTAATTGCCTCCAGTCTGGCTACAGGGGCAAAGGTTTCATCATAATCAATACCTTCTTCTTGTGCAAACCCCTGCACAACCAGTCTGGCCTTGTTCTTAACAATTAGCCCATTTTCATCAGTTTTATTCCTAAACACCCATTTAGTGCCTATTGCACACTTACCTGGGGGTAGAGGAACAAGCTCCCACACTTGCTGTTTTTTGAACTGAAGAAGCTCAAGCTACATGGCTTCAACCCATCCATTGTCTCTCAAAGCTACATGATAGTTCTTTGGCTCTAGCTGACTGATGAAGAGAGCATAGAAGCAAAAATTGGACAACTGGCTTCTGGTTGAAACACCAGCATTGATATCACCAAGGATTTGAGATATGGGTGATTTTTCAGCTCTTGGTAAACAATCAAATCTGTGCAAGTGTTTGTAGGACCTTCAGCAGCAGCAGATGTTGATGCAGATTCTTGAAACCATGAAGATGGTGGCAACTCAAATGAAGTTGAGGATGCAGAAATCTCATCAGCATTTGTTGTGGATGGTGCTGCTGGAGCTACAGAGCATCAGGTTTAGAGGACTCAGGCAGTTGGTCACTAAACCTGAAGAGGTGATTACTACTATCATCATCATCTTCAGCAGTAACACCAGGTGGTGAACTGTGACAGGAGCAACAGTAGGAGATTGATAAGGACATATTGCAGTATGTCCAAATCAAAGAGCTCCACAGGGCTTTGTGGAATCTTGTCCTTTGGAGATTCATTGAACTTGACATGTAGAGTCTCTTCAACCATCTTTGTTCTGCAGTTGAAGACTCTGTATGCCTTGCAAGTTGATGAATAACCAACAAAGTACCCCACATCCACCTTAGGATCAAATTTCTGGAGCTGATCCTTTGTGTTGAGAATGAAACAGGACACCCAAATGCTCTAAAGAATGAAATGAGAGGGGCCAATGATGTAGAACTTCATATGGAGTCTTCATCAACCTCTGATTTATTAGCACTCTATTCTGCACATAGCATGCTGTGTTGACAGCTTCAGCCCAAAAAGTCAATGGCAGTCCAGAATCAGCCAACATAGACCTTGCAGCTTCAATGAGGGTCCTGTTCTTTCTCTCCACAACTCCATTCTGTTCAGGAGTTCTTGGAATACTAAACTGCCTCTTTATTCCCTTGGAAAGGTAGAACTCATCAAGTGTATTGTTCCTGAATTCTGTTCCATTGTCACTTCTAATACACTTGACTGAGAGGGAATACTGCTTCTCAGCATACAACACAAAGTTTATGATCTTCTGTGCAGCTTCATCCTTTGAATGTAGAAAGAAAGTCCATACAAATCTGGTGTAATCATCCACAATTACCAGACAGTATTCTTCTGTGCCATGCTCATCACTCTCACAGGACCAAAGAGATCCATGTGAAGAAGTTGTAAGCAGGCAGTGGACTTTGGTTCTTCAATAGGTGGAAATGAAACTTGTGTTGTTTTCCTTTCAAACAAGCAGTGCAGTTGTTTTCACACTTGAACTCCTTCATAGGCATTCCCCTTACTAAACTATGGTGTATCAGCTGATTCATGTTCTTGAAGTTAACATGTCCCAGCCTTCTATGCCATAGATTAGATTCTTGAGGAGAGGCCTTGGAAAATAGGCAAGGATGGCCTTTGAGATCTATTTTCTTGGAAAGATCTAAGGCATACACTCTTCCTGTCCTGTTGGCCTTCAGGAGAGTGTGAGCATCCAATACCTTGTCAATCAAACTCAGAACTTTGGATGACAGAATCCTGCAGTTCTGGCTTGTGAAAAGGGCAACATGGCCTTTGTCACACAATTGACTGACACTCAAGAGGTTATACTTGAGATTTTCCACATGATTGACATCATCAAACCTTATTTCCCCATTGGAAACAAAGCCCTTCCCGATGATGTAACCTCTTGCATCATTGCCAAAGGAAACAAAACTTCCTTCCTGGAGAGTAGTCATTAAGAAGTGAGTTGTTCCCAGTCATATGCATAGATCCCCCACTGTCTACATACCAGATGCTACTTTGGCATGTTGAAGAGACCTGCATAAATAAACAATCATTAGTTTTGGAGACCCAAACCTTTTTGGTTTTGGGCCTGGTCTCATCAATAGATGGTAAACTAACATGTTTATTGGGCACAACAGCTTGAGGTGAAGGAGATGGTGTAGAAGAGGAATCCTTTGGCTTGGATCTCCTTTTCTGGGGTTTCAACACAGGGCCATCAAGTTAGTTAACTCTTCCCAACAGATGTTGAACCATCATTACCAGCTGTGTCTGATTCTGGGAAAGAGCTTTCAGCTCTTCAGACACTTTGGTTGGTTGTTTGATGATGAGTTCTTGTGTTGCACCATCTTCTTTTGAGCAACCTCAGCTGTTGCCTGTTGCACTCCTTCCCTTTTAGATTTCTTTTTGGACATAGGAGTAACAGGATTTGATGCTGGGTACAAACTTGGACTCAAACTCAGTTTTCATTTTAGCCAAGTTTTCTTTAATTTTCTCCTTTTGTTTGAGTTTGGATCCCTTTTTGTACCAACAATCATCTGTGAGATGATTGAATAGACCACATATTTCACATGGTTTCTTCTTCATCTTCTGTTGATCATCAACTAAAGAAGATGAAACTACTGAAGACTGCTCTTCAGCAGTTTAGAAGCACTTTTTGCCTTCTTGTCAACTTCCTTAGTAGGCTTCAAATCCTTCCTACTGACCGTTTTCTTCTTTTCAGTGCTGTCAGTCATTAGGATTTGAACTCCAGATGTTATCCCCTGCTTTCGAGTACCCTTAGTACTTCTAGGATAACACTTGGTTGATCAACTCATTGATCATGTGAGTGCCAGCAGTTGAACCATCAATATCAGCTGATAGGTTCACAGAGGGATTACTACTGACTTCAACTACTGATGGTGCTTTATCAAGTAGTGAATCACATGATGAGGTGGATTGGTCATTACTTTCTCCATCAGATTCTACTCCTGCTCTTGAAGCAAAATCTGTAGGAGGAGCAGTGTGATTATAACCAATTCCAAACTTCACATTGGAAGCTGTTTGCTTACTAAGAAGCATTTCAAACCCTTGCAAGATTGTACCCATCGATCACACTCTACCTGGGTGACAGCAAGAGTATCTTTGAGGTCTTTGTACTTCTCTAAGAGTACATCCTCCCTAGCCTTATCATCAGAAATTTGGCATTTTAATTTATAAATCTCATCAGTTTTCTCTTTCAGCACAGACTCAAACTCAGCTTTATTTTTGAAATTATTTGTTCTAGCTCTACATTTTTATTGATTAAAGCCACATTTGCTTCTCTAATAGAGGCAAATGCTGCTATGCAAGTTTCAGAACATAATTTGGCCTTAGCCTCAGAGGATACCTGTGATACCTTTGTTGAAGAGGTACTTGAAGATGATCCATCAGAGGATTCCAAAGTCATGAGAGCTAGATTTCCAAAGGATGCTCACCACCATGTTGACCAGCACCTGAGAACAGTTGATCATTACCAGACACATCATCTGGTAAGCTGCTCCAGTCAACAACTCCTGGTGTGAAGAAGCTGTGTTGTTGAAGTTGATTAGGTTGATGAGATTGGGATGTGTTAGAATCTCAGCCCTTGGTTTAATCGATTGAACAGATATAGCAGCGGAATAGCTCAGAATTAGACAAATTCAAACAAGAACATTTGATATAAAACGACAAGAGAATTTTGTTATAGAGAGAGAAATATCCGACAAAAGGAATATTGCATTAAGATTGTCGGCCTCAAAGGCACGATTACAGGTGAGTCATCCTTCCTTATAAAGGAAAGAGTGACGTAGGCTGATGTCACTTGAAAGTGACATGTAACCGTTTGATAACTACTGATGTTTAACAACTACTGAAGATGTCAACAACTGACATCTTCTTACAATGTTCCTAAGTGTTAAACATCTTATTTACAACTACTGAAAAACATAAATCTACTGACACTACAACAACTGAAGAACAACCTCTTCAGTTGTTTACAAGTACTGAAAAGAAAAGTAAACAAACTACTGAAAAGAAAAGAAAACTACTGAAGAAGAAAAACCATCACAACAACTGAAGAAGCCCTCTTTAGCTGTTGTCATCAGCTGTTACATCAGCTGATGTCTTCAGTACTTGAACATCAGACTTTGTCTTTCAGCTGTTGATCTTCAGTCTTTGTCTTCAGTACTTGTTGAAGTTTTCAGACTTTAGATCTTCAGCTGTTGTCTCAGTCTTTGTCTTCAGTACTTCAGACGTACTTCAGCAGTTGTATTCTTCAGACTTTGTAGAACAGCTGATCAGGTCTTCTTCAGCTGTTGTGATGTCTTGTGGGACTTAGAGGTTTCTCTGATCAGGCTCATTGGTTCTTTTGGTCCAACAAACTCCCCCTGAACCAATGCAGCCAAAACCTCTAAGTTATTGACGAGTCCCACTTATTTTGGCAGATAGATTGGTCTCTTTATCCTCTTGATCAGATGAGAAGTGACCCTTTTTCAGCACCGGCCTGGAAGAAGTCTCTGATGATCTGTTTGGCATGATATGGTTGGGAGCTCTGTATTGGGGACTTGGACACCGAGCTGTTGCCCCAACCATGAGATCTACTTCCTGTGTATCAGCCTATATGATTCCTGGTGTAAGCCCTTAAAAACATGATTTGCTCATACATTGTCAGCACCTCGGGCACACCATCAAATAATCCTTCTCGGCCATACACTTCAGATATGTCTTGGCCTGTTTTCCATTCTTGAGCTCAACCGTGGTTATTTGTCTATAAGCAAACTCATCTGGATGAGTCCCTTCTAAGAGCAGGTTGAGCTCTTCTTGTTTGAAGTTTTCAAGTCTTTTGTAAACCATCCCTTCTTTATGATTTTGTTCTCTAACATCTTTTGAGGTGGTTGTTTGGCTTCATAGGCTTTCTTGAACTCTTCAACAATTTCCCAAGGGGACACTACAAGAACCACAGTGATGTCTTCGTCGACAACTCTCTTCACTTGCCCTTGTATCTTGAAGGAATTTCTTTCTTGACAATTCGATGTGCACCCTTGGATCAGGCCATATCCTTACTCTTTCCCTTTGGTATTGAAAGGTATTAGCAAGGGTGTACAATCTTAAGACTTCTTTCTTCATGCTAATCACTGAAGAGGATGTGGCATATGCTTTGTCAATGCTTTTTAGCATTTCCTCATCGTGTCTTTGCATCTGTTCCTCTTCAATCTTTATCATTACATCATGCATTTGAGAAGCAGGAGTGATGGACATTGGTTTAGCCTTAGGCAAAGTAATGACTGCAGAGAGTGGCAGTCTGTCTTCATCCTCCTCTTCATCTTCATCAGGCCTCAGTACCTTTCTTTTCTTTTGGCTAGGTACATCACTGCAGTGGGTTTTGGGGTAAAGGATTTGGTTTTGTGGATTGGATGGTTGGTTTAGAGGGTAAAGGGTTGTTTTTAGTGGGTTGTGGAGATAGTGATTTTGAGGATT